>OX451737.1:99746074-100346664 GCA_948472305.1 Vicia faba | reverse complement strand
GCAAATAAAAGCTGAATCCATTAGTTTTTTTATTTACCTTCATTTACTTTAATTTGTTTGAGTAATGGAAACGTGAATTCTAATGTTAACAATTAGGTGAAAATAGCTCATACCATGACGAATGACTTAGTTTATATTAATTTCAGGCCAAACTTAACATTTTATATAGTCGGGATAAGGGTTTTCAACAGGAATTTTTTTTTAACAAAAATGAGAAAGCTTATGACTTTAGAAAAATGAGAAAAAAGAAAATAAGGTAATATTGTTTAAAGATTACATTTGAAAAAAGTTAGGAATTTTTTTCGGTGGTGTTACATCAACGTGTAATCCAAAAAATTAGATGGTGTGAAGTGGGAGGGGTTCGTCCAATATTGATAATTTAGAGTGGATATTTCTTTTTGAGTTGTTGTGGGTAACAATTGATTTAATGATGAACTTTGAAAGAAACTCTTGACTTCTTTCGGTAATGAGGGTGTACCTGCAAATACTTTGACATTTAAGTTAGTGGTTATTATAAGTGTGAGATTTTTAGGTTAGAATAAGATGTATTTGAGATTAATATACAATCCCTCTTTTATAGTGTGATTATAGAGCTTTTGAGATCTTATAACATTTGTCTAATTACAATTATCTTGAGTGGACATATGTCGGAAGATCCTCGAGAATATGATTTGAAAATCTTGAGGGTCTCGTTAGCTTTGACCACATGTCTTTCAAGGAGATGATTGTCTCTAGATTAAGAAATAATAGAACCTTCGTGGACAACTGCTCCCAAGGGAAGGGGACCAACATTAATGGATCTAACTATTTATCTAATCTAATTGTCCTTGGGTGCTCAGCCGATCTCGATCTGATATGATGATAGGGCGTGACCACTATATAGACCTAAGACTCTTGAGTTGTTTTTTGGATACAAATCCATCAACAGTCTCATAGGTCCACTTGGTGGAACCAACAATCAAGATAAATGAATTTCTTCTAGGTGTCTAGTGTAGTTAGGGCTGGACAAATTACGCTTTGGCCTAATCTAGAACAATGGTCCCCCAAATAAGAGCCAATGAAGTTGCTTATGACTTGTTTCAATATTTTTCAAGTGGGGTCATCTTCTCTATAGTGAATATGATTATGATCTTAATGGGGTCTTTACTAGTAAGGTTTGGTGATAGTTGTAACATTCCGATTTTTATATTTATATTTTATAGAGTTTTGGAGTGTTTTTAGTTTAATAATTTAAGTTTGTGAATTTTTGTTAGAATTAGTGTAGAAGTGAAGATTGGTGGTTTAACAGTAAACTAGATTTAATCAGATTTTTAATTATTTAATTAATAGAGAAAATATGAGAATATTAGTCTTGGGGTAATAAAATATATTTTTAAAGAAATAGGGAGGTGGGTGGAGTTATAGATAGTTGAGGGAAGTTTTTAGAAATTAATTAAATTAAAAGAGAATTAGGTTTTATTTATTTAAGAAAGAAAAATAGGGAAACTTATCAGTACGTGAAAAAGTTGTGAAAGAGGCAAAAGAGAGAAAAGCAAACCCTAGGAGAGAAAGAGTAGGAGAAGGGGGTTTCATAGCCTAAACTTCAAGTTTCTTCAGATTCGAGATAAGGGGGAATTATTCATGCATGGTTGTTTAAACAAATGGATATCAATGGTTCCTTACCCTCATTTCTTTTATGTTTTCTTTTCTTCTTTGATGATGTTTTGTGGCTGAATAAGGCTTGTGCCAAACCTCTCTAAGGTTGTTGATATGATATTACCTCCTTTTGTATTATATTGGTTATTGATTTTGAATTGATAATATATGCCTTATGATAAGGCGAGAGTTGAATTGATAAATGATAGAAAACATATAGAGCTATTTTTATTTTGATCTAACTATTTTTCATTTCAGGAAAAGTTAGTTACAGAAAGAGAGTTGGTTGTATTTACAGTTACAACCAGTTACCTATTCTAGATGGTGATATCAATACAACAACTGACAGGTGTCGGTGCTGATAGTTACATAAGATTATCTTACTATTAAATCACTAGCTAGATATACATCTAATACCCCCCAACCCCCCCCCCCCCCCCCCCCCCCCCCACAAACTCATATGGCGTGAACAACCTTGGGTTTATGTTTAAGTTGAAGGAACTTTGTTGAAGCCAAAGGCTTTGTAAGAACATTAGCTAGTTGTTCAAAGCTTGGAATGTGCACCATTGTAAGAAGTTTGGATATGACCCTTTCTTTGACAAAAAAAAATAGATCAATTTCCATGTGTTTCGTCCTAGAGTGCATAATAGGATTATGAGCAAGAAAGACAGTTGAGAGAATACCACAAAAAATAAAGGAGGGTTTTGTAACAATGTGAAATTTATAAAGTAAAGTTTGAACCCATAAAAAGATCAGCAATTGTCTAAGCCAAGGACCTATATCCAGCTTCTGGGCTAGATCTGACCACAACTGGCTGCTTTTTGGACCACCAGGAAATGAGGTTATCACCAAAATATATAGCTACATGAGAGGTACTCCTTTTGTCATCTGGGTCTGAGGCCTAGTCTACATCATAAAAAACTTGCAACGAGAGAGATTAAGTAGGTGTGAGAGGTGTCAAATTCAAGCCATGACCAACTGTCCCTTTTAACCACCTCAAAGTTCTCTTGACAACCACACAATGAGTCTCAAGGGGGTGAGCCATGGATTGGCACACATTATTGACAACATAGGCTAGTTCAGATCTGGTGATGGTAGCATACTGAAGAGAACCAACCACTAACCTATAGAAAAAAGGATTAGATAGGGAAACAGACCCAGTTTTAGTCAATTTTCAAGTGGATTACACGAGAGTGGTCATTGGAGATGATTCAAGCATATTAGTCCTATGAAGTAAGTCTCTAATATACTTCGATTGAGTGAGAAGAAGAGACCCATTAGTAGATGTTGAAACCCAATGTCCGTCCTCTGCATCTTAATCCTAATTGGCTTATACTTCATCATCATATGCATACATACATGTCATAGGGTCTATACTCATGGAATCAAGGTATTTCTTTACGAGAAAGAGATATAAAATACAATTGTTCAGTTAAGAAGCAGGGAAGCAGAACTCGGGGTTTTCCGCATTTAAATGCACATCGCACATACTCCAAGCTATTCAATCATCAATTAATTAAGCCATCATTATATCAATCTCTCATGTGTTTTGGAACACTTTGAATTGCAGATAAAGTCAAGCGTTTTAGTTGATTTGAGACAGTTCAAGTAAAAAATTAGCATTTTACAGTTTGAGGTCAAAAGTTGTAACTTCTGACCGAAAAATGGTTTAGGAATGGTTCTTCAGGCATTAGAACCATCTTATTATCTTCTCTGATTCATCTGTTTGGGTCGAAGGCTAATTTTGTAAGGAAAATCTTCAAAAGTACAAATACTTGAAATCATGTTATACATTGGATTTGCTGGTCAATTGTTTGTTCAGATGTTAAAAAATTCGTAACTTCTAACCGATAAATCACTTTTGAGTGGCTCTTGGGGCGTTTGAACTGTCTTGTTATTTTTTCCAACTCTTGTTTAGGCAGAGAGATGATTCTTTGTAGAAGATCTTCGAAAGTGTGAATTACCAGAGATTTTTATAGTGAAAAAGTTTGACAGATACTGGCTTCTGTGGCATTCAAAAAATCATAACTGTCAGTTTTTATCGTATCATGCTGCTTCTTGAATCGTTGGATCACAAATTTTGTCTACTACAACTTTGCTTCAAACCTCGAGTTCAAACGGTATTCCGAAGGCTTCCGTTTATGGTCCACTTTGCAAGTGGAACAGTGAAATACGTTGTTGAACCGAAAGAGACAACGTCTGTGGATCTTCAAAAATTCATAACTTTCTCGTTGTTCATCTGATTGAGCCAGTTCTTTCAGCATCGTATCACAAATTTTGTAATCTTCGATTTTGATGTTGAGCTCGAGTCGATATTTTGCACTGATGATGACGTAACATTTCGTACTCACATTGTGCATTAAATTTGTTGACCCTGTCAAAATAAGGCCCAACCCAAATACAAATCCAAGGCCCAATTGGAGAGTGTTTATAATAAAAAAAATCAGATTTTCTCTCATAACATCTCTCACTCCTAAAAACTCCTCTCAATTTTCTCTATATTCTCTCAAGGATCAAACTCCACTTTTCTCTCTATTTTCTCAAGAACACCACAAATCTTCATCAACAACCACCACCAGAAAAGCAAAACCACCGTGTCCGAAAATCAAAACTCACAAGAATTTTCTCTTATCTCTCATTCTCCGATTTGTCTATCAGTCAACACTTCCTCTGTTCTCCGATCGCGATCCAGTCAAGCATCTTCTCCAACCTCCTCTTCAGCACTTCTTGGTAATTCAATTCTTGATCCTTATATCTTGCCTTAATTGTAAATTTACATGGAAATTGGAATTGAAGTATGAGTTGAATTTGATAATTGTGAGTTGGTTGTGATTCTTGAAGTTTTGAATTCAATTATGTTAAAAAAAGGAATTAGTTGAAGATTGTGTAATGTTGAAATTGAGTTGATAAACATGAGTTGGTTAAGATAATGTTGTGTTATCATGAGTTGAGTTTTTTGAAGATTATATGTTTGATAAAATGCTTGAACCATGTTTGATTGAATTTTTAGCACATTTTCATGAGTTTAAATTGAATTATTGAACATATTTGAACCTTGAGTAGTTGAAATGTGAAGAATGTTGAAAAAAGGCATAGGTTTAATAATTGCATAATCGATGTGAATTTTGTTTTCAATTCGGTGAAAAATTGTTGAAATCTTGAATATCGAATTATAAGTTCACATGTCAATTATGGAATTGTTGTGGAGTTTTTGTGGAGTAATCATGTGTTGATATAATTTTCAATTCATTTTTATGAATATACTCTCATTCTTGATGTAAAAGTTTCGGATTCGGAAATTAAATCAACACTTGATTTTATGGTTGAATCCCACTTTCTGGACATGTTTTTTAGCATAAGGTTACATATTGTTAATGGTCAATGCTTAATGCACTTGGATTGGATGATTGGATGATATTTATGCCAAGATTTCACGGTTTCGGATTGAAATTCTACTTGGTTTACACATTTATGGAGTTGTTTCCCGGGGTTTGGAAGTTACCTCCACTTGGAATTAATTCACGGGAACCACTTTTTTTGAGTTTGTTGGCACGTTTGGGAGTTACCGTGCGATTTTGAGCCAATTATTTTCTGATGTTTTGCGCACCTAGTTTTTGAATTTAGTGTTTTTTGGCACTTTTTGACATATACATTGAGTTTAATCTTCACATAAGCCATGTTTGTATGTTATTATTCATTTATGAACCTTTGTATTTAGATTTGTTTGATTCTGATACGTTTTTCGGGTTAATTCTTCAAATAAGCGTAGTGTTGCCCCATTTTGTAAAACGCACCTGGATTTGGTTTTAATTGTTGGTTTATGCTTCATTGCATTTGTTTTGGTCATTATAAGACATGTGTATCGAGTTGTGTCGGTTTCGGATCAATGTTTTGTGTTTTTCTTTGTGTGATGTACATGCTTCCCGGGATTCACTTTTATGTCTCTGTTACTTGTTGCATTTCACTTTATGCATGATAGTACACCATTTTAACTTGTGATGTTGATTGTTGAGTTACATTTGATATCCCTTGTTGTTTTCTAACCTTTCTTATGAGATTGTGCAAGTTTTGGAAGGTGATTCATCACGATGCATGTGTTCGGATTTTATTATTTGCTTGTATAGCATGGCTCAGTGCAGGATATTGGCTTGAGGCGCATTGCTTGCGATTTATTTTTGCGTTATACACTGGATGACTGTATTGGATATTATTTCTGACAATTTCATTTGTTGATGCTAGCTTGCTCGAAGTCTTCCGGAGTATTTTTGCTTTGCTTGTTGTATAACAGACATTTTATCTATTTGGTATTACTTCACTGCTTGGTTTATCTTTCCGCATTTTATCGCTTTCTATATATCATGAGAAGTAGGATAATAAAGAGCTTGCACTAAAAGTCTCTATTTAAAGTCCTTTAGAAGGCATTCCACACTTGTTTTCTAATTGTGTTTGTTGATTGTTTAAAGACCTACCTCAAAGTATGCATTATGTTGTATGTTTACATTTGTGCCCAAAGACCTCAAAGAGGCATCCCATTCCCATTCCCCATGGTTAAGTCCTCAAAGAAGGCAAGCGCAGTAGGGTTCACAATCAATCTCCGCAATTTCAGTCTGTGTCATCCTTAGCCCGCGTTGTATGCTGACACTTTTGAGTGTGCTGCTCTCGTTATCGAGTCAGTCAGATGGAAAAGGCATTTTCAATCAATCCCCCACATTTTGTCTTGAGCTCACGTCGGACGATGTTGATGCTTCGTGCTTGTTCATATTGTCTTTTATCTCCTACCTCGATTTTTGATATCTTGGTTAGGTGCTTAGTCTCCTTGGACATTCGCTTCCCCCATTCTATACTTCTTGCCTTGGTGACATGATACCTTGGTTAAGAGTAGATTTCATGACCCCTTCTTGCCTAGATGAGATATCTATGGTCAGGAACTTCCCCCCTTTTACCTACCTCGATGATTCGATATCTTGGTTAGGCCTTTTTAACTTGAGCTAGTGTGCGCTACTCATGACATGTGTGTGCTCTCTTGAGCTTGTTGATTGCTTTCCTGCTTGTTTCTCCTTATATATACCATGTTCCCTTAGGTTTTGAAGCATTGTATGTTCCTTTAGGATTCACTTGTGTCATTTACAATGCAAGTTAGACATTAGAATCGTTATCCATGGATGCTACAATAGGTAGAGATTTCCCTTTCAAACTCGACCTTAGGACTATCATTTTATGATAACATTAGGGATATAACTAGATAGTCTTCTTTATTTGTTTTTATTTCTTTTGTATCCTTAAAACTAAAACTTCCTTTTTCTTGGCAAATATGTAAAACATATAACAACTTTCAAATCCTTTTTCAAGGTAAAAAGTACCAACCAATGCAAACTCTTTTTTCGCCTTCAGGCCTTTTCTTTTCTTTCAAACTTTTCAAAAAGAACATGTTAATTCCTTTCTGTGCTGACGCGTGAGTGTCCAAAGGTCGAGCTGCGGCAGAAAGCGAAATTAATATTGTTCATTAAAAACATAAATCAAAATGAAACATATGAGCCGAAGTATGATGCTCTGATTCCTTAAAAGGGATACATAGGCATCTGGTCACGAGGCTCAACCAAGCGAAACTTTGTAAATATTCCTTGTTTTCCCCATGTTTTCTTTGCATACTTTCTCTCTTTGCCTTTTTGTTTCCCTATCATGTAAGCTTTATATTTGAACACACCCTTTTATTAGAACAACAAGAGTGAATATTATAGAGTACTACATGTGTGAGGGGTGCTAATACCTTCCCCACGCATAACCGACTCTCTTACCTGTATCTCTTGGTCGTTTGATCGTGATTTCACCCTTCTCAGGTTTACTCGATGTTTACCTTTCCCTTCCCATGGGATAAAAAATGTTTGATGGCGACTTCATTTATTTCATCTTGATGATTTGTTTAGACGGTTGTTTCAGCTATCAAAAGCTTGAGAATTGAATGAAATAAGGGCTCTATTTATAGGATTTAAGCTTGGGATTAGTGGTGGTTTGGTGTTTAGTTTGGAACCAAAATTAGGCTTGGTAATTAACTTTGGAGCCAAAAATTGAATCAAGTGGTGCACATGTGATCAAACAAAGGTGTATGATGGAATTTAATTTTGATGAAGCGGGGAATTTTTTTTTTATGTAATCAAGAATATTCTCTACAAAATAAAATTGGAGCCAAAAAAATTACAAACTTGGAAATTACTTTTTTTTCTTTCAAAATTTTACGAAGGAAATCGATTTCCCCATATGGTAAATCGATTTCCACAATAAAAAATTTAAACCCTGGCACAAAAACAGCGAGGGAAATTGATTTACCTGTATGGGGAATAGATTTCCTTAAAAGAAAATGCCAGAAAACCCTATTTGTTGGATGCTTTGGCTTGATACCTATAAAACACAAATATACAAGAAAGAAAAGCAATTTTTTTTGGTATTTTGATTAGAGATCAATAAAAAAATATAACAACACATATATACAAGATACACAAATAAGGTGCTTGACGATCCCTTGATAACAAACTTAAAGATAGGGGAACAAGGAGAACCAAACCTAAAGTTTGATCTTTATGTATCGTGATGATGAGATGATAGATGATCTTAGGGGGGAAATTGGGGTATAACAACTTGGTAGTCCCAAGAGTAGGTGACGTTGCTTCAAACTAGGTTAACAATCAATTGTGTTATTTATCTTTCAGCAATTTATCTTTCTGCATATTTTACAGTTTGATATTATTTTTCTATATCAGAACATATATTGTAACATCTATCTTGATATTGTGTTCTGATGTTGAGTCATCAGTATTAACATGTATTGCAAGTGCCTGAGTTTCAATTGGTATTAGAGCAGGCACCCTGTTCTCTTTATTGGTTGAGCTCTGGGGAAATTTTTTCTAGTACTACTTGTCTTTTGGAAGGATAGATTGATAGCACTCTTCATGTCAGTAGAAAATAGATCTTGAATCTTGTTGTTAAGGATAAAGGAAGGGAATATCCTTTAAGGCCAGAATAGGTTTGGTCTAAGGGAGGGGTACGTATTGGCTCTATAGTTGTTGATGCCATAATCAACGGAGTTAATAAGCATTGTTTAGACTGATTATCACACGTATTGTGGCCAAAGATACTTCGGAAATTTTCAAGTCCACTCATAAAGGCACATCTATGTGTTTGGGAGAAAAAGTTCAGAATAAAGGATGATAAAAAAGAAAAACATTCTGGTGTCTCTCAAGAGATTTGACATGGTAGTGACAACCATTAAAGAAGAACAAGAACATGGTTTTTGTTTCCAACTCTGTAGGACTTGTGTCCTAGTATCTGATGAAGGGTCATTTAATGCTGATATGTTCTTGGAAGGATTTTCAACTAGGTCCTGAGAAGAGTGGATAAAAGGTCAAGGCCAAATGTTAAGAACATTAGTCCTGACTTCAGCTAGATCTATGTGATCAAAGAAAAGCTGGATCAGAAGTAAAGGCCATTTAATGTTAAGCTTTCAGTTTATTGGTATGACCTAGAAGATGGATTTCCGATGAAGATTCTTGTGAAAGAAATACATCTTGATGAGCTGGTTGCTTCTTTCGAAGAACTGTGGATCACAAGTGAAGAAGTCTATCAACAAAGAGAAAAACATAAGCTGGTTTTTTTTCTCAACTACGTGCTGATAAGAAAGGATGTTTGTGTACTATTTTTAACCTGCAGAATGAGGTGATGTTGTTGAACTCCAAACTTGAAATCATGATCAAGTCTGTGAAGATTTTAAACCAATTATTCCTATATATTGGTGAGATTATTTAATATGGGATGATGTATTAAAACCTAAAAGACAAAGGTTTGATTATCAAGGATCTAACATGCAAGGAATATCTCTTATGATAAAACCTTGGTTTCATTAAAAGGAAGGCTGAGTTAATGATGTCATTCAAAATGTCTCAACATCATATCAGACATCAGAATACTCAAGCTAAAGGCAAGATCTTGCATTGATGTTGTTCCTTATGTGGTAAAGTTGATCATACCAGGTCTCTTTGGTTGAAGATGAATGTCTATTCTAAAAGTCAAACTCAACCTAAGGTTGACTTTGCAGTGGTCAAAACTAGGAAGATATGGAATCTTAAGGATATTTGCCTTATTTCCCTTTCTCTTTTGGAACTTCAACAAAGAAGATTGACATTGTGACAAGGAAGGTTGTTCTACTGGCTCATCCAAATGCTTAATGACCAAGGAAGACAAAGTCAAGATGTCACACCAGAAGTTGCAACATATGAATGTTGGCATAGTTCTAGAACTTCCTGTTATGAATCTAATGAGGCCAATGCAAGAAAATCAGATATATGTGGGGTCTTCAAAGGTATGTATCAGCTTCTTTAGAGAAAGATGGGTTCCAAATGTGCTGAATGGATATGTAAGAGTTCTCTTCCAAGAGCAGGTCATATAGAGATGTTATCTCTAGAACCAAGGTCAATGTTTCTAGCATTAAGAAAGGGACTGATGTCCAAACTAATGTTGGAACATCATCTCAACATATTGAATTCAAGAAATGAGTCAATCTCTTAAAAGCTAGCAGAAGTTTAATCAAGGAGATCTCAAGTTATCAAAGTTCCCTCTTGTGGTGAGAAAGTTTATTCAAAGGAATTCATTAATTATATTGTGAAGAGATCACCATTAATTTCTGAGATGTGATGTCTAATTCTGAGTTTATATCAAGTTTTAAATTTGAGACCGTGTCTATTGAAGTAAATCTATTGGAACAAAATTTATTTACAAGAACAATGGAGTTTGTGTTAATGGAGGATGTTTCTTCTTGAGAAACAATCTTGTCTCTTAGTTCAACAATAAGTCAATTTTTTGTATTCTAATATTTATCTAAGACTATGTATAATGTTGAAGGAAGTTTGTGCTCTCAATTGATTTGGCTGCTTAAAGAATACAATGTCCAACAGGATGTCATGACATTGTACTGTGGAAAGTTGGTAGTTTCAAGGATGACAGATTGCTTAGCAGGACAAAGCTCTTTGATATTGGTCATCTCTTTGTCAAGAGTGTTGCTACAAGCAATAGTGTTAGGGCTTCAAAGAATATGTTTGGAGATATACTTTTCTTAAGTTTTTGGAGGAAAATATTTTTGAGTTTTTGAGGGGTGATTCGGGAATTTGTACAGCTAAAAAATTACTGTCGGATGGGAAACGTGCTAACAATATTTTTCTCTTCCTTTAATCTAGTGGTGCATGAAAATTCAAGATAAGATATTGGTCTATGTTATAATCACATGCAGTTATCTTTGACCAATGGAATTTCAGGTTAAATGGCGTGAAAATTCTCAGCATTCTAATCCTGGTAAGTGAGAAAGGAGAACAAGAGAGTGTCTATCTCCTATGGTGAGTGGTACACTGTTAATAAGGAAAGTTACACTTCCTTCTAAATTTTTTCATTGACTGGTATTTCTTTACAAACAAGGACTCATTATAAACAAGGTAACTCTTCTTTTAATTAATTCCTTAATGCCTCACCCTCCTCACAATTGTGTTTCATCACGAGCAAATTTGCCAAAGATGTTGATGCTAAGAAGGTTTTCTGGCTGGAAGCCAAGAAGGACGAGAGTACTGATCCAAAGAAGGTTGAGTCTAATGTTGTAACATATGTTAGATCATCTACTGAAGCATTGGTGACAGGTAAAAAGTTTGTGAAAAAGATGCAGTCTCTCAAGAAAATTCATGTTCAGAAACATGATTTTGATGGGATGAAGATTCGGTCAATTTTATTGACTCAGGTGGTTGGTCTGGATAGTTTCCTTCTTTTTTATTTTTAATACACACACACATACACACACATACACACACACACACACACACACACACACACACACACACACACACACACACACACACACATACACACACACACACACACACACACACACATATATATATATATATATATATATATATATATATATATATATATATATATATATATATATATATATATATATATATATATATATATATATATATATATATATATATGTGTGTGTGTGTGTGCTTCTGTTTGTTATCCCTTTGCTAGTTTGGACTTGTTTTGATTGTTTTTGTTTCTATCGGCTTTATTTAATTGTGTTGTGTCTCAAGTTTTTTTTGTGCTATCTCCACCGAGTTTTGTTTGTTTTCTTTGCTAGTGTGTGTTTCTTTTTTGTGTCTCCATTTACTCTGTTTTGTCAATTTTTGCCTTAAAAGGGGGAGTAAAGTGTGTCTGTTTGTCTGTGTAGTGTGTTTGAGTGTCTGTGTGTCCTGATGTTATAAGACATGTCTCGACATGTTGATTAACATGCTGATAGGACTATACTACTGCTAAGGGGAGAGTAGTGATTATGGTTGCTTGCTAGTTGTAACTATTTAGGGAGAGCATGATTGTCTGTCATTCCTTGGTGTTTCTTTTGCTGATGTTGCTGCAAGTTAATCTATATGCAGGATGTCTTACCAGATGTTCTAACATCCTTCCTATTCTGTCTTTTAGAGAAGCTCGATTACCTTATGGTAGTCTAAGACTCTAGTGCTCTGAGTTATGTGTGCTGGTTCTGTTGCATGTTCTTCTAATGTGTGAATTAGGATAATTCAAGGTGAAGTTCAAGGCTGGTTTTCTTGTGCTTTGGGTTTTCTCCTTGAAGTTCAAGGTTGGTTTTCTTGTTCTTTGGGTTTCCTCTATGAAGTTCAATGTTGGTTTTCTTGTGCTTTAAGTTTTCCCTTTGAGGGGGAGAATTGGTCATGTGTGACAGGGGGAGTACTGATCCTATAAGAGCTGGGAACTATGATGTGTGCTTGGAACTATGTTATGTGATGTCAGACCACATGTCTTAACATACGTCTGATCTTATAACTGCATGTAGCCTATGATATATTTTTATGATTGCAGTTTGTACAAAGCTTACATGTTTGCACGTAGCTTTTGCTTTTTTAATATGGTGTTATTCCTTTCTCCAATTTAACTGTGCTAAAGTTGTTTTAGTCAAAATTTTCCAAAGGGGGGAGATCGTTAGATCCATGGTATTATGATTAGATAAATTTTGCTAATATATGGTTCATGACAGATGATGAGCAGGATGTCATAACATCTTGATCAAATTGATACAATAGAGTGTAAGCTTTCATTAAAGACAGATGTTCTGAAAGATAATGTGACATGGTGAACCAAAACATCAGTATAAGCTGTTTTAAATCTTGACATATTTGATTTGATTTTTGTGATATTTCTTTTGAATATATTACAAATATTTATGCAGTTCAAGAAGATTTAATCTGGAACAATTGCTCTAATCTCCAACTGTACATAAGTTTCTAAAATTGGATGTTGAGAAAATTTAAGAAACTTGATGTTTTGTTCCAAGATTTAAGGAGGTTTTTCTGCAAAATTGGTGCAGCCTTCGACTTGTGGATTAAGAAATATCTGGGTGAAGAATTTGAAGCCCATGAACTACTGAGGTGTATTTAAAGCGAAACCTAAACCTAATGTAATTTAACTTTCACAATTGTAAAATTAGGGGAAGTCTTAAGTCTTAGGTTTTGAGAGTCTCTTGTATATTTGTAACTCACCCATCTATCTTTTGATATAGTAAGGTAAACTTATTATTACTTGATTGTTAATCAAGTTATTAGTCTAACTCATGAGCTTTTAAGCAAATAGTTGATTATTGCTCTTAGTTTAAGCTTTTAAGCAAAACTAAGTATTGTTTATTGAAAGTGTAATCTTCTAGTTTTAGTCTAGTCACAAGGTTTGTGACTGTAGATATCACCGTGGTGATTAGAAGTGAAAGGGAGATCTCATATCTAGGTGGTTAATCTTGAAGGTGTGAGAAAAACAAGAAAGGGGGTTTGAATTGGGTTTCACCAAAAATAATTTTAAATCTTTTTGTTGATGAAAGACCAAGTTAACTAAAATCATTTTCTTATTATATTTTTGTTTTAATTGCAATTTTATTTTTGTATATATTTTGGCTGATCTTGGACCATATAAATTTTAATCATAAGCTTCATTAACATCATTCGATCTTGGATGTTAATTTTAACTCCACCAAATAGATGAATGATTTTAATGATAGCTTGAGTAATCCCTTGGTTCAAATGTGGGATTTAACATTTTATCTATCTCTGCTTTATTTCTCTTTTGTAATATCCCTATTTTATTAGTATGAGAATGTATATATAGAGTAGAAGATTAAATGGATTAGTTGGAATTGAACTAAATGACATTTTGGTGATTATGACATGGTTAAAGGATATTATGGACATAAAACATTTTTGCATGTGGCCTTAAGGAATTGTTTGGGTATAGTGAGAACAAAATCAGAATTTTGGAAATAAAGTAGAGAGAGAGAATGAGAATAACTCAAAGTTGACCATCATCCTTTCCATTTTCGTACTCCAAAGACAACTCTCACTAATCAGATAATAACTTTCTACTCATAACTCCAATTTGAGAAATTCTTGAAATTCTGGAATCTACACAAAATTCCCTTCATTTTAATATATTATTTTATGTTTAAAAAATTTGTATTAGAGAAAAACGTGATTGAAGTTGGGATGATCTTGCTAAAAATGAGTATTAAATTGTTACGGATTTCATGGTGTTAGAGGGGGAAGTTTAATTAGGATAAGAGCTCAATTGTAGCATGGATGATATCTTAACCTCCTAAGATGCAAGGTGAGTCTCATAGATAGAAAATGGAGTTTAGTTGGGAAATTTCATGTTTGGGAATAAGGGTTTAGATGTGAGATACATGTTGCATGTGGCTTTTAATTGAATAATAACATGTAAATACACTGCATTTCATATATGTATATTATGGGTAATCAGATTGAAGTGTGGAATGGGAGTTTTGGAATCCAAAACAGAACTGACATAATTTTGAATTTTCTGCAAATCGCAGACTGCGCTTAGTATGCGGTGTCGCGCTCAGTGCGCCCTCCTTAGACTTGAATTTGTGATATTCACAGATCACGCTTAGCGCACCCACCTGGAACTTGAAACTCTTTATTTTGTAGAGCGCGCTTAGAATGAAAGGCTGTGCTCAGTGCACCCTCATGGATATAACTTTGTTATTGAAAATCCCTTGAGTGTTGTCTCGTACCATGGTGAGTACCAGACACCTCTTTGATCTTAGTGATCATTTGGAAACGTGTGGTGTAATTCCTGTAAACTTTTTATGATTGTTTGTTTGTTATGGCATAAATATACATGATTATGTTTAAATCACATTATATGATAACTGCCATGACATGATTCATCGTATGTTGCCGTTTGTTCCAGATTGAACATTCAAATGAATTATTATATGATTTATATGATTGTGTGACACATGCTTGAATCGAAGTAGACCCAGCTAGATAGTAAATCACTTATGACGACGTGTGCACTATACTGATGCGATGAGGTGTGTGATCCTATCATTGTTATTGGTATGTTATATGCATCTGAGTTATCATTGCGATATGCTTGTGTGGGCCTGATATGTGGCGTTCTACCAACAGTTAATAATATTGCGTGCTTGGTATGTTGGGGAGGAAAAGTTACCATGTAGGCAAACTCTTGGTTTTAACTGACCTCTAGTGGTGCCAAGTAGGCTACACTACCGGCTTTCACCCGGTGAGCTCGTGTTGTCGAGACGTCGTATTCGTACTGTGCTAGATTGTGTATCCCTCACATGTATGTATTGATATTTTATGGGACCGTGATGCTACGTAGGCAATGTCACCGCGTATATTCATCACTAATGGACTTCCATTTAGGATTTTTTTTTTCCGTTCATCATTTGTGTGCTGGTACAAGTCTCTTGATGCAACGCACTTGGTTACTCATTGAGGATGCAAATGTGTAATCTACGTTACGGGTAGGACTTACTTCTGGGTTTCTCGTACATGGGTACGAGTCTGTATATTGTTTGTGGTCGTTGTTCCAGGCCTTGTGCCGATTGTTTGTGGCCGTTGTGCCAGGCCTTGTGTCGATTATTTATGGTTGTTGTGCCAATTGGGTTTTCTTGTTGCCTTATTAGATAGTTATAGGACTTCCAATGGTGGTATTACCTTTGTTGTGTACTTGTACTCAACCGTGAGGAAACCCCGAATCCACTGCGGATCCGTTTTGATGCTGTCATACTCCAAATTTTCCCTATCCCTAATTATATCCAGGGTTTCTTTAAATAAATCGTATTATTTAGTTTTCACTTTTATAGGGGTGTTTAAAGTCAGAAAGGGGTGTACTGATGTAAAATGGACCATCAATATCTGATGGTCCATTAAGTTTGAAAATTCGTTTCAAGTTTAAAAGAGAGGTGGATTATTTTAATCAAGGAGGTGTGAACAAATTCGTTTTTGATAAAGCCCATTACAAATTTTTGATTTATTTTGAAAAGAAAATGTTTGTTTACTTACAGTAATTATTATTATTATAATTATTTATTATTAATATTATTATAAGTAACATTTATATTTTTGAAATTAGTCTTATTTTGTTCATTTAAGAAAAAGGAATAAATGTTGTTGTTTAAGAAACACGCAAGCTCAATTGTGCAATGAAGAACACATAGCCCAACTTTTTGATCAAAATAATTGAAAGTCAATATCTGACGTTTTATTATTATTTAAACTTTATTAATTATTATTAGTATTATTTCATTACTATTAACATTATTATTATTTTTATTTATATTGTTAATTTGAGAAAAAAACGTTTGCCTAAGAGGCAAAAAATTATCAGGCCCAATATTTAGAAACAGTAATCCATTTTATTCTTTGAAAATTGTTTTGGAAAATATTTTGTTATAACATTATTATGATTATTATTATTACTACTATTTTACTATAATAATTATTAATAATTATACTAAATATTGATTTTATTAAGATATTACATTAGAGTTTTTTTGTTTTGTTTGCTGATTTAAAAAGGAAAACATTTTTATAATAAAAAAAAGAGGAAGTACAAATCCAGTTAAACATACAAGCCCAGTTCAAACAAAAAATCTTGGCCCATTTCAGTTTCTATTAGTTAAATAATTTATTTTATTTAAGAGAAATAAACATTTAAAAAAGAAAAAGTGAATTAGGGATGTGGGGCGGTGTTTTCCTGGGAATTTCTTTCCCATTGTCATTTTTTTTTACTATCTTAAAATTGATTGTTTTCATAATTAGTTTCCATTTAATAAAAAAACATTGTTCCACACAATCCCAAACTTTCGTTGCACCTCTACGTAATTTAGATTTTAGTTATTCCTTTTTTAATTATTTTAATTTAAAATTTAATTAGTCCAATTTATTTAAACAAAGTTCATTTTTTGAGTCACGGTCAAAAATTAAAAAAAAAGAAGAAGTTAATTCCCTTTTAGTTTTCCTTTCTTTTCATTAAAGTACAAAAGTAACTTTTCTTTCATAAATATTTTAAAAATTCAAGATATCTTTATTTTTCTTTTCACTAATTTCTTTGTGAATAAATTAAATTAACTCTAACATTTTATAAATAATAAGATGTTCATTTTCGAATAATTAAATCGGTTGATATATTGTTTATCGGTTTATTATTTCAAACAATTAAAATTCAAGCGATTCGCCAGATTCACCATCCGCGAGCGGCACATGGCTAATATTTGGCCACGTGATGAGGAGACTATACCAGACTCCCTCGCTCTACATTTTAAAATAGCTAACCAACATCAAAATATTTTTTAACTAACATAATCAAAAAACTCAAGATTATTTTCGAAAAAGGATTAAGGAGAATTTCTTTCAAAATTAACTACGAACTGCGTCTACGATCACTCAACTTACAACTCAAACAAAGTTCAAGGTTAATTCGAAAGCATTTCTACGCAATCTTATAGAAAAATACAAACAACACCGCGAACTACGAAAATGGGACTCTGATTCCTCCTAAGAGGATACATAGTCATATAATCAAAAATCGTGTTAAAACCTTTTCCCTTCTGTTAACTAAAATTCAACCCCCCCCCCCCCCCCCCCCCCCCCCTAACTCAAATTCCAACCCTTTTCCCCCAATAATATATAAAAACCCTATTTCCTAAACATCGCGCTTCTAAACATAGTATCCTTGCGAACAAGGTAGATAAGGGGTGCATAACACCTTCCCCTCATCTAGAATCGAGTCCAAATCTAGAATCTCTGAATTTTAGGGTTATTCCTTTATACTCCCTTCCATTAGGATAAAAATTAAGGGTGACCACTCTCGTTTTCAAAACCAGTTACAAAAGGTGCATGTACCTTGTAGAACTGAGCGAACCCATAAGGTAGGGAGACTCATTGAGATTTAGTAATCTCACCATAATCCTCATATTATTTTACAAGAACAAGTTATAAATAGAAGAATTGCTAGATGGTCAATACTGAAGACTGCGGGCGAGCAGATGGCAGGAAGACCTCATCAGATCTTATCTTTCTGCTGTGCATTATTGAAGACAAACTGATTGTATACATTATAATATTGGAATTATATTCTATTCAGTTTTAATTATTTGTCTTTTCCATCTATTTGTATGTTTCCTTGTACCATAATTAACTTCACTGCATATTATTCTAGACATATATGTATGTGGTGTTACACATTCCCTCTTTATCTCATCCCCTTCTTCTTTCCTTTTAGATGATCATTAGTGGCCCAAGCTTTATTCTTGAAATTGTCCAAGTATGATAGATTATTGAACTATGGTTGAAGACCTTTGAAGCTTATTGTTATGAGACTTTGATTTTATCAATCCTATAATAAGTCTTCATCAACCTTGGCCTAAGTTCAATCTTCAATCATCATTGATAATTTATTATGAAATTCATCTTTACCTCATCTTTTTTTCTTCTTTTTATCATGACTTAGGTCTTGATCTTTGGTTTTTACCCGTGCTACATGTTTTAGGAGTTTTATTTCTACCATGTCTCTAACATAAATAGTACATACATTGTTATTGATCGGCTTCAAAATAGAAGTGACTTCTACATAAGTCCACTTACGATTACTTAACATAGGGCTAAATTTGTCTAAATTTGGAAAATGATCATTTGTGACCCAAACTTTATGTTTGTAAGCCCAAGTATAGTTTATTGGTTATCTTTAGTCCAATACCTATGAAACTTGTTGTTAGGAGGCTTTGATTTTATCAATCCTCTAATTAGTTTTCATTATCCTTGGTCTAATATCATCATTCAATCATCCTTGATCATACTTTGTGACTATTAACAATTAACTTACTAACCATGTTAAGTTTCAAGCCTTGGACCACATTTTTGATCAGTCAATTGGACATTTGACCTAAAAATCAGCTGTATTGGGGAAAAAGTCAACCATGGCTAATTTACAGTCAAACTTCATAATTTTTGATCCACAACAACATTTTAGACTCATATGTACCATTTGATCAAGTTTGGATCATAACTCCTCAAGAAATTTGATCAAATCATCAAAAGGGCAAAATGGTCAAAATTAGGGTTTTGATTGAGAAAGGGCAATTTCTGATTTTTAACCTAGCCAATGACCAATTGAGTTCAAACATGATTTCAAGGATACAATGGCATCATCTTGACCTAATTACATGGTTCAAAAGATCTCAAGTTCATTGGATTGACATATGAATTTTGCAGTCAACTGATCAAAAGTCAACTGTACACTGAAAAGTCAAACTTTGACTTTTTGGTCAAAATCAAATGCCAAGGGTCATAATTCATCAAGATATGTCAAAATATGAAACTTGTTGACCAAGAAAACCTATTTTGAAAATTAGGGTTTTGAATTTGAAAATTTTCATAACTTAGATTTTTTCTAAGTATGGAAATTTTCTTATTTTTTCTCAACTTTCCACCACTTTTTCACCATGATGCAATTTGATTCAAATAAAACTTCCAACATGAAAGTTGTAGTTCTCCATTAAATATATAACTTTTCTTCACAAACTTTTCCCAAAAGATGCTTGGATATCAAGTTATGAATTTGTGAATATAGGTCCATGAACTAAATAACTTAGTGAAAATTTGCCCTAATTTAGGCAGTTTTTTGACCCAACTTCATGGACATTTTTCACCTAGTTCTAAGAGGTATCTCAAAATAAATTTCAAAGATGGGTTATAGAGCACATGACTTGCTTTCCAAAATGTCCAAGAACTCTCCAAGATCATTTTTGTTCATACCATTTTCACAAAGTATCAAGTTGCAAATCCAATCCATGCTCTTTGTACATTGATTTACAGGTCCTAAACTCATTCTACACTCCATAATTAAATGAAAACTCAGAAGTTAAAGGCTTTATCTTGGCTTTTGGAGCATTGTACAAGAGATAATTCCATTTTAGGCTTAAAGGTTACAATGCCATTTTCATAAAGGGCAACTTTTGCAACTTTGTCCATCTTGAGCCTTGGACCTGTCCCTTTGGTGCAAACAATTTCTACAGGTCACAAGCAATGTATACCAACTCTCTGCAGCTCACAAACTAGCCAGTACAAGCATATAGCAATGGTCATTTCACTTTACTTAAAATACAAGAAAAGTTGCCAAAAGGTGAAAAGCTTGCACAACTAGTAAAGAGTGGACTTGGATCTTTTCTATACATATTTACAAACATTGTGCAACACAAAAACACGATTGGCTTGCACCTAAAACCCTCTAAAACTGAAAAACTCCATTTTTCTGCCAAAACACACAGTTGCTGCAGAATCATAGCCATTTCATTTTTGGCTCGTGCGTTTTGCATTTTAACATTTGAAACACTTCATACACATCATATCAAAGCAGGCCAAGCATTCATCCTGCATCTGAAAGCCCTGTTTCAGCCATTGCCATTTTCAAACTTGGAGCTTGCAGCTTGACTTATGCAGAGACTTTTGGCCATCCACAAAGCAAGGTAGGCATTGGAATAGCTTGAAGGAAGCTCACACAATCCTCAGGCCTCCATCAAAGTCCCTACATTGCTCTATCCAAATCCAACTGAAGGAGGTATTTTTCAAAACTCTATCTCTGTATTTAGGCATCCTCAAGCCACGATTTGTGAAGAAAAAATGTAGTCTATAACATGGTGAAGCTGTACATATGCATACTTTTCATTTATATTAACCATCCTGAGAGAATTTGAAGCTTGAAGTTCATGAAAATTTTAGGTCACGAATTAGGGCTACCAAAATTCTCCCTGATCTTTGAGAGTTAGGTTACAAATTTTATATGGTTGGAATCGTGAGATTAAATGCCACAATTTTCATGTTATAAGTTTTTGTTTTTGTGCAAGCATCTGAGAGTTACAGGTTGAACGGAAACACGCGCGCAGAAGCTGAAGGACAAGGACGAAGTTGTTGTTCTGGGCTTTTTGTTGCATTGGGCTTTTTGTTTTTACTTTTCACACCTCCTGATCTACTATTTGCACCCCCTGACTTATTTCTTATATTTTTGCATTTTCTTGCATATTTTTATATTTATTACTTGCATTTATTTTTTATAATGATAAAAAATGCCCAAAAATAATTTATTTATTTTCACACTTTTATTTTATTTTATATATTTATTTTCTCACATAAAAATAGTTTATTTGATAAATAGATTTTATTTTCTTAAAATAACTTGTAAATGATAAAAAATACTTAATATTTTTTACATTATTTATACACATAAAATATTTATTTTCCATACATATTTAATTTTTAATATTTGCACATAATATTATTTATTATTTTCTTATACAAAAAATGGAAAAATATTAATATGAAACATTATTTTTCTTTGAAATCAAAACTAGGGTTTCACCCCTCCAAAAATAAATGATATTTTTTCTCTTATTTCTAGGGTTTAAATAAATTATTTTCTCATACAAAAACAAAATACAAAACATTTTTTACATAAATACATTTGCATTGCATTTTAATATTTGTATATTTATTTAATGCGCACAATATTCGATTGGGTTGTAATAGTATTTTTAGGTTTATATTTGTGCAATATCCCCATTCAAAAACTTGTATCCCCCCTCCCATAAAAATTATTGTAATAGCTTAGTTTATTTTACGCAATTTATTGCTTTCATATACCATGTTTAGTAAACTAGGGTTTGCATGACAAGAATAAAAACAAAACAAATAGAAAAAACCTAATTGCAAGACAAAAGTATGAAAAATGACACACTTTGCACACAAGCACCCTTAGGGTTTCACCCACTTGGTTGCCTAAAATAAAATGGTCATGTTATGCACGTGAAGTATCTTGGCAAAACAAAACAAAAATAAGATCATAGTCCCTCGATGAAGCTATACAAAGGTTGCCTAAAACAAAATGATCTTGGTCCCTCAAACATGCTAAGATACTTGGCAACATTGCTATCATGGTTATACGATGACCCACGCCCGTCCCGTTTACATCCAAAGATAGGGTTGCTTACCAAATCAATGGTAAATCAACAATGTCAAAGGAATAAAAATGCACAAGAAAGACATTTGAGTAGGTAGATAGCTTCTAGTTACTTGATCAATTTCAAAATAATCCTTGCTATTTTCAAAAACAAACACACACACATTTCAAAACATCTTACAAAACATTGAAACATTTTTCAAAAGACAAACATCTTTGTATACATTATTACGAACAAGAATCATTATAAAGATTGCCTAAACGAGTGACCTATTTTCAAAATACTTTCAAAACTACACCAAGCACCATTTCAAACAATTTCAAAGAAAAGCAAGTGATCTAAGAAAGTAACTAAGAGCCCATGGAAAACCATGGATGAAAAGGGTGCTAGCATCTTTCCTTTTCATAATCTACCCCCCGAACTCAAGAAAACATCTCAAAGGTCTTTCCTGTGCTTTTTTACCTTTCCTTTTGGATAAAAGAAAAGTCGGTGGCGACTCTTGCTAACCGCAACATTTGCAAACGCAAACGCAAAATTTCAAGTCAGTTCTCCCACCGCATCACACCATACAATCCTAATTACCATACATCTAAGCAGTCAATAATTTGCAGTAATTAAAAGTGCGGAAATGTAAATCCTAAACAATTACAAGGCTTCAGGGAGGGGAATTATTACAAGTCCAAAAACTTAGGGAAAATAAAGAAATCAGAGAAAATAAAGAGTCCTAATTATATCTATTACATCCCAGTAAGCAGTTACAAAAATATGAAAATAAAAATGCGAAAGGTAAGAACGCGCGCAAATTGAAAATACGCCTAAAAACCCTAAGGTAAAAGAAAAAGATCTTTTTGTTTGTTTTGATATAATAAAATGGTTAAATTAAAATTAAAATAAATTAATCAATGGAAAGAGAAGAATATTATTAATTAAAAAATTAATTCTAAACTAAACCTAATATTTTTGGTATTTTTATTATTTAAGAAAATATAAAATTTTTAACCTAATTCTAATTGTTTTTAATTTATGAAAAGGAACCAAAATAATTAATTAAATTAATTTAGGAAAAATTAAAATTGAATAAAATAAAACCTAGATCTAAGTTTTTATATTTTCTGATTTTATGATTAAAAAAATGATTTGAAAATGAAACAATTAAATAAACAAAAATAAAATTGAGAAAAGAAAATGAATGGGCCTGGTATGTGAAGCTGAAAGAGGGTGGTGTGAGATCTGGAATTTGTAAGGCCCACATGTTCAGCAAGTCCAAAGTTGTTGCGCCTGATCCCATGTGGCTGGTCCCTTGAGGATTCATCATGCACAAACGTGCTTGGGGTGTTGGATCTCCATCTTTTGGCATCTGATGGTTTAGAGATGAAGACACATGATATACGCCCAGATCTTCCTTACACTGGATCTGCAGATAAAATATGGAAAAAAAGCAAAAGCTGGGGATTGAACGTAGGTTCTTCATACTTGAAAATACACGCTTCACCAACCGGCCAACCTGTTCATTTATTAATATAACTAAACCCATAATATTATATATGAAAACCAATAAAAAATATTCAAATCAAAAACACGCGCGCTGAGTGGGACCCTGCTGTTTAAATGGACCAATCAGAAAATGGACTGGGACCACGCATGCCCTTCCCTGAGTCTAACAGAGTCAATGACGCTAGAGTCAAACTCCAGTCGTCTTCTCCGACCTATCACAACTGCAAACCTACAAAATTGTTAGATTAAGGACAAACTAAAGGCTCTATCTTGCTTAAAATTTCGCCCCGATCACAAATCTGTCTTTAGATTGGTCAGAAAACTCCTGTATCCTGAGTTATGAATCCAAAACCCTAGCACGGCTTGAACATGGCAATATGCGGTCTAAGGCCCTAGCTTCTCATGTAACACGTTAGAATGCATGCAAACATCATCAGTAACATAAATATATGCTTAGTATGGATTTAAATGGCCTGTATTGAGAGTTTGAGATCAAGGAAAAATTACCAAACAGAGAGAGATCGTGAGAGATTTCTGGCATGTGTTAGACTTACCTTAGGATTGAGAATGGTTCCTGGAATCTTCAGGAAGTGGACGACACACTTGGTTTGGATGGAGAAGGCCTAGATTGCTTGATACGAATTTCAACCTTTCTTTGAATTTTTTAGAATTTTCTAGGGCTTCTTAAAGGCAGGATGCGCGTGTCCCTTGCATCTGAGATTATTAGGTTTATATAGACAAAGGGTTTAGGTCAACAATTGTGCATCATATCTGTTGTACCTCAAAATTTACCCTCTTTATTTCGACCTTTTTGGCTTACATTTCATTATTACATACATGCATATAATTGGTTTTATGGTTATGGAATCAAGGTATATTTAACAAGCTTCTTCAGGTTACAAGTGACGTTTATTTCGTCAATGGATGTTCTCAGAATATTTTTCGTGCTGAAGATCGGTTCACTGTTTTGCAACGATTCGGGGTTCAAAGATTCACGAGTCCAACCCGACGCGTCATATTCAGATGTTCTTTCGCCAAGGTAACCCTGATAACATATTCTCAAATTCAGGTTCGGCTCGAGACCCAATTATTTAAAGAAGGTCTCCGAATGTGCGAATTTTCTCGAAGAAATATGGTGAAAAAGTGTGCTGAAAGTGCAGTTTTTATACACTAAAAAATTCATAACTTGAAGATCGTGACTCGTTTTGAACCCGTTCCGGTGGCCAAAATTCCGCCTTGATGTCATCTATGTTTTCATCTCTCACGGCCGGAAGCCAATTTCAAACAGAAGGTCTTCAAAAATGCGGATTTATCAAGTATTTTCGTACAGAAAATTTGTGACAAGTTTATTTGCATCATGTTCAGAAAATAATAACTTAGTCGATTTTTATCGTATTGAGCTGGTTCCAGTGCCAAAATTTCACAAATTTAGTTGGCTACATTTTCACAGCAGGTATCAAGTTAGAACGGTATCCAAAAGGCCTTCATTTATTTACCAGAGTGCGCGTGACGCGCCGAAAATCCTGAATGCTGAATATTATTTCATTTGGGTCAAAACTTCGAAAATTCATAACTCGGTCAATTTTTATCGGATCGGGCCCATATTTTTACACAAGGTCACTGACTAAGAGATCCACAAATTTTCTTCCAAAGTTGAGACCATTTTCTGCTCCGATCAATACTAGTTTTTTATTGAAGAACGTGTCAGAGTTGACACTGGAGCCCAAAATAAGTTTGTCTGAGGCAAAACTTCAAAAATTCATAACTAATTCACTGTTTATCCGATTGAGCCCATTTTTAGAAAGGGGTTTGTTCTCGATATTGGCTACATTTTGTTACACATTTCAACTTCAAAAATTGCACTTAAGTCCCTGCAATTTAGTTTGGAATGTGACAGACTCAAGTGAATAAAAATCTGCACTATTGCATGTGGTTATTGGAGGCCCAATTGCACATTCAAAGCCCATATCTTTTCTCTAATTTCCATTATATAATCTCATTATTTTCACACAAACAGGACACGAAAAAAAAACCTTTGCCACAACCTTATTAAAATATCAAATTCTCTCAAGAACCCTAGAAATCTTGAAATCCTTGTTACAAACCCCCATCTCACTACAAACAAGCCATCCTTGTTACAAACCTCCATCTCACTACTTCTCCTGTAAGGGTAAGGCTGGTTTGATCTTCATGATCAAAAGGGTGTAGAAGCATTCATATATGCCATATCGGTTTTAACATTATAAAATTATATATATATATATATATATATATATATATATATATATATATATATATATATATATATATATATATATATATATATATATATATATATATATATATATATATATATATATATATATATATATATATATATATATATATATATATATATATATATATATATATATATATAACTCTGAGGCCAAAACAGAACAACCACCAATTCATGGCGAGACAGACATCCTGAGAAGGTTAAGGGCGTGAGTTCAACACCCACCCCTATTGGTTTTGGTTTTCTTCCTTTTTATTTATCCTTTTACCTATTTTCATTCTTTCTCTTTAAAATATTTTTTATAAAACTTCACATTTTTCACAAACCTTTAAATTTTCATAATAAACTCGAATAATTAATTTTAGGTTTTTTAAATTTAATTTTAGGTTTTAAATTAATTTTTGGTTCAACACCCACCCCTGACATTTACATTATTTATATTTTCTAATCCTATTTTTCATTGATGTTTCTTCCCCTATCTATATTTTTTGGCAAACTTAATTCTTTCTTGTTAATCATTACACATAAACTTTTTTAAAACCTTTTTTTAATTAAAATTAATTTGGTTTTAGGTTTTTTTAATTAACCTTTTTTTATTTCAAAATTAACCTTTTTTTTAATTAAAATTAATTAGGTTTTTAGGTTTTTAATTAACCCTTTTTTTCCTTCAAAATTAACCTTTTTTTAATTAAAATTAATTAGGTTTGTAGGTATTTTTAATGAACCTTTTTTTCAAAACTAACTTTTTTTTAATTAAAACTAATTAGGATTTAGGTATTTTAATTAACTTTTTTCAAAATTAATATTTTCTATTAATTAAAATTAATTAGGTTTTTTAGGTTTATTTAATTAATTATCATAAATCACTTTTTCATAAAAAATCACCAAAACATTTTCTTTGCTATTTTCATCTTATTTTTGTTTTCCTAGATAAAGTGTATAAGGCACGTTCAACTGTAATAGCGTAACTTTATTTATCCCACTTTTTTTTATCATTATCATGTAATTGCTTCCGGGATGTAATAGTTTTAGAATTTCTTTTCCGTATTCTTCACTATTATATAACTGCCCCAAAACTCTGTAATAGCTTAGGTTTAGATTTCCGCCTTTACCTTCTGCTACTATATTTTATGCAATACTTAGATTAATAGGATTATATAGAAAGATAAAAATGAACGATAGAAAACCCTAATTTCAAGATAAATAACTAAACTGAATCATTTGCACACTCGCACCTCTAGGATAACCTCACTTATTGCTTTTGGAAAAATAATGGTCATGTCCCTCGAACGTAGGGATACCCTTAGAAAAGACCCTCGGTTAAAGTAATCATAAAGATCATAGTCCCTCAATGTCCCTCGAGTTGTCTACGAGAAATGATCTTGTCCCTCGATGTTGCATACGAATATATGATGACAGTCCCTTCGAACTGCTAAGGTATCCCTATATGTTGCCTTCTATGACCATAACAATGATCCGCGCTCGTCCCTTATACATCCAACGACTAGGGTTACCTACTCACTAATAGTAGGATAACACGGTCTAAAGGATAGGAGGAAAAGAACAGTCTTTTTTCGAGTAGGTACATAACTGTTAGGTACTTGCTCAAATAAATTTTCACACCACACTTTCAAACATACTTTTCAAACAAAAGTTTTTAAAACGCTTTATCACATTCTTGAGGACTGATACAAGAGTTACCATAAAGTGAACCGCCGCACTAAGGCATTTTTCAAAGCTTTTCAAAACACACAAACACAAGCAATTTCAAAAATGCGCAAGTACCTAAGAGCCCATGGAAAACCATGGATAGAAAGGGTGCTAACACCTTCCCGTTCCATAATCTACCCCCCGTACTCAGAAATCTCGAAAAAAGGTCTTTTACTGTTCTTTTCACCCTTTCCTTGTTGGATAAAAGAAAAGTCGGTGGCGACTCTTGCTTACCGCGACATTTATGAACAAAAAACACAAAACCAATATTAACAGTCGGTTCTGCCACCGTATCACAATATCTTTACATATTATGATGGAGAGATTTGATTTGATTTTTGAATGAAACTTTCTATATTTGATCCAATCATGTGCCAATCTATTTTATGCGTTTTTGCCAGTTTGCTATGAGTTGTTTGGGCCTCCAACTTGATGGAAACCAAAATCTTACATGTCCTTGTAGATCCATTTCACATCAATTGGTTTCTTATTGGTTCTTTAGACAAGCTCCCAAGCTTTGTTCCTTTCGATGGTGTTGTACCCCAAAATTTGCCCTCCCATATTCTCCAAAATTTGCCAAGATCAATCTTCAATGATTCAAAATCTCTCAAGGATTGCACAGTCCAATTGCCTCATAACACAGTCAAAATTAGGGTTTTGGTTCTGGAAAAGAAATTGAAGTTTTCAAGGGTCCAATCAAGTCCCACATGCCTACATACATTGTCAAGCATCCATATGTCAAGTTTCAAGACTCACAGCATCAAGTTGCACAGTCAAAAACCCTAAATGCTTCACAGTCAACTGCAGGGGCAAAATGGTCATTTGACGGTCAAAAGTCAAAATTTGTGTTCAACATCTCATTTTGAAGCCACAAACATCATTTGATCAATTCTTGATCATGATTTTCAAAGCATGGCTCAAAAAGTCTCAAGATGCAAAAGTTGCTATTTTTGGACAACTGAGAAAGTCAACTGCAAATTGACCAGGGCATAACTTCCTCATAGTTCATCAGAAAAATTCCATCCAAAGCTCATTTTGAAGAGGATGACATTTCCTACAACTCATCTTCACACTTCAATTCCAAGAAATGCTCTCACAAAAAGTTATCAATTTCAACATTATAGGTCATTTTCAAAAGTCAACAAAAAGGCACTTTAAGTCAAAGACCATAACTTGAGATTGGTAAATCAAAATGACATGGGACCAAAGGCATTGGTTAGAGGACTTCAATACCTTTATAAAACGTCCAAGAACATGTTCATAGCTTCAAAATTGAGCAAGATGTGCCTTGAAGAAGTTGGGAAATTTTTGGATTTTGAAAAGTCAACTTTGCCTAAAACACTTCAAAAATGCTAATGGGACTCAAATTCTTCCTTGAATCATTACCCAAAGCATATGCACGACCCATTGAGCTAAAAATGATTTATTTTCTTATTTTTTATTAATTAATTGAACTTTTATTCTTATTAATTCATTTAATTAGATTTAATTATGAGAAAAATATCAAATAATGGTTTTAAATCTTTTTTGTGCAGCAAATATGTTTATTATATCCAAAAGATTTCGTGCATCATCTCAAGGGGACAAGATCATCCATATTTGGCAAGATTTGCATGGAAAAAAGATTGAAAAAGATATGAAAAAATCAAATATTGAAATCATCAATTCATGGATCTTTGGGCTGGTTTCTTGACTTAATTTCATTCACTTACATATGCACAACTCAACCCTATTCAAGCATACACGAAAAGCTGCTCAAAAATATAGAACAAAGTTGCAATTTTTCATAAAAATTTTGAAAACTGATTTCATATTTGCAGGATCATTCAAAGCCTAAAACCTATTCCAAACCCTTGCTGAGGCTTCTTTGAACGTGTTGCAACCACTTTCCAGTCTCCATACTCCAAGAATTGGTAGAATAACATCGCGTTTATCACAAACATTTCCATAATCAGTTTTTAATTTTCACGCATCATTCATATGTTTTAATTGTTGATTTATGTTACTAACATCATTCTGAAGCGATTGGCATAGGTTAATTGACCTAACTCTTCCTAAACTGAAATCTACCATTGATGAAACCTAGGGTTTCAGAACCTCAAAATTGGGGGTTCTCATATATGGAAAAATTGGACATTGAGACCTATACCACTGAATTCAGAAGCTCAAGACGAAGCAAACCATCTCCTCGCGCTTAATTTATGTTACCTGTACGCGTGTTCGCTATTTTCCACTGTTCTATTTAGTGGGGGTTTAAAACCCCCGCTACTTGTTTTATGTTTACAGGGAAAAGATGAAGAAGAAGCATAGGTGTCCAGGCGCGAGTGGAAGATTCAAACCGCGCGCGTAATTTTTTTGTTTTTATATCATTAACATTGTTTTTCTTACATAATGATTGTTTTCCATTAAATATCTAAACGCGTGCAATGGCTCAGATGGTGGGAATATGGCTTGGTAAACGCTGGGACCTGGGTTCGATCCCCAAGTCCCCATATAATTTGTTCTATTTTGTCACACAATGTTCATATGCAGCGCCTCCTTCAAAGCTTCGTCATGCGTCCTCACACGTTAGCCTGCCACGCACTCATGATCACTCATCCAATGGCCACAAAACGAGATCCATAGTACACTCCAGTCAACAGCATGTACTCAATCAGAAAGTCAACGAGGCCTTTGGCTTAATGGGCCAGGATTTCTTCAACAAACCTCCATTCTGGGCCTGATACCCCCCATGGTTTGCACCATTTTTTTAATTTTTATTTGATTTTCTTTTCTAATTCTTTTTAATGTTTTAATTATTTATTTTTTACCATAAAGTAATTTTTACAATAATAAATCAGAAACTAAAAAAAATGTTAATTTTTTATTATTAAATCTACCGATCACAGAACTGGCGACTCTGCTGGGGATGCTATACTTAAAGTGAGGTGTACCTTAGGATAACTCAGACTTGTGTTTTCAATTGCTGTGTTTGTTTGCTTTATTAGTTTGGGTGCTGTTTCGGAGTTACATAGATCCTAACCCGGATCTGGGGATACCCTATTAGGTAGCATAAGCTGTGAGGGACCTGTCCGGCATAGACCGACATGGGTGAAGCAGTGGCTACGTTGGTGTGGCGCCTTGGTCTGTACCGATATCCCTTGTGTCGCAACGAGGAGAATATGGGTCTTCTGAGGAGTCATTAAGCACCAACCGACCTTAGAACCTTAAATGACCCAACTTGGCCAATAGAACAGTATCAGTATGCTACGCCCATTGAGGCTAAACTCTCGTGATGGTTCTGGCCGCAAGAAAAGATTGCGATGCTGGAGTTATGACCGATTGAGGGTAGTCAGTGATATTGGGATCCTCTAGAACCCGGTTACTTCTGATAGGACAGGTCTTAACCAACAAAATGAAAGAGGGTAATACCTAGACCCCATGCTGGCCTAAACTCTAAGGGCTTGTCTTGTGTGACTTGTGTGCCTTATCATGTTTGCCTTTGTGAATATTTGTGGTGTGTTTTATCATAACATCATGCCATCATAAACATTGCATGCATCCTGCATAAGGACTGACCATTTCAAAGACAAGAGGGTTTCACCTTTGCTCTATTTTGTAGGACATCATGATGCCTATGCGAAGGAACACTATCCCGTTCAATTTTGTTCACCCACCTGAGTTGCTTGAAGAATTGGTTAGCAGAATTCCAAATACTACTTCCTTCATCCAGAGGCATGGTTCTCTTCTCAGTTTAGTCACGGCAAAGTGGGACCAACAACTGATGAGTGTCCTGACCCAGTTTTATGACCCTCTGTACCAGTGCTTCACCTTTCAAGACTTCCAGCTGGTCCCTACCCTGGAAGAGTTCTCTGATTTGCTTGGCATCCCTATCTTGGATCAGACTCCCTTCACTGGTTGGGAAAAGACTCTTAGCCTTGAGGAGATTGCTGCAGCCCTCCCTTTGACCCACAAGGAGGTAATGGACAACTGGGTGACTAGAAGCAAAGTTAAGGGTTTCTTGGCCAAGTTTCTGATTGGTAAGGCTAACAGTTTCTGGAATGACCTGGACTTTAGGGCGTATGAAGACATTCTGGCGCTCTTAATCTATGGTCTAGTTTTATTCCCTAATCCTGATAACTTCATTAACACCACTTCCATAAGGATCTTCATGTCTCGGAACCCTGTGCCCACTCTCTTGGGTGATATCCTGCAACAACTTTATGCTCGTACTGCCCGAAGACGAGGAACTCTGTGGTGTTGTATTCCTTTGTTAGTGAGATGGTTTATTTCGCACCTCCCTAAGTTCGTACTGAAGAACAAAGAAGGAAGAGGTTAGGCTCATAGGTTAATGTCTCTCACTGATAATGACATCATTTGGACTCTCAGAGGTTTGGATGAGGTAGCTGTTATTGATTGTTGCGGAGAATATCCCAATGTTCCTTTGATTGGTACCCAAGGAGGGATCTCTTATAATCCATGTCTAGCTCTCCGTCAGTTTGGAAGAGCCAGAAGAGCAGGGCCTCATGAGATGTTGGTGCCTCACATCAGTTTTGAGTTTCAGGTAGATAGTGACGAGCTGCGTCGTAGGTTCATCAAGGCTTGGGACAGAATTCACAAAGCTGACCCACAAGAGTTGGGACCGAAGACTTCTCTACCTATGGAACCCTACTACAGATGGGTCCGCATCCGTGCTCAGAATTTAGGTATGCCATATGAAGCTGTCAGACCCATCATTCTTGAATATCCTGATAGAGATGGGGCTCCTCCAACTGTTCTTCCTCCTCAGATACCTACTGATATTGATACACTAAAGAGGTCTTGGGCGTAATTACGAGAAGAACGGGATTCTTATCGGGAAAAGTTCAAAGAGCAGGAATTGAAAATCCAGAAGCTGACAAAGCAATTAGAGAACGAGCGAGCTTTGAATGATTACATCCGTACTGAGAAAAGGAGACCCTGGGATCAATGATGAACTTTGGATATTCTTTTACAGTTTTATTTCCCTTTTTAGTATTTTCACCTTTATGTAACGCCTAAGGGCAATCTGTTGAACAATCTAAATTTCAAAGTTGAATCTAATAAAGTGCGTTGCTTTTTTTGTTTACAAAGTTGAATCCCGATTGTCTTTGAAAACATAAATCATACGCATTCCATTCATCATGTGCATAGCAAGTACTCTTCTTTTCAGGTTGCCTAATGTTCTTCGCTGTTTATTTCAACATCATGAACCCTGAATCATCTACCGAGCAGTCCATCAAGGCCCTCCAGGCCCAAAACGCCCAGTTCCAAGAGCTGATTATGAGTTTGGCTCAAGGTCAAGAGGAATTGAAGGCCCTGCTGGTCAAGAAGAAGAAGAAGAGAACTGTACTATTCAACACGGGCCAGAGGTTTGGTAACACACTGCAGAATGAGGTTGATCAAGTTGGTTCTTCTGTGGGAAAAGGCAGTCCCCAAGGGGGAAGAGTTCCTAGTCCGGTGGTCTCTGACAACGAGACTGATTTCAATGAGGAGAAGTATCCTCCAGCTGAAGACGAGTACAAGCAGTTGGAAGACCGTCTGAATGCCATGGAAATTCAACAAGTGCCTGGTTTGGATTTCAGAGACTTGGGTTTATCTTCTGGTGTGGTGATCCCACACAAGTTCAAAGCACCATCTTTCGCAAAGTATGACAGGGCGTCCTGCCCTAAGCTACATCTCAGATCTTATGTGCGGAAGATCCAGCCGTATACTGTGGACAAGAACTTGTGGATCCATTTCTTCCAGGAGAGTCTTTCAGGGACTCATCTCGAATAGTTCTATCAGCTGGATGGAACCAAGGTTCGTAACTGGGAGGAATTGGCTACTGCTTTTTACAAGCAGTATCAGTATAATGCCGACCTCGCCCCTACACGTACCCAACTCTAAGGTATGTCGCTAGGATCGGGAGAAGGTTTTAAAGAGTATGCGCAGAAGTGGAGGGACCTGGCTGGCAGGGTGCAGCCACCATTAACCGACCATGAACTTGTAGACATGTTTTTGGGTACCTTATCCGGGCCGTTCTTTAATCATCTCATTGGCAATTCGTCTGCAGGTTTACAGATCTCATTCTAACTGGGGAAAGGATAGAGGCTGGTATGAAATCAGGGAAGATTCAGAAAGGTGCGTCCTCAAGTTCTGAGAAGAAGCCCTTCAAAAAGGAGGCCAGTGCTGTCTATGGGCCTAGGAGGCAAAACAAACCAGAACGCCGCCAAGCTGTCAACGCGGTGGTAATTGCAAAGCATGCTGCCGCTCCTCGGCAACCTAACCAACCAAGGGGTGAGAGGCCCATAAGAGAATATACTCGGCTTAGTATGACCTTGTCACAAATCTTGCCGCAACTGCTATCGACCAACTTGGTGACCGTCAGAGAGGCTCCGAAGGTGGTGAACACGACCTCTCCAAAGTATAATCCCAATTCCCGTTGTGCTTATCATTCTGATAGCCCGGGGCACTCTACTGATGATTGTTGGGCCCTAAGAAACAAGGTTCAGGACCTTATCGATGCCAAGGAAATACAATTCGAGGCGCCCGAAAGGCCAAACGTTGTGACTGCTCCTATGCCCCAGCATGGAGTAAATGCTATTGAGGAAGACTTGTATGCAGTTCCTGTGGATGATGTTGCTACCCCTTTATTGACCGTTAAGAGGAATCTGTTGCTAGCCGGTTTATTTCCGGGTTGTAGCAAGGGTTGCCTTCTGTGTGCCGTTTCCCCTGTTGGTTGTCCGTTGCTGAAGTCAGGCATCCAAATCCTGATGGATAGCAAAGAAATCTTGTTCAAGAAGACCGCTGTTCCTTTTGTTCCTACCGAAGAAGTATCTGTTGTAACCATCTTCAACAACCCTACCAAGGCTCCCCCGAGGAAGCCAGTCAAAATCATGTCTGTTGCACCCATTATCATTACTGTTCCGGGGCCTCTCCCCTATGAATCTGACAAGGCTGTCCCATGGCACTATGGGGCAGATGTGTGTATGCTTGGAGTGAAGCAGGAGTTCAACATCGGTACCCGTATCAGCAACATCACCGGTCCAACTAAAGTAACTCGCAGTGGCAGGCTCTTCTCGCCTGACATTGCGCCACCAACTATTCGAAGACCTCTCATCATAACGCCTACAAGTGCGCCTGTTTCCCCTTCTGATCAAGTTTCTACCCCTGCTGCCGAGTCATCTAATACTCGGGGCAAAGGGATTGATGATGTGCCTGCCCGGATGGAGGCACCGAAGACTGTAAATGTTGAAGCCTCCCAGCAAGAGATGGAGGAAATCCTTAAGATTATTAAGAAGAGTGACTTCAACGTCGTTGAGCAGCTGGGGCATACCCCCTCCAAGATCTCCATGCTATCATTGCTGTTGTGCTCAGAGGCCCATGCCAAGGCCCTGATTTCATTTCTAAAGACGGCCCATGTGCCACAAGAGACATCTGCAGATCAATTTACTGATTGTGTGGCCAACTTGACCGCCGACAATGGTTTGGGTTTCTCGGACGCTGATCTGACCGCCAAGGGAAGGAACCACAATGATGCCCTGCATGTCTCCATAGAATGCAGGGGCACTACTCTCGCACACGTGTTGGTGGACACCGGTTCTTCGCTGAATGTGTTTCCCAAGAAGGCCTTGGATAGGTTGGATTGTGAGGGCCTGGAGTTGAAGCCTAGTAACATCGTGGTCCGAGCTTTTGATGGGTCGAAGAGGATGGTGCATGGAGAGGTAGATATTCCGATTCGTGTTGGTTCCCAAGTCTTTGATTCAATGTTCTATGTGATGGACATTCGTCCATCTTATTCTTGCTTGCTGGGTCGCCCTTGGATCCACAAGGCTGGGGCTGTAACCTCCACTCTACACCAGAAGCTCAAGTACCCTGTCAGAGGGAAGATTGTTACTGTGCAGGGGGAGGAAGAATACATGGTTAGTCATCTGAACTCGTTCCGGTATATAGAGATGGACGGGGAGTTTATTGAAACCCCCTTTCAACATTTTGAAGAGGTACCTCCAACATTGGCGTCAGCTGAGACGGTAATTGAAGAAGACTTTCCCTTGAAAATGGCTTCCTTGAAGGATGCCCGGGCTGTAATTGAGAAAGGTGAATGTGCAAACTGGGGCAGGCTCCCTGATTTTACTCCTAAGATTGACAAGTTTGGGCTGGGTTTTACTGCAGAGGCTCAGAAGGCTGTACACAAAGCAAGGATCGGAAGACCTCCTGTGTTCATCACCAACCCGGGAGTGAATGCTATTGAAGGCGATGTGGAGGAATCAGAGTTTGATAGCTGGATCTACCCGACGACTGACGGTGGACTGAACAATTGGACTACAAAGGACCACATACCTGTTACTTTTGTTACGCAGTAATGAATTCTTTTGTTTTTAATTTGTAATGAACAATAAATTGAAACTTTATGGCCCGGTGTCTTACCCGGGGCACCGTTGGCTTCATTTGTGAGGGCTTATTACTTGTCACTTCCATATATCATGAATAAAGACATTGGACGTTTTTCGCATTTCAAATCTTGTGCTCTCTTTCTTTCTTTCTTTCTTTATATATTGCAAAACAACTGTATTTACACACACTCACTCATACAGGTTTCAATCCACTCTGGATCTCACTGGTAACGACTCTGCTACTGCTAGTTATGACTTCGAAAATCCGATCAACTTAGTCGAAGACGAAGGTGAGGATGATTGCGAAGTGCCTGGTGAGCTTGCAAGACTACTACTCCAGGAAGAGAGGGCCATCCAACCACATGAAGAGCCAGTGGAAACGGTAAATCTGGGTACTGAGACAGATAGAAAGGAAGTTAAGATTGGTGCCAATCTGGAGCTCAGCGTGAAACAACGGTTGATTCAGATGTTGCATGATTATGTGGAAATATTTTCCTGGTCTTACGAAGACATGCCTGGGTTGGATACCGACATTGTGGTCCATCATTTGCCTACCAAGGAAGACTGCCCTCCGGTTAAACAAAAGGTCCTCCGTATGCGTCCAGAGATGTCCGAAAAAATCAAAGCTGAGGTTATGAAGCAATTTGATGCCGGGTTTCTAGCAGTAACTTCTTACCCTCAGTGGGTTGCCAACGTGGTTCCGGTGCCGAAGAAAGATGGTAAGGTCAGAATGTGTGTTGACTACAGGGATTTGAACAGGGCGAGCCCCAAGGATGACTTCCCCCTACCTCACATCGACGTTCTGGTTGACAATACTGCTCAACATAAGGTATTCTCCTTCATGGATGGTTTTTCAGGTTATAATCAGATCAAGATGGCTCCTGAAGATATGGAAAAGACTACCTTTGTTACTCAGTGGGGCACCTTCTGCTACAAGGTCATGCCTTTTGGGTTGAAAAATGCTGGGGCAACCTACCAGCGTGCCATGGTTGCTTTATTTCACGATATGATCCATCATGAGATTGAAGTGTACATCGATGATATGATTGCAAGGTCCCAAACTGAGGAAGAACACCTTGACCACCTGCAAAAGCTATTTGACCGACTAAAGTTGTACAAGCTGAGGTTGAATCCAAACAAGTGCACCTTTGGGGTAAGATCTGGAAAGTTGCTAGGCTTCGTCGTAAGTGACAAGGGTATTCAAGTGGACCCTGCCAAGGTTAAAGCCATACAAGAGATGCCAGTTCCAAAGACAGAGAAAGAAGTCAGAGGTTTTCTCGGACGTCTGAATTACATTGCTCGATTCATCTCGCACCTAACTGCTACCTGTGAACCAATCTTCAAGCTGCTGAAGAAAGATCAGGTAGCACGTTGGAATGATGAATGTCAGGCCGCCTTCGACAGAATCAAAGAGTATCTCCAAGAACCACCCATTCTCATGCCACCGGTTGAAGGGAGACCTCTAATACTATACCTGACAGTACTTGACAGCTTGATGGGGTGTGTGCTGGGGCAGCATGACGAGTCTGGCCGAAAAGAGCACGCCATTTATTACCTTAGCAAAAAGTTTACCGACTGTGAGACCCAATACTCACTGCTCGAGAAAACTTGATGCGCTTTGGTATGGGCTGCTCGCCGACTGAGATAGTATATGCTGACTCACACTACTCTGTTAATATCAAAGATGGATCCAATAAAGTACATATTCGAAAAGCCTGCTTTGTCTGGAAGAATAGCAAGATGGCAAATGATCTTGACAGAATACGACATCCAGTACACGACTCAGAAAGCTATCAAGGGAAGTGTATTGGTAGACCACTTGGCACACCAGGCAGTAGACGACTACCAATCAATGAACTTTGAGTTTCCTGACGAGAGCATCATGGTAGTGACTGATTGTGAAGTACCTGGACCGAATGAAGGACCTGAGGAAGGATCCCGATGGTCTATGCACTTTGACGGAGCCTCCAACGCTTTGGGTAACGGCATCGGCGCTGTGATCATATCCCCCAAAGGCACTCATACTCCACTCACTGCCCGGCTATGTTTCAACTGCACCAACAACATGGCAGAGTATGAGGCATGCATCATGGGACTTCAAGCTGCGATTGACTTAAGGATCAAGTTTCTGAGTGTCTTCGGAGATTCCGCTCTCGTGATCAATCAGATCAAAGGCGAGTGGGATATGAAACACCCAAACCTTATTCCTTACAAAGAGTGTGTGTTGACATTGATCCCCCATTTCACAGAGATAACTTTTGAACACTTCCCAAGAGAGGAGAATCAGTTGGCGGACGCGTTAGCTACGATGTCTTCCATGTTCAAAGTCAAATGGGACAATGAGGATCCCCGGATCATCATTTGGAAACTGGACGAACCTGTATATTGTTGTGATCTTGAGGCTGAGGTGGTAACTGAAAAACCCTGGTATCATGAGGTGAAGAGGTATCTGGAAGCTCAAGAATACCCTGAAGGTGCATCGGTCAATGACAAAAAGTTTCTGAGAAGGTTCGCAGTGAAGTTCTTCCTCAGCAACGACATTCTATACAAACGAAACCATAATTCGACCTTACTGTGCTGTGTGGATAAAGCTGAAGCAAAGAGAATCATGGCAGAGTTGCATGAAGGTACCTTTGGAACACATTCCAGTGGACATACCATGGCAAAGAAAATCCTCCGGGCAGGATATTTCTGGTCCACAATGGAAGCTGATTGTTACCAACATTCTCGGACATGTCACAAGTGCCAGATTTATGCAGATAAGGTGCATGTTCCTCCAGTTCCTCTGAATGTCTTGACAGCACCTTGGCCCTTTGCAATGTGGGGCATTGATATGATCGGCGAGATTAAACCTACGGCATCCAACGGGCATCGCTTCATCCTGGTAGCAATTGATTACTTTACGAAGTGGGTTGAAGCAGCTTCCTATGCTACGGTAACCAAGAATGTCGTGGCACGGTTCATTCGAAACAACCTGATCTGTCGATACGGTGTCCTGGAAAGGATCATTACGGACAATGGTACTAATCTTAATAACAAGATGATCACTGAGCTCTGCGAGCAATTCAAGATACAACACCACAATTCTTCTCCTTACCGACCAAAGATGAATGGGGCTGTCGAAGCAGCTAATAAGAACATCAAGAAGATCGTGCAGAAGATGACAATGACTTATAAAGATTGGCACGAGATGTTACCGTTTTCTCTTCATGGGTACCGTACCTCAGCAAGGACGTCAACCGGGGAAACTCCCTTTTCTTTGGTCTATGGCATGGAGGCAGTCTTACCGATTGAAGTCCAGATACCCTCTCTCCGGATAATGAAGGATGCAGATATGAGCAAAGATGACTGGATCCAAACTCGACTTGATCAATTAAATCTAATTGACGAAAAGAGACTCACCGCTATTTGTCATGGTCAAACATACCAAAAACGGATGATCAGGGCATTTAACAAGAAAGTCAGACCACAAGAGTATCAAGTTGGGGACCTGGTAATCAAGCGCATCATCCTTCCTCAAAGTGATCCTAGGGGAAAATGGACCCCTACGTACGAAGGGCAATTTGTGGTTAAACATGTGTTCTCAGGAGGAGCCATGATTCTAACCACCATGGATGGTGACGACCTTCCTCACCCCGCCAATGCAGACATAGTAAAAAGATACTACACATGATAAAAGACCCGCTAGGTTGACATACCTAGGCAAAAATTAGGGCTTCCCGGCGAACCAAAAGGGTTCGGGCAAAATAAGGGATGAAATGAAAAAAAATCTATACACCCGGCAAGTCGAAAACCTGAAAAGGCGGCTTGGGCAAAAATGGGTATCCCGGTGGACTGAAAACCCGAAAGGGAGGTCCAGGCAAAAGTTAGGGATTAAAGCGTAATACTATGTCTCATTGGATCATCTTGCATCCAGAATCCGGTATCAACATCAAGTTCAGACGGCATTGATCAATCAGCTTCATCGTCAACCGAGCAACCAAGTGATGAGACGCTCGAAGATATAAGGGCGATATCAGAGTTGGAACCCAGTGGGATTACTTTCTTCACATAGCTGTTTTGTTTTCCCTTTTCACAAATTGTATAAACTCTGTTGTTCGGCGGAGTCCTCTTACTAGGACGTCAGCCTCTTGTACATAAAACGCCTATTTACAGGAAATTCAAAAATCAATCCAAATTCACCTTTCAAGATCAATTGCCAATTGTTTTCCTTTTTCTGTTTTGCGAAGAACGTCCAATGTTCAATTTTGATATATGCATTTGACACTAATTGCTAACTCATAAATATTTGCATACGAAACAAAGGATTAATTACAGGTAACGTCAGAAACAGGGGCAATAATGAGTTGTCTAAAGCGATCTAATTGCTCTGTCCACCAAGGTACCAAGGTAAGTTCGGCTGAAGAATGTAACCAAGATATCTTAATTCCCCAGAGAGTGAGCCAAGATTCAACATTTCTCCCCGAGCAGAAAAGGTATAATATCTCCAGCAAGTCAACGATACTCTCCCCAAGCAGAGTTAGTCCACTATCAGCCTTAAGGAAATTGGGTATCCCCAGCAGATCTCAATATTCCCCAACAGTATACAAACATTCCATAACAAGCATCCCCGGCAATCTTGATCTAATATTGTTCCCCGGCGGAATACCGGACATCCAGTGGAGCCATTCCCCAGTCCAATCTGAAAAGTCTCCCCAGGAGAGTTCAATCAATCTCCCCGGCAGGTCTTAAAGCTTATCCCCAGTAGATTCTGGAAAGCTTATCCCCTGCAGAGTACGAACGCGTCTCCCGACTTTATTCAAAGGTTACTCCCCACCAGGGTATAACTGGGTTATCCTCAGCCAAAAGCCACGGAAAGATAGTCCCCGACGAAGTCTTCCTATCCCCAGCGGAGTTCATCTTCCAACAAAACATATCAGTGGTATTCCCAGCGGAGTTATCATCAAATCTCAGCGAAGTACCATCTCTTCCCACAGAGCATTCCCCGCAGAGTAATCTCTTCGCCAAGTTTATCCCCCAACGGAGTCATCTTCTCCTACCGGTACTCTTGCAACTATCATCCCCAGCGGAAACAAAGAGCGCTACTCTTCAACATCAGCCCAGGAGTTAACTTCCTGGCACCCGTCAAGGATTTACTTTCCTAGACAAAATACATTTCATAAACATCACATCTTCATACATTATAGCATGCACATACGCATCATGAACATGCAATCTCACTTATTCTGAGAACATCACGCATGTCATACATCATGACATTATATACAACTAACGTTTGTCTGTTCAGGACAAAGGTTAATACAAAGATAATCACTATCAACCGTCGTGATTCCAGATCCGATTCCTGTATCTTTCCAGGATGTATCTGTTGACGACTAATTCCAGACTCGATTCCTGTATCTTGCTAGGGCACGTTTGAAGAGTTCGAAGATCCGATTCCTGTATCTTGCCAGGGTGTATCTGTTAACAACTATTCCAGACTCGATTCCTGTATCCTGCCAGGGCACGTCTGAAGAGTTCGAAGATCCGATTCCTGTATCTTGCCAGGGTGTATCTGTTGATGACTAATTCCAGACTCGATTCCTGTATCCTGCCAGGGCACGTCTGAAGAGTTTGAAGATCCGATTCCTGTATCTTGCTAGGGTGTATCTGTTGACGACTAATTCCAGACTCGATTCCTGTATCCTGCCAGGGCACGTCTGAAGAGTTTGAAGATCCGATTCCTGTATCTTGCCAGGGTGTATCTGTTGACGACTATATTCCAGACTTGATTCCTGTATCTTGCCAGGGCACGTCTGAAGAGTTCGAAGATCCGATTCCTGTATCTTGGCAGGGTGTATCTGTTGACGACTAATTCCAGACTCGATTCCTGTATCCTGCCAGGGCACGTCTGAAGAGTTCAAAGATCCGATTCCTGTATCTTTCCATGGTGTATCTGTTGATGACTAATTCCAGACTCGATTCCTGTATCCTTCCAGGGCACGTCTGAAGAGTTCGAAGATCCGATTCCTGTATCTTGCCAGGGTGTATCTGTTGACGACTAATTCCAGACTCGATTCTTGTATCCTGCCAGAGCACGTCTGAAGAGTTCGAAGATCCGATTCCTGTATCTTGCCAGGGTGTATCTGTTGACGACTAATTCCAGACTCGATTCCTGTATCCTGCCAGGGCACGTCTGAAGAGTTCAAAGAACCGATTCCTGTATCTTGCCAGGGTGTATCTGTTGACAACTAATTCCAGACTCGATTCCTGTATCCTGCCAGGGCACGTCTGAAGAGTTTGAAGATCCGATTCCTGTATCTTGCCAGGGTGTATCTGTTGACGACTATTCTCCGGACTCGATTCCTGTATCTTGCCAGGGTACGTCTGAAGAGTTTAAAGATTCGATTCCTGTATCCAGCCAGGGCACATCCACATAAAGAGTTTGAAGATCAACCCCTGTAACAGGCCAGGTAATTATTTTCTTCCTCAGGAACGCAAGTTCTCGCTAAGGAATCCCTTACGTGATCGACACCTAGATGGCATCTATAATCCTATCCACATACCGACAGTCTCCAAATGGCATCTGTAAGCCCATTCCCTACATCACACTGCTGACATTCTACTATGCGAGTGCAAATTTCTGGGCACTCTAGTGTTCAATCATCTTCCACCTTCGGATTACGAAAGGCACGCCAGCCAATCTACATCCTCAGGTCTAAGAAGATTGAACAGGGGCAACTGTTGTACCCCAAAATTTGCCCTCCCATATTCTCCAAAATTTGCCAAGATCAATCTTCAATGATTCAAAATCTCTCAAGGATTGCACAGTCCAATTGCCTCCTAACACAATCAAAATTAGGGTTTTGGTTCTGGCAAAGAAATTGAAGTTTTCAAGGGTCCAATCAAGTCCCACATGCCTACATACATTGTCAAGCATCCATATGTCAAGTTTCAAGACTCACAGCATCAAGTTGCACAGTCAAAAACCCTAAATGCTTCACAGTCAACTGCAGGGGCAAAATGGCCATTTGATGGTCAAAAGTCAAAATTTGTGTTCAACATCTCATTTTGAAGCCACAAACATCATTTGATCAATTATTGATCATGATTTTAAAAGCATGGCTCAAAAAGTCTCAAGATGCAAAAGTTGCTATTTTTGGACAATTGAGAAAGTCAACTGCAAATTGACCAGGGCATTACTTCCTCATAGTTCATCAGAAAAATTCCATCCAAAGCTCATTTTGAAGAGGATGACATTTCCTACAACTCATCTTCACACTTAAAGTCCAAGAAATGCTCTCACAAAAAGTTATCAATTTCAACATTATAGGTCATTTTCAAAAGTCAACAAAAAGGCACTTTAAGTCAAAGACCATAACTTGAGATTGGTAAATCAAAATGACATGGGACCAAAGGAATTGGTTAGAGGACTTCGATACCTTTCCAAAATGTCCAAGAACATGTTCATAGCTTCAAAATTGAGCAAGATATGCCTTGAAGAAGTTGGGAAAATTTTTGGGAATTTTGAAAAGTCAACTTTGCCTAAAACACTTCAAAAATGCTAATGGGCCTCAAATTCTTCCTTGAATCATTACCCAAAGCATATGCACGACCCATTGAGCTAAAATGATTTATTTTCTTATTTTTAATTAATTAATTGAATTTTTATTCTTATTAATTCATTTAATTAGATTTAATTATGAGAAAAATATCAAATAATGGTTTTAAATCTTTTTTGTGCAGCAAATATGTTCATTATATCCAAAAGATTTCGTGCATCATCTCAAGGGGACAAGATCATCCATATTTGGCAAGATTTGCATGGAAAAAAGATTGAAAAAGATATGAAAAAATCAAATATTGAAATCATCAATTCATGGATCTTTGGGCTGGTTTCTTGACCTAATTTCATTCACTTACATATGCACAACTCAACCCTATTCAAGCATACACGAAAATCTGCTCAAAAATATAGAACAAAGTTGCAATTTTTCATAAAAATTTTGAAAACTGATTTCATATTTGCAGGATCATTCAAAGCCTAAAACCTATTCCAAACCCTTGCTGAGGCTTCTTTGAACGTGTTGCAACCACTTTCCAGTCTCCATACTCCAAGAATTGGTAGAATAGCATCGCGTTTATCACAAACATTTCCATAATCGGTTTTTAATTTTCACGCATCATTCATATGTTTTAATTGTTGATTTATGTTACTAACATCATTCTGAAGCGATTGGCATAGGTTAATTGACCTAACTCTTCATAAACTGAAATCTACCATTAATGAAACCTAGGGTTTCAGAACCTCAAAATTGGGGGTTCTCATATATGGAAAAATTGGACATTGAGACCTATACCACTGAATTCAGAAGCTCAAGACGAAGCAAACCATCTCCTCGCGCTTAATTTATGTTACCTGTACGCGTGTTCGCTATTTTCCACTGTTCTATTTAGTGGGGGTTTAAAACCCCCGCTACTTGTTTTATGTTTATAGGGAAAAGATGAAGAAGAAGCATAGGTGTCCAAGCGTGAGTGGAAGATTCAAACCGCGCGCGTAATTTTTTTGTTTTTATATCATTAACATTGTTTTTCTTACATAATGATTGTTTTCCATTAAATATCCAAACGCGTGCAATGGCTCAGATGGTGGGAATATGGCTTGGTAAACGCTGGGACCTGGGTTCGATCCCCAGGTCCCCATATAATTTGTTCTATTTTGTCACACAATGTTCATATGCAGCGCCTCCTTCAAAGCTTCGTCATGCGTCCTCACACGTTAGCCTGCCACGCGCTCATGATCACTCATCCAATGGCCACAAAACGAGATCCATAGTACACTCCTGTCAACAACATGTACTCAATCAGAAAGTCAACAAGGCCTTTGGCTTAATGGGCCAGGATTTCTTCAACAAACCTCCATTCTGGGCCTGATACCCCCCATGGTTTGCACCATTTTTTTTAATTTTTATTTAATTTTATTTTCTAATTCTTTTTAATGTTTTAATTATTTCTTTTTTACCATAAAATAATTTTTCAATAATAAATCAGAAACTAAAAAAAATGTTTATTTTTTATTAATATTAAATCCACCGATCACAGATGGCTCTAAGTTCTTCTTTCATGGCTTCACACCAATTCTAATTGCTCAAGACTTCACCATCATGGCTTCTTCGATTAAGTCACCATCTGCATCGATTGCTTAATCTGGAAACCTCTCATATCCAATCAACCTAGTCGAACTCAATTCTTGTTCTTGTGGATCTTCTTTCCTTCTGCACAGGTGGTTCTTCGATTCGACCAGTCGAAGTATCACCTTGTTCATTTTGACTTGCCGAAGCTTCATTCTGTTCATCTACTTCGAACAAAGTTGGATAGGTGGTTCTTCGATTCGACCAATTGAAGTATCAACTTGTTCATTTTGACTTGTCGAAGCTTCATTCTGTTCATCTCCTTCGAACACAGTTGCACATGTGGTTCTTCGATTTGACCAATCGAAGTATTAACTTATTCATTTTGACTTGTCGAAGCTACGTTTTGTTCATATCCTTCGAACACAGTTGCATAGGTGGTTCTTCGATTCGACCAGTCGAAGTATCAACTTGTTTATTTTGACTTGTCGAAGCTTCATTCTATTCATCTCCTTCAAACACAACTGTGACTGTGCCTGATTCTTGTTGAACCGAACTTCGACTCCAATCCCACCTTTTGCTTTCGTCTTCAAGCACATCTCTACTGATCACTAGTTTATCTTCAGTCAATGAATACAACTTGTATGCACCAGTCGATGGATAACCTATGAGCACCATGACTTCACTTCGACCATCCAGCTTCTTTCTCAATTGTTCAGGTAGATGTCTGAAACACATTGATCCAAAAAACTCTAAGATGACTTATAGTTGGCTTCGACCTTGTCCAAGCCTCATGTAGTGTCTTTTCGACCATCCTCTTTATTGAGCATCTATTCAGAGTGTATATTGATGTTGAAGCTGCTTCGACCCAAAATCTCCTAGGCAATTTTTTTAGCTTTCAACTTACATCTCGTCAAGTTTAGTACACTTCTATTATTTATTTCAGTTATGCCGTTATGCTGAGGCGTATAGGGTGCAATAACCTCTTGTAATGTATGAGCTTGTACCTTCCAAATGATGCATTTCTTGAGCTTGAGGATAAAACCGAAGTTGTAGGGCATGAAACTTGGCATGGACACACTTGAAGACATATCAGGACCATGGAAAACATTTGAGACCTTTGGAGCTCACTTGGTGAAAAGTGAAACTAGTTAAAAGGCTGTTGCTTAGGAGGAGAACTTGTCTAATCAATTCTTGGTCAACCTTGAGCAATTGAGAACCTTAATGAGCACGCCTTGAATAAAATGGGAGGGAAAATTTTGGGGTGCAACAGAATCACTCTGTATCAGATGGATGTTAAAAGTGCATTTTTAAATGATTACATTGATAAAGAAGTTTATGGGCATCAACCCCCTGGTTTTGAAAATTCAAAACATCCAGAATATGTCTATAAACTAAAGAAATCACTATATGGTCTGAAACAAGCTCCCAGAGCTTGGTATGAAAGACTAAGTAGTTTTCTATTAGAAAATGATTTTACCAGAGAGAAGGTGGACACTACTTTATTCTGTAAACTATTTAAAAATGACATTCTAGTTTGTCAGATTTACGTAGATGATATTATTTTTGGATCTACTAAAACCTCTCTGGGAAGAGAATTTGCTAAGTATATGCATACGGAGTTTAAAATGAGCTTGATGGGAGAACTTAAGTTCTTTCTGGTCATATAGATCAATCAAACTCCAGAAGTTAGAAGGAAAGTTGTATCAGGATCTACCTAGGAAGAGCTGAACAGTTTCCAAACGGTTCATTTCAAAGAGAGAAGTGTGAAAGTTCACAATATCAACATTTGTCATCTCTTCACAAGGGTTTATTCTAAGGATGAACACGTGTTCAAACTCTGAAGAGACTAAAGCGGTGATTGGATGCATTGAGACTCGTGTCGTATCAGTAACTGTTTCATATCTCTACGTCACCCCCTATTTTCAGGAATCGTTAATGCTTTGTAATAATTTATTTTAACCCTTTTCTTGTTAATTAAGTTTCCTATTTTTCTATAAATTAGTTTCTCACTTTCACTTTCACTTTTTCACTCTCACTTATTTTCTCTATTAAGTGTGTTCTTTTCTTTTCAAAAAACCCTCAAAAGTTTGTATGAACAATGGCTTCTTCCCAAAATTCTCAATGCTCTCAAAGTGTTCCTGGATCTTCTTCTTCAATAGCAGACATGTATGAAGAACCCTAAAGAACACTCCTAACTCCATTTATTTGCTGGAAGCTCTGTGTGAACTCATTGTGGACTTCGTCAATATGAAGGAAAATAATTATGATTTAACACCTGACGTTGAATTTCAAGGATGGACAAAGTATTTTGATCGTCTACTGGGTCCAGTTTTTCCAAGACTGGTTAAATAATTCTAGATTCACGCTACTGCCTCAAATCATCAGGTCACTTATTTTGTGACGGGAAAGAAAATAGCAATCTCTGAAGATCTCATTGGGTATTTGATAGGTCATGACGACGAAGGTATTTGTTGCAGTGAAATGGCAGACAAAAGCTCTGACCTAACAAAGATTTCAAAAGAGATATTTCCTTCTGGCCAACCTTCAATCAAAATCAAAGATCTGAAAGACTACCTCAGAATTTGGTCAAAAATTATTTTGGGTTGCATCAACCACAGAAAACCCACAAGTTCTCCAGACTATATCAACATTAATCAGTAGTATCTTCTATACTTTATAGCAACCAAGGAAAAGGTCAATCTTCCTCATCTTTTATTTAATCATCTAAAGACCAACGTCAAAGGTACTAGAGAATAAGAAGGAACCAAGAGAGACTGGATACCTCTGGGTAGGCTCATCTCAGATATTCTGACAGAAAACAAACTGGTAAAACATCTGACTGAGGCTCAACAAGTCAACACTCTGGAAGCTTGTGCTGGAAAACCTCTGAATGCTAAGAATCTGAAGAAGATGGAGATCATTGAAACCATCAAGAAGGATCCAACAATAACAACCAAGGAAGTCATCACAACTAGAAGAGTACCTCTGAAGGATTTTCCTCTCTTCTCTCAAACAAATGCTTCTCTAGAAATTATTATCAGATATCTGGATGCTTGCAAAAGGGACGGGACAGATTCAGAAGTGAACATTCGTGATCTAAGACAACAACCTCTAGAGATTGCCCCCAGAAAATCAAGGAAAAAGAAAGATGCTGGAGAAGGATCTTCTCAGAAGATTCCCAAGGCTGCTAAGAAGAAAGGTAATCCATGTTTTATTTCTGTTATGGAATCAATTATTTTATCATCATATGAAACGCCTTCCTCTCCAAAACCCACATAAGACCCTTCACCATAAACTTTTGATGACTTTGACATTGAATTTGACCCCTCACTTACCCTAGATAACCTTCTGGACAATCCACCTACCACCCATCTTGACTAAAATCAGCCTGAACTTGCTCAAGTTCTTTCTGATATTGATCAATTTGATCCCCTGTTTCAACTCCCCACTCAGAAAATCCAAACTTTCAAGCTCCCCACTAAGAAAATCCAAATTTTGACTATGATACCACAACATCCATTCCTGGAATCACATGCCCTCTCATGGTCTCATAACCAATCACAATCCACGACATCCCAGATATTCCATCTCCCTATCATTCCACTCCACCAAAATCACCATATTCACCCATTGTTATTTCTGATTCTCCCTCTCCAATCAACCATCCAGAAGATCCCCTTCGAATAATTATAGACTTAGAAGCCCTGGAAAATGTTGTCTCTAGCTCTCAAAAAATTGCCATACCAAAACCAAAAACCACCAAAGTAGATCTTGGTAAAAACTTGTTAATTTTTGAAACAAAAATACTTGAATGGGTTAACTCTCTAAATCTAGCTTGCGTAGAGAATCTTAATCCCTCTGCTTCTAATTCACATTGGAACCAGTTCAAAAAATGGTTCAATTCTGAGTCCCAGAAGCTTAAGGAGTTGAGTTACGAAATTGCTCAACAGAACTTCTGTGATCATCTAAATGTCTTCAAGGTTCATGTTCTGTGTCATTAGGAAAATCAACCTCTTCTTCTGCTGGACAATTCCCCTTGGGAAGATCACCAACCTTCAGAATACGATGAACCATCCTCTGATCCTCTTCCTCTGGTCAAGGTTCTAGACAAAGGAAAGGAAGTTGAAGAAGCTCCTGTGTCAGAATCAGCTGCAGCCTGCTCTGAGAAGGTGGAACATTTTGCTGATATATCCTCTTCATCTCTTGGGTTGCAAACTCTGGAGGAGTTGAAGAAAGAGAATGCAGTGTTTAAGTAAAGACTTGACAAGTAGGATGATACGTGCAAGGAAATCAAAGGGATGCTTGGAAAAAAAGAAGAGTCAAACACTCAGATTAAGAGTTTGTTGGAAGCCCTATTCACACGACTTCCTCCAACTCAATCTTAGTTTTTAAATTTCTTTTCTTTAGTGTGTTCATTTTATTTGTTTCCTTCTGAATGTGTTTTATTGTAATATTTCTTGAATACAAATCATTATTTATTGCTTAAAGTGTTTTTATTGCTTTTTGAATCTTGACAAAAAAGGGGGAGAATGTTAGATATTTCTAATATAACATTATCAAGACGTAGTCACAAACATTTTGAATATCATAACTTCTATTGTTTTTTTTGAAAGCAAAACAGGAACAGACAGAAGTGGACGCATCAAAAACTCTGATCAAAATAATCTTCAGGGAAGTATTTCTTCTCTATCTGAGTATTCAACTCAGGGGGAGACCTTAAATACTTTATGTTCTTTATGTTTATATTGAAATATCCAAGTCTTTATCATCATCAAAAAGGGGGAGATTGTTAAAACATAGTTTGATTCTACAACCCTTGTAAGAGTTTTGATGATAACAAACACTCAAAGAACAATTATGCTCCCTAAATAAAGTAATTTGTTTTGCAGAGAAGTTCTGATGGAAGAAGGACAAAAGATGTGTTAGATAACAGTTTCAACTCTGATTCTATACATTTCTTAAAGAAGTTCTAACGCTGGAAACAAGAACTCCATGTTTCTGATCCATAATGTTTTGGAAAGAAGCAACAGTAACTTTCATCTTCTGAAGCAAGCATGTTCTGAAGCGTTACAATTCACTTAATGATATTCAAATAGTAACCACTGAAAGGGGACAAGAATCTCTATTTTTGGAAAGCTCTTTAATCATCATTGATCAACAGTCCAAAAGCTCTTACATGCATTGCCTATTTAAACAAAGCTTTAAGGAGAAATCATTTACGATTTTGTGGAGAACAAATAAGTTATCTTCATCACCTTCAAACACATTAAATCTCAATTGTGTAAAACATCACTTCTGTGATACTGTTTTATTAGAAAACAATCTTTGTACACTCTCTTAAATATTGTTTTGTGTATTTCCTTGAGAAAACCGGATTATGGTTTAAACTCAAGAAGACTTTGACAGTTGTCATAGTTGCTGTGTAATCAAGTTTGATTAGTGGATTAAGACCTTGTTAAGAGAGGCGAGATCACCTTGGTGGGTGGACTGGAGTAGTTTGAGTTCAAACAAACTAGGATAACCAATGTTTTCTTTATTTATGGTTTAAAAAACCCCAATTCAAACCCCCCTTCTTGTGTTTTTCCATTCTTCACCTTTGAATTCATGCTTGTGATGTCAAACTTATGAACCCCCGTGTTTGTGATCTTGTGTGTGATTGTTGCATCTTGCATTCATGCACCCATGAGCATTCTTGGGACCAAAATTTCAAGGAACTTAAAATAATCTCTTTGCAAACATCGTAGGTATTTGATCATGGATGTTGGAAGGAGAAGCACCCAAAAGTATAGTTTCAGAAAACCTGAAGTAGGAGAGTTAAAGAAGCTAGCATCATTGGTGGTTAGTCTTGAGAAGTTCGAAAATTGTTATAAAATACTTTTGGGTATCTTAGATGTTAAAGTAGAAAATGGGATTATCAACACTCTGGTCCAGTTCTATAATCCTTTGTACCATTACTTCACTTTTCTAGATTATCAGGTTATGTCTACCCTGGAAGAGTATTCTTGCTTGATTGGATTGTCTGTGATTGATAAGGTTCCTTTTTCTGGTTTAGAGGAAGATCTTGAATCTCCAGTTATTACTAAAATGTTTCATTTGAAGTATGATCAGATTAAATATCATCTTACTTCCAAGAATGGTATTCTAGGGTTCCCTGCTAATTTTCTCATGGAAAGGGATCGTGCATTTGCTAAAGACAAAAACAGGGATGCTTTCGAGACTATTCTGGCTCTGCTTATCTATGGATTGGTCTTATTCCCCAATGTCCCCAATTTTGTTGACATGAATGCCTTGAAGATCTACTTGATTGGGAATCCAGTCCCAACTTTTCATGGAGAGACTTACTACTCTATCCATTAAAGGAATTCCAAGAGAGGAGGAATGATCGTCTATTATGCGACTTTACTGTACAAATGGTTTATTTCGCACTTGTCGGAGTCTGCTTCCTTTCAAGATACTAAAGATAGGTTGAAGTGGTGGCAGAAGATTATGTTTGTTAGTCATTCTGATGTAAGTTGGATTTGTTCTATATATGATTGGGAAACCATTATTGATGGTTGCGGAGAGTTTCCCAATGTACCTCTTCTTGGTACAAAAGGAGGTATCAATTATAATTCGATTCTAGCTTGTCGTCAGTTTGGTTATCCTATGCTTGAAAAGCCAAACAACTTGCTTTTAGAAGCTTTATTTCTCAAGGAAGGAGAGGATAACAGAGCATTCATAGAGAAGATTAACAAAGCATGGCTTACTATTAACAGAAAATAAATGAAAGAGTTAGGAAAGATAGGAAATGCTACTTTTGAACCTTATCTTCAATGAGTGCAAGCAAGGGAAATTAAGCTAAGGATGCCTTATCCTCCCCATGAATCATTGGTCTTTCCTAAACCTGTTTCTAGTTTATTAACTGGTGTCGAAGAGCTCCAGCTTACATTGTCCAAGATGTAAAAGGAAAAGGATGGTTGGAAAAACAAATATCAGACTATGGTTATGGGATATTCAGCACTCCAGGAGCAGCTAAAGGAGAAAGATGATTTGATTGAGATTTTTGAGAAAAATGATGCAGAGATGATGGGGAAGAAAGATGATTTATTTTCCTCTAGCATTCATCCCAGTCCCAGTGAGCAAGACTATTCTAATTTATTCCCTTCTTCTGGTGGATGGAAAGGAGTTGCCGAGAAGTTCATAGAAGAGAACAAGAAGTTGAAGTATCAAATTAGGATGCTCAAAAGGAAGCGTTAGCATGAAGCGGCATCTTATTCTACCTTGGCTCCTTAGGACCCATAGATTTTAGCCTTTTTCTCTTTTATTTCAGGATTTGTGAAACTTATGCTAAGAAGTTGTAATCCTTTCAAGAATTATTAATTAAATGAGATTATTCAATGTTTCAAAATATGTTATTCCTTTAATGTTTGCAATTGTTTCAATTCTTTAATTTTCCTTGAAAATTAATAAAAAAAATAAAATCATTTGCACTCCATATCATGCATCATTTTGCACATATTTTGCATTCTTGTTTTTCCTCAGGTTTCTTATATGTTTCTTCCACTTTGTTCAGTCAGCAAGATGTCACACTCTTACAACACTCTATCTAACTACAAAAAGAAGATGGAACATTTATAACAAGAGAATCGGGAGCTCAAGGAAGAAATTCATGCCTTAAGAACTGTAATGGCTAATCTGACTGCTTTGGTAGAGACATTGGTGGCTGCTCTAAATCAGCCATCGCCTCCTCCATCTCCTCCTCCATCTCCTTCTCCTCATATTACTCAATTGCAATAAACAACAATTATTTCTGAGAGATTGTCAGTGCCTATTTTTGCCGCTCTTGTTGTTTTTGCTCCTTAATTCCAGATTCCCCATGGTTATCCTTGGGGAATGCCTCCTGGATTCGTTCCTGAAGGTTATACTCCTGTTGTTGAAGTTTCCCATCCTGCTCAGCCTGTTACTGTGACCATACCACTTGTTGTGCATACTATTCCCATTGTTAATGATGAGATATACCATGCCACTGTACCAAGTGAAGCCTTAGGTTTTTATGATATAATGGATTATTTCCAAAATAAGTTAAATGAAATATAAAAAGAGATGAAGGCCCTTAGAGGGAAAGAATTGTTTGGGCAGAATGTTAGTGATCTTAGTTTAGTTCGCAATGTGAAGGTTCTCGCTAAGTTCAAGGTGCCAGAGTTTGAGAAGTATAAGGGAAATACTCGTCCTCGTGCTCATCTTGTGTTGTATGTTTAGAAGGTTGTCCACTCACACTGATGACCAACACCTGATAATCCACTTTTTCCATGACAATCTGACTAGTGTTGCGTTAAAGTAGTACACGAGCTTAGATAGTGCCAATGTCCACACTTTCAATAATTTAGGCGAGGCCTTCATGAGGCAGTATAAGTATAATATGGATAGGGCTCCCAATCGTGATCAGTTGAGAGTTATGACCTAGAAAGACAAGGAATCGTTAAAGGAATATGTGCAACATTGGTGCACTATTGATGCCCAGGTTGTGCCCCTAATGGAGGAATAGGATATGAACAAGGTCTTTCTGAAAACTCTTGGTTTGTTCTACTATGAAAGAATGGTGGCCAGTGCGCCCAGTGCCTTTACTGAGATGGTTGGTGTGGGCGTTCGATTGGAAGAAGCTGTTAGAGAAGGACATTTATCAAGGGATGCAGGTTCTATTAGTACTAAGAAACAAGCATATGGTTTCTCCAGAAATAAAGAAGGGGATACAAATGCTATTACTTAAGAGAGAAGAGGTAAGCCTTCAAGAAGGCATCACCAACATCATCAACACGTTTCCTCGGTGTCCCCAGTTGTTAACATGGCTCCAACCACTATTGCTTATCAGAAAGCACCTCAACAAGGTTATCAAGGGCAACGTCCAAAAAGAAAAGCTTTTGATCCTATCCCAATGAGCTATACTGAGTTATTTCCTGCACTAATATAAAATAACCTAGTTGAGACTAGGTCTCCTCCTGTCATACCTGGAAACTGCCTTGGTACTACAAAGTCGGTTTGACTTGTACCTTTCATCAGGGAGCCTCGAGACATAGTATCGAAAATTGTTATCCATTGAAAGCTGAAGTTCAAAAGCTACTGAGATCTGGTATTGTTATACCCCAGTGTTTGCCCCTAAGATCTCTCATCATCTCATATTATCAATACATCAAGATCACACAATAGGGTTGGTTCTCCCTTTTTACTTCATCCTATCTTTAAGTTTTCTCTTTAGGGATCACCAAGAACCTCAAATTGTGTATCTTGTACATATGTTTTTTGGTGGATTAACTTTTAACTAACATCAAAATATGTATATATGTTTCTTTGAATGTTCATATTGTATCTAATGACACAACGCATTCATCTCATCATCTAACTTATGATTTTGAGGGATGGTCCTCAGTCAAATGGTTCTTCAATAGACTGCAAGAGCTTAAGCTTCAAGGCTATGACTATGATATCAAAGTTTTTTTTTGTTTCAAAGATCTCTCTCACCCTTATTTAGGTCAATTTTTCCTCAAGGTTGGTGGTGGTATTCATCAAGAAGATTCATATGTTCATGTGTTTATTTCCATGCCTTCTTCAATAAGTTTCATTGATACTTAAGCTCCATCTTTAAGTGTGCTTCAAGACAACAAAATTTTAAGGGCTAATGTGATCCATCATGCTCTATTTTTCAAATAAAGTTCAAAAGATTCAAGGTTTATTTAAAAAGTTTGACCTAATTGAGAAAGTGATAGATTCAATGATCACAATTGCATAACTCTCTCAAATTTCAATATTTTGAATTGGTTCTTTTTTATATGCATTCTTATCATCATTTATAACAACTTCTATTCACATGACAAGATCCGATTGTGCAACGAAAGTTATCAAAATTTGAAAGGGGTTTCAAGTCATTTTGACACTCTTTGAGCTAGGGTTTGTTGACTTCTAAGGCTATATATTGATCATTGATTGAGATTTTTAATTAATTCCAAAGCCATGGTTCTCTTTGAGGAGTCCTTAAAAAGTTATGTTCAAGGATCAAAGGCTAATTTGGCATGGAAGACCATTTAAGTTTGAAGAAGATTACAAGTCTCTTTGAAAAGCCTTTGAATCTTAGGGGTTGACTTAAAATGATCATAACTTGGTCAATTTTTATCTCTTTGAACTCATTCTTTTTCCATAACAATCTTTGGGTTTTCTACCAATACTTTGGTTCAATATGCAAGACTTGAAAATGCTTAGAAAGTTGTTTAAGAATTGAAAAGATTATAGGTCTTTTGTGAATTTCCACAAATTTGTTCATCATCTTCCAAAGACTATAAATCTTTCAATTTTTATGATTTTTGAGTAATCTGAAGTCCACAATTTAATTCAAGAGGTCTACTTCATTTCATCTTCAAGGATCAAGAGCTAAATTTTAGTGGAAGGTCATGTAGTTTTGAAGAACATTATAGGTCATTTTGAAGCTTAACACTTAGAAATATTTCTAAGTACAAAAATAAGTTTGTTTTTCATGATTTCAATTGATCATAACATTTTGCTCAAGCATCCAAATGATATATTTCTTGGCACATTGCAAATTTTGTTGTGAGATCTTTCAAATGCTTCAAGAATCATCCCATAAAGGACCCTGAGTAGTGAGCTATGCATTGTTGAAGTTGGCTCCATGGTGTAGCGGTAGAAATATCGAGACTAAGCCATTGGATTGACTTAACTTACACAGTTCAAATAAAAATTGACACAGTGCTTTATTGTTTCCAGAGGAATGGGAAAAAAGTGAATAAACCCAAAAGAGAGGGGGAGAGAATCTAGGTATGGGGGTTGGTTATGAAAATGGAAGGTATTAGCACCCTAAACATCTACGGTACTATGCAGAAACCTCTTTGAAAATCTGTGTATTTTGGCTATAAAATATGTATACAAAAATAGATGGTGGAGATGAGAAAAGAAGTATTTTTTAAAATAATTTTTGCACCCGCCGCAGTTGCGAACCTTTAGTGCCTACGTACCACCTTCCGTGCAATATGGGAACAAGGTACTCGTATTTCACCTCAAAAATTTTAAAACACACGTGTGTTGGTTAATTTTAAGAGAAGAGACATCATCATCATATCTGAGTGGAAAACATACTTACTACCCATGATTATGAGAAAGGAGAATTCACATCATCTCAACGTGGAATATATGGCTTGGATTTTTAAAATCAACAAAGCCTCACTCAACATCCAAGTGGAAAATATCTCACTTCACTATATATCATAGAAGTATAGTAGCCCGCATCATTACAAGGATCAACAAGAGTCTAATATTTTGAGAAAAGTTTTAGAGTAAAAAGCCAAAGTGGAAAAATGGTTTGAATGAGTTTGATTAACTTTTAGTCTTCTTACAAAAATGTCAAAAGTATGATTAAATTGATTGAAATTTGATTAAGAAAAGATTTTTGAAAATGCATGGACCTAAGTCTAAGTTTATTATGAAAGCGGTTCAAGTTAGAAAACAAGAAGAGTTTTGAAAAGGAGGGAGAAGATTTTGAAATTAAAGAAGATGGGAGGAGATGAGCAGACTATCCTAAAGCATAAGGTATAAGCTAGGAAAAAGAATTGTCTAACCAACAAGAAGCCAACACTTGAAATAAAGAGTCAATATAGAGTTCCCATCCTTTGGATTGTAACCAAGCCAGAAATGATGCTAAACCTCTCAAGAATACCAAGCTTCAAATGCATTAAGTCTTCACAAAAATTGGGCACAGTAACGACTTTATAAAGAGTTCTCAATCATAGACAAAGCATATAACCAGAATAACCTGCAACAAAAAGAAAATCAACCCAATGACTTGGGGTAAACTCCAATAACTTTTGACAAAAATAACAATAGAGTTACAAGGTCCCAAGGGTGATCAAGGCTTCTAATCCTAGTTCAAAAAGAAAAGAAAGCTCAAGTGAGCAAAATAAAAGACATAAAGGTAAATGCTCCAATGAGCAAAGATAAAATGAGATAAATGCTCAAGTGAGCAAAGATGAAAATATCATAAAATGTAAATGCTAAAGTAAATGGTGCATAAAAGTAAAGGCATTAAATAAAGGGCATAAAGAAAAATCACAAAGTAAAGTCAATTGTTAATGAATTAGAAGTTAGAGGTTAGTTGAATGACCATCTTGAAACTTGCATTTGAAAACTCACTAGAAGATTGATAAAATAAAAGCTTCTCAACAACAAGTTTCATTTGCTTTTTGTCAAGTATATCATTCATTTCAAGTACTAGAGGCAAACATATATGATCAACGATGTTTAAATGATTCACTTATACCAAAGTTCATGAAAATTCATTATAGAATTGATAAGATCAAAGCCTCCTAACAATGAACCTCAAGGTTATTAGATCAAAGATTTCAAGTTAAACATACTTGGGCTTGCAAACATAGATTTTGGCCACGAATAATTTTTTTCCGAGTCAGGACAAGTTTAGAGCTATGTTAAGCAATCATAAGTTGACTTATGTAGAAGTCACACCTATTTTGAGGCCGGTCAATAGCAATCTATGGACCACATGTTAGAGAAATGACATGTAGATTATTCTCCAACAACATGTAGCACAAGTAAGAAAGGAATAAGATGAAGAGGGAGGGGATGCGTCAAATGAAATTAGGGTTTCAAATATTATCAACATCATTCATCCATTTTGGTGAATTTGATATTTCAACCTATCAACACCCAAGATCTAATGAGGTTGAGGAATTTGTCCCAAAATAACACCCAAATCAGGATCTAACAAAAATAAGAAAAAATATTTAATAAAACAATATTTAAGTGATTAATAAAAGGGAAATAATTGGTAAAATACTTAAAGTATATTAAAACACAAAATAAAAATCCTAAAAAAAGTCAGAGGTCAAACATGAGTCAATAAGAGTTGACAAAAATTTTCAGAATTTTTTTAAGTCAATTTTTTTTTTAAATTTAAAGAATTAAGCAAAATAAACCAAAATTTATGAAAAATAGTAAAATCAGAAATAAAAGTAAAATGAGGTCACTAATATTTATCAAGAGGTCATTGGATCCTTCCTTAATTTTTCCAGAATTTAAAAATCAAGAAAAGTATTTTTAAACAATTAAAACAAGTTAAATAAAGTGAAAAATCATAAAAAATATCAATCACAAAATAAAATTGGGAAAAAATAGAAATCAAAAGTAGAATAATCAAAAGTATTTTTGAGAATTTTTCAAAATTTTTGAAGTTGAAATGATTTTTTAATAAATTTTTGAAGTTTAAAACAATTATATAAAAAATCAGAAAATAAAAATATTGTCAAAAAGATGTAGAGCATTAGATCAATGTCAAAACGTGTTAGTAATCCAATCTAAGGGATCTGGCGCGCTGTGTATATCATGGTCATTAATGAATAACACACATGATCCTTTATTTTAAAAACATATAAAATAAGCCCGGCGTGGGGCTCTGATTTGTTAAAGATGTCCATGTCATCGTCTTCAACCTTCATATCGTTGGAAAAGTCAACCAAAACACACGATTTATAGGTCCCTCAAACAGAAATTAGAGGTTTAGACCGGTGCCATTTGATTCGTCTCATCAAGACGAAGATGATTGTACCCTCACGAAAAATTTATATAAAACACAACTTACTCGATTTGGAAAAAACCAGAAGAAAAAAGTTGGAAAGGGATTTGAAAATTCATGAGCAAAACTCACTTCCAGTTAAAAACTAATGATGCGCCCAATATCAGAGTGATGAGAGCTACACTGTAGTAACAAATTTGGAGAGAATTGATGGAGAAATCTACCTGTTGAAGTTCAAATCTAGAGCTCTGAAACTTGACTTGGCTAGCATGATTCAAGGCACCTCAAGGCTTGGTTCTTCTTCTGTTAGCTTCAGGGAAGTTTAAGGATGAAGAATCAGCGAAGAAATTGGATTGAAAGATGCTTTAGAACTAAATTCAAAGTTGTAGAATTATGGGTTATGGAGGAAGTTCAACAGAGGTTCTTTGGCTCTCTAAAGCTTATCCAAATGGGTGAGATATCACCCTCTATTTATAGGGAAGCAAATGGGATGCTCAAGCGTATGAAATGATGAGATTTTGAGAGAATTCGTGTGAAGTTGCAAGCATAAAATGTGTGACTCATATTTGCATAAAACTCAGCCAAAACATGTGTTTCAATGCTCTAATCACGCTTTGGAACTTTCTTAAACATGTTTAAATAAAAAACACACAACAAAATGGTCATTAGAAGCCACAATATGGAAATTGCTAACTGATTGCAAGCAAAAATTCAGTTTCATGGAAGCAACTTCAAGAGCATGGGGCACACAATGTAGGGGGCTTTATGATCTCATTCTTTTTGCAGTTGAAATATCTCATAAAAAAATTCATAATGTGCCAAGGAAGACATCATTTGGATGTTTGAGCAAAAAGTTATGTCCATTTGAATTTGTGAAAAACACACAGATATTTTGTACTTAGAAAAATTCTAAGTGTTAACTTTAAAATGACCTATAATGTTCTTCAAAATTTCACGACTTTCCACTCAAAATTTGATCTTGATATCTGAAGATGGAATGAAGTAGACCCTTTGAATTTAATTATGGAATTTATATCAATAAAAAATCATAAGAATTGAAAGAGTTACGATCATTGGAAGATGATGAACAAATTTGGGAAATTCACAAAAGACCTATAATCTTTTCAAATCTTCAACCATTTTCGAGGTATCTTTGAGTCTTGCACATAAAAACAAATTTATAGTTAACATCAAAAAGATTATTATGGAAAAATAATGGGCTTAAGGAGATAAAAATTGACCAAGTTATGATCATTTGAAGTCAAACCCTAAAATTGAAAGGCTTTTCAAGGAGACTTGTAATCTTCCTCAATCATTAATGATTTTACATTTAAAATTAGAATTATATTTATGAAGAGAGCTTGTTAAGGACCCCTTAAAGAGAATCATGGCTTTGGATTAACTCAAAAATCTTAAAAAATGAGCAAGATATGGCTCTTGGAAGTCAACAAACCCTAAATCAAAGAGTGTCAAAAATACTTGAAACCCCTTTCAACTTTTGATGATTTTTCTTGCACAAATGAATATTTTCATGTGAAGAGAGATTGTAGTATATGATGATCAGAATCCATAGTAAAAAGAAAAAACTCAAAATGTTAAAAATTGAGAGAGTTATGCACATGTGATCATTGGATCTAGTATTTCCTCAATTAGGTCAAACTTGTTGAGTCAACCTTGAATCTTTTTGAACTTTCTTGGCAAAGTAAGCATGATGAATCAAAAGAGGTCTTCAAATGGTGTTGTCTTGAAGCACACTCAAAGTTGGAGCTTACATCTCAATGAAGCTTGTTGAATAAGGCATGAATATAAACACATGAACCTATGAATCTTCTTGATGACTTCCACCACTAACTTTGTGGAGATCTTGGTATAAAAAAAGTAAGAGGGCTCCTTTAACCACAAATATTTGATGTTATAGACATGATCTTGAAAATTGAACTCTTGCAATCCATTAGAGAATAATTTGATTGAGAATCACCCCTCAAACTTTAGATTAGATTGTGATATGAATGCAATTGTGATCACATAGAACATGAGCATTCAAAGGAACATATATACACATATTAATGTTAGTTAAAAGAACAAATGTACAAAATACACAATTCAAGGTGCTTGGTAATCTCTTAAAATAAAACTTAAAGATAGGATAAAGAGAGAAACAGACCTAATATGTGTTTCTTGATGCATTGCGACATGAGATGATGAGAAATATTAGGGGAAAATATTAGGGTATAACACATGGAATTTGTTTTTTCCTCGAGTCAGAATTTTTACCATGAGTAAACTTGGATTACAGGTCGAATTACTCAAAGTTTATTTGCTAAACATGTTTAACTAATTGCCCATATGCGCTTTGATAAGAATTGCACTTGGTATGATGTCGTTTTGATGCATTTCAAGTCACACGTTTGGCATGATCACAACTGGCTTGGTTTGCACGATTTTCTCACAACTACTCACATTTATCATCATCATCATTCACTTCCCTATAAATAAAGGATAATATTTCATTCATTTTGCAAGCTTTAGATAGCCCTAAAACCTCTATCAAACATCCTCCATACCTCTCAATTCTGTAACTACGAATTTGACTCTAAAGCACTTCCAGTTCTAAAATCTTGAGCTCTTCACCTTCATTGAACCTCTATGAAGCTAACCCCATAAAAAACAAGCAAAATCATCCATTAAATCGAGCTATCCAAATCCAGTTTCAGAGCAAATTACTCTTATTTCGTTCAAGTAGTTTTCTTAACCAAATTGATCCAAACAAGTTACTAATCTGTTACCTTCCTTCTTCCGACTCTCATGCTTCTTCTGTTTTGTGATTTCATGGAGAATTGAGCATTTAATTTACAAACTCGTTTTCACTTTTTCTTCTGTTTTTTTGCAAATCGACAGAGCTATGTTTTAAAGAAATTTTTCGCGAGGATGAGATTAGGATCGTCTAGAAGAGATGAATTTAATGATACCGATTTGAGCTTCAACCGATTATGTTTGAAAGATCTCATAAAAACCCAACGCGCATGGGTCTGGAGGTTGAAGACGACCTACGTGTCAAAATTGTGAAAAAATTATCAAAAATACTTTTGAATTTTCTCTTTATGATTTTTATTTTTTCACAATTTTATTTTTTGATTTGGTATTTTTTTAATGATTTTTCACTTTATTTGATTTGTTTTGATTTTTAAAAAATATTTTTCTTGATTTTTAAATTCTGAAAAAAATATGGAAGGATCTAATGACTTCTTGACAAATATTGGTAACCTCATTTTATTTTTATTTTTTATTTTACTATTTTTCACAAATTTTGGTTTATTTTTCTTATTTCTTTAAATTTTAAAAAATTATTTCTGACTTTAAAAAATTCTAAAAAATTTTGTCAGCACTTGTTGACTCATGTTTGACTTATGATATTTTTTTTAGGATTTTAATTTGGTGTTTTAATACATGTTATGTATTTTACCAATTACTTCCTTTTTAAATCATTTAAATTTTGTTTTATCTTAAATATATTTTATTAATATTTGAAACCCTAATTCCATCTGATACATTGGTTATATTATTATTCCCCTCCCTCTTCATCTTATCCCTTTCTTGTTTTTACTTGTGCTACATGTTTTTGGAGAATGATCTACATTCCATTTCTCTAACATGTTGGTACATAGATTTCTATTGACCGGTCTTAAAATAGGTGTGACTTCTACATAAGTCCACTTACGATTGCTTAATAAAGCGCTAAATTTGTCCCGATTTGATAAGTGATTATTCGTGGCCCAAACCTATGTTTGTAAGCCCAAGTATGTTTAAATTGAAACCTTGGGTCCAATAACTTTGAAGTTCATTGTTAGGAGGCTTTGATTCTATCAATCCTCTAATGAACTTCATCAATTTTTGTTTAAGTGAATCATTTGAACATCGCTGATCACATGTGGTTGCTTTGAGCCCTTGAAATGAATGATATACTTGCCAAAAAGCAATTGAGACTTGTTATTGAGAAGCTTTGATTTTATCAATCTTCTAGTGAGTTTTCAAATGCAAGCTTCAATATGGTCATTCAACTAATCCTCTAACTTCTAATTCAGTAACAATTAACTTTACTTTATGCCTTTATTTTGTGCCTCTATTTTTATGAACCATTTAATTTAGAACTTACATTCCATGCCATTTTTTTCTTTTGCTCACTTGAGCATTTATATTTATGTCATTTTTATTTGCTCACTTGAGATTTCTTTTCTTTTTAAGACACTTAATAATAAACTTGAATATTACAAGCTTTAAGGATACTTGGACTATCTGGTTACAATCCTTAGCACTGTGGAGTTGTGGATCTCTCAGACTTAGGATTAGAAGCCTTGATACTTGGGGACCTTGTTGCTCTATTGTTATTTTATCTGAAGTTCTTGGGGTTTACTCCAAGGAATTGAGTTGATTTTCTTTGTGCGCAGGTTATTCTAATTATATGCTTCGTATGTGATTAAGAATTCCTCTATATACAATTGTTACTCTGCCCAATTTTTGCGAAGACTTAATCATCTGAAGTTTGGTATTTCTCAGAAGTTTAGTATTTTTGCTTGCCTGGTTTTAATCGAAAGGATGGGAATTTTACATTGACTTCTTCATGTTAAGTGTTGGCTTCTTATTGGTTAGATAGTTCTTTTCCTTTCCTTTTACTTTATGCTTTAGGATAGTCCCTTCATCTCCTCATATCTTCTTAAATTTCGAAAATGTTCTCCCTCATTTTCAAAACTCTTCTTGTTTTTCTAACTTGAATTGCTTTCATAATAAACTTGAACTTAGGTCCATGCATTCTCAAAAAACATTTTCTTAATCGAACTTTAATAAACTTAATCATACTTTGACATATTTTAAAATACTAAAAGTCAATTAACTTCATTCAAACCATTTTGCCACTTTGGCTTTTTTACTTTAAACTTTTCTCAAAAGATTAGACTGTTGTCGATTCTTGTAGTGACACAAACTACTATACTTCTACGATATGTAGTGAAGTGAGATATTTTCCACTTGGGTGTTGAGTGAGGCTTTGTTGATTTTAAAATCTAAGCTATATCCTCCACTTTGAGATGATACAAAATCTTCTTTCTCATAATCGTGGGTAGTAAGTATGTTTTCCCCTTGGATATGACGAGGATGTCTCTTCTCTTAAAATTAACCAACACACATGTGTTTTAAATTTTTGGAGGTAAACTACGAGTACCATGATCCCCTATTACACGGAATGTGGTATGTAGGCACTAAAGGTTTGCAACCACGGAGGGTGCAAAATTTTTTAAAAAAATACTTCTTTTCTCATCTCCACCTTCTATTTTTTGTATACACCTTTTATAGCCAAAATACACAGATTTTGAAAGAGGTTCCTGCGGAGTACCGTAAATGTTTAGGGTGCTAATACCTTCATGTTGTACCCCAAAATTTTACCTCTCACTTATCAAGAATTTGCTCACAAGATCTCATTGGGTTCAAGACTGCACTAGGGTTTGATCAGCTCGAGACACCCCCTTATGCACTATTGAACAAAATTAGGGTTTGGGATTGCACAAGGATTTTTAAACTATCAATGTTTCATATAGATTTCATGGATCATTATGGACTCCCAAGATCACTCATGTCAAGTTCAAGCTTTGGATCACACTTTTGATCAGTCAATTGAACAATTGACTTAAAAATCAGTGTATTGGGGAAAAAGTCAACCATGGCCAATTTAAAGTAAAAATTCATAATTTTTGATCCACATCAATATTTTATACTCATATGTATCATTTGATCAAGTTTGGACCATAATTCCTCAAGAAATTTGATCAAATCTCCAAAAGGGCAAAATGGCCAAAATTAGGGTTTTGACTGGGAAAGGGCAATTTCTGATTTTTGACCTAGCAAATGGTAAATTGGTTTAAGGAATGATCTAAAGAGTCAAATTTCATCATTTTTACCTAATGACATGATTCAAAACATTGCAAGTCCGTTGGATTGACAGATGAATTTTTCAGTCAACTGATCAAAAGTCAACTGTATACTGAAAAGTCAAACTTTGACTTTTTGGTCAAATTCAAGTGCCAAAGATCATAATCCATCAAAAAATGTTAAAATATGAAACTTATTCATCAAGAAATCAAGAAATCAAGATTTCATTTTGAAAAGTCAAAATTTCTAAACTTAGAAATTTTTCTAAGTGTTGAAAATTTCTTATTTTTTCATAACTTTGAGCAATTTTTTTATTATGATGCAAGATGATTCATAGGGAACTTCCAACATGAAAGTTATATATCTCCATGAAATATAAAAATTTTATTCACACAACTTCTCCTAAAAATGCTTGGATCTCAAGTTATAATTTTGTGAATACATGCTCATGAACTAAAAATGACTTAGAGAAATTTTGCTCTAGTTAGGCAGATTTTTGACCTAACTTCATGGCAATTTTTCACATAGTTCCAAGGGGAATATTCAAAACAATTCAAATATGAGTTGTAGAGCACATTGCAAGATTTCAAAAATGTCCAAGAACTCCTTGAGATCATTCTTGAGTATGGAGAATCGAAGAGATGAAGTTGCTGTTTTGTCACTTGGATTACAAGCCATTTTGTGAAGAACACTTGGTCCAATCTTCAAGCATGCTGTACAAATCTCACTTTGCAGGCTTCTAACTTGACTCTCACTCCATAATTAAATGTTTTCATAGCTTTTGGAAGCTTTAATCCAAGCATTCAATGCATTGTACAAATATAATTCCATTTTGGGAAGAAAGGCAACATTGCCATTTTAGAAAAGCAAGCTTTATGCAAAGTCAGCTTGCATTGAGCCTTGCATTTATTCTTTCTGCATAAACACACTCTACACAATCATAATAAGTGTGCTTAAAGGTTTCAGCCACCCTACAAGCCTTGTACCTTGCATTGAAACCATGCTTGTCCACTATGCTTCAAAAGCAAGTAACCAAGCCATAACATGTGAGTTTCAAATTCTGAGTTGTAACAAGCCTCAAAACCTCTTGCTTATAAGTATACACACTATTTTCAAGTTGACACACGAATGCTATTGCCCTGAAACTACCTCAAACATTCAAAAACAAAAAACCTGTTCAAGAACACCATACAGTTCTGAACCAAAACTCACGATCTTCATTTCCACTCGTGCGTTTTGAAAACTAATCACTAAAACACCTTCTATACATCATACCAAAGCAATCCATCCCTTGTTTCCTCACTATAACTCCTCCATCACTATCCACCATTTTCAAATATCAATCTTGCAGGTTGACTTGAGTAGAGATATTCAAGAACTTTTAAGGCAAAGTAAGAGTTGGAATACACTCAAGGAAGCCCAGGCAAGCTAAACAGATCTTCAGGCCATCTCAAAAGTTGCTTAAACTCCATTCACGACTCCAGCTGCAAGAGGTAAAAACTCAAACTTCTATCTCTTCATACAAGCATCATTTGATCTTGGTTTGTGAAAATAAAATGTAGATATCTTTGCTCTAAAGCTGACCATGTTCATAGTTCCCATTTATATTGACTATGTATTGAGAATTTTGGATTTGAAATTTCTGAGAAAATTAGGTTTCAATTTAGGGCCAGCAAAATTAGATTTTATCTTTGACTTTTAATTTACATAAGTTATATGGTTGAATTCATGGGAAGAAACACCACAACTTTCATGTTTACATTTTCCATTTTCATTGAGAAATGAGCAAGTTACAGGAGCCATGGCTGGAGGTTGAAGATGAAGTCATTTTCAGGACTTGACTTATGTTATGTATTTATTATTTCACTTATGTTAACGGATGTACAACCACCCCAGTGGTAAGGCAGCGCAAGTTATTGCTAGAGGTCATGGGTTCGAGCCTCAGCGCACTGCCTTTTGCATTTTCTCACATTTTTCCACATTTTTTTTGTCTCTTGCAGCGCTGGGCCTCCATTTCATGGGCCTAATGTGTTTTTCCAACATTTCCTCCCTGTTTCATATTTGTACCCCTGACCCATTATTTTATTTTTTATTTTATTCTCATTTTATTTTCTTAAATATATTTTTCTTAATATTAAAAATCATAAAAATACAAAAAAATAGTAGAGTTATATTTTAACTTAGTTTATTTATTTTTTCACAAAAATAAATTTTATTTTGATCACACTTTATTTATTTCCACTAATTATCTTGTAAATTTAATTAAAACTAAAATATTATTTATTTTATACTAATGAAAATATATTTTTTAATACCAAAAAGACTAAAGAATATTTTATAACACTATAATTTATTTTTCAAAAAGACAAAATATAAAAAAAATACTTTTCTTATAAACTTCATTTCTTTTTAAGTAGAATTAGGGTTTTATTCAAGAACCTTTTTCTTAATGAATTTAAACTTGACTAAATCATTTTCTTTATTTAATTAGGTTAAAATCAAAACCCTTTTCCTTAAGAAACCAAACAAAAAATCTTTTTCTTTGCATTTACAATTCTTGCATATTTAATTCATCTTGTATATTATTTATCCCTATTCTTGTACAAATTCAATTTGGTTGTAATAGATTAATTAGGTTTAAATTCTTGCAATCCCCATTCATAAATTGTATACCCCCTCCCACAAATGTTGTAATAGCGTAGTAACTTTAAATTTTGCAATTTATCGCTTTTACATAATATGCTAGTAATTAGGGTTTGTATGAAAAGAATAAAATCAATCAAATAGAAAACCCTAATCCAAGACAAAAACAAGCATGAAAATGACACACTTGCACACAAACACCCCTAGAGTAAAATCCACTTGGTTGGCTTATAAAATGGCCATATTACGAATGTAAGGCATCTTAGCAAAAACAAGCAAATACAAGATCATAGTCCCTCGATGACGCTACCTAAGTTGCATTACAAATGATCTTATTCCATAAAAAAGAATGCTAAGATGCCTTGCAAACATTGCTAATCATGGCTATACGATTACCCACGCCCGTCCCGTTTACATCCAAAGATAGGGTTGCTTACCAAATCAATGGTAAGATAATAATGTCAAAGGAAGAGAAAATGAACAAGGAAGACATTTGAGTAGGTAGAATTCTTCTAATTACTTGCTCCATTTCAAAACAAACATCCTTGCTATTTTCAAAACCATCACATACACTTTCAAATATCTTACAAAATTGAAAACATTTTCAAAAGATCAACATCTTTGTATACATTCTTACGAACAAGAATCATTACAAAGATTGCCTAAACAATGGCTTCTTTACAAAATACTTTCAAAAAACCACACAAAGCACAATTTCTAACAAAAGCAAGTTATCTAGCAAGTAACTAAGAGCCCATGGAAAACCATGGATAAAAAGGGTGCTAATACCTTCCCTTTTTATAATCTACCCCCCGAACTCAAGAAACAATCTCAAAGGTCTTTCCTGTGCTTTTTCACCTTTCCTTTTGGATAAAAGAAAAGTCGGTGGCGACTCTTGCTAACCGCAACATTTGTGATCAAACGCAAAACCCTCAATTCAGTTCTCTCACTGCACCACACTTCCCTTTGCATAACCAACAACCGTACCTAGATTCACCCACTCTTTTTTTGAGTTTATCCGCTCTTCTCTCATTTCCTTTGAAACATTAAGCGCGATGGCGATTTTTTATTTGATCTGTACGAGTTATGTCAATCTAATGGCTTAGTCTCAACATTTCTATTGCTATAGAAAACTAGCGACTTCACTTGGGTAAATAATTCTCTAAGTGGGTTGAGCCTATCTTTGTTTATCTATGTATGTGCTATTAGTTGTTGTACATTATGTGTTATATATCTGTATGTCTGGATTTTTTTAGTTTTCAGGGTGATTGGTGATCTCTTATAAGTCCTATACCCGGACATAGCCAAACTTAAGATAGGACGGGTGGTATAGTCATGTTATCTTTTAGGGAGTAATTCCAAAAAAGGAGACATGATATCCCCCACTCAGTGGAGGCCCCTTTGATTGTAGTATTTGTTTATCGAGAAATCGGGAAGACATTGCTGCTTTCAATCTGGGAGCCCGAGAAGCTGAGAAGCCGTAGAAACCCTTAACCCATCTTAGGTGTAGTGTGGAGACTATAATGGAGCAATCCAAAAGTAGTTGTCACACAATGCTACACTTAGACAAGTTTTTCCTAAGAATATTGCTAATTACCAAGCTAATTAGGACGTTGGTAATCTTTAAAGGAAAAATGTAGATTCTAAGATCTCCTTATAACCTTGTTCGGCAGGTGATAAACCATTAGTCCTTACCTTATGGGTAGTACCTTTGACTTCATGCTCGTGACGTTGAACCTATGAACCCCCATGTTTATGATATTGTGTGTGATTGTTGCATCATCATGCATTCATGCACCTATGATAATTCTTTAAGCATTTTTTCAAGGAACTTAAGGTTGAATTTTGCAAATATCTCAGGTATTCTTTTGACCCTGGATTTTGGAAGGTGAAAGACTCGGAAGTACAATTTCAAGAATCCTATAGAGGAACTGATGAGTTTGATTCCTGAGATTGAGAGTTCTACAGATTTCTAAAAGAAGTATGGAGCCATTTTTCCTCTTATGAAGCTCAATATAGAGGAGAGTATTCTTTCTACATTGGTCCAGCTCTATGATTCGTTATACCAGTGTTTTACTTTTCCTAATTATCAATTGATTCCCATATTGGAGGAGTATTCTTACTTACTTGAATTACCTATTACTGATTATGTTCCTTTCACTGACTTAGCAAGTGAGCCCAAGTATCATGAGATTGCCACCATAACTCTCTTGAGGAAGTTTGAGATTGAGGCTAACTTGACTACCAAAGGAGGAATCAGGGGTTTAACTGCTTAATTTCTATTAGATAAATCTCATTACTTTCCCAAGATGAAGAGTATAACTGCTTTTGAGGCTATCTTAGCTTTGCTTGCTTATGGGCTGTTCTTGTTTCCTAACATCGACAAATTTATGGATGTTAATTCCATTAGGATCTTTCTGATAGGGAACCCACTCCTTACACTGCTAGGAGATACTTATTATTCCATCCATATTCGGAATTTATATCAGGGAGGGATGGTCATCTGTTGTACACCGTTGTTATATCAATGGTTTATTTCTCACTTACCTCAATCTGTTGCTTTTTGGGATATTAAGAAGGAACCCCGTTGGGCCCTGAAGATTATGGCTCTCACTCATTCTGACATTGATTGTTATCATCAAGCTTATTATGATGTAAAGATTATTGATAGCTGTAATAGTTTCCCCAATACGGCTCTTCTTGGTAAAAAGGGAGGAATTAACTACAATCCCGTTCTTGGGTGCCGCCAGCTTGGATAGCGAATGAGATACAAGTAAAAAAACATTCATATGAGTGGTTTCTTTCTTAAAGAAGGAGAATATCACAAGGAAACTAAGGAAGAGATTGAAAAGGTTTGGCTCCATATTCTTATGAATGGTAGAAAATATTTGGGACCAAGAGGAGTTGTTTCCTTAGAGCCTCATCTCCGTTGGATACAAGAAAGGGAATTCAGTTGAAGATGCCTTATTCTCATGAAGAACCTATATCTGATATGTTTATAAGGACTCCTCCTCCTCTCTTAGATGATGTGGAGGAACTTCAGCTTGCCTTAATTAGGATGCTTCAAGAGAAAGAAGAATGGAAGAACAAGTGCTAAAATTTGGAGGTGTCCTACTCAACAAAATTGAAAGAGAAGGATGACTTGATTGAGATTCTTCAGAATCATGTTGTAGAGATGATGGAGAAGGAAGAAGATTTATTTTCCTCTAGAGTTCAGCAAGGTCCCGGTCACCCATTTTCTAATTCTGGTAGATGGAAAGAAGTCACTAACAAGTATGCAGAAGAAACAAGTAGTTGAAGGTTTAGATTGCAAGACTCAAGGGAAAACGTCAGTGTGTGGAGAGATCTTCATCAGCTTTGGCTCCTTAGGATTTTTAAATTTTATCTTTATTCTCTTGTAGAATTTGTGGAGAGATATTCATCAGCTTTGGCTCCTTAGGATTTTTAAATTTTATCTTTATTCTCTTGTAGAATTATTGAAACTGGTACTAATAGTTGTAATCCATTCCAAAGTTATTATTAAAATGAGAATTTTCAGTATATCCAAATGTGTTAGTACTTCAATACTTGCAATTGTTTATGGTTCTTTGAATAAAAAAAATAAATCATGTGCTTTGCATATCATGCATCATTTCACACATATTTTTTTGCATTCTTATCTTTCACATGTGTCTTACATGTTTCTCAGCTTTGTTCAGTCGCCAAGCTATCTCATTGCTACAATACTCGGGATAATTCTATAAAGATGGAAAACCTTGAACAAGAGAATCGTGAGTTGTGCGAAGAATTTACTACTTTGAGAGCTGGTATGGCTAATCTGACTGCTTTGGTAGAATCGTTGGTGGCTGCTCAGAATCAACCACCACCTCCTCCTCCTCTGTCTCCCCATGCTACTCAGCCACAACAAACAACTGTTATTTCAGAGGTTCTGTCAGTTCCCATATCTGTTACTCCAATCACTACTACTCAAAACCGTATGCCTCATTGTTACCCGTGAGGAATGCCTGAGAGTTTCATGCCAGAAGGTTACAATCCTGCTGCTCAAGTTGCTTCATTTGTTCAAACTACTTCCGTTTCTACACCTCCTGTGGTGCATGCTACTCCTGTTGCTAATAATGAGGTTCATCATGTTGCACCTCCTATAATGAGTGTTATGCCTGTTATTAATGATGAAGTTTATCATCTCGCTCCTCCACCAAATTAAAGTTTGGGCTTTTATGACCGAATGGATGACTTTCAGGATTAATTTAATGAAATGGAGAAAGAAGTGAAGGCTCTCTGACGAAAATATTTATTCAGACAGAATGTCAGTGACCTCTTCTTGGTTCCTGATGTGAAAGTTCCAACAAAGTTTAAGGGGCCAGAAATTGAGAAGTACAAGGGAAACTTTTATCCCTGTGACCACCTGGTGGTGTATATCAAAAGGATGTCCACTCATATTGATGACCAACACTCAATTATTCATTTCTTCCAGGTCAGTTTAACTAATGTTGCCTTGAAATGGTATATGGGATTGGATAGTAGCAACATCCGCACATTCAAAGACTTAGGAGAAGCTTTCGTGAAGCAGTATAATTATAACATATTTATGGCACCTGACCGTGAATAATTGAGAGCAATGACTCAGAAAGATAAGAAGTCACTTAAGGAGTATGTGGAGCGTTGGCGCGAGGTTATTGTCCAAGTGGTACCCCCAATGGGAGAGTAAGAAATGACTAAGGTCTTCCTAAAAACCCTTGGTTCATTTTACTATGAAAGAATGGTTGCAAGTGCACTGAGTGATTTCACTGAGATGATAAGTATGGGTGTCCTTCTAGAGGAAGCTTCCAGGGAAGGATGATTGACAAAAGATGAAGGTTCTAGTGGAACAAAGAAATCATCATCCGGGTTTTCTAAAAAGAATGTGAAACAAATGTTGTTGCTGAAGAAAGAAGGGTTAGACCTCCAAGAAGACATCATCAACATCAACAACAGGTAGCCTCTATAACTCTGGTTGTCAATATGGCTCTGACTACTGTTTCCTATCAGAGAGCACATAAATAAGGTAATCAAGGGCAAGGTCAGAAGAGAGAAGGTTTTGATCCTATTCTAATGAGTTATGCAAAATTCTTTTTGGTTTTGATTCAAAAGAAATTGGTGCAGACTAGGCCTCCCCCTACTATACCTTTAACTTTGCCATGGTACTATAAAGCTGATCATACTTGTGCTTTTCATCAAGGAGCTCCTGGGCACAACATTGAAAATTGTTATCCGTTGAAGTCTGAAGCACAAAAATGGTAATATCTAGTCTCTTGTCTTTTAAAGACATTGGTCCCAATGTGAAGGATAATCCACTACCTAAACATGAAGGTGGAAGTGCTGTAAATATAGTCGTTGGTTATCTTGGGGACTTTAGCATTTTTGATATCAACCTGGTTACGTGTGATTTAGTGAAGATGTATACTGATCTTTGTGAGTTCAGCTATTATACACATGGCCATGCTACTTGTAGTGTCTGCAGTACGAATGTTCATGGATGTGATTAGGTGAGCGGTGATATTCAAGAAATGATGCATGAAGGTCTTATCCAAATAATCAGACTAAGGGTTGAATATGAAGAAGAGGTGAATATGGTTTATGGCTGTCCCGAAGAATTCCAGATTTTTGATGTAAACCATGTGGATAATGATCTGGTACAGTTGCACACCATATGTTTTCACATGGATGGCCAAGAGGTAATCATTATGGGTCATATCATACCTACTATATGGATTCCCGTGGTTGTTCTATTGTAAGAAGAGGTGTTCAATTGCTGTTAGATAAAGGTACTATCAGAGTCACAGGAAACATAGATGATTATAATGGAGTTAATGTGATTAAAGACTACCCTGTTGAGGCCATGTCTGATGATGAGTATATTTCTGATGATGAATTCTTTTTCTCTGATGAAAGTATGTTTTATGACAATTCTGTAATTCCTGAGTATTCTGAAGAAGATGGAGTGAATTTCATTGTACCATATTTTAGTGTTCCCGCTCTTGTAGAGATTACATATCGCAGTAAACCTGCTATTGCTCCCGTAGTTATTTTTCTTCCTAGTCCTATCCCATACAAATCAGATAAAGTTGTGCCTTATAAGTATAATGCAACTATCCTGGAAGATGGTATGGAAATTCTTAGCCAACCTTTGTCCCATGTTGAGAATACTGCCTAAGCTAGTGGGGTAACTCGTAGTGGCTGTCCCTTTGCCCCTACCTTTAGAGTATATGTTAATTCTGGTAAGAAGGTGGTTGAGAATGCTAAATCTAAGAGAGTTGTATGAGAATCTAGTGTCTCTTCCTTTGAAAAGGATGTTTATGATCGGTTAAAAATCATCAAGATGAGTGATTACAAGATTGTGGATCAGTTGTTGCAAACTCCATCTAAGATTTCCATTTTGGCCTTGTTAATGAACTCCTCTACTCATCTGGAATCTTTGATGAGTGTGTTGGGTCAAGCTTTTGTTGAAAGGGATGTGTCTCTAGATCAATTCAACCGTGTTGTGGGGGAATATTACGTCCTGTAACAATCTGAGTTTTTGTGATGAGGAATTTCCTGGTGAAGGGAGAAACCATAACTTGTGTCTGCATATATCTATGAATTGTAAGAATGACTCTTTGTCCAATGTGCTGATAGAAAATGGACCTGATTTGAATGTCATACCAAGAAGCACTCTTATGAAGCTCAAATACCAGGGAACTTCTATGCGTCCTAGTGGAATTATACTAAAATCTTTTGATGGTTCAAGAAAATATGTCATTAGAGAGGTGGATTTACCTATTCACATAGGTCCGCACTTTCCAAATAACCTTTTAGGTTATGGATATTGTCCCATCCTATTTCTATTTATTGGTACGAACATGGATCCATGAAGAAGGAGTTATTACTTCAACCTTGCATCAGAAACTGAAATTTGGCCGTGAAGGAAAGGTAGTCATTGTGAATGGTGAGCAAGCTCTATTGATATCTCATTTGTCTTCCTTTAGAATTATAGAAGCTGATGAAGCTGCTGTTGGAACTCAATTCCAAGCTTTGTATATTGATAATATAAGGAATAATGAAGATTCTATCACTTCATTTAAGGATGTGCAACAGGTAGTGCAGAAGGTCCTAGCAAGGTGTGGGGCCAGGTTATTAATCCATCTGTGAATATGAATGGGACTGGTTTGGGTTTCTCCATGAAGAATGAAGTTATAAAGCCGAAGTCCTCTTCGAGTAAATATCAAGACATATTTCACAGTGTAGGATATCTCCATCCGACTACTCCAAAGATCAATGCTATTCTCAAAGATGAGCCAAAGCAAGAGATTCCGAAATTTGTGACACATAGAGCCATAATCGAGAATTAGATCACTGTTGATGTTACTTCTTGCATTCACGTTTCAAAGTAATTTGTTTTTTGTTTGTCTTTTCAAAAGTCTTTCACTCCGTCCAAGGTAAAAGTGATTTTGTATGGGCATGTCTATTGTTTTTATTTTTAAGATGATTAATAAAAGTTATTTTTTATTTCTAAATTATGTCTTTATTTTTTGTTTTTTCTTAGAAAATGGTAATCAGAAAAAACCATTCAAAATACATAATAACTGTAAATAAATATGCATAATCACTTTTTACACGTGTCAGTTTCTAAAATCAATCATAAATCATATGTGTAGATTAATTAAAAAACCTGTTGAATGCAATGACCCTGCACCTTTTCCCAACTTTGAATATCCCGTGGATGTGGCTGAAGAAGAAGGATATGATGAAATTCTAGCAGAGGTTTAACGGTTGCTTGAGCACGAGGAAAATACCATCCAACTGTATAAAGAGCCATTGGAGACGATTAACTTGGGTTCAGAGGAAGATTAGAAAGAAGTCAAGATTAGGGTGCTGCTTCATCACGATGTGAAGAGCATGTTGATTGAGTTGCTGAAAGAGTATGTGGATATCTTTGTCTGGTCTTTCCAAGATATGCCTGGTTTAGACACTGATATTGTGGAACATTATTTTCCTTTAAAGCCAGAATGTCCACCAATCAAGGAAAAGCTGCAAAAAACTCATCCTGACATGGTAGTGAAGATTAAAGAAGAGGTTTTGATGCAGATTGATGCTAGTTTTCTTGTAACATCAGTGTACCCTCACTAGATTGCCAATATTGTTCTAGTACCAAAGAAAGACGGAAAAGTCCACATGTGCTTTGATTATTGAGATTTAATTAAAGCAAGTACAAAAGATGATTTCCCATTGCCCCATATTGATATGTTGGTTGATAGCACATCAAAATTCAAAGTGTTCTCATTCATGGATGGATTTTACGGATATAATCAAATTAGGATGACTCCTGAGAACATAGAAAAAACAACGTTTATCACACCCTGGGGAACATTATGTTATAAAGTGATGCCTTGAGTTGAAGAACACTGGTGCAACCGTTTTCCATTATATGATGCATAAGGAAATTAAAGTATATATTGATGATATGATCGCCAAATCTCATACTGAGGAAGGGTGTAACACCCCAATTCTACCCGGCAATTATAAATGTAAATCAGAGTTATAAAATTCATACAACTGAATCAGGATGCCACAAATTCAACTTAAAAACCATTGCATTTAACATGGATACATAACACTTTTAAAAATTCGGATGAACCAACAACAAAATAAATTAATATCTTAATTCAATAACTTAAACAACTGCACAGCGGAATCATAATAACATCCTCGTCCAACATTACAACAACTTCAAAGTAACACATTGTTGTACCCCAAAATTTTCCCTCCCATATTTTCCCAAGATTTTTTCCTCACATGGTGGTTACAAACACTTGGTTAAAGAAAGAGGAAATTTTTGAATATTAGCAAAGTTCCTTTCGATTGGCAGTTCAACAATGTCCTTCGATTGGTAGTTAAACAGTGCCCTTCGATTGGCATAACAATAAGTTTTGACCGAGCCCTTAAAAAACTTCGATATAAGATTGACTCACTAGTCTTTGTTGGGAATTTAACACCCTTCGATCAAGCTTTAGTCCGCAAGTCTCCGATTAAGCTTTGTTTTCCTTTGAAATGGCTCCCTTTGATTCAGAAAGACGGGGAGTTCCTTTTGACTTCCTTCGTTTGAAGCACCTCTGGCTTCTTTCATTTGGAACTATGTATGGGCTTCCTTCGTTTGAAGCACCTCTGGCTTCTTTTGTTTGGAACTATCTCTGGGCTTCCTTCGTTTGAAGCACCTATGGCTTCTTTCGTTTGGAACTATATTTTTACTTTCTTCATTTGAAGCACCTCTGGCTTCTTTCGTTTGGAACTATCTCTGGGCCTCTTTCGTTTTTAAGCACCTTTGGTTTCTTTCACACAGGCCCCATTGGGACAAATGGCCAACATTCCTGCCTGCACAAGGCAGGAATTTTCTTCACGCCTATAAGGCAAACACCTGCTGCATGCATGCCCGTACAAGGCAGGAACTTCCCTCATGCTAAGTTTTGACAGCCCAATTTCTACACTAAGGCTTTCCAAAAGCCCATTCGAAGGACACTTATTGCTGGCCATTCGAAGGGGCTGAATCAGAGCCATTTGAAGGAGCTTGCAGAAGGCCCATTCGAAGGCTACACATGAGGCCCAGTCGAAAAGAGACAACATAAGGTTCATTCGAAAAAAGGAAATTTAAGGCCCAATCGAAGGATGAAAACTGAAGGCATTCGAAGGAGCCAAAATGTCCACACAGATTCAAATTTCAAAAGAGGACAAGATCCCATGTTTTTGGCCAACGTTACAAATTCTCATTCATGGATTTCAAACACATAATCAAGGCTATTTAAACCTTTGACTTCTTGTCCCCTCTACCCCCTCTATATAAAGAGATCACAAGTGTTGCATCAGACACAGACAAATTGCCTAGAAAAAAGAGAATACACACACCACCATTGAAAGGATCAAAATTCTAACTAGTTTTCTTTGAAGGCACCTTCAATCCAGATGAAGGCTATATTTGTGTTCCTAAGATTCCCAGGATCTATTCCAAGCTAAACCACACCCAGATTCATAAATCGAAGCATCTTCATTTGGTAAGGATTTACCCAAATCGAAACTTCATTTCTAAGCCTTTTAAATACATATTATTGGTATATATGTGCTGCTAATACCATTTGTGTTTATATGAGCATATCATACGCAAGATAACATACAGGAATAAAATCACACCATCGAAAGGCATGACATGATCTGCCTTTCGAAACTCATGGCATAGCCCGTTTCAAGTCAAAATAATCTTAGGCCTGAGGACAGAAGATTCAAATTAGGGAGAAGGACCTGGGTTCGATACCCATGTCCTGCATCTTTATTTTTTGCTAGCATTTTCCTTGCAGGTTCAATTAGAAGAACAACTCCCTCCTTGAATCGAAAAAGGCAACATCCCTCCTGGATTAAAAATCCCACCCCCTTTACAGAATCGAAAGGCAACATCCTTCATGAAACGAAAGGGCACGACTCTCTCTGGATCGAAGCTTCTCTTTTCTCCTTGGATCAAAGGATGTCCTTTTTTATATTTTATTTTTGTTCTTTTTGTTATTTATTTATTGGTCCTTTTATTTAAATTGACTTTAAATCAAAATCACAAAAAAACATTAGGCTAGTGTCTTTTCTAACTAAATTAATTTTGTAAATAAATAAATTAATTATTTTAACCTCTTTTTTGAAATTAAAGCTAAATAGACATAGGTTATATTTTCTTAAAATAAGAACAAAACAAAAAGGTTTTTCACCTTAGGATTTTTCAGACATCTTTTTTACTTCGTGCATTTACCTATTTTCATATTTTTCCATATTATTGTATCTGCCTATTGGATGTAATAGATTAAAACTAGGACATTTACTGTTTTATCTCCCTCATCCTTGTACAGTGTAAACCCTCTCCCCAAAGCATTATAATAGCGTAGATTTAAATTCATGCACTTTAATATTCTGCAATATATATTAACTGCTAGTAATTAGACGTGTATGATAAGACTAATAATCAAATGCTAGCAAACTTAACAAAAAGATAAATAATTGAATTGAACATAATTGCACACAAGCACCTCTAAGGTATCCCACTTTGGTTGCCTTTAAGAAATAAAATAGTCATGAGGCAGGAACGCCTTAGCAAAGACCCATAAATAAAAAAAGATCATAGTCCCTCGACGACCCTACAGTTGCCTTTCGGTAAATGATCTAGTCCCTAAAAGAAAATTTATAAAGCGTCTCCATAAGTTGCCTTCATGACTGTAAAATGTCCCTTCGATTGTCCCTCAAATATCCAACGACAAAGCTACCTACTCGCTAATAGTAGGATAGAATTGCCTAAAGGAAAAGAGGAAAAGAAGGACCCTTTTTGAGTAAATAAGTAGATAGCTGTTAGAAGTTTTCTCAAACATTTTGGCACTTACATAAAAACTGCTTTTCAAAAACAATTTCAAAACACTTTGTATACTTTCTCCACTATCCGGAGAAACATTAAAAAGTTCGCCGTACTAAGGCGTTTTCAAAATATTTTCAAACACAAAGCACAAAGATATTTTAAAATGAGCAAACCTCTAAAAGCCCGTAGAAAACTACGAATGGAAAGGGTGCTAACACTTTCCCTTTCCATAATCTACCCCTTACTCATAAAACATCTCAAAAAGGTCTTTTTCTGTTCTTTTCACCCTTTCCTTTGTTGGATAAAAGAAAAGACGGTGGCGACTCTTGCTTACCGCACATTTGCGAATACAAATGCAAAACCAATATATGACGGTTCTGCCACCGTATCACAGAACTGGCGACTCTGTTGGGGATATAAAAAGCGGGGTTACCTTAGAGTTTGTTCATTATTTAACTGCTTTGTATGCTTTTATTGCTTTACTTTTGAGGGCTTTGTTTGGGTTACTATAGATCCTACACTCGGATATGAGGCATCTTTTAGGTAAGTAGCAATAAATTGTTGAAATTGTATGGGGTATACCAACACGGTTGAAGCGATAGCTATGTTGATGTGACACTTTGGTTGGTACTGGTTGACTTTTAGTAATCAAGGAGAATACGGGGCCGCTGCGTGGTGTCATAAAGCATCAACTGACCTTAGAACCTTTAATTAAATAACATGGCTATTAGGAAGTAGTGAGATAGCCGTCTTTGGTGTATCCCCAAAGTCGGTTGATACTCGATACTACACTCATTTAGATCCGACTCCCGAGTTTTGTTTGGTGGCAAGTCAGTTGCCTATTGGAACGTAACTTATGGGAAGGATCGGTGATATTGAGATTCCTTAGAACCCAGTTACTATTTATAGGACAGGTTGAACCAATCAAACTTCAAGAGGGTATTACCTTAAAACCCACGCAAGCCTTAATTCTAAGGTCTTTTTGTGATTTACTTGTGCTTGCTATATCTGTAATTTCTTGGCATAATCATGACATCATAACATGGAATATCATACTAACCATTTCAAGGATTTTCTAGGGCTTATATTTGTCTTGTCTTGTAGGACATGGCATCCACTCGCGGGAATACTATACAAGTCAACCTCGTAAGGGTACCTCCTCAACTCAAGGACTTGGCATCAAGGGTCCCTGAAAGCTCTCCATTCACTGAAAGACATGGTCGACTTCTCAACTTGGTCACCTTAAACCTTAATGAATAAATGATAAAAGTGCTCTTTCAGCTCTTTGACCCATTACATCACTGCTTCACTTTTCCTGATTACCAATTAGTGCCTACTATGGAGGAGTTTTCTCAGTTATTGGGGGTACCTATCCTTAACCAGTTACCATTAAACAGTATGGAAAGAGACCCAAAGCCTGAAGAGATTGCTCAAGCTCTATCTTTACAATGGACAAATGTAGAGGCAAAATGGGAAACTAGAAGAGGCATCAAGATTTTTCTAGCTAAGTTTCTGTTTGAGAAAGCTCACCATTTTTGGGATACCCTAGATTTACAAGCTTTTGAAGAAGTGTTGGCTCTTCTCATTTAAGGGATGGTGCTATTTCCTAATCCAGACCAACTCATAGATGTGAATATAGTCAAGGTTTTTCCGTCTCATAATCCGGTGCCTACTTTACTTGGAGATATTCTACACTCTCTGCCTACTCGCACTCTAAAGAGAAGAGGGACCCTTATGTGTTGCACTCCTCTGTTAGCTAGGTGGTTTATTTCGCACCTACCTCAGTCTATTTTGAAGAATGAGCAGGGTATGAGATGGTCTCATAGGTTGATGTCCCTCACACATTTGGATATTCATTAGTGTTCTCGATCCTTGGAGAATGTCACCATCATTGACCGCTGTAGGGAATTCCCTAATGTCCCTCTCTTAGGCATTAGGGGGGGAATTACTTATAATCCTTGTTTGGAGTTACGACAGTTTGGTTATGCTGGAAGGGATGGTCCTTATGATGCGGTGCGAGAGAACTGACTGTTTTGGAATGCTGGTTCGCGTTTTACGTTTGTTTTTGCAAAATGTCGCGGTAAGCAAGAGTCGCCACCGTCTTTTATTTTATCCAACAAGGAAAGGAAAAAAGCACAGAAAAATTCCTTTTTTGAGATGTTTCTCGGGTTCGGGGGGTAGATTATAGAAAGGGAAGGTGTTAGCACCCTTTCTATCCGTGGTTATCCACGGGCTCTTAGGTATTTGCTCAAAGTGTTTTCAAAATTTGCTTTTCTTTGTGTTTGTGGGTTTGAAAGAAGTTTTTGTTTGAAAGGTGTAAGTGCGAAAAGTTTATTTTGTTTTGAAGGAGCAAGTACTTAAGAACCATCTACCTACTCAAAAAAGGAATCAATCTGTACTAATGTCCTTTAGACAATGCTATCCCACTATTGATGAGTAGGTAGCATCGTCGTTGGAGTTTTAAGGGTCAATTCGATTAAGGGACATGTGGTCATTAAAGCAATGTTAGGACGCCTTAGCGATAACCCTAATGTCTTAGATCATTTTTCCGAGGCAACCGTTTCGAGGAAACTATGATCTTTGGACAAGAGGGCGACCTCTAAAACATCCTATACTCAATGACCACGTTCGAAGGAAACCAAGTAAGATGTACCCTAAGAGTGCGCATGTGCGAGTGTGTTGTTTTCAGTTAAATTTGTCTTTGTACATGTCAATGGTTATCTATGTTGACTTTAGGTTTAAACATTTGATCTTGTCATGCATTCCCTATTATCAATCATCTAACAGTTTATAAGTTGTGGGAATTAAATTGCGGAAATTAAAACTAACTATTACAAGGCATCGGGTATTTACATCGCCAAAAGCAACCCTTGAAATTAAAATGCGGAAGATAAATAAAGCGATAAAAATAATTAAAGTCCTAATTAAACTATTACATTCCGGGAAACAGATACAATATTGAAACAAAATAGATCGCGTGCGAGAAAATTAAATCGGGCGAGTTCTAGGGTTTTGACCCTTTTATTTGAAAGAAAGTATTTTTTTGTTATTTTGAATTAAAACAAGAAATAAACTAAGTTAAATAAATAAATAAATAAATAAATAAATAAATTAAAAAAAAGATATTTTTGGATTTTTGGATATTTATTGAAATAAAAATAAATTAATCAAAGTTAATAAAACCTAATTGTCTAAATTAATTTTAATTATTTGCAAAAGATATTAAAGTTATTTCCTAATTAAACTAAATTAATTGAATTAATATTTATTTACAAAAAAATAAAGTGCTGAATTTAATTTTAATAAATAAAATATATTTTTTGGTTTTTTTTTGATTTTATGAGGAAAAGTTTAATTGGTTAGTTAAATAAAAATAATAACAATAATTAAATGAAATAATAAAAAATAAAGAGAGTTAGAAAGATATGGGCCTGATTTTGGGAGGTTTGTTTAGCAATTCAAGGCCCATTTGTATGCAAGCCTGGCTGACTTTCTGATTCCCCATGTGGCACGTTGACTAGGGCATACGGTAGGCATCCCATATGGGCCATCAGATTTGGCCTGGGAGCCATCTGTCCACTGATTGCATGAGGGAGCATGGTACATCACGCGTTGGAATTTGTACTGGATTTCCTGGAAACAAAATACAACATATATATGGGGGACCTGGGATTCGAACCCAGGTCCTATTGGACTTTGCACTAACGCCCTTGCCACTCAACCAACGCATTTTAATTGTTAGTGTAATAGACAATAATTATTATATGGAAAACAAGTTAATGGATCAGAAAAACATAAAAAAAAAGCGCGAGATTTTGAATGAGCGAATTGGAAAGGGCCACGTCTTCATCTTCTCTGTTTGACCCTGGTTATTTACCAGCGGATTTATATCCGCAGCTAAATCCATAGCTGCATCCTAAAATATATCCTAGGCCATATAAATTAATTCCAAGACCATAGTCATGCTCGTCTAGGTCTCCTAAGCATGTCTATATCCATCAATTGCCCTGATTTTGCCTGAAACTGAAACGCCCAAAAACAAGAACCAAGAACCCTAGATTCGGGTATGGCACTACATGTCATATAAACACAATGAAATAATGCAGAAAGCTTCTAAATGGAACAATAAGCATGAATATGTAAAGATTTTTCCAAGAAAGTGCAAGAATATGAGGATACGATTTCAAGTGCAGAGCGGTTTTTTGAAGGACTTACAACGCGATTGAGAGGGTGTGAGGGCTTGCTTTTGATTGCTTCTGACTTAGTGGATATCTAGCAATTGATTCATGTTGAGTTTTGGTTCTGAATTGGCCTCTAGGAATGATTTCAGTTTCAAGCTTTTCCACCTTTTTTCAAGTTTTGATTTTCGTGATTCTGCAGCCTCCAACCTCTGAATTCGTATCCTTTGGCTTGTATATGTATGCAACATTGGATTAGGTCAACAATTTGGACTTGAATCTTTGTAAATCAATGCTTGGAGATATGATTTGATTCACCATTGATAACTTGCTTATTTTGTCCAAAAAACAATCTCTTTGCACATGGAATGGCTGATTCGAATTTGATCCCATTGATGATGATTATTAGGTCCTGAAATAGCCAAAAAGAGATCAAATAATTAATACTTGGATTTTATTTGATTTAAATTGATTAAAAATGAAATAATTCATTAAAAAATCAAATTAAATAATAAAACTGATAAATGGCCATGAGGCTGAAGCTAGGACACGTGTGTAGTGTGAAAAGATCAAATCAAGTGGAAAAGAATGGGCCCATTTGACAAAATTTGAAATTTTGGGGATAGTTGACTTTTGGCAATTTTACAAAAATTCCCAACTTCAACAATGCATAACTTCTTCAATTTTTAACTTTTGGAAATGTTCTTGGACTTTATGGAAATATTGAGATGTCCTATAACCAACCCTTTTAGTCTTATCTCATTTTGATATTCCATTCTCAAGTTATAAGCTTTGGCAAAAAAGGTGTTTTTGTTGACTTTCAAAAATGACCTATAATGTCCAAATTTGTAACTTTTTATGAGTGCATTTCTTGATCTTGGGGTGTGAATATGTATTGTAGGAAATTGCATCCTATTCAAAATGAGCTTCGGATGGGTCATTTCTCATAAAGTATGAGAAAGTTATGCTTGGTCAAAGTTGAGTTGACTTTTCCTACAAAACCCTAATTTAGCAACTTTTGAGTCTTGATGAATTTTGAGCAATCCTTGATGAATCATGACCAACCCTTGACCAAATGATGAAATATCCTTCAAAATGAGAATGTTGACAAAAAATATTGAAGTTTGACTATTTATAGGTCACAGTTGACTTTTGCCCTAACACAGTCGATTTTTGGACCCTTTGAGCAATTGACTGACCAAACTTCCTCTGCAAGGCTTGAAATTTGACATGGATGAACTTGAGAACATATTAGGACATTGGGGAGCACTTGAGGTCATTTGGATGCAAGGACCTTGATGCAACACAAAACCCTAATTTGAGATTGACTGCCTTAGGAGGTAGCTTGACTGTCTAATTCTTGAGCAATCTTGAGCAACTTGGAGATTATTCTTGCAATATCTTGGGAAATATGAGAGGGAAAATTTTTGGATACAACAGTCCTCATGATGCACTCGTCTAGGGAATCATCTTTGACTATGAAAATGATGCTCAGGGTTATCATAAGAGGTTCATTCGAGCTTGGGGCATGGTAAATAGAGTTGATAGCAAGACACTGGGGCACAAGAATTCCATCCCTCTCGAGACTTACCTCAAATGGGTGCGAGCCCGTGCTCAATGTGTTATGATGCCTTACCCCACCGTCTTACCTGTGGTTATGGAGCCAATTGTTGAGGGAGACACTCCTTACATTTTTCTTCATCCTGACATGCCAACTAATTTCGAGGAGCTACAGAAATCCTGGATCCAACTCAAAGAAGAACGAGATACCTTTAAAACCCAATTCTAGACAAGTGAGAAGAAGGTTTTAGAGCTCACCAGGTTACTTCACGAAGAGAAGAGTATAAATGCTTACATTGCACCAAAGAGGATGCGCCTGTGGGAAGATTGAGTCTTTCTTTTGCTTGGAGAATTTATTTTTGCTTTGCTACTTCCTTTGTAAGCCCAAGAGGCATCATTATGATTGTTAAAACCTCTTAATTCAATTAACGTTTGTTCTCTTTCTGTTGAAGCAAATTTAAGTCTTAGAAATTCTTGAAATCATTGCATACATATATCATACATATCATTGCATAACCAGGTTTCAAAGCAGGTTTCTCATCTTCATCGCTGTTTATTTCAGCAAGTAAAGAAATGGCCTTTGAACAAAACATCAAGGATCTCCAAGAACAAAACACCCAGTTCCAGCAAATGATCGTGGCTCTAGATAAAGGGCAAGAAGATCTGAAGGCTCTCATACTAAAGGAAAAAAAGAAGAAGCCAAATGGGTTAGTGAATCTGGGAAGAAGGATCAGAGGACCAGTGCGGTGAGCATCAAAACTAGCAACTTCATCAAAAGAAGGAGACAACCAGAAAGGGCAGACGAGAGAGGAAGACCTTAGCCCGGAGGAATTTGATGATGAATATGAGTATGATGAGGAGTAGTATCCTCCTGCTAATGATAAATATAAAAACCTGAAGGATCGTCTAAATGCAATAGAAATCCAGAAAGTACCTGGACTGTATTTTGAAGAGCTGGGCTTGGTTTCTGGGGTTGTCATCCCACAGAAGTTCAAGGATCTGGTGTTTGCTAAATATGATGGAGTCTCATGTCCCAAGATGTATCTCCGATCTTATGTGAGGAAGATTCAGCGCCACACCACCGACAAGGATTTATGGGTCTACTTCTTCCAAGACAGTCTATCCGGGACTCAGCTAGAGTGGTTCTATCAGCTGGAGGGGACCAATATTCGTAACTGGGAAGACCTGGCTGCTGCCTTCTACAAGTAGTATCAGTATAATGCAGACCTTGCTCCCACCTGTACATAACTCCAAAGTATGTCTATGGGTTCGAGCGAGGGTTTTAAAGACTATGCCCAGAAGTGGAGAGACCTAGCAGGAAGAGTCCAACCCCCTCTGTCTGAAAGGGAGTTGGTGGATATTTTCTTGGGTAGTCTATCTGGTCCGTTTTTCAATCATTGATTGAAAGCTCCTCAGCTGGTTTTATTGAGCTGATCCTAACTGGAGAAAGAGTGGAAGCTGGTATTAGAAGTGGCAAGATTCAAAAGGAGGCCTCTTCAAGTGCAGGAACGAGACGTTTTATGGGAAAGAAAGAGATCAGTGCTGTTTACAGTCAAAGAAATCATGGCAGAACCGAACACCGTCCAACGGTAGGGGCTGTAATGATATCCAAGCCTGCAGCTATTCAACAGCGGAACGATCAGTCTAGAGCATAGAGGCCTATGAGACAGTTTACCCGAATCAATATGACTTTGTCTCAAGTCTTACCACACTTATTGAAATCCAATTTGGTAACTTGGAGGGAAGCTCCCAAGAATTCCAACTTCATATCTCCTCACTACAAACCAAATGCTCGTTATGCTTACCATTCAGAAAGTCCAGGCCATGATACAAACGAGTGCTGGGCTTTGAAAAACAAGGTGCAACACGTTATTGAAGCGAAGGAGATTGAATTTGACGCTCCTAAGATTCCCAATGTTATAACTACTCCCATGCCCAAGCACGACCGTGGTGTTAATGCTGTTGACAATGATATATTTGTCACTTCTATTGAAGATCTTGTTACTCCTCTCATGACCGTTAAATGGAACTTGTTGCAAGCCGACTTATTTCCGGGTTGTGGTGAAGACTGCCACTTGTGTTCATCTCTACCGACTGGTTGTTGTTTGTTGAAAGCAGGTGTTTAGGTCCTGATGGGTGATAAAGAGATTCTATTTGAAAAGACTCATATCACAACTGTTTCCTATAAAGATGTTTCGATTATAACCATTTCCGCCAATCCTCCCAGGGTCTCCACCAAAAGACCTGTCAGGATTACATCTGCTCCAAAGTTGTCTCCTCGGATCATTACTATGCTAGGGCCAATCCCATACTCCTCGGACAAAGCTGCTCCTTGGAATTATGGGGCTGACGTCTATTACCATGGTGTCAAGCAAGACCTGTTGGCTGCTGAAGACGAAGTTTCTGGAAATACTGATCCCGACATTGGCAACATCGTTGGGACCGGAAAAATAACAAGAAGCGAAAGAGTGTTCTCACCCGAGACTTCTCCTCCTAAAACTGTCACTATTCCTGTGATCATTCCTACCTCTGTTCCTACTAATACTACCACTACAACTCCTGTGATTACTCTTGTTGCCACCCCTGCCACCGAGTCAGCTAAGACATATTGGTTGATCTTGTCCAGACGAAGGCGCATTCAGAATCTATTCCAGAGGCTTCCAAGAAGGAAATGGAAGAACTCTTGAAGATAATAAAAAAGAGCGACTACAATGTCGTCGAACAACTGGGATAGACCCCTTATAAGATTTCTATGTTAGCCATACTATTATGCTCCGAAGCTCATGCAAAAGCTTTGGTGAAATTCCTTAAGACCGCCCATGTGCCACAAGAAACCTCCGCTGACCAATTTGAAGATTGCGTGGCCAATTTGACAGCTGATAACGGTTTGGGTTTTTTCTGATGTTGATTTGACACCCAAAGGAAGAAAACACAATGATGCACTACATGTCTTTATTGAATTCAGGGGAACTACTTTAGCCCATGTTCTAGTAGATATCGGTTCATCGCTGAATGTTTTGCCCAAGAAGGCTCTTGACAGATTAAACTGTGATGGTTTGACTCTAAATCTAATCAACATTGTGGTGAGGGCTTTCGATGGTTCAAAAAGAATGGTGCACGGGGAGGTGGACATCCCTATCAAAGTTGGTTCCCAAACCTTTGAATCCACCTTATACGTGATGGATATCAGACCATCTTATTCTTGTCTGTTGGGTCGCCCTTGGATCCATGGGGCTGGAGCTGTTACTTCTACTCTGCATCAGATGTTGAAGTACCCAGTGAAGGGAAAGATTGTCATAGTGCATGGTGAGGAGGAGTACATGGTAAGGCACCTGAAATCTTTCAGATATGTGGAAATGGACGACGAGTTCAGCGAGACTCCTTGGCAGAATTTTGAAGAGGTGCCTCAAACCATGGATGCAACTGAGACTGTTACCAGTACGCTGAAGGTCACCAAACCTCCATTGAAGATGGCTTCACTCAAGGATGCCAAGGCAATCATTGAAGAAGGTGGGTGTACCATTTGGGCCCAACTCCCTGATATTCTATACAAATCTGATAAGTTTGGCTTGGGTTTCACTTCGGGGGCTCAAAGGGCTGTTCGTCGTGCTCGCGCCAGAGGACCTCCCCTACGCATCAACAATCATGGGATCAACGCTTTAGAAGATAGTGATGGTGACTATGACATAGACAACTGGATCTTCCCTACTACCAACAGTGGACCCAGTAACTGGACAACTAAAGACTTTGTGCCGATTACTTTTATTCAGGAGTAATTATCTTTTTGTTATGTAATAAATAAACAATATAAAGTCTACGGCCATGTGCCTTACCCGAGGCACAATGGTTTATTTGTGAGGGTTATCATGTTTCAATATCATATGTCATTAATAAAAGCATTGGACGTTTTTTGAATACAAATTTTGCCCTCTCTGTCTTTATTTTTTGCTTTATTTTATCAATGCAGCTATGCTCTTACACACACTCACGCGTCAAACTACATATCCATATCCACTCTGGATCCCATTGATAACGGTTCCGTTATTGTCAGATATGAATTTGAAAATCCGATCAACCAAGCTGAGGACAAAGGTGAGGAAGATTGTGAGGTACCAGGAGAACTTGCCAGACTGTTACAACAGGAAGAAAGGGCTATACAGCCTCATGAAGAGCTAGTTGAGACAGTGAATTTGGGCAAGAAGAGGACAGAAAAGAAGTCAAGATAGGTGCAAACTTGGAGCATAGTGTTAAACAGCGGTTTATTCAGATGTTGCATGATTATGTTGAGATCTTTGCTTGGTCATATGAGTATATGCCAGGACTAGACACTGGTATTATGGTTCATCGCCTTCCGACAAAAGAGGACTACCCTCCAGTAAAGCAGAAGGTCCATCATATGCATCCTAAAATGTCAGATAAGATCAAGGCAGAAGTTATGAAACGGTTCAACAATGGGTTCTTAGCTGTTACCTCCTATCCACAATGGGTTGCTAACGTATTTTCAGTGCCTAAGAAGGATGGCAAGGTACGTATGTGTGTGGACTATAGAGACCTGAATGGGGAACTTTCTGTTACAAAGTGATGACATTTGGATTAAAGAATGCAAGGGAAACCTATCAGCGAGCCATGGTAGCTTCGTTCCATGATATTATTCACCATGAGATAGAAGTCTATGTTTAGAACATGATAGCCAGATCTCAAATGGAAGAAGAACACCTTGATCACTTGCAAAAGCTGTTCGATAGGTTGAAGACGTACACATTAAGATTAAATCCGAACAAGTGCTCCTTTGGAGTAAGGTCTGGTAAACTCCTAGGTTTCATTATCAGTGACAAGGGTATTCAGGTAGACCCTGCAAAGGTAAAAGCTATACAAGAAATGCCGGCTCCTCGAACTGAGAAGGAAGTTAGAGGTTTCTTGGGAAGCCTAAACTACATTGCCAGGTTCATTTCCCATCTAACTTCTACTTGTGAGCCAATCTTCAAACTCCTGAAGAACGATCAAGTGGTAAAGTGGAATGACGAATGCCAGACTTCCTTTGACAGAATCAAGTAATACCTACAAGAGCCTCCAATTCTTATGCCTCTGATCGAAGGAAGACCTTTGATAATGTACTTAACAGTGTTAGATAATTCAATAGGGTGTGTGCTGGGGAAGCATGATGAGTCTGGTCGAAAAGAGCATGCAATATACTACTGTTGTACCCCAAAATTTTCCCTCTCACTTATCAATAATTTACTCACAAGATCTCCTTTGGCTCAAGATTGGACTAGGGTTGATCAGCTAAAGACACCTCCTTAAGCACTAATGACCAAAATTAGGGTTTGAGTTTGCACAAGGATATTTGAAATTCCAATGCCCCCTATGACTTTCATAGATAATTATGGACCCTCAAGATTACTCATGTCAAGTTTCAAGCTTTGGATCACACTTTTGCTCAGTCATTTGAGAAGTTGACCTAAAAATCAATTGTATTGGGGAAAAAGTCAACTATGGCCAATTTACAGTCAAACTTCATAATTTTTGATCCACATAAACATTTTAAACTCATATGTATCATTTGACCAAGTTTGGACCAAAATTCCTCAAGAAATTTGATCAAATATCCAAAAGGGCAAAATGGTCAAAATTAGGGTTTTGACTGGGAAAGGGTAATTTCTGATTTTTGACCTAGAAAATGATCAATTGGTTTGAGGCATGATCTAAAGACTCCAATTGCATAATTTTGACATAATGACATGGCTCAAAACATTTCTCAAGACCAATGGATTGACAGATGAATGTTCAGTCAACTGATCAAAAGTCAACTGTATACTAAAAAGTCAAACTTTGACTTTTTGGTCAAAATTCAATGTCAAAGATCCCAATTCATCAAAAGATGTCAAAATATGAAACTTATTCATCAAGAAATCAAAAAGTCAAGATTTCATTTTGAAAAGTCAAAGTTTTCTAACTTAGAAATTTTTCTAAGTGTTTAAACTTCATGTTTTTTCTTAACTTTGAGCAAAATTTTCACCATGATGCAAGATGATTCAAAAGAAACTTCAAACAAGAAAGTTGTAGATCTCCATGAAATATACAAATTTTCTTCACACAACTCCTTCCAAAAGTGCTTGGATCTCAATTTATAATTTTAAGAATACATGGTCATGAAACAAAAACACTTAGTGAAATTTTGCCCTAATTTGGTCAGAATTTTGACCTAACTTCATGGAACTTTTTCATATAGTTCCAAGGGGAATTTTAAAAAGTTATTCAAATATGGGTTGTAGTGAACATTTCAAGCTTTCCAAAATGTCCAAGAACTCCTTGAGATAATTTTTGAGTAGGGAGAATCAAAGAGATGAAGTTAGGGTTTTCTCACTTGAATTACAAGTCATTTTGTGATGAACAAATTCAAAATTCAAAGTTATGTTGCATAACCTCTACTTTGAAGGCTTTAAACTTGTTAGGAACTCCATAATTAATTGCTTGCACAGCTGTTAGAGGTCTCATTTTAAGCATTCAATGCAAGGCCATGCTTTATATCCATTTTAGGAAGAAAGTGCACAATGCCATTTTGATAAAGTGACTTTTTGCACAAAAACTTGTTCTTGAGACTTGCACTTGTTCTTTTATGATCATACATGTCTCATAACACAAGAGAAATGGTTTAGAAACTTACAATCACCTAGCCCATGCTTGTACTACACATTGAAACTTGGTTTCCCACTTTTCTTGAAAATCAAGTAACATTGCAAATAACTTGTAACTCGTACTTCTGACTTTGAAAACCACTCAAACCTCTTTGCTTATAGATACACAAGCCATTTGCCACAAATCCCACGCATGCTTGACCCTTAAAAACACCAAGAACTCAGAACTGCAACACATACCTCCATTATTGCCTAACCTGACCATAAGTTTGAAACTCACATCTCCCTCGTGTGTTTTAAAGCCTTTTGGTTCCTAAAGTTTCTAAACATCATTTAGAACTCATCCCACACCCTGTTATAAGACTGTAACACCATTAACATCATCCTCCATTTTCAAAAATAGAGCTTTGCACTTGGACTTCTCCATAACTCCTCAGGTACTTTCAGCTCAAGCTAAGCATCCCATTAGCTTCCTGGGAACTTGAGGAAGCTAACCCAATCATTGGAACACACTGCAAGCTACTCAAACTCCAAACCCGATACTCTCTTGCAAGGTAAGTTTTTTGACTTTGGAACTTTTCATACATGCATCATTAATGGTTTATTTGTGTATGAAAAATGTAGATATCATTGCCCTAAAACTAACCATGTCCATAGTTTTCATTAATTTTGTTTGAACTAAGAGAATTTTAAGATTGAATTTCCTGAGGTTTTTAGGGTTCAGATTAGGGCCATTAAAATTCATGCTTATCTTTGATCTATAATTTTATTGCTTTGCATTTCTGAAATCGTGAGGAAATTTGCTACAAGTTTCATGTTTACAGTTTTCATTTTTGTTGAGATTTGAATAAGATACAGAGGCTCTAGCTGGGCCTGAGGTTGAAGATGAAGTTCAGGCCATGGACTTGTTTACTATCATATATTTGTTGTTTGATTATATAAACGGATATATAGCCACCCCAGTGGTAGAAGCGCGGGCCTGTGACTTGAGGGACCTAGGTTCGAGTCCCAGTGGTACCCTTTTAATTTTTTTCTTCATATTTTTCCTATTCTGACTTTTTTGGACAAGCGCTGAGCCTCCTCCTTGGGCCTTATTGTTTTTTATTTTACTTTCTGACCCCCTGTTTCACTTACACACCATGGCCCATTTTTATTTCTTTTTTCTTATTTTTATTTATTTATTTTCTTAAATATTTTATCTAATGTTAAAAAAATAATAAAAAATACAAAAATATCAGATTTATATTTTGACATAGTTTATTTATTTTTTCTCAATAAAAATTATTTTTATTTAATCATACTTTATTTATTTCATTAATTGTTTTGTAAATTTAATTAAAAAATTAGGGTTTTAGTTATTTTCTTTTACACCATTTAAATATATTATTTTAAAATCAAAAATATTTTATAATACTATAAATTATTTTTAAGACAAAAAATATAAAAAATATTCTTCTTATAAACTTAATTTCTTTTTTTAATCCATTAATAGATTAGGGTTTTATTTAATTTCCTTTCCTAGTAAATTTATGTTTTACTTTTAATTAATTATTTTTTCTTTAGTTAATTAGGTTAAAAAACAAAACCCCTTTCTTTCTAAAAAATCCAAACAAATATCCATTTTCTTCATATTTACATTCTTGTATATTTATTCATTTTGTACATCATTTATTTCGATTCTTGTACAAATTCAATATGGTTGTAATAGATAATTAGCTTTATTTTCTTGCAATCCCCATTTATAATTTGTACCCCCTCCCACAAGTATTGTAATAACATAGTAATTTTAAATTCCGCAATTTATCGCTTTATATACAAATGCTAGTAATTAGGGTTTGTATGGAAAGACTAAAACTAATCAATTAGAAAACCCTAATCAAAGACAAGACCAAGCATAAAAACAATATACTTGCACACAAGCACCCCTAAGGTAATTCCACTTGGTTGCCTTACTAAATATCCATATTATGCATGTGAGGTATCTTAGCAAAAACAAGCCAAAATACAAGATCATAGTCCCTCGATGACGCTATCCATGTTGCTTTTCAAATGATCTTAGTCCCTAAAAGAGAATGCTAAGATACCTTGCAACATTTCTAATCATGGTTATACGATGTCCCTCGCCCATCCCGTTTACCTCCAAAGATAGGGTTACTTACCAAATTAATGGTAAGATAACAATGTCAAAGGAAAAGAAAATGTACATGAAAGACTTTTGAGTAGGTAGAATGATCCTAATTACTTGCTCAATTTCAAAACAAAACATCCTTGCTATTTTCAAAACAAACACTTACCCTTTCAAAACATCTTTCAAACTTGAAAACATTTTCAAAAGATCAACACCTTTGTATACATTCTTACAAACGAGAATCATTACAAAAGTTTGCCTAAACAATGACCTCTTTACAAAATACTTTCAAAAACCACACAAAGCATAATTTAAAATAAAAGCAAGTGATCTAGAAAGTAACTAAGAGTCCATGGAAAACCATGGATGAAAAGGATGCTAATACCTTCCCTTTTCATAATGTACCCCCAAACTCAAGAAAAAATCTCAAAGGTCTTTCCTGTGCTTTTTCACCTTTCCTTTTGGATAAAAGAAAAGTCGGTGGTGACTCTTGCTAACCGCAACATTTGTGAAAAAACGCACAAAACCCAAGTAAGTTCTCCCACCGTATCACAGAACTGGCGACTCTGCTGGGGAAAATTCTAAAAGTGGGGTTACGTTAGTGTTAGATCACATTTACTTGCTTCCATTGTTTAACTTGTATGATTTACATTATGGTTCCTTGTTTGGGTTTGAATTCTCTACCCGGATTTGGGTTACCTTATAGGTAAGTAGCAATACATTGTGGAAACTGTGCGGGGTATATCGACATGGTCTAAGGAATAGCTACGTTAGTGCGACATATTTGTGGGTACCGGTAGCCCTTGAGTTAATCAAGGAGAATATGGGGCCCCTGAGTGATGTCATGAAGCACTTATGAACTTCTAAAACCTTTACTTGACCAACTTGGCCATTTAGGATGTAGTGAGATGACCGACTTTGGTGTAGTCCGAAGTTGGTAGATACTAAATACTACACTCATTGAGGTTTGGTTTTTTAGGATATTTTGGTCGCCATTAAAGAGGCTTGTACTGAAACAATGACCAAGGAAATAAACCAATGATATTGAGCTCGTTAGAACCCATTTACTATTACTAAGATAGGTTTGAGCCAACTAAAATTCAAGAGGGTACTTACCTTTGAGACTCCATTCAAGCCTAAACCTAAGGACTTGTTTGCTTTGTCTGTATATATTCACTTGTACATAACATCATGAACGTCATAACATCATACTCATTCACTAACCATTTCAAGGATCTTGGGATTTATCTTTGTTCTGTTTTGTAGGATATGGATTCTCTTCGCAGGAAAACCATTCAAGTCAATCTTGTAAGGATCCCTCCACAAATTAAAGAGATAACATCAAGGATTCCTGAAAGCTATCCATTTACCAAAATACATGGTCGCCTACTAAACTTGGTCACCTCTAACACTGATGAAGACATGATGAAGGTTCTCTTTCAGTTCTTTGATCCTTTACACCATTGCTTCACATTTCCCGATTATCAACTTGTACCAACTTTGGAAGAATTCTCCCAACTCTTGAGGATTCCCATTCTCAATCAACTACCTTTCAATGGTACGGAAAGAGATCTAAATCCAGAAGAGATTGCTCAAGCTCTACACTTGCAATCATCTGATGTCACAACCAATTGGGAAACAAGGAGTGGTGTCAAGGGTTTCCTAGCAAAGTTCTTATTTGAGAAAGCCAAAAAATGTTGGAACTCTTTGGACTTGCAAGCTTTTAAAGAAATGGTGGCTCTACTCATCTACGGGGTGGTTTTGTTTCCAAATCCTGACCAACTCATAGATGTGAACGCCGTCAAAATCTTCATGTCTCATAACCCGGTGCCTACTTTGCTAGGGGACATCCTACATTCTTTTCACACTCGCACTATGAGGAAAAGAGGTATCCTTATGTGTTGCACTCCTCTCTTTGCAAGATGGTTTATTTTGTATCTTCCCCAATCTGTATTAAAGAACGAGCAAGGTTCAAGGTGGTCACAAAGGTTGATGACGCTCAAACATTCAGACATTCATTGGTGTTCCCGATCCATAGAGAATGTTACTATTGTCGACCATTGTGGAGAATTCCCTAATGTCCCTTTACTTGGAATTAAGGGAGGTATCACCTACAACCCATGCTTAGCCTTAAGATAGTTTAGTTACGCCCGAAGGGATGGCCCACATAAAATGCTCATTCAAGGTTTGGTATTTGACTATGAGAACGACGATCAAGGTCTTCGCCAGAGATTCATCCGAGCTCGGAGGATGTTGAACAAGGTAGATAGCAAGACATTGGGGCACAAGAATTCCACCCCTCTTGAGCCTTACCTCAAATGGGTACGAACTCGTGCTCAGAGTCTTATGATGCCTTATCCCTCCATTCTCCCGGTAATTATTGAGCCTGTTATGGAAGGAGATGTTCCATACACTATCCTGCATCCTGACATGCCCACCTCTCTTGAAGACTTACAAAGAGATTGGATACAACTCAAGGGGGAACGAGACACCTTCGAAGCCCAATTCTACGCTAGCGAGAAGAAGGTTTTGGAGCTCACTAAGCAACTTCATGAGGAACGGACTCTGAATGCCTACATCGCACCAAAGAGGATGCGTACTACCTTTTTATCTTAGAGTTTTTGTATTGTTTTGCCCGAAGAGGCATTGATGTATTCAAGCTTTAGTTTATTAATATAACGTGTGTTTCCTTATTTGTCTAAAACAAATTTTAATCTTTAAAATCCTTGAAATCATTACATATGCATCTACCATTCGTCATAACATAAGCAGGTTTCTTGCAACAAGTCTCCTCATCTTTCTACTATTTATTTCAGTAATATGGATCTCGAGCAAACAGTGAAGGATCTCCAAGCACAAAATGCTCAGTTTCAACAGATGTTCTTAACTCTAGCCAAAGGACAAGAAGAGTTGAAGACCTTGCTGGTTGAAGAGAAAAAGAAGAAAGCAAAGAAAATAACCGGAGTTCTAAACATGGGAAGAAGATTCCAAGGTCAAGCAAGAAGGACCTTAGACTTTGCAACGCCATCTGGTGAGAAAGATAATCAAGATGGGAAAGGAAAGGAAGCAGTTGTCTAGCCAGATTCAGAAGAGGAAGAGGAAGAAGAATATTATTCTGAAGAACAATATCCTCCAGCCGATGATAATTATAAGCATTTGGAAGAACGGTTAAGCGCAATGGAAATTCAAAATTCAAGGCACCGGTGTTCGCCAAATATGATGGAGTTTCATGTTCCAAAATGCATCTCCGGTCCTATGTGAGGAAAATATAGCCTCACACTACCGACAAGGATTTATGGGTACATTTCTTTTAAGACAGCCTGTCCGGGACTCAACTTGATTAGTTTTATCAGTTAGAAAGAGCCAATGTTCATAACTGGGAAGATCTGGCCGCCGCCTTTTACAAACAATACCAATACAACGCTGATCTTGCTCCCACCCATACTCAACTTCAAAGTATGGCCATGGTTTCAAGTGAAGGCTTTAAAGACTACACGCAAAAATGGAGGGACTTAGCAGGAAGAGTTCAGCCTCCCTTATCTTAAAGAGAGTTGGTAGACATGTTTTTGGGAACCTTGTCTGGTCCTTTCTTCAATCACTTAATTGGGAGTTTATTGGCAGGTTTTACCGAATTGATATTGACCGGAGAAAGGGTGGAAGCTGGGATAAAGAATGGGAAGATTCAAAAAGATGCAGCCTCTACTGCTGTAAGGAAACCATTCATTGGGAAAAAAGAAGTTGTTGCTGTATATCCTCAGAGAAATCAAGATAGGGCTGAACACCGTCAAATGGTGGGGGCTGTCATGATTCCTAAACCCATTCCTGCTCAGCCAAGAAGCAACCAGCCAAGAACGGAAAGACCAGTCAGACCGTTCACCCAAATTAACATGACATTATCTCAAGTATTTCCACATTTGTTGAGATCCAATCTAGTGACTTTGAAAGAAGCTCCAAAGAATCCTAACACAACCTCTCCTCATTATCATCCTAACGCCCGCTGTGCATACCATTCTGAGAGTCCCGGCCATGACATTAACAACTGTTGGGCTATGAAAAACAAAGTACAAGACCTTCTTGAAGCCAAAGAGATCGAATTCGACGCGCCATAAATTCCCAATGTCATCACTACCCCTATGCCCAAGCACGACCGTAATATCAACGCCATTGAGGAAGATATTTTTTACTTTGGTTGATGAGCTTGTGACCCCACTCCTGACTATCAAAAAGAACTTATTGAATACCGGTGTATTGCCAGGCTGTGATGAAAGCTGTCATTTCTGTTTATCCTTACCAACCAACTGTCATTTGTTAAAAGCGGGCGTTCAATGCCTAATAGATAACAAGGAGGTTTTGTTCGAAAAGACTTCTATTCCAATTGTTTCTTATAATGATGTTTCCATCGTGACCATTTCCGCCAATTCTTCCAGGGTCTCCACCAAAAGACCCGTTAGAATTACATCACTTCCTAAAGTAGCTCCGTTAATAATTATAATGCCTGGACCAATCCCGTATTCGTCAGACAAAACCGTCCCATGGAATTATGGAGGTGATGTCTACTATCACAGTATCAAGTAAGATTGGCCAGCTACTGAAGATTCAAGTTCTGAGAAAGTTGACTCCGATATCAGTAACATCGCAGGGACTAGCAAGATAACCCGCAGTGGAAGGGTATTCTCTCTAAAAATTTCTCCTCCAAAAGTTATTTCTGGACCCGTAATCATTCCTGTTGTTGTTGCTCCTCCAAAAGCTGTTCCCAGTCCTGCAATCATCTCTGCTAATACTCCTGTTGACAAAATTGTTACAATCCCTGTTATCACCTTTACTGACATTCCTGCTTCCGAGTCAATCGAGACTCGAGGTAAAGGTATTCTGGTTGAGCCTGTCTGGACAAAGGCACAATCAGTAGCTATCCCTGAGACCTCCCGAAAAGAGATGGAGGAAATTTTAAAGATCATAAAAAGAAGCGACTACAACATAGTCGAGCAACTAGGGCAAACTCCATTAAAAATTTCCATGTTGGCTTTATTATTATGTTCCGAGGCTCATGCAAAGGCCTTGGTAAAGTTCCTTAAAACTGCCCATGTACCTCAAGAAACATCTGCCGATCAGTTCCAAGACTGCATAGCCAGCTTGACCGCAGATAATGGTTTAGGTTTTTCAAATGTTGATTTAACACCAAAAGGGAGGAAGCATAATGAAGCATTGTATGTCTCAGTCAAATGCAGGGGAACGACTTTGGATCATGTCTTTGTTGACACCGGTTCATCTCTGAATGTGTTGCCTAAAGAGGCTCTTGATAGGCTTGACTGTGAAGGATTGACATTGAAACCTAGTAACATACTAGTTAGGGTCTTCAACGACTCAAAAAGGATGGTGCACGGGGAAGTGGAAATCCCCATAAAAGTTGGAACCCAAACTTTTGATTCAACTTTTTATGTAATGGATATTCGCCCATCATATTCCTGCTTATTAGGCCGTCCGTGGATTCACAATGCTGGTGCTGTTACCTCTACGTTGCATCAAATGCTGAAATATCCAATTCTAGGGAAAATCATCATTGTTCATGGAGAAGAAAAGTATATGGTCAGTCATCTAAATTCCTTCAGATATGTGGAATTAGATGGTGAATTTATTGAAACTCCATTCCAACACTTTGAACAAGTGCCGTAGACTGTGGTAGTAACCAAGGCTGTGTCTCAAGTCCCCAAGATTACAAGGCCTGCCAAGGCAGTGATAGAAGAAGGTGGGTGCACTGTTTGGGGCCAACTCCCAGATATCCCATACAAATCTTATAAATTTGGTTTGGGTTTCACTTCAGGAGCCCAGAAGGCTGTACGCTGTGCTCGTGCCGGAGAACCACCCTTGAAGATCAGCAACCACCAAGCTAACACAGTAGAGGACGATGAAGACAGCTATGACCTGGAGGATTGGATTTTCCCAACTGTCAGTGAAGGGCTCAACAATTGGGAGGCTAGATATTTTGTCCCGATCACATTTATCCAACAGTAATTTGTCTTTAAATTTTGTCGGATCTGTAATATTAAAACAATTCAGACTCTTAAAACCTTGTGTCTTACCCGAGGCACAATGGTTCATTTGTAAGGGTTATTATCTCACTTCCATATGACATCAATGAATCATGGACTTTTTTTGCATACAAACTTTGTGCTCATTGTTTTTATTTTTTTTTACATTTTCATTTCTTTCAAAGATAGCTACACTCTTACACACACTCACACTCACAATGCAGGTCTACATCCACTCAGGATCCCATGGGTAGCGGTTATGCTATGGCCTTTTGTGACTCTAAAAAAATCTAATCTACCAAGCCAAAGACGAAGGTGAGGAAGATTGTGAAGTGCCAGGGGAACTCGCCAGGTTACTAAAACAAGAAGAGATGACCATTCAACCCCACGAAGAACCAGTGGACACAATCAACCTAGGTCCCAAAGAAGACAAAAGAGAATTCAAGGTGGGTGCCAATCTGGAACCCATTATCAAAAAGCGTCCGATTCAGCTGTTACATGATTATGTTGAGGTCTTTGCATGGTCGTATGAAGACATGCCAGGACTTGATGCAGATATCGCAGTACATCATCTACCTACAAAAGAGGATTGACCACCGGTAAAGAAAAAGGTCCGTCGCATGTGACCAGACATGTCAGAGAAGATCAAAGCAGAAGTCATGAAACAATTCAACGCCGGATTCTTGGTCGTCACCTCCTATCCACAATGGGTTTCCAATGTTGTTCCCGTGCCTAAAAAGGACGGTAAGGTACGAATGTGCATGGACTACAGAGTTTTGAATCAGGAGAGCCCTAAGGATGATTTCCCACTTCCCCACATTGATATTCTAGTTGACAATACGGCATAACACAAAGTGTTTTACTTCATGGATGGTTTCTCAGGTTATAACCAAATCAAAATGGCGCCTGAGGACATGGAGAAAACAATCTTTGTCACACAGTGGGGCATATTCTTCTACAAGGTTATGCCATTCGGGCCGAAGAATGCTGGGGAAACCTATCAACATGCCATGGTAGCTCTATTTCACGACATGATACATTACGAAATAAAGGTCTATGTGGATGACATGATAGCTATATCTCAAACAAAAGAAGAGCATCTTGACCATTTACAGAAACTCTTTGAGAGATTAAAGAAATACAAGCTGGGGTTGAACCCAAATAAATGCACGTTTGAAGTGAGGTCTAGTAAACTCCTAGGCTTTGTCGTCAGCGGAAAAGGTATTGAAGTCGATCCTGGCAAGGTGAAAGAAATACAAGAGATGCCTACTCCTCTTACTGAGAAGGAAGTCAGAGGATTCTTGGGACGGCTAAACTACATTTCCAGGTTCATTTCTCACCTAACAGCTACTTGTGAACCAATCTTTAAATTACTAAAGAAAGATCAAGTAGTCAAATGGAATGACGAGTGCCAAACTGCTTTTGACAAGATCAAAGAGTACCTGCAAGAGCCTTCTGTTTTGATGCCACCAGTCAAGGGAAGACCATTGATCATGTATCTAACTGTTTTGGAAAATTCAATGGGTGTGTGTGTTGGGGAAACATGACGAGTCTGGCCGAAAAGAGCACGTTATTTATTACCTGAGAAATTTTTTTACCGACTGTGAAATAAGATATTCACTGCTAGAGAAAACTTGCTATGCTCTGGCATGGGCTGCTCGCCAGCTAAGACAGTATATGCTGACCCATACTACTTTATTGATATCCAAAATGGATCCAATAAAATACATCTTCGATAAACCCGCCCTCTCCGGGAGAATAGCGAGATGGTAGATGATCTTGACAGAATATGACATACAATATACTACCCAGAAAGCAATAAAGGGCAGTGTACTAGCTGACCACCTTGCTCATCAAGCTGTGGAAGACTACCAGTCCATGAAGTTCGAATTCCCAAATGAAGACATCATGATGGTAAACAACCATGAAGAATTCAGACCATATGACGGACCTAAACAAGGATCCCGATGGACCCTGGTTTTTGATGGGGCGTCCAACGCATTCGACAATGGTATTGGTGCTGTACTCATATCTCCTAAAGGGTGTCAAACTCCCTTTTCTACAAGACTCTGCTTCAATTGTACAAATAACATGGCAGAATACGAAGCGTGCATCTTTGGTCTCAAAGCTGCCATAGATTTGGGGATTAAATCCTCAAATGTATTCAGAGATTTAGCTTTGGTCATCAACCAGATCAAAGGAGAATGGGACACCAAACACCCTATCCTTATCCCCTACAACAAACATGTGCTGACATTGATCCCACATTTTGAGGGGATTACCTTCGAGCATTTCCCGCGAGAAGAAAATCAGCTAGCAGATGCACTAGCCACAATGTCATCCATGTTTAAACTTAAATGGGATAACGAGGCTCCCCAGATCACCGTTGAACGAATGGATGAACCAACTCACTGTCACGAGATTAATACTAAAGAAGTAGTGGACCAGCCTTGGTTTCACGAAGTCAAGAGGTATCTCGAGGCTCAGGAATATCTGGAAGGAGCTTCAGTCAATGATAAGGAGTTCTTAAGGAGATTCTCTGCTAAGTTATTTCTTAGTAATGGAATTATCTACAAACACAACCATGACTGTGTTTTGCTCCGTTGCATGGACAAGGTTGAGGCAGAAAAGATCATGGATGATCTACATGAGGTAACCTTTGGCACCCATTCCAGTGGGCATACGATGGCAAAGAAAATCCTACGGGCAGGTTATTACTGGTCTACCATGGAAGCAGATTGCTATCAACACTCTCGAACCTGCCATAAGTGTCAGATTTATGCTGACAAGGTGAACGTACCTTCGGTTCCTTTGAATGTCTTGATGGCTCCTTGGCCCTTTGCTATGTGGGGCATCGATATGATTGGGGAAATCAAACCAACAACCTCTAATGAACACTGCTTCATCTTAGTGGCCATTGACTATTTTACAAAGTGGGTTGAGGCAGCCTCTTTCGCTTCCGTTACTAAGAATGTTGTAGCCTGATTCATTAAACAAAATCTCATCTGTCGGTACGGTATCCCGGAGAGGATCATCACAAACAATGGTACAAATCTAAACAATGCTATGATCACCGCCTTGTGTGAGCAATTCAAGATCCAACACCATAATTCTTCCCCTTAGCGGCCAAAGATGAATGGTGCTGTCGAAGCTGCAAATAAGAACATTAAAAAGATCATACAGAAAATGACAGTCACATACAAAGACTGGAATGGGATGCTACCATTCGTTCTCCACGGTTATTGTACCATGGCACGCACATCAACCGGGGCAACACCCTACTCTTTGGTATAAGGCATGGAAGCGATCTTGCCTATTGAGGTTCAGACCCCCTCTCTAAGGATTATGAAGGATGCAAGGCTGAACGAAGACGATTGGATCCAAAATCGACTTGATCAATTGAACTTGATTGATGAGAAAAGGCTTACTGCTATCTGTCATGGTCAAATGTATCAAAAACTGATGATCAAGGCTTTCAACAAAAAGGTCAGACGCCAAGTGTATCAAGTCAGGGATTTGGTGATCAAACATATCATACTGCCACAAGGTGATCCTAGGGGAAAATGGACTCCTACATATGAAGGACCATTTGTAATCAAAAGCATATTCTCTGGTCGAGTAATGATCTTGACCACTATGGATGGCGACGACCTTCCGCACCCCGTGAACGCGGACATAGTCAAAAGATACTATGCATAAGAAACCCGCTAGGTTGACACACCTAGGAAAAACAAGGGCATCCCGGCGAACCAAAAGTTTTGGGAAAAAAATATGGATAAAACAAAAAAATCTGTACACCTATGTGATTGGTGGAAATAGAACTGACTGTTTAAAGCTGGTTTGCGAAATGTCGCGGTAAGAAAGAGTCGCCACCGTCTTTTATTTTCTCCAACATGGACATGACAAAAGCACAACAAAATTCCTTATGAGAACGTTTCTCGGTTCGGGAGGTAGATTTATAGAAAGGGAAGGTGTTAGCACCCTTTCTATCCATGGTTATCCATGGGCTCTTAGATACTTTCTCTTATGTTTTCAAAATGTTTGTTTGCTTTTCAAAATGTGAGTGGGTTTGAAAAAGTTTCATTGAAAGATTTCTGAATAACTCTTGTATCTGTCCTCAAGAGTGTTTGAAAAATTGTTTTGAAAGCTTTTTGAAAGTGTTGGTGTGAAAAGGTTTTTTGATTTGTTTTTGAATAAAGCAAGTATCCATGAGTCGTCTACCTACCCGAAGGAATTAAGCTGTGTAAATGTCCTTAAGGTAGTGCCATCCCACCATTGAGAGGTAGGTAGCACCACCGTTGGAGGTGTTCGGGTCAATTCGAGTGTAGGGACAGTGTGGTCACCGAAGCAACAGTAGGACACCTTAGAAGTTACCCTTATGTCCTTGATCCTTTTTTTTAATCCGAGGCAACCGTTTTGAGGCAACTATTCCGAGGCAACTGTTTCGAGGCAACTGGATCATGGACATAAGGACTTACTAAAACGTCCTATACTTGACGACCACGTTTCAAAGGCAACAAGTGAGGCGTACCCTAGAAGTGGTGTGTGTATTTTTGTGTTGTTTTCAATTTAACAATTATCTTTGATCATGGCATTGTGAGCTACGCTTGTTTTTAATTAGCGTACATTCTTTCATACAAGGTTAGAATTTAAGAGTGCGGAAAATTAAAATACAGAAAGATAAAAGCTACGCTATTACAAGGCGCGGGTCTATACATCGCCAAAGTAAAAAGACCCGTTTTTGATAAAAGTACGGAAAGTAAAAAATACCTACTTACTATTACTGTTTCCAGTGATTTCTGGTAAACAACCGCTAGTCTTCCAAACTATTGAATAATCTTTCTTACTGTTATTCAATTCCTCTGGTAACTCACAGGATCGACTAGATTGATCCTAGAACTCCTTGGATATTGAGGTTATTCTCACAATCGAACAGATATTCATGGTTGATATTGTATAGGTGTTTGGCTTGTTTCGATCTCTCTCTCTCTCTAAGAGTCTAAAGATGTAATCAAAATGTGTGTGAAAACTAAGTTACACGAATAAATGCTAATTGTAATGCTAATTGTAAAGACATGTAAAACTGCATAAAAGTGAAGTAAATGGCTTCGACTTACAAAACGGTTAACATAAAGGATTTCTGGAGCGTAAAAGTTTGAAGTGTGAAGAAAGCGTTTAATGCAAGAAATCTGTAAATGATTTTAAGTAAACATATGCGTTCGAAGGATAAGATTTGAAGGTAAAGGTATGGAAAATATGACAGTTTTCTGAAATATAAAGTGCTCGAAATATAAAGAAAAACATTAAAATGTAAAACTTTGAAGAAGAGATTTCGAAGTGAAAAGACTGTAAATAAGAAAACTCATAAATGTTGTTTGACAAAAGGAATAAAGGAAAGTACTGGAAATGGTAAAAGGTTTTCATTAAATCAGAAATACATGGTGCTATCATACATACATTTCTCTTGCATTTGTTTCCCTTGCCATGTGGTAGTTTGAATGTTATTGAGTATTTTGTATAATAGATATGACACACGAAATCCTAATACTAAGACTTCTATTTATACTAATTCGACCATAACGGTCTTGCTATAGGATTATGACACGTTTCGAACATGCAGGACAATGCTTCTTTCATCTTTCCACGTGCCCCTAAATGCTCCAACACATAACTTTCAAACTTTGAAAGTCCCGCTTCCATTTGAATTTTAAATGCTTTGGTGTTTCTCCGTTTCGAACGCTCTTCCCAGACACAGCCTCGCTGTTGTTTCGAAACTCCTTTAGATATGTTCCCATAATTTCCGTTCGAAGCTCCAAGCTTTGACAGACTTATTCGAAACACTGCTTCTGCTACTTCGAAATATGACGTTTAATTCCATTTCGATCAAAACGTTTAACTCATTTGGCTTCTAAATAATATTATCAAAATCTTCAGCCAACAAATTGCCCCTTTAAAATATGTATTTCGATTCTTCTGAGAAATACCTATTTTAAACACCTACACAAGATTTTGATAGGACTTTCGAATCATCGTAACATTTAATGCATTTGACTCCAGTCACATCAATCATAGCACCTTTTGGATTCCTTAACCGCCCGGAGCCACTTCACAGCGTGGTGCAGTTATAAATAATGATTATCTCTAAATCACGCCTATTACCTATGTTAACTTCACGCCACCTCTTCATCACACCAATCCATGATCTCCACGTATCACACCTCTATTCGGTGGATGCTTAAACTTCCCCATTATAAAACATCAACTTAATCTTCTTCTTTTCTTTTCACACTCTAAATCTTTCACACTCTGAATCTTTTATCCTCCTTCTCTCATAAAACAATCTAAGCTTTCAACATCTTTCAAAATGTCTTCCTCCACTTCATCCCAACTCAAGAAAGTCTCCAAGAAGAAAGGAAAAACTACAGGAGCTACCATGGAAAGTAAAATCATCACCATCCAAGGTCAATCTGCTCTTGCCCCTCAGATGATTTCCAAAGAAAAAGAAATGCTGTATGCGTCACAGGTACTCATTCCTACCCACGTTGCTGGTAAGAGGTTAGCTTTAAATGGCCCTCTTACGGTTTTTGAAATATTAAAGGACACCAGGACGATTTTCCCAGTTTGTTATAGCTTCAAACCCTTATTTAACAAAATGGACGCCCCTAAGGCAGTAGAATCTCCTAGTTCAAATACCATAGAAACCCCAACTATTCCTCCTAAGGACCCCTTTGTTTTGGATTATGTAAAAAGTAATTTTAAGCCATTTCGATCTTGCCCTACTTCTGATATTGCTTATCAAAATTGGTTCACGAAAGTAGAAGCCAAGAAATCCCAGCAATGGGAAGAATTAGGCATTTATGACCTTATTAAGCTATCGAAGCCTGGTTTCACCTACAGCCACCCTCTGCTATTCGCGTCCCTTTATTTCTGGGACAACACCTACAATACTTTCCATCTCCCAGGTGGAATGATCACCCCGACCTTCTTCGACATAGCGGCCATTACTGGGCTGTCGCCAATGGGAGAAAATTATGTACCCGACAACGAAGAGCACTCAAGCATAATTGACTTCGAAGTCAAGCTAGCCAGTTTTTCCAAATTTATCAGTCATTATTATGCTGAAGGGGACAATGTGTCTGACGTAGAGCACATTGCTTTCTTAACCCTGTGGCTGTCAAGATACGTTTTCTGCAGTAGATCCCTACAGGTAGCTAGTAGGTTTATTCCTCTAGCTAGGGATTTACATGAAAATCGAAAAGTGTGCCTAAGTGAACTACTCTTAGTTGACCTCTATGAAAGCCTGAGGTCAGCTATTTCGAGCCTCAAATCCCACACCTCCAAAAACATTCTATTGGCTGGCCCATTTTGGTTACTCCAACTATGGCTAAATGCCATGTTCGAACCCTCCTTATCAACCGCCAACACCATTGATGAGAAAGATTCTGAGATAAGTGATAGGATAGTCGAAGGCACTAGGCTTCGAAGATTAACTCCTAATGATGACAAAGATGACTTCAAAGTTCAATTCTCGAAGTACATCATGATATTCTCCAAAAGGCACAAGTTCGAAGAGAGCATGGCGCCTTTTGCTTCGAGGGCTCATGGACCTTCTTGGTTCACCATGTCTCTCTCAGAAGCTATCAAGAGTAAGGAGATTCAGGATGTATGGAGAGCTTTCTTGCTGCCTAGACTCATTTCTTCAAGGATAACCCCAGCCAAGAACCAAATTTTTCTCTTTGCCTACCAACCAAACTTCGTTTCGAGGCAGTTCGGCTTATGCCAACTGATTCCTGAACCTTTGTTCCAAACTGAGAGCGCCATCACTTCTGGACGAACTTTCAAGGCAAGGGAAGCCAAAATACAGCAAGAACAATATCAAGGCTTTGCCCAATTTGAGCTGATAACCTTCGAACCTACCCATCTCGCGGCTAAAGGATTTCTGGAGTGGTGGATTAAGTTTTATCAAACTTATATGTTCGATACACTTACAATTCGACAGAAACTAATTGATGCCTTCGATGTGCAGGTACCGGCAAAGAAAGGTATGTTTACTCATGCCAAAGAGATTAAAGCTTTCCAAAATTATTTTGAAACTACTTATGACCCCACGCGCTTGGACTCCACTGTGCATCAAGCAGCTGAGACCTTGAAGGAAAAATTTAAACAAAAAGTTTCTAAGTTAAAACTTCCTTCAGGGCTGTCACCTGAGGATAGGTATAGGTTGGCATTCGAAATGCATCCACCTAAATTTCCCAGATTACCTACCTCAGAACTGGCTCTGGCTTGGTTTCCCCCATATCCATGGTGGTTTACTTGCAAAGAGATGTTCAAATATCTTCAAAGGAAACCAAAGCCATCTGAGACTGTGACATGGGCTCGATACTGGCTTCATGATTTCCCAGGACACCTTCGATACGACCTTTCTGTCATGTCAATTAAATCTGATCAAGGCACAGGTGCGAATGCTTGGGAAAATCCCAAATGTCTTTTATTTTCCATATCTTTAACCTTTGCTTTAATTGTTTCGATTTTCAGCTATCAGGATAAAGACAGCTGCCTCGAAGTCGAAGGAAGGGAGTGCCTCTCAAGCCTCCATCGAAACTAATGACAAGGTGACTCCACCCGAAACAACTACTACTGCTGCAACCACAACAACAACAATAACACCAACAACAACCAGTGTTCCAATTCCAACGGTAATCACTTAGCCTTGATGTTTCGAATTCACTCAAGCTTTATGGTTTACATCTAACTTTTCGTTAAAATCCTTTCAGACCAACAAGCTTCCCCCTACTACTCCCAAGAAGCGGAAATCAAGCACCACTGGGGAAGACCCCAAGGCTGGAGGAAACTTAAATACTGCTTCGAAGAAGAAGCCAAAGAAAGATACTTCTAAAAGCACTGTTCCGACTAGTGTCTCTGGACTCGATTCCAGGGATGCTGCTCCCTTACCCAAATCCAAAAATCCACCTTCGACCTCCAACCCAACGTTGGAACGTATAGCTAGTAACCTCTCCTCTGAGGGTCCACAGGTAAATTGAACCTCTAAAAATTGTTTCTAATACTAACTTCTTATTACCTTGGTGAATGTTTTTCTTTAACATTCTGTTGTTCCTTGCAGAACATCTTGAATCCAACTTCCACCATTTCGACCTCACCATCCAGAGCTGCTGCTTCGCTCAACTCCTCTCCTCAAGGAGATTCCAGCAACTTGGTCCAAAATAAAGGTTCCTCCAATATGGCGGTTCTGGCTGGAACTTCTGAACAACAGGATGATCAAGGTACCTCCATTCCTCTGAAAGAGGTAAACGAAACAATACTTCAAACGTCTGCAGAGGATTTGCAAAGGGCTTCTCTTCAAAAGTCCCCTCTTGAAACTCTTCAAGAGGACCCAAAGGACACTCAAACTGAAGAAGAGAAAGTTGATTCTGGGCAAAGAGCCGAAGAATCTGCAGACGAAGAATCTGAGGAGGAAAATGCCAATGACGAGGAAAATGCCAATGACGGTTCGACTGCTGGGACGGAGTCCAACGCAAATAGCAGCGAAAGGGATGGTATCGAAGTGGTAGACTTGGACGAGGATGAAGAAGACCAAGAGCACGAAACGAATGAAGGGGATGGTAATGCAACCAACGAACCCCTAGAGGTTGAAACAAACGTGGTTCCCCTACGCGTGGAACTCCCTCAATCCTCTCTGTCTCGAATGACTGACGAGGAGCTGACACTTCTGAGACGAAATGAACCTATTGGGTACATGAAGGCGAAGTTGGCTCAGAGGGACGTCCCACTTGCTAGGGCTGGCACAAGTTCGACCAGCTATCCTCTTCCCACAGATGAAAGAATTGTTCTTCTTAACAAAATTAGGAAAACCATTCTCAATGTGGATATATTCGAAGTGCTTAAGCAAGATAGTACTGCTTGCTATACTATGAAGGAGCTGCTCACAAAGGTCAATCTTTCCACCTGCTCCTTGCCAGTTAGTACTCTCTTATTCGATCTTCAAAATTTGCTGGACAACGTAACTGGCTACCTTCTCCAAGACGAATCTGCTGCCAAGAAGGTTCAAGAGAAACGCATTGCCATGGATGCCGCTTATGAACAAGCTTAGAAACTCTCTCAAGAAGCTGAGGATCAAGCTATGCATCTGAAGCAGGCGAAAACTGATTATGAGGCTCGAGCTGAGTCCATCCTTCTTTGGGAAAGACAGATTCTGGAACTTCAACAGAAAGTTAAGGAGGCTAAAGAACAACAACTAGCCTTCGAAACCAATCCTGCTGGTAACCAATTCGAAGAGCTTCTCAACCAGGGGCTTGCGGAAATGGAGACTGCAGAACAACTTAAAGGAGAAGTGGCAACCTTGGAAGGAGCCAGGCGGTTCGCTCAGCAGAAACTTGAAACATTTCGAAGCACCTTTAATCGATTGAAAAATAATGCTTATTTCTAGATTTTGATGTTTATTTGACTATAATTTTGGTTTCTTACATGTAATATTCGAACAACGCCATTTTGGCATTTTATCTTGCCATCTTGGCTTTTTATAATATATTGTTTACGTTGTTACTATTCGAATCTCCCGCAGGCTTGGCTTATATTTCTTTAAATATTTCCCATTAACCTTTAGGACACGTTTATCATCCAAGAGTTCTTCGATTTCGTATGCATTGTTTGAGAATACTTTTAATATTCGAAAAGGTCCTTCCCAATGAGGTGACCATTTACCTAATGCTTTATTCTTCTTATCCATAGGCAATATGACTCTCCAAACCAAGTCATTAATAATGAATACTTTTTCCTTCACCCTTTTATTGTATGTTCTGGCCACTCTTTCTTTTTGCCTCATCAAAATTTCCAATGCATGTAATCTAATTTCGTCCAACTCAACTAATTCATTCATCATCATTTCCCAATATAATGCAGTTGGGATTTCGTTTTGTCTCTGAATTCGAACTGATTGCAGATGAATTTCTACTGGTAACACTGCATCATGACCAAATGTAAGTTGGAAAGGCGTAGTGTTAGTAGCTTCCTTAGGAGATGTTCTACAAGCCCATAATACTTGGTCCAGAGTTTTGTGCCAGTTTCTTGGCTTCTTGCCAATATGCTTCTTGATTAATCCTATTATTACTTTATTTGCTGCTTCGACTTGTCCGTTTGCTTGAGCATAATATGGTGTTGATGTTAGCAATCTAAACCCCATTTCTTGGGCAAATCCTTGCATCTTTCTACCAGTAAATACAGAGCCTTGGTCTGTAGTTATGCTTTCTGGCAATCCGAACCTATAGATAATGTGCTTTTGTATAAATTCAATAATTTCCTCTTGATCAGCAACCACCAGAGGTATAGCTTCGATCCATTTGGTAAAATAATCTACTCCCACCAAGATGTATTTCTGTCCTTTGGACGAAGCAGGATTTATTTCTCCTATCAAATCCAATGCCCATCCTCTAAATGGCCATGGTTTGATGATCGAATGCAACTCGCTTGCAGGGGCATGTTGAATTCCTGCATGCTTCTGACATTCCTCACATCCTTTAGCAAAGTTTATGCAATCTTTGAGCATGCTAGGCCAATACAAACCGTATCGAAATAGCAACCATTTCATTTTATGGCCTGCTTGGTGTGCCCCACATGCCCCATTATGGACTTCAGACAATGCTAAGTATGCCTCACTCTCTCCTAGGCATTTCAATAATACACCCTCTTGGGTCTTTTTGAACAATTCATTCCCCACGAGGAGATATGGCAATGCTCTATATTTTGTTTTTCTATCCACTTTTAGAGTTGGGTCTGCTAAATAACTCTTCAATGGACTTCGCCAATCTGCATCTGACAAAGTATTTATGGCTAGTATTTCGAATCCCTGTTTCTCAGCATATCCCAATCTCATACTTTCCAGATCCGATGGTGTGAATCTAGTAGCCATAACTCTTCCCCTTAATTCGACCAAATCCTTAAAGTTCTTGGTAGACACTTTATAACCTGAAGCCAACTGCGCTAAGTCATTTGCTTCTTGGTTTTCTATTCTTGGTATGTGTTGAATATCCATGTATTCAAATTTCCTTAATAGCCTATTGACTATGACGAAGTATACCATTAAATTTTCCTTTATGCATTTGTATTCCTTTGTGATTTGTTTGACCACTAATTCAGAGTCTCCTTTAATTTCGACTCTGGTTGCCCCCAATTCCAACAAAGCTTCAAGTCCAACAATGAGCGCTTCGTACTCAGCTTCGTTGTTCGAGCAACGAGGACCATCTAATTTATACTTGAATTTTGTTGGAATTCCTTCAGGAGAAATTAGAAGGACTCCAACACCACTTCCATTCCTGTGGGTTGAACCATCAAAGTACAATTTCCATGGTTGCATTTCGACGTAACTCATGATCGTCTGCTCAACCAACGAATGGTCCACAATGAAGTCAGAAATTACTTGACCTTTCATAGCTTTTAAAGGCATGAAAGTCAACGAATATTCTGTTAAGGCTAAAGCCCACTTGCCAACTCTGCTATGCATTATTGGTTTTGAAATCATATGTTTAATGACATCGAAATGAGATGAAACATAAACATCAACAGGTTTTTATATAATACTTGAGTTTCATACAAGAGAAATACAAACAGAGACATAGCTTTTCTAAATTGCTATATCTGGTCTCTGCATCATTTAGCACTCTACTTAAATAGTATATGGCTCTTTCGACGCCATTGATATCCTCTTGTGCTAGCATACTACCTATACTAACTTCAGAGGCAGATATGTACAATCTCATGGGCTTCCCCCATGAAGGTGGAGACAAAATAGGAGGCTGAGAAAGATATTCTTTTATTCTGTCAAACGCCTCCTGGTGAGCTTCGTTCCATTCGAAGGCTTGACCTTGCTTTAGACGAAGTAACAGAGAGAAAGCTTGGGTTCTTCCACTCAGGTTCGAGATGAATCTTCTGAGGAAGTTAATTTTCCCTAGCAGAGATTGCAACTCCCTTTTTGACGCATGTGCTTTCGTCTCCATTATGGCTTTGGTTTTGTTCTGGTTGATTTCGATTCCTTTCTTGTGAACCACAAAACCAAGAAAATCTCCAGCCTGCACAAAAATGCACATTTAAGGGGATTAATCTTTAAGCCATGTTTTCTCATTCGCTCGAATGATTGGCTTAAATGATGCAAATGTGTTTCTGCAGATATAGATTTGATGACTATATCGTCAATATACACCTGCATGAAGGTTTCAATGAAATCATGAAAAATTGAATTCATTGCCCTTTGATAAGTTGCCCCAGCATTCTTTAAACCAAAAGGCATCACCACCCATTCGTAGGTGCCTAAGGCTCCCGGGCAACGAAATGCTGTCTTTGCAACATCTTCTTCAGCAATGAAAATCTGGTTATACCCAGAGTATCCATCTAACATACTCAAGTATTCGAACCCTGCAGCAGAATCTACTAGCATTTCTGCCATGGGCATGGAATATTCATCTTTAGGGGTTGCAGTGTTTAAATCCCTAAAATCTATGCAAATTCTTAAAGAACCATTTTTCTTAATAACGGGTACTATGTTTGCTAACCATTCGACGTACCTTGTTGTTCTGATGAATTTGCAGCGCATCAACCTTTCGATCTCAGCTTTAATTTTTGTGAGAACCGCTGGTGCGAATCTTCTGGGAGTTTGTTTGATGGGCCTCTTGCCATCTTTGATTGGCAGTCTGTGTTCGACCAACTCCCTCTTTAAACCAGGCATCTCGTCATAATCCCACGCGAAGCAGTCTTTGTTTTCCTTAAGGACTTCGATCACTTCCTTCTTGAGGCCTGGGCTAAGTTTAGCACTTATGTAGGTTACTCTTTTCGTTTTTTCATCCCCTAAGTTGACTTCTTCGAGTGGATCCTGTGCCAACATTTTGGCACCTGAGTTTATGGGATCCCTTTCGAAGCCTAAGGGTTCTTTATCATAGATGGCATCCAACCTTTGATCCATATCAAACTCTTTGAAGGGTGAGCATTTCGAACCTTCCCCACTGACTTCGTTCGTCTTTATAGTTGATTTATTTATTTCAGCCTCTAAGGCCGCTTTTGATTCATTCTCAGCCATATAGGCCGAAATCCTTTCGAAAAAGGTAGACTCAGTCATGGCTAAGGTTGTCGAAGTCCCATCCTGCTGGCCGTTTTTGTATAGTGCTTTCGACTTTCTCTTCTTCACTGATTATTGTTCTGTCCCAGTAAAGGCCATCATGACGAAGGGTCATGTAGTAGTGGGCGTTTCTAGTTTCATTAATCTCATCATTTGGAACACATGGAGCAATCTTTGCCAGATTTTTATCATAATCCCTTTTGTCAACTAAATTGACAGTTGACATAAAGTAACTCTGGTCTGCTTCGATGTTTTCCACGATTCCATCATCTCTCCACAGAACTAGTCGCTGATGCATTGACGAAGGAACTACCCCACGCCATGGATCCACTCTCTTCCCAGCAGCAGGTTATAGTTGGCCTTGGCTTCGATCACCATAAACATGGTGGGCCTACAACTTGAGCCTATTGTCAATTCCAACTGGACCACCCCCAGTGTTTTGCCCACTTTTCCCTCATAATTGGACAGAACCATATTATGGGGCTTGATATCTCCTTCGCGGATCTCTAATCTTTTTAGCATGAAATGGGGTATCAAATTGACTGCAGCACCCCCATCCACTAGAACTTTGTTCACACCATGGACACCAACTTTCGCCCGAATGAAAAGTGGCTTGAGATGGTTCTTCATTGCAGGTTCTAGACGTTCGAAGAACGCATTTTGTTCCTCAACAGCCCCATTGTCCATCACATAGTAGCACACGGGCCTATGTTTCATCAAATCCGTGGTGTCTTCCTCCTCATATTCGTTGATTTCGGTTTCCTGCCCAAATTCGCAGGGAAGCACAGACACCACGTTACAGTTCAAGTTAAATGAAGACTCCCCCTCCGATTCGAAGTTATCTGTTATCATATCTTCGTCCTCTTCCGGGCCTGGAGTGTATTCCTTTGGTTCATCGCGTTGTTCTTCAGAGAAGAGCCTCCTATTGACTGGAGGTTTATCTTCAGTTTGATTTTTTGGTTTGTTGGTGCTAGATTCACCTTGGTTTTTCATTGAAGTATCCCCTTTGTTTGCCACAGCTTCTCTCTCAGCCTTTCGAATCCTTTGCTGTATGCGCCACTGGGATCTTGACATGGGGTTCCTTCCTTTGTAATTCTCTAATCTCACTTCCTCCCTTTTTTGTGTGTTGAATTGCCTCCTGTATGTCACAGCATGGCGTGCATTTCGTTCAGCATTTCTCCATCTATCTTTGCCTTTGTCATTTCTGACTTGTAACCATCTATCGGTTGGCACTTCAGCAGGGAGTTTGAAAGTCACTCTTCGAGCAGCCTTGGGGTGAGGGCTATCAGGCCTTCGCTGTTTGTGTCTGCTGTCGAAACGTGGGCCCATCTGGGCAGTTTCTTGATGGTTCCAGCAAGGGGCGAAGGGAATCGTTTCGAAGGCCCTGGCCATGCTTTGGTCATACACAGCAGAACACCTTGGGCAAATCAAGAACTTGGTTGCCCCTTTGTAGCAGCGAAACACAAACTCCAGCAAACTTTCCCCAGCCTTGGGATAACACCTAAAAAGCTGGTTATCCTGGCGCCAATTGTTGCCAGTTCGAGCCCTCTGTACCCTTTCGAAATTCGCAGCAATTCTTTGATTGCAGAGGATGCTGCACCTAGGGCATAATATCATGCCTGAATCTCCTTTGTGGCATGTCATTAGATAATCTTTGAGACTAGTATCTCCAGTGTGATTATCCCCCCTTCTATACTTTTCTTTTTCTAAGTATTTTTCCACTTCCTCCATCTCAGAGCGAGGCCTTTCCATATCCACCATATTTATTTCTACATCTCCCTCTTTAGCTTCATCATCTCCCCATCCTGTGGGTTTTATATCCTCAATCTGAACCTTCGAACTCTCTGGGGCAGAATATTTGACCAAATAGTCAAATTTTCCACTGGGTTCCCCTAGAGTGTCCCATATTTCCTTCTGAGGGGGAATTGGCTGCGTGATTTGGACTTTCTCCAATTCCAGCCTCAAGCCTTCAGTGACTTGTGTTAATTCTTGGTTTTGATTTCCCTGGCCTTCAGTAGCCTGGGTTTCTCCTGCAACAGCTACAGGTGCAACAATCAAAGTCTCTAGCGTATTCTGGATGTCTTCAGTGACCTCCTCGCTGACTTCGACCATCACCCAGTTTTCAACTCCAGTACCCTTCTCTCCTGTTAGGGCGTCGCTTTGATCAGTTTCCACCATGTTGACCTCTCCAATGCATGCAGGCTCGGAGTAGTTGGTGTCTGCGACGTCCAAGGGATCTTCGTCCACTTTCATCTTCGCCTTATCAGCAAACTTTAGTCTGCCATCTTTGATCGCGTTTTGAATCAGGTCCCTGAAAAGAAAACATTGTGAGGTCTTGTGGCCTAGGAAACTATGATATTTGCAAAATCCCCTCTTCTTTCTCTGATCCAAAGGAGGTATTTTGACATTTGATGGCACAAATAGTTGGCCATCTTTGACAAGTAAGTCAAAAATCTCGTCACATTTAGTGACATCGAAGGTATAAACCTTCTTTGGAAATTTGTCACTTTTTTCATTTTCAACAATATCTTTCCCTTTTGTGGGAACTAACATTTTGCAGGAATAAGGTGGGGCCTGTTTTAATTCAGCGAGGTCAATTTCGACCTCTTCGAATTCGAATTTAGGATATTCTTCTGCTTCCTCAGTCCCAACATAGGAAATCCTTTCTTTCTTGCTATTCTTAAAGACTCTGGCTTTTTCGGCCTTTAGTCTTTCGACCTGTCGAACCCTATCGGCTAACTGAGCCATATCCCTCAAATACTGAGTGTCTAGTTTCTTTCGAATAGAATAATCCAAGCCACCAGCGGCCATTTCGACTAACTCATGTTCAGGCACTACTGTGTAACATCTGGATTTCAAAAGCCTAAATCTATTCAAATAATCATCTATGGGTTCGGTGAACTTTCTCTTAACACTGGCCAGTTCCTTCAAACTTATTTTCGACTGTCCCATGTAGAATTGTTCATGGAATAATCTCTCTAAGAGAGCCCAAGTGTCAATAGACCCAGAAGGCAAAGTGGTAAACCATGTGAAGGCGTTTTTTGTCAAGGAACTTGGGAAGTATTTGATCCTGAGATCTTCATTATTGGCTATATCTCCCGCTTCGGTTAGATATCTCGCTATGTGTTCGACTGTTAACTCATTGGTATCCCCAGCGAACTTTGTAAATTTAGGGACTTTATATCCCCTTGGTAAATCAGTATGCATTATGCAATCCAATATAGGAGAAGCGTAATTTGGCCTCCTCATTCCTGTGTTGAGGCCATTCTGGGCCATGACCCTCTCTATCATGGTGGTTAGGTTGTTTTCTGCCAAGATGTTATCGTTTCGAATTCTATGAACGACGGCATCGGCATCTTGATTTCGACCAACCAAAACAACTCCCCTAGGTTGTTCTTCTCGAAATTCTGGGGCTTCTGGCCTTTCGACCCTTGCCCCTGGTTCCATAATTTCCCTTTGTGGACCCGGGATTATTGGGGCTTCTAACCTTGGTGCCCTGGCCCCTAAGTTAACTTCTTCTCTGGGTGGTCTATAAATTAGGTCGTTAGCAATTTGTTCTATAACAGGCGTGTTTGTTCGAAATCCCGCCTGATTCTGCCTACGCCTTTCTGGAGGAGCAAAGAAATCTGCTATTCGACTCATATTGTCAGCGTTTTCCCTGTTCGTCACAGTCACATTCTGCACTATTGGGGCAAATATCTCCTGCATGGTTTGCGCTAACACCCCTATCATATTATGGTTATTGTCATCCATCAATTGCCTAAAAGCCAACTGGTTGTCTGTGGTTAGGATAGGCATTGTGCTATAACCCACCGACCCTTGGTTATTTGTCATAAACTGATTCTCCCCAGACCCAGACCCTAGTTGTGGAGATGAATTCGATGTGGAATTGTGTAAACCTGCCATAAAAGATGTTGGCATTCCATAAGAGGAATTTCAGGTTCTATTCCCATCGAAACCGGGTGGTCTAGTTAATGGGGTGGCGAAATGGGATTGTGTCCCTGATGGTGGAACGAATCCCCCAGGGTAGCCAATAGTTCCAGTATTTCCTAAGATCGAACTATTAGTTGACATGCCACTTACTCCATTGGTGGCTATGTTACTGGTCGAAGATGCAACAGACTGTGCATTCGAAGGGATTACATTAGATGTTCCGATCGAAGTGGACGCGTTAGTGCCTGTTGCATGTGGGCCACTTTGGTCCCCTTGTTGATTGTCTGAATTAGACATTTTGTCCAAACGTTTTCTTCTGGATAAAGGTTGGTTGCTGTTGGTTATCTTACCACTTCTCAGGATCATAAAACAACAAACTTCTTAGGTTCCAACGTTTTTGTAATGGTTATGTCTCAACAATCCTTAATTCTGATATCCAATTATTGGTCCCACCAGGTGTGCCAATTTGTTTCCAGTGATTTCTGGTAAACAACCGCTAGTCTTCCAAACTATCGAATAATCTTTCTTACTGTTATTCAATTCCTCTGGTAACTCACAGGATCGACTAGATTGATCCTAGGACTCCTTGGATATTGAGGTTATTCTCACAATCGAACAGATATTCATGGTTGATATTGTATAGGTGTTTGGCTTGTTTCGATCTCTCTCTCTCTAAGAGTCTAAAGATGTAATCAAAATGTGTGTGAAAACTAAGTTACACGAATAAATGCTAATTGTAATGCTAATTGTAAAGACATGTAAAACTGCATAAAAGTGAAGTAAATGGCTTCGACTTACAAAACGGTTAACATAAAGGATTTCTGGAGCGTAAAAGTTTGAAGTGTGAAGAAAGCGTTTAATGCAAGAAATCTGTAAATGATTTTAAGTAAACATATGCGTTCGAAGGATAAGATTTGAAGGTAAAGGTATGGAAAATATGACAGTTTTCTGAAATATAAAGTGCTCGAAATATAAAGAAAAACATTAAAGTGTAAAACTTTGAAGAAGAGATTTCGAAGTGAAAAGACTGTAAATAAGAAAACTCATAAATGTTGTTTGACAAAAGGAATAAAGGAAAGTACTGGAAATGGTAAAAGGTTTTCATTAAATCAGAAATACATGGTGCTATCATACATACATTTCTCTTGCATTCGTTTCCCTTGCCATGTGGTAGTTTGAATGTTATTGAGTATTTTGTATAATAGATATGACACACGAAATCCTAATACTAAGACTTCTATTTATACTAATTCGACCATAACGGTCTTGCTATAGGATTATGCCACGTTTCGAACATGCAGGACAATGCTTCTTTCGTCTTTCCACATGTCCCCAAATGCTCCAACACATAACTTTCAAACTTTGAAAGTCCCGCTTCCATTTGAATTTTAAATGCTTTGGTGTTTCTCCGTTTCGAACGCTCTTCCCAGACACAACCTCGCTGTTGTTTCGAAACTCCTTTAGATATGTTCCCATAATTGCCGTTCGAAGCTCCAAGCTTTGACACACTTATTCGAAACACTGCTTCTGCTACTTCGAAATATGACGTTTAATTCCATTTCGATCAAAACGTTTAACTCATTTGGCTTCTAAATAATATTATCAAAATCTTCAGCCAACAATTACATCCTTGAGCAGTTACATAATATTCAAAAGAAAATAATGCGCGAAAAGAAATTAAAATTGAACGTCCGAGGGTTTTGGACCCTTTGCTTGAAATTAAATTAAATTAAAGTCTATTTAATTATTTAATTAAAGAAAATAAAAATGTTTTTTACGTTTTTTATATTTATGAAAATAAAGAAAATTAAAATCAAGAGAAACCCTAATTCTAAGCTTATTTTAATTATTTAAGAAAATATTAAAGTTAACCTAATTTACTAGTTGATTAATTTACATATTTATGTACAAAAATAAATAGTAATTAATAATAATACTAAATAATGAGGAAAATAATTTAATCAAGAAAAAGATGAAAATGTCACAACCTAATTCTATGTATTTTATTTATTAAGAAAAATGTTAAAATTAAAACCTAATTTAACTAAGTTAGTTATTGAAATTTATTTACAAAAATATTTTAATGGTGAAATTAACAATAATTAAATATAAAACATTTTTTTGGTTTCTGATTTTTTATTATGAAAATTATTTTATGGTGAAAAAAACAATTAAAACATTAAAAGGAATTAAAAAGAAAATCAAATAAAATAAAAAAAAGATGCAAACCAAAGGGGGTATCAGGCCCAGAATGGAGGTGTTTGGAAGTAATTCAGGCCCACTAGCCATGGCTCGTTTGACTTTCCATGCTTGTGTGCACGTTCATTGACTGAGCCCTACCATGGACTTCATTCTGTGACCATCAGATTATTCATCCAGGCCATCTGGCAAGCCAACGCGCTAGGACGTATGGTGGGACGTTGAGTATACGCTGCATGTGAATATTTTGGAACAAAAAATAGCAATTATGTGGGGGGACCTGGGAATCGAACCCAGGTCCCAATGCCTGCAGTACACGTCCTCAACCACCAGGCCATTTGCGTTTGTTTGTAAATATAATGGACAACAATTATTATGTAAGAAAACAAATGTTAGTGGTATAACACAAAAAAAACGCGCCAGATTTTAAATGCTCTAGTCACCATATGCCACGCGTGCTTTGTCTTCGTTTGCCTGCAATTATATGAAACAAGCAGCGGGGGTTTTAAACCCCCACAAATTGAAAGTGTGGAAAATAGCGATTACGCCCACAAGGAACATTAATTGAGCGCGAGGTTTCCATTCCACTCGTATTGAGCTCCTGAATTCAACTGCATAGGTCTCAAGGTTCAATTTTTCCTCTACATGAAAGCCCTATTTTGAAGCTTTGGAAAACCTAATTTTCGTCCATGGCAGATCTTGATACAAGCAGTTTTAATACAATTAAACCATACCAAAAGTTTCAGGGAGATGTTAGTAATACAAATCAATGATCAAAACACATGAATGATGCATAAAAATTGAAATTCGATTATGGACATATTTATGAAAAAGGTGATTCTGTTCTACCGTTTCCTTGGGTATGAGGACCTGTTCTTATTGCCAATAGCTTCCTAGCAATGTCAGTAATGCAATGGAAAAGATTTCAAGCCTTGAATCGTACTGCAAGTGTGATTTCAGTTTCAAGCTTTTCTTGGAATTTTTGCAAATTGGTTATAAGCTTTGTGAGCAGCTTTTCGTGTATTTCTGAATTAGGTTAGGTCTTGCATAAGTATGTGAAGCAAATTAGGTCAAAACAAGGCCCATGAATCCGTTGAATTAATGTCTTGGATATTTGATTTTCAATTATGTAAATTTCAATCTTTTGCCATGAAAACCTTGCCAATTATGGAAGATTTTGTCCCCTTGAGTGATGCACGAAATCTTTAGCATATTTGGAGTATATTTGCTGCATAAAAAGATTTGAAAAACATTATTTGATATTTTTCTACAATTAAAACTAATTAAATGAATTAATAAGAATAAAAATTCAATTAATTAATTAAAAATAAGAAAATAAATCCTTTTAAGCTCAATGGGTCGTGCATAGGCTTTGGGTAATGATTCAAGGAAGAATTTGAGGCCCATTAGCAAATTTGAAGTGTTTTAGGCAAAGTTGACTTTTCAAAATTCCCATAAATTTCCCAACTTCTCCAATGCATATCTTGCTTAATTTTGAAGCTATGATCATGTTCTTGGACATTTTGGAAAGGTCTTGAAGTCCTCTAACCAATGTCTATGGTCCCATGTAACTTTGATTTACCAATCTCAAGTTATGGTCTTTGACTTAAAGTGCCTTTTTGTTGACTTTTGAAAATGACCTATAATGTTGAAATTGATAACTTTTTGTGAGAGCATTTATTGGACTTGAAGTGTGAAGATGAGTTGTAGGAAATGTCATCCCCTTCAAAATGAGCTTTGGATGGGATTTTTATGATAAACCATGAGGAAGTTATGCCCTGGTCAATTTGCAGTTGACTTTTCACCTGTCCAAAAATAGAAACTTTTGCATCTTGAGACTTTTTGAGCCATGCTTGTGGAATCATGATCAAGACTTGATCAAATGATGATTGTGGATTCATAATAAGATGTTGACCAAAAATTTTGACTTTTGACTGTCAAATGACCATTTTGCCTATGCAGTTGACTGTGGAGCCATTAGGGTTTTTGACTGTGCAACTTGATGGTGTGAGTCTTGAAACTTGACATATGGATGCTTGACAATGTATGTAGGCATATGGGACTTGATTGGACCCTTGAAAACCTCAATTTCTTTGCAAGAACCAAAACCCTAATTTTGACTGTGTTAGGAGGCAATTGGACTGTGCCACCCTTGAGAGATTTTGAACCATGATCTTGCCAAATCTTGAAGAATATGGGAGGGAAAATTTTGGGGTACAACAGTTGCCCCTGTTCAATCTTCTTAGACCCGAGGATGTAGATTGGATGGCGTGCCTTTCGTGATCCGAAGGTGGAAGATGATTGAACACTAGAGTGCCCAGAAATTTGCACTCACATAGTAGAATGTCAGCAGTGTGATGTAGGGAACGGGCTTACGGATGCCATTTGGAGAGATGATGGATAGGAGGATGGGCTTATAGATGCCATCTAGAAGTGTGACGAAACTTTGACGGGAATGGGCTTATAGATGCCATTTGGAGACTGTTGGTATGTGGATGGGCTTATAGATGCCATCTTAGGTGTCGATCGCGTAAGAGATTCCTTAGCGAGAATTTGCGTACCTGAGAAAGAAAGATAACTACCTGGCCTGTTACCGGTGTTGATCTTCAAACTCTTTATGTAGATGTGCCCTGGCTGGATACAGGTATCGAATCCGGAAAATAGTCGTCAACAGATACACCCTGGCAGGATACAGGAATCGGATCTTCGAACTCTTCAGACGTGCCCTGGCAGGATACAGGAATCGAGTCTGGAATTAGTCGTCAACAGATACACCCTGGCTAGATACAGGAATCGGATCTTCGAACTCTTCAGACGTGCCCTGGCAAGATACAAGAATCGAGTCTGGAATTAGTCGTCAACAGATACACCCTGGCAAGATACAGGAATCGGATCTTCGAACTCTTCAGACGTGCCTTGGCAGGATACAGGAATCGAGTCTGGAATTAGTCGTCAACAGATACACCCTGGCAAGATACAGGAATCGGATCTTCAAACTTTTCAGACGTGCCCTGGCAAGATACAGGAATCGAGTCTGGAATTAGTCGTCAACAGATACACCCTGGCAAGATACATGAATCAGATCTTCAAACTCTTCAGATGTGCCCTGGCAAGATACAGGAATCGAGTCTGGAATTAGTCGTCAACAGATACACCCTGGCAAGATACAGGAATCGGATCTTCAAACTCTTCAGACGTGCCCTGGCAAGATACAGGATTCGAGTCTGGAATTAGTCGTCAACAGATACACCCTGGCAAGATACAGGAATCAGATCTTCAAACTCTTCAGACGTGCCCTGGCAAGATACAGGAATCGAGTCTGGAATATAGTCGTCAACAGATACACCCTAGCAAGATACATGAATCGGATATTCAAACTCTTCAGAAGTGCCCTGGCAGGATACAGGAATCGAGTCTGGAATTAGTCGTCAACAGATACACCCTGGCAAGATAAAGGAATCGAATCTTCAAATTCTTCAGACGTGCCCTGGCAGGATACAGGAATCGAGTATGGAATTAGTCGTCAATAGATACACCCTGGCAAGATACAGGAATCAGATCTTCAAACTCTTCAGACGTGCCCTGGCAGGATACAGGAATCGAGTATGGAATTAGTCGTCAACAGATACACCCTGGCAAGATACAAGAATCGGATCTTCAAACTCTTCAGACGTGCCCTGGCAAGATACAGGAATCGAGTCTGGAATTAGTCGTCAATAGATACACCCTGGTAAGATACAAGAATCAGATCTTCGAACTCTTCAGACGTGCCCTGGCAGGATACATGAATCGAGTTTGGAATTAGTCGTCAACAGATACACCCTGGTGAGATACAGGAATCAGATCTTCGAACTCTTCAGACGTGCTCTGGCAGGATACAGGAATCGAGTCTGGAATTAGTCGTCAACAGATACACCCTGGCAAGATACAGGAATCGGATCTTCGAACTCTTCAGACGTGCCCTGGCAGGATACAAGAATCGAGTCTGGAATTAGTCGTCAAGAGATACACCCTGGCAAGATACATGAATCAGATCTGGAATCACGACAGTTGATAGTAATCATCTTTGTACTGACCTTTGTCCCGAAAAGACAAAACGTTAGTTGTATGCAATGTCATGATGTATGACATGCATGAGGTTCTCAGAATAAATGAGATTGTATGTTCATGATACGTATAAATGCTATAATGTATGAAGATGTGATGTTTATGAGCATATTTTAGTCTAGGAAAGTAAATCCTTGACGTGTGCCAGGGAGTTAAATCCTGGGCTGATGTTGAAGAATAGAGCTTTTTGTTTCCGCTGGGGATGATGGTTGCAAGAATACCGATAGGAGAAGATGACTCCATTGGGGAATAAACTTGGCGAATGGATTACTCTGCGGGGAGTGAACTCTGTGGGGAAAGAGAGGTACTTTGCTGAGGTTGATGAAAACTCCGCTAGGGATACCATTGTTGAGCTCTGTTGGAAGATTTGATGAACTCCGCTGAGGGATAGGAAGATTTCTCCGAGGACGATCTTTCCGCTGTAATTGGCTGAGGATAACCCAGTTATATCCTGGTGGGGAAATAACCTTTGAATAAAGCCGGGGGAGCGTTCGTGCTCTGCAGGGGATAACTTCCAGAATATACTAGGGATAAGCTTCCTACTGGGGAGATGGATTCAACTCTCCTGGGGAGACTTTTGAGATTGCACTGGGGAAGTGGCACCACTGGATGTTCGGTATTCCGCCGGGGAACAATCTTAGATCAAGACTGCCAGGGATTCTTGTAGGGGAATATCTGTATACCCCGCTGGGGAATATTGAGATCTTCGGGGGATAATCCAACTTTCTTGAGACTGACATTGGTCTAAATCTGCTTGGGGAGAGAGTTGCTAACTTGGTGGAGATATTGTGCCTTGTTAGGGTTAATGGGAAATCAACTCTGCTTGGGGGAGAATTGTTGAATCTTGTCTTACTTGGCGGGGAGTGAAGGTATCTGGGTTACATTCTTCAACCGAACTTACCTTGGTACCTTGGTGGACAGAGCAATTAGATTGCTTAGACAACTCATTATTGCCCTTGTTTCTGATGTCACCTGTAATTAATCCTTTATTTTGTATGCAAATATTTATGAGTTAGCAATTAGTGTCAAATGCATATATCAAAAATGAACATTGGACGTTCTTTGCAAAACAAAACAGAAAAAGGAAAATAATTGGCAATTTATCTGAAAAGTGAATTTGTATTGATTTTTTTGAATTTGCCTGTAAATAGGCGTTTATGTATAAGAGGATGACGTCCTAGTAAGAGAGCGCCGCCGAACAACAGAGTTTACAATTTGTACAAAGAAAACAAAACAGTTGTGTGAAAAGAGTAATCCCACTGGGTTTTAACTCTGCTATTGCCTTTATATCTTTGAGCGTCTCATCACTTGGCTGCTTAGTTGAAGATGAAGCTGACTGATCGATGCCGTCTGAACTTGATAGTTGATACCAGATTCTGGATGCAAGGTGATCCAATGAGACATAGTATTGCGCTTTAATCCCTAACTTTTGCCTGGACCGCCCTTTCGGGTTTTCAGTCCGCCGGGATACCCATTTTTGCCCTAGCCGCCTTTTCAGGTTTTCGACTTGCCGGGTGTACAGATTTTTTCATTTCATCCCTTATTTTTTACCGAACCCTTTTGGTTCGCTGGGAAGCCCTAATTTTTGCCTAGGTATGTCAACCTAGCGGGTCTTTTATCATGCGTAGTATCTTTTTACTATGTCTGCATTGGCGGGGTGAGGAAGGTCGTCACCGTCCATGGTGGTTAGAATCATGGCTCCTCCTGAGAAGACATGTTTAACCACAAATGGCCCTTCGTATGTGGGGGTCCATTTGCCCCTGGGATCACTTTGAGGAAGATTGATGCACTTGATTACCAGGTCTCCGACTTGATACTCTTGGCGTCTGACTTTCTTGTTAAATGCCCTGATCGTCAGTTTTTGGTACGTCTGACCATGACAAATAGCAACGAGTCTCTTTTCGTTGATTAGGTTTAATTGATCAAGTCGAGTCTGAATCCAGTCATCTTCGCTCAAGCCTGCATCCTTCATTATCCAGAGAGAGGGTATCTGGACTTCAATAGGCAAGACTGCCTCCATGCCGTAGACCAAGGAAAAGGGGGTTGCCCCGGTTGATGTCCTTGCTGAGGTACGGTACCCATGAAGAGAAAACGGTAACATCTCATGCCAATCTTTGTACGTCACTGTCATCTTCTGCACAATCTTTTTGATATTCTTATTTGCCACTTCTACAGCACCATTCATCTTCGGCCGGTAAGGTGAAGAGTTGTGGTGCTGTATCTTGAATTGCTCGCAGAGCTCAGTGATCATCTTGTTGTTGAGATTGGTACCATTGTCCGTAATGATCCTTTTCGGGACACCGTAACGACATATCAGGTTATGCCGAATGAACCGTGCCACGACGTTCTTAGTTACCGTAGCATAGGAAGCTGCTTCAACCCACTTCGTGAAGTAATCAATTGCCACCAGGATGAAGCGATGCCCGTTGGATGCCGTAGGTCTGATCTCGCCGATCATATCAATGCCCCATATTGCAAAAGGCCAAGGTGCTGTCAAGACGTTCAGAGGAATAGAAGGAACGTGCACCTTATCAGCATATATCTGTCATTTATGACATGTCTGAGAATGTTGGTAACAGTCAGCTTCCATTGTGGACCAGAAATATCCTGCCCGAAGGATTTTCTTTGCCATGGTATGTCCACTGGAATGTGTTCCGAAGGTACCTTCGTGTAGCTCTGCCATGATCTTTTCTGCTTCAGTTTTATCCACACAACGCAGTAAGGTTGAATCATGGTTTTTCTTGTATAGAATGCCATTGCTGAGGAAGAACTTAGCTGCGAACCTTCTCAGAAACTTCTTATCATTGATGGATGCACCTTCAGGGTATTCTTGAGCTTCCAAGTTTCTTTTTACTTCATGATACCAAGGTTTTTCAGTTACCTCTTCAACCTCAAGATCACAACAATATGCAGGTTCGTCCAATTTCCAGATGATGATCCGGGGAGCCTCATTGTCCCATTTGACTTTGAACATGGAAGACATCATAGCTAGCACATCCGCCAACTGATTCTCCTCTCTTGGGAAGTGTTTAAAAGTTATCTCTGTGAAATGGGGGATCAATGTCAACACACATTCTTTGTAAGGAATAAGGTTCGGGTGTTTCGTATCCCACTCGCCTTTGATCTGATTGATCACGAGAGCGGAATCTCCGAAGACACTCAGAAACTTGATCCTTAAGTCAATTGCAGCTTGAAGACCCATGATGCATGCCTCATACTCCGCCATGTTGTTGGTGCAGTTGAAACATAGCCGGGCAATAAGTGGAGTATGAGTGCCTTTAGGGGATATGATCACAGCGCCGATACCATTACCCAAAGCGTTGGAGGCTCCGTCAAAGTGCATAGACCATCGGGATCCTTCCTCAGGTCCTTCATCCGGTCCAGGTACTTCACAATCAGTCACTACCATGATGTTCTCGTCAGGAAACTCAAAGTTCATTGACTGGTAGTCATCCACTGCCTGGTGTGCCAAATGGTATGCCAATACACTCCCCTTGATAGCTTTCTGAGTCGTGTACTGGATGTCGTATTCTGTCAAGATCATTTGCCATCTTGCTATTCTTCCAGACAGAGCAGGCTTTTCGAATATGTACTTTATTGGATCCATTTTTGAAATCAACAGAGTAGTGTAAGTCAGCATATACTGTCTCAGCCGGCGAGCAGCCCATACCAAAGCGCAGCAAGTTTTCTCGAGCAGTGAGTATCGGGTCTCACAGTCGGTAAACTTTTTGCTAAGGTAATAAATGGCGTGCTCTTTTCGGCCAGACTCGTCATGCTGCCCCAGCACACACCCCATCGAGCTGTCAAGTACTGTCAAATATAGTATTAGAGGTCTCCCTTCAACTGGTGGCATAAGAATGGGTGGTTCTTGGAGATACTCTTTGATTCTGTCGAAAGCGGCCTGACATTCATCGTTCCAACGTACTACCTGATCTTTCTTCAGCAGCTTGAATATTGGTTCACAGGTAGCAGTTAGGTGCGAGATGAATCGGGCAATGTAATTCAGACGTCCTAGAAAGCCTCTGACTTCTTTCTCTGTCTTGGGAACTGGCATCTCTTGTATGGCTTTAACTTTGGCAGGGTCCACTTGAATACCTTTGTCGCTCACGACGAAGCCTAGCAACTTTCCAGATCTTACCCCAAATGTGCACTTGTTTAGATTCAACCTCAGCTTGTACAGTTTCAGACGGTCAAACATCTTCTGTAGATGGTCAAGATGTTCCTCCTCAGTTTGGGACCTTGCAATCATGTCGTCGACATACACTTCAATCTCATGGTGGATCATGTCATGAAATAAAGCAACCATGGCACGTTGGTAGGTTGCCCCAGCATTTTTCAACCCAAAAGGCATGACCTTGTAGTAGAAGGTGCCCCACTGAGTAACAAAAGTAGTCTTTTCCATATCTTCAGGAGCCATTTTAATCTAATTATACCCTGAGAACCCATCCATGAAGGAGAACACCTTGTGCTGAGCAGTATTGTCAACCAGAACGTCGATGTGAGGCAAAGGGAAATCATCCTTAGGGCTGGCCCTGTTCAAATCCCTGTAATCAACACACATTCTGACCTTACCATCTTTCTTCGGTACCGGAACCACGTTGGCAACCCACTGAGGGTAAGAAGTCACTGCTAGAAACCCAGCATCGAATTGCTTCATAACCTCAGCTTTGATCTTCTCGGACATCTCTGGGCGCATACGGCGGACCTTTAGTTTAACCGGAGGGCAGTCTTCCTTGGTAGGCAGGTGATGGACCACAATGTCGGTATCCAACCCGGGCATGTCTTCGTAGGACTAGGCAAAGATTTCCACATAATCATGTAACATCTGAACCAACCGTTGTTTCACGCTGAGCTCTAGATTGGCACCAATCTTAACTTCCTTTTTATCTGTCTCAGTACCCAGATTTACCATTTCCACTGGCTCTTCATGTGGCTGAATGGACCTCTCTTCCTGAAGTAACAGTCTTGCAAGCTCGCCAGGCACTTCGCAATCATCTTCACCTTCGTCTTCGGCTAAGTTGATCGGATTTTCGAAGTCATAACTGGCAGTAGCAGAGTCGTTACCAGTGAGATCCAGAGTGGATTGGAACCTGTATAGGTGAGTGTGTGTAAATATAGCTGTTTTGCAATATATAAAGAAAGAAAGAAAGGGAGCACAAGATTTGAGATGCGAAAAACGTCCAATGTCTTTATTCATGATATATGGAAATGACAAGTAATAAGCCCTCACAAATGAAGCCACGGTGCCCCGGGTAAGACACCGGGCCAGAAAGTTTCAATTTATTGTTTATTACAAATTAAAGAAACAAAGGAATTCATTACTGCGTAACAAAAGTAACAGGTATGTGGTCTTTTGCAGTCCAATTGTTCAGTCCACCGTCAGTCGTCGGGTAGATCCAACTATCGAACTCTGATTCCTCCGCATCGCCTTTAATAGCATTCACTCCCGGGTTGGTGATGAACACGGGAGGTCTTCCAATCCTTGCTTTGCGTACAGCCCTCTGAGCCTCTGCAGTAAAACCCAGCCCAAACTTGTCAGTCTTAGGAGTAAAATCAGGGAGCCTGCCCCAGTTAGCACATTCACCTTTCTCAATTACAGCCCGGGCGTCCTTCAAGGAAGCCATCTTCAAAGGAAAGTCTTCTTCAATTACTGTCTCTGCTGACGCCAATGTTGGAGGCACCTCTTCAAAATGTTGAAAGGGGGTTTCAATGAACTCCCCATCCATCTCTATATACCGGAACGAGTTCAGATGACTAACCATGTATTCTTCCTCCCCCTGCACTGTAACAATCTTCTCTCTGACAGGGTATTTGAGCTTCTGGTGTAGAGTGGAGGTCACAGCCCCAGCCTTGTGAATCCAAGGTCGACCCAGCAAACAAGAATAGGATGGATGAATGTCCATCACATAGAACGTTGAATCAAAGACTTGAGAACCAACACGAATTGGAATATCCACTTCACCATGTACCATCCTCTTCGACCCGTCAAAGGCTCGGACAATGATGTTACTAGGCTTCAACTCCAAACCCTCACAATCCAACCTGTCTAAGGCCTTCTTGGGCAATACATTCAGTGACGAACCGGTGTCTACCAACACGTGTGCAAGAGTAGTTCCCCTGCATTCAATGGAGACATGCAGGGCATCATTGTGGTTCTTACCCTTAGCGGTAAGATCAGCATCTGAGAAACCTAGCCCATTGTCAGCGGTCTAGTTGGCTACACACTCAGTAAATTGATCCACCGACGTTTCTTGTGGCACATGGGCCGTCTTTAGAAAGGAAATCAGGGCCTTGGCATGGGCCTCTGAGCATAATAGCAGTGATAGCATAGAGATCTTAGAGGGGGTATGCCCCAGCTGTTCAACGACGTTGAAATCGCTCTTCTTGATGATCTTAAGGATTTCTTCCATCTCTTGCTGCGACGCTTCAACATTAACAGTCTTCGGTGCCTCCATCTGGGCAGGCACATTAGCAATCCCTTTGCCCCGAGTGTCAGATGACTCGGCAGCAGGGGTAGAAACTTGATCAGGAGGGGACACAGGCGCACTTGTAGGCGTGATAATAAGAGGTCTTCGGATGACTGGTGGCGCAATGTCATGCGAGAAGAGCCTGCCACTGCGAGTAACTTTAGCGGGACCGATGATGTTACTGATACCGGTATTAGTGTTGAACTCATGCTTTACTCAAAGTACATACACATCTGCCCCATAGTACCATGGGACAGCCTTGTCAGATTTATAGGGGAGGGGCCCCGGAACAGTAATAATGATAGGCGCAACGGACATGATTTTGACTGGCTTCCTCGGGGGAGCCTTGGTAGGATTGTTGAAGATGGTGACAACGGATACTTCTTCAGTGGGAACACTAGGAACAACGGTCTTCTTGAACAAAATTTCTTTGCTATCCATCAGGCTTTGGATGCCTGACTTCAGCAACGGACAACCAGTAGGGGAAACAACACACAGAAGGCAACCCTTGCTACAACCCAGAAATAAACCGGCTAGCAACAGGTTCCTCTTAACAGTCAATAAAGGGGTAGCAACATCATCCACAGAAACTGCATACAAGTCTTCCTCAATAGCATTTACTCCATGCTGGGGCTTAGGAGCAGTCACAATGTTGGGCCTCTCGGGCGCCTCAAACTGTATTTCCTTGGTATCGATAAGGTCTTGAACCTTATTTCTCAGGGCCCAACAATCATTAGTAGAATGCCCCGGGCTATCAGAGTGATAAGCACATCGGGCGTTTGGATTATACTTCGGAGAGGTTGTGTTTACCACCTTCGGAGCTTCTCTGACGGTTACCAAGTTGGTCGATAACAGTTGTGGCAAGATCTGCGACAAGGTCATACTAAGCCGAGTATATTCTCTTCTGGGTCTCTCACCCCTTGGTTGGTTAGGTTCCCGAGGAGCGGCAGTAGGCTTTGCAATTACCACCGCGTTGACAGCTTGGCGGCGTTCCGGTTTTTTTTCCTTCTAGGCCCATACACAGCACTGGCCTCCTTCTTGAAAGGCTTCTTCTCAGAACTTGAGGACCCACCTTTCTGTATCTTCCCTGATTTCATCTCAGCTTCTATCCTTTCCCCAGTCAGAATGAGATCTGTAAACCCTGCAGACGAATTGCCAATGAGATGATTGAAGAACGACCCGGATAGGGTCCCCAAGAACATGTCCACTAGTTCACGGTCGGTTAACGGAGGCTGCACCCTGCCAGCCAGGTCCCTCCACTTCTGCGCATACTCTTTAAAACCTTCTCCCGATCCTAGCGACATACCCTGGAGTTGGGTTGTGTAGGAGCGAGGTCGGCATTATACTGATACTGCTTATAAAAAGCAGTAGCCAATTCCTCCCAGTTACGAACCTTGGTTCCATCCAGCTGATAGAACCATTCGAGATGAGTCCCCGAAAGACTCTCCTAGAAGAAATGGATCCATAAGTTCTTGTCCACAGTATACGGATGAATCTTTCGCACATAAGATCTGAGATGTAGCTTAGGGCAGGACGCCCCGTCATACTTTGTGAAAGATGGTGCTTTGAACTTGTGTGGGATTACCACACCAGAAGATAGACCCAAGTCTCCGAAATCCAAACCAGGCACTTGTTGAATTTCCATGGCATTCAGGCGATCCTCTAACTGCTTGTACTTGTCTTCAGCTGGAGGATACTGCTCCTCATTGAAATCAGTCTCGTTGTCAGAGACCACCGGACTAGGAACCCTTCCCCCCTGGGGACTGCCTTTCCCCACATAAGAACCAGCTTGATCAACCTCATTCTGCAGTGTGTTACCAAACCTCCAGCCAGTGTTGAACAGTACAGTTCTCTTCTTCTTCTTCTTGACCAGCAGAGCCTTCAATTCCTCTTGACCTTGGGCCAAACTCATGATCAGCTCTTGGAACTGGGCGTTCTGAGCCTGGAGGGCCTTGATGGATTGCTCAGTAGATGATTCAGGATTCATGATGCTGAAATAAACAACGAAGAACATTAAACCACCTGTAAAAAAGAGTACCTGCTATGCACATGATGCATGATATGCTGTTTATGCAATGCATTCAAGGGTTCGAAAGTTCAAATTTGTTGTAAACAAAAGGGAACACACATTATCATTAGGAAATAATTGTTCAGTACATCAAGGCCTCGTGGGCAAACATTACAAAGTAAATCAATCCCAAAAGACACTACGCATCCTCTTTGGAGCTATGTAGGTGTTGAGAGTCTTTTCCTCGTGCAGTAGGCGGGTGAGCTCCAAGACCTTCTTCTCACTAGCATGTAGACTGGACTCAAGAGAATTCCGTTCTTCCTTAAGCTGGATCCAGCTCTTCTGCATTTCTTCCCAGGATGTAGGCATGTCAGGATGCTGAATGGTGTAGGACACCTCTCCTTCCAAAACTGGCTCTTTGATCACAGGGAGAATATGAGGATATGACATTACTAACTTCTGGGAGCGGGCTCGTACCCACTTGAGATAAGGCTCCAACGGGATGGAGTTCCTGTGCCCTAGTGTCTTGCTGTCTACCTTGTTGGGCATCCTCCAAGCTCTGATAAATCTCTGGCGAAGTCCTTGTGCATCGTTGTCGAAGTCAAAAACTATGTCAGGAATTAACATGTCATGGGGGCCATCCCTCCGAGCATATCCAAACTGCCTCAAAGCCAAGCATTGGTTATAAGTAATACCCCCTCTAATTCCAAGTAAAGGAACATTGGGAAATTCCCCGCAACAATCAATGATAGTGACATCTTCTCTGGACCGAGAACACCAGTGTATATCAGCATGCGTAAGAGTCATCAATCGTTGTGACCATCTCAAACCCCGCTCGTTCTTCAAAACTGATTGTGGAAGGTGCGAAATAAACCACCTTCCCAGGAGAGGAGTGCAGCACATGAGAATACCTCTTTTTCGCATGGTTCGAGTGTAACATGAGTGAAGGATGTCCCCAAGCAACGTAGGTATAGGATTCCTGGACATGAAGATCTGGACAGCACTGATATCTATAAGCTGATCTGGATTCGGGAACAACACCAATCCATAGACAAGGAGAGCCACAACTTCTTCAAAAGCTTGTAGGTCAAGGGAGTTCCAACATTCTTGGGCCTTCTCAAACAGAAACCTGGCCAAGAACCCTTTGATACCACTTCTAACTTCCCAATGTCCCTTGATGTCAGATGGTTGTAGGCGTAATGCTTTAGCAATCTCTTCAAGTTTGGGTTCCCTTTCTGTACCGTTGTAGGGTAGTTGACTAAGGATTGGGATCTTCAGAAGCCGGGAGAACTCTTCCAAGGTAGGCACCAGTTGATAATCCAGGAACGTAAAGCAGTTGTGCAGAGGGTCAAAGAACTGGAAGAGGACCTTTATCATATCTTCCTCAATGTTGGTGTTGACCAAGCTGATGAGTCTTCCATGTTTCTCACTGAAAGAAGAACTCTCGGGAATCCTGGATATAAGTTCCTTAAGCTGAGGAGGGATCCTTACAAGGCTGATCTGAATTGTCTTTCTGCGGATAATTTCCATGTCCTACAATACAAGAACAAAGATGAAGATTCGAACCCCTGAAATGGTTAGTGGATGCATATGATGCTGTATGATGTTATGATGCTATGATAAGGGCACACCACAAATATTCACAAAAAGCAAACATGGTAAGGCATACAAGTCACACAAGACAACCCTTAGAGTTTAGGCCAGCATGGGGTCTAGGTATTACCCTCTTGAGGTTGGTGGGCTTAAAACCTGTCCTATCAGAAGTAACCAGGTTCTAAGGATCCCAATATCATTGGATTGTTTTCTGTGTTCATCGTTTCGATTTAGCCACTGAACTGGCGACCGAAATATTCCAAGAAAACAACCCTCAACTGAGTGTAGTATCGAGTATCAACCAAACTCGGACTGCACCAAAGTCAGTTATCTCACTACCCTAAAGAGGCCAAGATGGTTCAATTAAGGTTCCTAAGGTCAGTTGATGCTTCACGACACCACGCGGCGGCCCCGTACTCTCCTTGACTTGACTCAAGGGTTATCGGTACTCACCAAAGTGCCACATCAACGTAGCAGACTGCTTCAACCGTGTCAGTATACCCCACACAGTTCCCTCACATCCTTGTTGCTACTTTCTAAGAAGGTATCCCCCAGATCCAGGTTAGGATCTATAGAACTCCCAAGACAGTACCCACAATAATAAAGCAAATAATTCAGACAATTGAAAACACAAGTATGAGCTATCCTAAGGTACACCTCACTTTTAAATATCCCCAGCAGAGTCGCCAGTTCTGTGATCGGTGGAAATAGAACTGACTGTTTAAAGCTGGTTCGCGAAATGTCGCGGTAAGCAAGAGTCGCCACCGTCTTTTATTTTCTCCAACATGGACAGGACAAAAGCACAGCAAAATTCCTTATGAGAACGTTTCTCGATTCGGGAGGTAGATTTATAGAAAGGGAAGGTGTTAGCACCCTTTCTATCCATGGTTATCCATGGGCTCTTAGATACTTGCTCTTATGTTTTCAAAATGTTTGTTTGCTTTTCAAAATGTGAGTGGGTTTGAAAAAGTTTCATTGAAAGATTTCTGAATAACTCTTGTATTTGTCCTCAAGAGTGTTTGAAAAATTGTTTTGAAAGCTTTTTGAAAGTGTCGGTGTGAAAAGGTTTTTTGATTTGTTTTTGAATAGAGAAAGTATCCATGAGTCGTCTACCTACCCTAAGGAATTAGGCTGTGTAAATGTCCTTAAGGTAGTGCCATCCCACCATTGAGAGGTAGGTAGCACCACCGTTGGAGGTGTTCGGGTAAATTCGAGTGTAGGGACAGTGTGGTCACTGAAGCAACAGTAGGACACCTTAAAAGTTACCCTTATGTCCTTGATCCTTTTTTTTAATCCGAGGCAACCGTTTCGAGGCAACTATTCCGAGGCAACTGTTTCGAGGCAACTGGATCATGGACATAAGGACTTACTAAAACGTCCTATACTTGACGACCACGTTTCGAAGGCAACAAGTGAGGCGTACCCTAGAAGTGGTGTGTGTATTTGTGTGTTGTTTTCAATTTAACAATTATCTTTGATCATGGCATTGTGAGCTACGCTTGTTTTTAATTAGCATACATTCTTTCATACAAGGTTAGAATTTAAGAGTGCAGAAAATTAAAATACAGAAAGATAAAAGCTACGCTATTACAAGGCGCGGGTCTATACATCGCCAAAGTACAAAGACCCGTTTTTGATAAAAGTGCGGAAAGTAAAAAATACCTACTTACTATTACATCCTTGAGCAGTTACATAATATTCAAAAGAAAATAATGCGCGAAAAGAAATTAAAATTGAACGTCCGAGGGTTTTGGACCCTTTGCTTGAAATTAAATTAAATTAAAGTCTATTTAATTATTTAATTAAAGAAAAGAAAAATGTTTTTTATGTTTTTGATATTTATGAAAATAAAGAAAATTAAAATCAAGAGAAACCCTAATTCTAAGCTTATTTTAATTATTTAAGAAAATATTAAAGTTAACCTAATTTACTAGTTGATTAATTTACATATTTATGTACAAAAATAAATAGTAATTAATAATAATACTAAATAATGAGGAAAATAATTTAATCAAGAAAAAGATGAAAATGTCACAACCTAATTCTATGTATTTTATTTATTAAGAAAAATGTTAAAATTAAAACCTAATTTAACTAAGTTAGTTATTGAAATTTATTTACAAAAATATTTTAATGGTGAAATTAACAATAATTAAATATAAAACATTTTTTTGGTTTCTGATTTTTTATTATGAAAATTATTTTATGGTGAAAAAAACAATTAAAACATTAAAAGGAATTAAAAAGAAAATCAAATAAAATAAAAAAAAGATGCAAACCAAAGGGGATATCAGGCCCATAATGGAGGTGTTTGGAAGTAATTCAGGCCCACTAGCCATGGCTCGTTTGACTTTCCATGCTTGTGTGCACGTTCGTTGACTGAGCCCTACCATGGACTTCATTCTGTGACCATCAGATTATTCATCCAGGCCATCTGGCAAGCCAACGCGCTAGGACGTATGGTGGGACGTTGAGTATACGCTGCATGTGAATATTTTGGAACAAAAAATAGCAATTATGTGGGGGGACCTGGGAATCGAACCCAGGCCCCAATGCCTGCAGTACACGTCCTCAACCACCAAGCCATTTGCGTTTGTTTATAAATATAATGGACAACAATTATTATGTAAGAAAACAAATGTTAGTGGTATATGTGATCGGTGGAAATAGAACTGACTGTTTAAAGCTGGTTCGCGAAATGTCGCGGTAAGCAAGAGTCGCCACCGTCTTTTATTTTCTCCAACATGGACAGGACAAAAGCACAGCAAAATTCCTTATGAGAACGTTTCTCGGTTCGGGAGGTAGATTTATAGAAAGGGAAGGTGTTAGCACCCTTTCTATCCATGGTTATCCATGGGCTCTTAGATACTTGCTCTTATGTTTTCAAAATGTTTGTTTGCTTTTCAAAATGTGAGTGGGTTTGAAAAAGTTTCATTGAAAGATTTCTGAATAACTCTTGTATCTGTCCTCAAGAGTGTTTGAAAAATTGTTTTGAAAGCTTTTTGAAAGTGTCGGTGTGAAAAGGTTTTTTGATTTGTTTTTGAATAGAGCAAGTATCCATGAGTCGTTTACCTACCCTAAGGAATTAGGCTGTGTAAATGTCCTTAAGGTAGTGCTATCCCACCATTGAGAGGTAGGTAGCACCACCGTTGGAGGTGTTTGGGTCAATTCGATTGTAGGGACAGTATGGTCACCGAAGCAATAGTTAGGACACCTTAGAAGCTACCCTTATGTCCTTGATCCTTTTTAATCCGAGGCAACCGTTTCGAGGCAACTATTCCGAGGCAACTATTTCGAGGCAACTGGATCATGGACATAAGGACTTACTAAAACGTCCTATACTTGACGACCACGTTTCGAAGGCAACAAGTGAGGCGTACCCTAGAAGTGGTGTGTGTATTTGTGTGTTGTTTTCAATTTAACAATTATCTTTGATCATGGCATTGTGAGCTACGCTTGTTTTTAATTAGCATACATTCTTTCATACAAGGTTAGAATTTAAGAGTGCGGAAAATTAAAATACAGAAAGATAAAAGCTACGCTATTACAAGGCGCGAGTCTATACATCGCCAAAGTACAAAGACCCATTTTTGATAAAAGTGCGGAAAGTAAAAAATACCTACTTACTATTACATCCTTGAGCAGTTACATAATATTCAAAAGAAAATAATGCGCGAAAAGAAATTAAAATTGAACGTCCGAGGGTTTTGGACCCTTTGCTTGAAATTAAATTAAATTAAAGTCTATTTAATTATTTAATTAAAGAAAAGAAAATGTTTTTTATGTTTTTTATATTTATGAAAATAAAGAAAATTAAAATCAAGAGAAACCCTAATTCTAAGCTTATTTTAATTATTTAAGAAAATATTAAAGTTAACCTAATTTACTAGTTGATTAATTTACATATTTATGTACAAAAATAAATAGTAATTAATAATAATACTAAATAATGAGGAAAATAATTTAATCAAGAAAAAGATGAAAATGTCACAACCTAATTCTATGTATTTTATTTATTAAGAAAAATGTTAAAATTAAAACCTAATTTAACTAAGTTAGTTATTGAAATTTATTTACAAAAATATTTTAATGGTGAAATTAACAATAATTAAATATAAAACATTTTTTTGGTTTCTGATTTTTTATTATGAAAATTATTTTATGGTGAAAAAAACAATTAAAACATTAAAAGGAATTAAAAAGAAAATCAAATAAAATAAAAAAAAGATGCAAACCAAAGGGGATATCAGGCCCAGAATGGAGGTGTTTGGAAGTAATTCAGGCCCACTAGCCATGGCTCGTTTGACTTTCCATGCTTGTGTGCACGTTCATTGACTGAGCCCTACCATGGACTTCATTCTGTGACCATCAGATTATTCATCCAGGCCATCTGGCAAGCCAACGCGCTAGGACGTATGGTGGGACGTTGAGTATACGCTGCATGTGAATATTTTGGAACAAAAAATAGCAATTATGTGGGGGGACCTGGGAATCGAACCCAGGTCCCAATGCCTGCAGTACACGTCCTCAACCACCAAGCCATTTGCGTTTGTTTGTAAATATAATGGACAACAATTATTATGTAAGAAAACAAATGTTAGTGGTATATGTGATCGGTGGAAATAGAACTGACTGTTTAAAGCTGGTTCGCGAAATGTCGCGGTAAGCAAGAGTCGCCACCGTCTTTTATTTTCTCCAACATGGACAGGACAAAAGCACAGCAAAATTCCTTATGAGAACGTTTCTCGGTTCGGGAGGTAGATTTATAGAAAGGGAAGGTGTTAGCACCCTTTCTATCCATGGTTATCCATGGGCTCTTAGATACTTGCTCTTATGTTTTCAAAATGTTTGTTTGCTTTTCAAAATGTGAGTGGGTTTGAAAAAGTTTCATTGAAAGATTTCTGAATAACTCTTGTATCTGTCCTCAAGAGTGTTTGAAAAATTGTTTTGAAAGCTTTTTGAAAGTGTCGGTGTGAAAAGGTTTTTTGATTTGTTTTTGAATAGAGCAAGTATCCATGAGTCGTTTACCTACCCTAAGGAATTAGGCTGTGTAAATGTCCTTAAGGTAGTGCCATCCCACCATTGAGAGGTAGGTAGCACCACCGTTGGAGGTGTTTGGGTCAATTCGATTGTAGGGACAGTATGGTCACCGAAGCAATAGTTAGGACACCTTAGAAGCTACCCTTATGTCCTTGATCCTTTTTAATCCGAGGCAACCGTTTCGAGGCAACTATTCCGAGGCAACTATTTCGAGGCAACTGGATCATGGACATAAGGACTTACTAAAACGTCCTATACTTGACGACCACGTTTCGAAGGCAACAAGTGAGGCGTACCCTAGAAGTGGTGTGTGTATTTGTGTGTTGTTTTCAATTTAACAATTATCTTTGATCATGGCATTGTGAGCTACGCTTGTTTTTAATTAGCATACATTCTTTCATACAAGGTTAGAATTTAAGAGTGCGGAAAATTAAAATACAGAAAGATAAAAGCTACGCTATTACAAGGCGCGAGTCTATACATCGCCAAAGTACAAAGACCCATTTTTGATAAAAGTGCGGAAAGTAAAAAATACCTACTTACTATTACATCCTTGAGCAGTTACATAATATTCAAAAGAAAATAATGCGCGAAAAGAAATTAAAATTGAACGTCCGAGGGTTTTGGACCCTTTGCTTGAAATTAAATTAAATTAAAGTCTATTTAATTATTTAATTAAAGAAAAGAAAATGTTTTTTATGTTTTTTATATTTATGAAAATAAAGAAAATTAAAATCAAGAGAAACCCTAATTCTAAGCTTATTTTAATTATTTAAGAAAATATTAAAGTTAACCTAATTTACTAGTTGATTAATTTACATATTTATGTACAAAAATAAATAGTAATTAATAATAATACTAAATAATGAGGAAAATAATTTAATCAAGAAAAAGATGAAAATGTCACAACCTAATTCTATGTATTTTATTTATTAAGAAAAATGTTAAAATTAAAACCTAATTTAACTAAGTTAGTTATTGAAATTTATTTACAAAAATATTTTAATGGTGAAATTAACAATAATTAAATATAAAACATTTTTTTGGTTTCTGATTTTTTATTATGAAAATTATTTTATGGTGAAAAAACAATTAAAACATTAAAAGGAATTAAAAAGAAAATCAAATAAAATAAAAAAAGATGCAAACTAAAGGGGGTATCAGGCCCAGAATGGAGGTGTTTGGAAGTAATTCAGGCCCACTAGCCATGGCTCGTTTGACTTTCCATGCTTGTGTGCACGTTCATTGACTGAGCCCTACCATGGACTTCATTCTGTAACCATCAGATTATTCATCCAGGCCATCTGGCAAGCCAACGCGCTAGGACGTATGGTGGGACGTTGAGTCATTGCTGCATGGGAATGGATTAAGAAAAATAACAACAATTATATGGGGACCTGGGAATCGAACCCAGGTCCCAGCACTTGAGGGACACGTTGCCAACCAGCTGAGCTATTGCGTTTGTTTGTAAATATAATAGACAACAATCATTATGTAAGAAAACAAATGTTAGTGGTATAACACAAAAAAAAAGCGCCAGATTTTAAATGCTCCAGTCACCATATGCCACGCGTGCTTCGTCTTCGTTTGCCTGCAATTATATGAAACAAGTAGCGGGGGTTTTAAACCCCCACAAATTGAAAGTGTGGAAAATAGCGATTACGCCCACAGGGAACATAAATTGAGCGCGAGGTTTCCATTCCACTCGTATTGAGCTCCTGAATTTAACTGCATAGGTCTCAAGGTTCAATTTTTCCTCTACATGAAAGCCCTATTTTGAAGCTTTGGAAAACCTAATTTTCGTCCATGGCAGATCTTGATACAAGCAGTTTTAATACAATTAAACCATACCAAAAGTTTCAGGGAGATGTTAGTAATACAAATCAATGATCAAAACACATGAATGATGCATAGAAATTGAAATTCGATTATGGACATATTTATGAAAAAGGTGATTCTGTTCTACCGTTTCCTTGGGTATGAGGACCTGTTCTTGATGCCAATAGCTTCCTAGCAATGTCAGTAATGCAATGGAAAAGATTTCAAGCCTTGAATCGTACTGCAAGTGTGATTTCAGTTTCAAGCTTTTCTTGGAATTTTTGCAAATTGGTTATAAGCTTTGTGAGCAGCTTTTCGTGTATTTCTGAATTAGGTTAGGTCTTGCATAAGTATGTGAAGCAAATTAGGTCAAAACAAGGCCCATGAATCCATTGAATTAATGTCTTGGATATTTGATTTTCAATTATGTAAATTTCAATATTTTTCCATGAAAACCTTGTCAATTATGGAAGATTTTGTCCCCTTGAGCGATGCACGAAATCTTTAGCATATTTGGAGTATATTTGCTGCATAAAAAGATTTGAAAAACATTATTTGATATTTTTCTACAATTAAAACTAATTAAATGAATTAATAAGAATACAAATTCAATTAATTAATTAAAAATAAGAAAATAAATCCTTTTAAGCTCAATGCGTCGTGCATAGGCTTTGGGTAATGATTAAAGGAAGAATTTGAGGCCCATTATAAAATTTGAAGTGTTTTAGGCAAAGTTGACTTTTCAAAATTCCCAAAAATTTCCCAACTTCTCCAATGCATATCTTGCTCAATTTTGAAGCTATGATCATGTTCTTGGACATTTTGGAAAGGTCTTGAAGTCCTCTAACCAATTTCTTTGGTCCCACGTCACTTTTATTTACCAATATCAAGTTATGGTCTTTGACTTAAAGTGCCTTTTTGTTGACTTTTGAAAATGACCTATAATGTTGAAATTGATAACTTTTTGTGAGAGAATTTCTTGGACTTGAAGTGTGAAGATGAGTTTTAGGAAATGTCATCCCCTTCAAAATGAGCTTTGGATGGGATTTTTATGATAAACCATGAGGAAGTTATGCCCTGGTCAATTTGCAGTTGACTTTTCAGCTGTCCAAAAATAGAAACTTTTGCATCTTGAGACTTTTTGAGCCATGCTTTGAGAATCATGATCAAGAATTGATCAAATGATGATTGTGGCTTCAAAATAAGATGTTGACCAAATTTTTTGACTTTTGACTGTCAAATGACCATTTTGCCCCTGTAGTTGACTGTGGAGCAATTAGGGTTTTTGACTGTGCAATTTGATGCTGTGAGTCTTGAAACTTGACATATGGATGCTTGACAATGTATATGGGCATGTGGGACTTGATTGGACCCTTGGAAACCTCAATTTCTTTGCAAGAACCAAAACCCTAATTTTGACCGTGTTAGGAGGCAATTGGACTGTGCAACCCTTGAGAGATTTTGAACCATGATCTTGCCAAATCTTGAAGAATATGGGAGGGAAAATTTTGGGGTACAACAGTTTCCCCTGTTCAATCTTCTTAAACCTGAGGATGCAGATTGGCTGGCGTGCCATTCGTAATCCGAAGGTGGAAGATGATTGGACACTAGAGTGCCCAGAAATTTGCACTCACATAGTATAATGTCAGCAGTGTGATGTCGGGAATGGGCTTATAGATGCCATCTGGAATTGTAATGGTAGTTATGGAGATGGGCTTATAGATTCCATCGGGAGATTGTCGATCGCGTAAGAGATTCCTTAGCGAGAACTTGCGTACCTGAGAAAGAAAAAATAATTACCTGGCCTGTTACAGGGGTTGATCTTCAAACTCTTCATATGGATGTGCCCTGGCTGGATACAGGTATCGAATCCGGAAAAATAGTCGTCAACAGATACACCCTGGCAGAATATAGGAATTGGATCTTCAAACTCTTCAGACGTGCCCTGGCAGGATACAGGAATCGAGTCTGGAATTAGTCGTCAACAGATACACCCTGGCAAGATACAGGAACCGGATCTTCGAACTCTTCAGACGTGCCCTGGCAAGATACAGGAATCGAGTCTGGAATTAGTCGTCAACAGATACACCCTGGCAATATACAGGAATCGGATCTTCGAACTCTTCAGACGTGCCCTGGCAGGATACAGGAATCGAGTCTGGAATTAGTCGTCAACAGATACACCCTGGAAAGATATAGGAATCGGATCTTCGAATTCTTCAGACGTGCCCTGGAAAGATACAGGAATCGAGTCTGGAATTAGTCGTTAACAGATACACCCTGGAAAGATACAGGAATCGGATCTTCGAACTCTTCAGACGTGCCCTGGCAGGATACAGGAATCGAGTCTGGAATTAGTCGTCAACAGATACACCCTGGCAAGATACAGGAATCAGATCTTCGAACTCTTCAGACGTGCCCTGGCAAGATACAGGAATCGAGTCTGGAATTAGTCATCAACAGATACACCCTGGCAAGATACAGGAATCGGATCTTCGAACTCTTCAGACGTGCCCTAGCAGGATACAGGAATCGAGTCTTGAATTAGTCGTCAACAGATACACCCTGGCAAGATACAGGAATCGGATCTGGAATCACGACAGTTGATAGTAATCATCTTTGTACTGACCTTTGTCCTGAAAAGACAAAACGTTAGTTGTATGCAATGTCATGATGTATGACATGCGTGAGGTTCTCAGAATAAATGAGATTGTATGTTCATGATACGTATGCATGCTATAATGTATGAAGATGTGATGTTTATGAGCGTATTTTCGTCTAGGAAAGTAAATCCTTAACGTGTGCCGGGAAGTTAAATCCTGGGATGATGTTGAAGAATAGAGCTTTTTGTTTCCGCTGTGGATGATGGTTGCAAGAATACCGATAGGAGAAGATGACTCCGTTGGGGAATAAACTTGGCGAATGGATTACTCTGCGGGGAGTGAACTCTGTGGGGAAAGAGAGGTACTTTGCTGAGGTTGATGATAACTCCGCTGGGGATACCATTGTTGAGCTCTGTTGGAAGATTTGATGAACTCCGCTGAGGGATAGGAAGATTTCACCAGGGACGATCTTTCCGCTGTAATTGGCTGAGGATAACCCAGTTATATCCTGGTGGGGAAATAACCTTTGAATAAAGCTGGGGGAGCGTTCGTGCTCTGCAGGGGATAGCTTCCAGAATATACTGGGGATAAGCTTCCTATTGGGGTGATGGATTCAACTCTCCTGGGGAGACTTTTGAGATTGCACTGGGGAAGTGGCACCACTGGATGTTCGGTATTCCGCCGGGGAACAATCTTAGATCAAGACTGTCGTGGATGCTTGTAGGGGAATGTTTGTATACTCCGCTGGGGAATATTGAGATCTTCGGGGGATAATCCAACTTCCTTGAGACTGACAGTGGTCTAACTCTGCTTGGGGAGAGCGTTGCTGACTTGCTGGAGATATTGTGCCTTGTTAGGGTTAATGGGAAATCAACTCTGCTTGGGGGAGAATTGTTGAATCTTGTCTTACTTGGCAGGGAGTGAAGGTATCTGGGTTACATTCTTCAGTCGAACTTACCTTGGTACCTTGGTGGACAGAGCAATTAGATTGCTTAGACAACTCATTATTGCCCCTGTTTCTGATGTCACCTGTAATTAATCCTTTGTTTTGTATGCAAATATTTATGAGTTAGCAATTAGTGTCAAAGGCATATATCAAAAATGAACATTGGACGTTCTTTGCAAAACAAAACAGAAAAAGGAAAATAATTGGCAATTTATCTGAAAAGTGAATTTGTATTGATTTTTTTGAATTTGACTGTAAATAGGCGTTTATGTACAAGAGGCTGACGTCCTAGTAGGAGAACGCCGCCGAAAAACAGAGTTTACAATTTGTACAAAGAAAACAAAACAGCTGTGTGAAAAGAGTAATCCCACTGGGTTTCAACTCTGCTATTGCCTTTATATCTTTGAGCGTCTCATCACTTGGCTGCTTAGTTGAAGATGAAGCTGACTGATCGATGCCGTCTGAACTTGATAGTTGATACCGGATTCTGGATGCAAGGTGATCCAATGAGACATAGTATTGAGCTTTAATCCCTAACTTTTGTCTGGACCACCCTTTCGGGTTTTCAGTCCACCGGGATACCCATTTTTGCCCAAGCCGCCTTTTCAGGTTTTCGACTTGTCGGGTGTACAGATTTTTTCATTTCATCCCTTATTTTTGCCCGAACCCTTTTGGTTCACCGGGAAGCCCTAATTTTTGCCTAGGTATGTCAACCTAGCGGGTCTTTTATCATGCGTAGTATCTTTTTACTATGTCTGCATTGGCGGGGTGAGGAAGGTCGTCACCGTCCATGGTGGTTAGAATCATGGCTCCTCCTGAGAAGACATGTTTAACCACAAATGGCCCTTCGTATGTGGGGGTCCATTTGCCCCTGGGATCACTTTGAGGAAGAATGATGCGCTTGATTACCAGGTCTCCGACTTGATACTCTTGGCGTCTGACTTTCTTGTTAAATGCCCTGATCATCCGTTTTTGGTACGTCTGACCATGACAAATAGCAGCAAGTCTCTTTTCGTTAATTAGGTTTAATTGATCAAGTCGAGTCTGAATCCAGTCATCTTCGCTCAAGCCTGCATCCTTCATTATCTGGAGAGAGGGTATCTGGACTTCAATAGGCAAGACTGCCTCCATGCCGTAGACCAAGGAAAAGGGGGTTGCCCCGGTTGACGTCCTTGCTGAGGTACGGTACCCATGAAGAGCAAACGGTAACATCTCGTGCCAATCTTTGTACGTCATTGTCATCTTCTGCACAATATTTTTGATATTCTTATTTGCCGCTTCTACAGCCCCATTCATCTTCGGCCGGTAAGGAGAAGAGTTGTGGTGCTGTATCTTGAATTGCTCGCAGAGCTCAGTGATCATCTTGTTGTTGAGATTGGTACCATTGTCCGTAATGATCCTTTCCAGGACACCGTAACGACAGATCAGGTTATGCCGAATGAACCGTGCCACGACGTTCTTAGTTACGGTAGCGTAGGAAGCTGCTTCAACCCACTTTGTGAAGTAATCAATCGCTACCAGGATGAAGCGATGCCCGTTGGATGCCGTAGGTTTAATCTCGCCGATCATATCAATGCCTCACATTGCAAAAGGCCAAGGTGCAGTTAAGACATTCAGAGGGACTGGAGGAACGTGCACCTTATCTGCGTATATCTAGCACTTATGACATGTCCGAGAATGTTGGTAACAGTCAACTTCCATTGTGGACCAGAAATATCCTGCCCGAAGGATTTTCTTTGCCATGGTGTGTCCACTAGAATGTGTTCCGAAGGTACCTTCGTGTAGCTCTGCCATGATCTTTTCTGCTTCAGTTTTATCCACACAACGCAGTAAGGTTGAATCATGGTTTCGCTTGTATAGAATGCCATTGCTGAGGAAGAACTTAGCTGCGAACCTTCTCAGAAACTTCTTATCATTGATGGATGCACCTTCAGGGTATTCTTGAGCTTCCAAGTATCTTTTTACTTCATGATACCAAGGTTTTTCAGTTACCTCTTCAGCCTCAAGATCACAACAATATGCAGGTTCGTCCAATTTCCAGATGATGATCCGGGGAGCCTCATTGTCCCAAGTGACTTTGAACATGGAAGACATCGTAGCTAGCGCGTCCGCCAACTGATTCTCCTCTCTTGGGAAATGTTCAAAAGTTATCTCTGTGAAATGGGGGATCAATGTCAACACACATTCTTTGTAAGGAATAAGGTTCGGGTATTTCGTATCCCACTCGCCTTTGATCTGATTGATCACGAGAGCGGAATCTCCGAAGACACTCAGAAACTTGATCCTTAAGTCAATTGCAGCTTGAAGACCCATGATGCATGCCTCATACTCCGCCATGTTATTGGTGCAGTTGAAACATAGCCGGGCAGTAAGTGGAGTATGAGTGCCTTTGGGGGATATGATCACAACGCCGATACCATTACCCAAAGCGTTGGAGGCTCCGTCAAAGTGCATAGACCATCGGGATCCTTCCTCAGGTCCTTCATCCGGTCCAGGTACTTCACAATCAGTCACTACCATGATGTTCTCGTCAGGAAACTCAAAGTTCATTGACTGGTAGTCATCCACTGCCTGGTGTGCCAAATGGTCTGCCAATACACTCCCCTTGATAGCTTTCTGAGTCGTGTACTGGATGTCGTATTCTGTCAAGATCATTTTCCATCTTGCTATTCTTCCAGACAGAGCAGGCTTTTCGAATATGTACTTTATTGGATCCATTTTTGAAATCAACAGAGTAGTGTGAGTCAGCATATACTGTCTCAGCCGGCGAGCAGCCCATACCAAAGCGCAGCAAGTTTTCTCGAGCAGTGAGTATCGGGTCTCACAGTCGGTAAACTTTTTGCTAAGGTAATAAATGGCGTGCTCTTTTCGGCCAGACTCGTCATGCTGCCCCAACACACACCCCATCGAGCTGTCAAGTACTGTCAAATATAGTATTAGAGGTCTCCCTTCAACCGGTGGCATAAGAATGGGTGGTTCTTGGAGATACTCTTTGATTCTGTCAAAAGAGGCCTGACATTCATCATTCCAACGTACTACCTGATCTTTCTTCAGCAGCTTGAAGATTGGTTCACAGGTAGCAGTTAGATGCGAGATGAATCGGGCAATGTAATTCAGACGTCCTAGAAAGCCTCTGACTTCTTTCTCTGTCTTGGGGACTGGCATCTCTTGTATGGCTTTCACCTTGGCAGGGTCTACTTGAATACCTTTGTCACTCACGACGAAGCCTAGCAACTTTCCAGATCTCACCCCAAAGGTGCATTTGTTTGGATTCAATCTCAGCTTGTACAACTTCAGACGGTCAAACAGCTTCTGTAGATGGTCCAGATGTTCCTCCTCAGTTTGAGACCCTGTAATCATATCGTCGACATACACTTCTATCTCATGATGGATCATGTCATGAAATAAAGCAACCATGGCACGTTGGTAGGTTGCCCCAGCATTTTTCAACCCAAAAGGCATGACCTTGTAGCAGAAGGTGCCCCACTGAGTAACAAAGGTAGTCTTTTCCATATCTTCAGGAGCCATCTTGATCTGATTATAACCTGAAAAACCATCCATGAAGGAGAATACCTTGTGCTGAGCAGTATTGTCAACCAGAACGTCGATGTGAGGCAGAGGGAAATCATCCTTGGGGCTCGCCCTGTTCAAATCCCTGTAGTCAACGCACATTCTGACCTTACCATCCTTCTTCGGTACCGGAACCACATTGGCGACCCACTAAGGGTAAGAAGTCACTGCTAGAAACCCGGCATCAAATTGCTTCATAACCTCAGCTTTGATCTTCTCGGACATCTCTGGACGCATACGGTGGACCTTTTGTTTAACCGGAGGGAAATCTTCCTTGGTAGGTAAGTGATGGACCACAATGTCGGTATCCAACCCAGGCATGTCTTTGTAAGACCAGGCAAAGATTTCCACATAATCATGTAACATCTGAACCAACCGTTGTTTCACGCTGAGCTCTAGATTGGCACCAATCTTAACTTCCTTTCTGTCTGTCTCTGTACCCAGATTTACCGTTTCCACTGGCTCTTCATGTGGCTGAATGGCCCTCTCCTCCTGGAGTAACAGTCTTGCAAGCTCACCAGGCACTTCGCAATCATCTTCACCTTCGTCCTCGGCTAAGTTGATCGGATTTTCGAAGTCATAACTGGCAGTAGCAGAGTCGTTACCAGTGAGATCCAGAGTGGACTGAAACCTGTATAAGTGAGTGTGTGTAAATAAAGCTGTTTTGCAATATATAAAGAAAGAAAGAAAGAAAGGGAGCACAAGATTTGAAATGCGAAAAATGTCCAATGTCTTTATTCATGATATATGGAAATGACAAGTAATAAGCCCTCACAAATGAAGCCACGGTGCCCCGGGTAAGACACCGGGCCATAAAGTTTCAATTTATTGTTTATTACAAATAAAAAACAAAGGAATTCATTATTGCGTAACAAAAGTAACAGGTATGTAGTCTTTTGCAGTCCAATTATTCAGTCCACCGTCGGTCGTCGGGTAGATCCAGCTATCAAACTCAGATTCCTCCGCCTCGCCTTCAATAGCATTCACTCCTGGGTTGGTGATGAACACGGGATGTCTTCCGATCCTTGCTTTGCGTACAACCCTCTGAGCCTCTTTCTCAATTACAGCCCGAGCGTCCTTCAAGGAAGCCATCTTCAAAGGAAAGTCTTCTTCAATTACTGTCTCTGCTGACACCAATGTTGGAGGCACCTCTTCAAAATGTTGAAAGGGGGTTTTAATGAACTCCCCATCCATCTCTATATACCGGAACGAGTTCAGATGACTAACCATGTATTCTTCCTCCCCCTGCACTGTAACAATCTTCCCTCTGACAGGGTATTTGAGCTTCTGGTGTAGAGTGGAGGTCACAGCCCCAGCCTTGTGAATCCAAGGTCGACCCAGCAAACAAGAATAGGATAGACGAATGTCCATCACATAGAACGTTGAATCAAAGACTTGAGAACCAACACGAATTGGAATATCCACTTCACCATGTACAGTCCTCTTCGACCCGTCAAAGGCTCGGACAATGATGTTACTAGGCTTCAACTCCAAACCCTCACAATCAGACCTGTCTAAGGCCTTCTTGGGCAATACATTCAGTGACGAACCGGTGTCTACCAACACGTGTGCAAGAGTAGTTCCCCTGCATTCAATGGAGACATGCAGGGCATTATTGTGGTTCTTACCCTTAGCGGTTAGATCAGCATCCGAGAAACCTAACCCATTGTCAGCGGTCAAGTTGGCTACACAATCAGTAAATTGATCCGCCGACGTTTCTTGTGGCACATGGGCCGTCTTTAGAAAGGAAATCAGGGCCTTGGCATGGGCCTCTGAGCATAACAGCAGTGATAGCATATAGATTTTAGAGGGGGTATGCCCCAGCTGTTCAACGACGTTGAAATCGCTCTTCTTGATGATCTTAAGGATTTCTTCCATCTCTTGCTGCGACGCTTCAACATTAACAGTCTTCGGTGCTTCCATCTGGGCAGGCACATCAGCAATCCCTTTGCCCCGAGTGTCAGATGACTCGGCAGCAGGGGTAGAAACTTGATCAGGAGGGGACACAGGCGCACTTGTAGGCGTGATAATAAGAGGTCTTCGGATGACTAGTGGCACAATGTCAGGCGACAAGAGCCTGCCACTGCGAGTAACTTTAGCGGGACCAGTGATGTTACTGATACCGGTATTAGTGTTGAACTCCTGCTTTACTCCAAGTACATACACATCTGCCCCATAGTGCCATGGGACAGCCTTGTCAGATTTATAGGGGAGGGGCCCCGTAACAGTAATAATGATAGGTGCAACAGACATGATTTTGACTGGCTTCCTCGGGGGAGCCTTGGTAGGATTGTTGAAGATGGTGACAACGGATACTTCTTTAGTGGGAACACCAGGAACAACGGTCTTCTTGAACAAAATTTCTTTGCTATCCATCAGGCTTTGGATGCCTGACTTCAGCAACGGACAACCAGTAGGGGAAACAACACACAGAAGGCAACCCTTGCTACAACCCGGAAATAAACTGGCTACTCTACATGAAAGCCCTATTTTGAAGCTTTGGAAAACCTAATTTTCGTCCATGGCAGATCTTGATACAAGCAGTTTTAATACAATTAAACCATACCAAAAGTTTCAGGGAGATGTTAGTAATACAAATCAATGATCAAAACACATGAATGATGCATAGAAATTGAAATTCGATTATGGACATATTTATGAAAAAGGTGATTCTGTTCTACCGTTTCCTTGGGTATGAGGACCTGTTCTTGATGCCAATAGCTTCCTAGCAATGTCAGTAATGCAATGGAAAAGATTTCAAGCCTTGAATCGTACTGCAAGTGTGATTTCAGTTTCAAGCTTTTCTTGGAATTTTTGCAAATTGGTTATAAGCTTTGTGAGCATCTTTTCGTGTATTTCTGAATTAGGTTAGGTCTTGCATAAGTATGTGAAGCAAATTAGGTCAAAACAAGGCCCATGAATCCATTGAATTAATGTCTTGGATATTTGATTTTCAATTATGTAAATTTCAATCTTTTGCCATGAAAACCTTGTCAATTATGGAAGATTTTGTCCCCTTGAGTGATGCACGAAATCTTTAGCATATTTGGAGTATATTTGCTGCATAAAAAGATTTGAAAAACATTATTTGATATTTTTCTACAATTAAAACTAGATAAATGAATTAATAAGAATAAAAATTCAATTAATTAATTAAAAATAAGAAAATAAATCCTTTTAAGCTCAATGGGTCGTGCATAGGCTTTGGGTAATGATTCAAGGAAGAATTTAAGGCCCATTAGCAAATTTGAAGTGTTTTAGGCAAAGTTGACTTTTCAAAATTCCTAAAAATTTCCCAACTTCTCCAATGCATATCTTGCTCAATTTTGAAGCTATGATCATGTTCTTAGACATTTTGGAAAGGTATTGAAGTCCTCTAACCAATGTCTTTGGTCCCATGTCACTTTGATTTACCAATCTCAAGTTATGGTCTTTGACTTAAAGTGCCTTTTTGTTGACTTTTGAAAATGACCTATAATGTTGAAATTGATAACTTTTTGTGAGAGCATTTATTGGACTTGAAGTGTGAAGTTGAGTTGTAGGAAATGTAATCCCCTTCAAAATGAGCTTTGTATGGGATTTTTCTGATAAACCATGAGGAAGTTATGCCCTGGTCAATTTGCAGTTGACTTTTCAACTGTCCAAAATAGAAACTTTTGCATCTTGAGACTTTTTGAGCCATGCTTTGAGAATCATGATCAAGAATTGATCAAATGATGATTGTGGCTTCAAAATAAGATGTTGACCAAAATTTTTGACTTTTGATTGTCAAATGACCATTTTGCCCCTGCAGTTGACTGTGGAGCAATTAGGGTTTTTGACTGTGCAATTTGATGCTGTGAGTCTTGAAACTTGACATATGGATGCTTGACAATGTATATGGGCATGTGGGACTTGATTGGACCCTTGGAAACCTTAATTTCTTTGAAAGAACCAAAACCCTAATTTTGACTGTGATAGGAGGCAATTGGACTGTGCAACCCTTGAGAGATTTTGAACCATGATCATGCCAAATTTTGAAGAATATGGGAGGGAAAATTTTAGGGTACAACAGTATAACACAAAAAAAACCGCGCCAGATTTTAAATGCTCCAGTCACCATATGCCACGCGTGCTTCGTCTTCGTTTGCCTGCAATTATATGAAACAAGTAGCGGGGGTTTTAAACCCCCACAAATTGAAAGTGTGGAAAATAGCGATTACGCCCACAGGGAACATAAATTGAGCGCGAGGTTTCCATTCCACTCGTATTGAGCTCCTGAATTCAATTGCATAGGTCTCAAGGTTCAATTTTTCCTCTACATGAAAGCCCTATTTTGAAGCTTTGGAAAACCTAATTTTCGTCCATGGCATATCTTGATACAAGCAGTTTTAATACAATTAAACCATACCAAAAGTTTCAGGGAGATGTTAGTAATACAAATCAATGATCAAAACACATGAATGATGCATAGAAATTGAAATTCGATTATGGACATATTTATGAAAAAGGTGATTCTGTTCTACCGTTTCCTTGGGTATGAGGACCTGTTCTTGATGCCAATAGCTTCCTAGCAATGTCAGTAATGCAATGGAAAAGATTTCAAGCCTTGAATCGTACTGCAAGTGTGATTTCAGTTTCAAGCTTTTCTTGGAATTTTTGCAAATTGGTTATAAGCTTTGTGAGCAGCTTTTCGTGTATTTCTGAATTAGGTTAGGTCTTGCATAAGTATGTGAAGCAAATTAGGTCAAAACAAGGCCCATGAATCCATTGAATTAATGTCTTGGATATTTGATTTTCAATTATGTAAATTTCAATCTTTTTCCATGAAAAACTTGCCAATTATGGAAGATTTTGTCCCCTTGAGTGATGCACGAAATCTTTAGCATATTTGGAGTATATTTGCTGCATAAAAAGATTTGAAAAACATTATTTGATATTTTTCTACAATTAAAACTAATTAAATGAATTAATAAGAATAAAAATTCAATTAATTAATTAAAAATAAGAAAATAAATCCTTTTAAGCTCAATGGGTCGTGCATAGGCTTTGGGTAATGATTCAAGGAAGAATTTGAGGCCCATTAGCAAATTTGAAGTGTTTTAGGCAAAGCTGACTTTTCAAAATTCCCAAATATTTCTCAACTTCTCCAATGCATATCTTGCTCAATTTTGAAGCTATGATCATGTTCTTGGACATTTTGGAAAGGTCTTGAAGTCCTCTAACCAATGTCTTTGGTCCCATGTCACTTTGATTTACCAATCTCAAGTTATGGTCTTTGACTTAAAGTGCCTTTTTGTTGACTTTTGAAAATGACCTATAATGTTGAAATTGATAACTTTTTGTGAGAGCATTTCTTGGACTTTAAGTGTGAAGATGAGTTGTAGGAAATGTCATCCCCTTAAAAATGAGCTTTGGATGGGATTTTTATGATAAACCATGAGGAAGTTATGCCCTGGTCAATTTGCAGTTGACTTTTCACCTGTCCAAAAATAGAAACTTTTGCATCTTGAGACTTTTTGAGCCATGCTTGTGGAATCATGATCAAGACTTGATCAAATGATGATTGTGGATTCATAATAAGATGTTGACCAAAAATTTTGACTTTTGACTGTCAAATGACCATTTTGCCTATGCAGTTGACTGTGGAGCCATTAGGGTTTTTGACTGTGCAACTTGATGCTGTGAGTCTTGAAACTTGACATATGGATGCTTGACAATGTATGTAGGCATATGGGACTTGATTGGACCCTTGAAAACCTCAATTTCTTTGCAAGAACCAAAACCCTAATTTTGACTGTGTTAGGAGGCAATTGGACTGTGCCACCCTTGAGAGATTTTGAACCATGATCTTGCCAAATCTTGAAGAATATGGGAGGGAAAATTTTGGGGTACAACAACCTAGCAAGTTGAAAACCCGAAAGGGCGGCTTGGGCAAAAAAGGGTATCTCGATGGACTGAAAACCCGAAAGGGCGGTCCAGGAAAAAGTTCGGGAATTAAAGCGTATGACTATGTCCCGTTGGATCACCTTACGGACAACCTACAAACTCAACGATTCTGATCAATTCAATCAACTTCGGACAAGGCAACAAATAGATAAGATGCTCAGAGACACAAAGGCTATAGCCGAATGGGAACCCCATGGGATTATTTCACATAGCTATCTTTTCTTTGTATCAAATTTTCATTTTTTTACGATGACATTCTCTTACTAGGATGGTTGTCTCATTGTACAAAAACACTTACTCAAAGTCAATACAAAGATATCCCTTTGAAGGTGCAAAACTATCTATTTTTCTTTACTCTTGTGTTTGTTTACGAAAACGTCCAATGATTTATTTTTGAACATATGCATTTGAACATAACTACCATTTACAAATGAACAAAATAGAAAGACAATCACTAATGGCTTTAAGAGATAGGGCAATATCTTTAAGCTATTCCATAAAATCCCCCGCAGTGTGCAGTTTAATCCCCAACGGAACAAAACATCCAGTTATCACTCCTGTTAGAAGTCGCCAAATTTCTCAACAGGATTTCACAAGAAGTACACGGTGTTTCCCTTACAACAGAGTTTATTTCTCTAAGTGGGAATTCATCAACACTTCAAAAATATGAAGACTTACACTCCGTATCCTTAGCAGCAGTCGGGGATTTATTTTCCTCAATTCAAGCAAGCAGTGCAGTAGATTATCTCACATACGCATACATCACATCCATATATCATAAACATCGATAACACGAATGCATGTATCACAATCTCATTACACCATGCATTTCGTACAACATGACATTGCATATTAGCTAACATTTTACCCTTTTCAGGATAAGGTTAATCAATAGATATCATTAAAAAAGTTCAAAGGCTTTTACAGATATAGTTCAGATACGCTCCAGACACGAACGCCATTCTGATACTCATTCAGATTCAGCTATCAGATACAACTCAGATACGCTACACACGCGAATGCCATCCTGATACTCATTCAGCTTTCAGTTTTCAGATATAGTTCAGATACGCTCCAGACATGGATGCCATTCTGATACTCATTCAGATTCAGCTATCAGATACGCTCCAGACGCGGATGCCATCCTGATACTCATTCAACTTTCAGTTTTCAAATACAGTTCATATACACTCCAGACACGGACGCCATTCTGATACTCATTCATATTCAGTTATCAGATATAGTTCAGATATGCTCCAGACGTGGATTCCATCCTGATACTCATTCAACTTTCTGTTTTCAGATAAAGTTCTGATACGCTCCAGACACGGACGCCATTATGATACTCATTCATTTTCAGCTTACAGATATGGTTCAACAATCATTTTTGGATGGCATCTACAAGCCAATCTTCAACTACTTTCCATCATCTCTCCAATTGGTATCTTTAAGCCCATTTCCTCTACCATCACATCATCGAGTGCAAATTTCTGGGCACTCTAATGTTCAATCATCTTCCACCTTCGAGTCACGAATGGAAAAACTTGCCAATCTAACTCTTCAGGATTAAGAATATTGAACAGGGGAAGCTGTTGTAACCCAAAATTTTCCCTCTCACTTATCAATAATTTACTCACAAGATATCCTTTGGCTCAAGATTGCACTAGGGTTGATCAGCTCAAGACACCTCCTTAAGCACTGATGACCAAAATTAGGGTTTGAGTTTGCACAAGGATTTTTTAACTTCCAATGCCCCATATTGCTTTCATAGATCATTATGGACCCTCAATATTACTCATGTCAAGTTTCAAGCTTTGGATCACACTTTTGCTCAGTCATTTGAGCATTTGAACTAAAAATCAACTGTATTGGGGAAAAAGTCAACTATGGCCAATTTACAGTCAAACTTCAATAATTTTTGATCCATATCAACATTTTAAACTCATATGTATCATTTGATCAAGTTTGTACCACATTTCCTCTAGAAATTTGATCAAATCTCCAAAAGGGCCAAATGGTCAAAATTAGGGTTTTGATTGGGAAATGATAATTTCTGATTTTTAACCTAGCAAATGATCAATTGGTTTAAGGCATGAACTCAAGAGTCCAATTTCATAATTTTGACCTAATTACATGGCTCAAAACATTTCTCAAGACCAATGGATTGACAGAAGAATTTTCAGTCAACTGATCAAAAGTCAACTGTACACTGAAAAGTCAAACTTTGACTTTTTGGTCAAAATTCAATGTCAAAGATCACAATTCATCAAAACATGTCAAAATATGAAACTTATTCATCAAGAAATCAAAAAGTCAAGATTTCATTTTGAAAAGTCAAAGTTTTCTAACTTAGAAATTTTTCTAAGTGTTTAAACTTCATGTTTTTTCTTAACTTTGAGCAAAAATTTCACCATGATGCAAGATGATTCAAAAGAAACTTCCAATATGAAAGTTGTAGATATCCATGAAATCTACAATTTTTTTCCACACAACTCCTTCCAAAAGTGCTTGGATCTCAAGTTATAATTTTAAGAATACATGGTCATGAAATAAAAACATAGTGAAATTTTGCCCTAATTTGGTCAGGATTTTGACCTAACTTCATGGCACTTTTTCATATAGTTCCAAGGGGTATTTTTAAAAGTGATTAAAAGATGGATTGTAGAGCACATTGAAATATTTCCAAAATATCCAAGAACTCCTTGAGATCATTTTTGAGTACGGATAATCGAAGAGATGAAGTTAGGGTTTTATCACTTGAATTACAAGTCATTTTGTGATGAACAAATTCAAAATACAAAGTTATGCTGCATAACCTCTACTTTGCAGGCCTCAAACTTGTTAGGAACTCCATAATTAATTTCTTGCACAGCTGTTAGAGGTCTCATTTCAAGCATTCAATGCAAGGCTATGCTTTATATCCATTTTGGGAAGAAAGTGCACAATGCCATTTTGATAAAGTGACTTTTTGCACAAAAACTTGTTCTTGAGCCTTTAACTTGTTATTTTATGATCATACATGTCTCATAACACAAGAGAAATGGTTTAGACACTTACAATCACCCAACCCATGCTTGTACTACACATTGAAACTTGGTTTCCCACTTTTCTTGAAAATCAAGTAACATAGCAAATAGCTTGTAACTTATACTTATGACTTTGAAAACCACTCAAACCTATTTGCTTATAGATACACAAGCCATTTTCCACAAATCCCATGCATGCTTGACCCCTAAAAACACCAAGAACTCAAAACTGTATCACATACCTCCATTTTTGCCTAACCTGACCAAAAGTTTGAAACTCACATCTCCCTCGTGCGTTTTCAAGCCTTTTGGTTCCTAAAGTTTCTAAACATCATTTAAAACTCATCCCACACCCTGTTACAAGACTGTAACACCATTAACATCATCCTCCATTTTCAAAAATAGAGCTTTGCACTTGGACTTCTCCAGAACTCCTCAGGTACTTTCAGCTCAAGCTAAGCATCCCATTAGCTTCCTGGGAACTTGAGGAAGCTAACCCAATCATTGGAACTCACTGAAAGATACTCAAACTCTAAACCCGATACTCTCTTGCAAGGTAAGTTTTCTGACTTTGGAACTTTTCATACATGCATCATTAATGGTTTATTTGTGAATAAAAAATGTAGATATCATTTCCCTAAAGCTAACCATGTCCATAGTTTTCATTAATTTTGTTTGAACTTAGAGAATTTTAAGATTTAAGTTCCTGATATTTTTAGGGTTTAGATTAGGGCCATTAAAATTCATGCTTATCTATGATGTATAATTTATTGTTTTGCATTTCTGAAATCGTGAGGAAATTTGCTACAAGTTTCCTATTTACAGTTTTCATTTTTGTTGAGATTTGAATAAGATATAGAGGCTCTGGCTGGGCGTGAGGTTGAAGATGAAGTTCAGGCCATGGAATTGTTTACTATCATATATTTTTTGTTTTGATTATATAAATGGATGTATAGCCACCCCAGTTGTAGAAGCGCGCGCCTGTGACTTGAGGGACCTGGGTTTGAGCCCCAATGGTACCCTTTTGATTTTTTTTCTTCATATTTTTCCTATTCTGACTTTTTTGGACAAGCGCTGGGCCTCCTCCTTGGGCCTTGTTGTTTTTTTTTACTTTCTGACCCCCTGTTTCACTTACACACCCTGGTCCATTTTTATTTATTTTTTCTTATTTTTATTTATTTATTTTCTTAAATATTTTATCTAATGTTAAAAAAATCATAAAAAATACAAAAATATCAGATTTATAATTTGACATAGTTTATTTATTTTTTCTCAATAAAAATTATTTTTATTTAATCATACTTTATTTATTTCACTAATTGTTTTGTAAATTTAATTAAAAAATTAGGGTTTTAGTTATTTTCTTTTACACCATTTAAATATATTATTTTAAAACAAAAAAAGACCAAAAATATTTTATAATACTATAAATTATTTTTAAGACAAAAAATATCAAAAATATTCTTCTTATAAACTTAATTTTTTTTAATCCATTAATAGATTAGGGTTTTATTTAATTTCCTTTCCTAGTAAATTTAGGTTTTACTTTTAATTAATTATTTTCCTTTTAGTTAATTAGGTTAAAAAACAAAACCCCTTTCTTTCTAAAAAATCCAAACAAATATCCATTTTCTTCATATTTACATTCTTGTATATTTATTCATTTTGTACATTATTTATTTTAATTCTTGTACAAATTCAATATGGTTGTAATAAATAATTAGCTTTATTTTCTTGCAATCCCCATTTATAATTTGTACCCCCTCCCACAAGTATTATAATAGCGTAGTAATTTTAAATTCCACAATTTATCGCTTTATATACAAATGCTAGTAATTAGGGTTTGTATGGAAAAACTAAAACCAATCAATTAGAAAACCCTAATCAAAGACAAGACCAAGCATAAAAACAATACACTTGCACACAAGCACCCCTAGGGTAATTCCACTTGGTTGCCTTACTAAATAGCCATATTACGCATGTGAGGTATCTTAGCAAAAACAAGCCAAAATACAAGATCATAGTCCCTCGATGACGCTATCCATGTTGCCTTTCAAATCATATTAGTCCCTAAAAGAGAATGCTAAGATACCTTACAACATTGCTAATCATGGTTATACGATGACCCTCGCCCGTCCTGTTTACCTCCAAAGATAGGGTTACTTACCAAATTAATGGTAAGATAACAATGTCAAAGGAAAAGGAAATGTACATGAAAGACTTTAGAGTAGGTAGAATGGTCCTAATTACTTGCTCAATTTCAAAACAAAACATCCTTTCTATTTTCAAAACAAACACTTACACTTTCAAAACATCTTTCAAACTTGAAAACATTTTCAAAAGATCAACACCTTTGTATACATTCTTACAAACGAGAATCATTACAAAAGTTTGCCTAAACAATGGCCTCTTTACAAAATACTTTCAAAAACCACACAAAGCACAATTTCAAACAAAAGCAAGTGATCTAGCAAGTAACTAAGAGCCCATGGAAAACCATGGATGAAAAGGGTGCTAATACCTTCCCTTTTCATAATCTATCCCCCAAACTCAAGAAAAAATCTCAAAGGTCTTTCCTGTGCTTTTTCACCTTTCCTTTTGGATAAAAGAAAAGTCGGTGGCGAATCTTGCTAACCGCAACATTTGCGAAAAATGAAAAACACCCAAGTCAGTTCTCCCACTGTATCACATCTACCTTAGCAAAAAGTTTACCGAATGTGAAACAAGATACTTACTGCTCGAGAAAACTTGATGTGCTTTGGCATGGGCTTCTCGCCGACTGAGACAGTATATGTTGACCCACACTACTTTATTAATATCTAAGATGGATCCAATCAAGTATATCTTCGAGAAACCCACTCTCTCCGGAAGAATAGCGAGATGGCAAATGATCCTGACCGAATACGACATTCAATATACAACCCAGAAAGCAATCAAGGTAAGTGTATTAGCTGATCATTTGGCCCACCAGGCCATGGACGACTACCAGTCCATGAATTTTGAGTTCCTGGACGAGAGCATCATGTTAGTAACTGATTGTGAAGAACCTGGACCAGATGAAGGACTTGAGAAAGGATCCCGATCGACTATGGTTTTTGACGGAGCTTCCAATGCACTGGGAAAGGGTATTGGTGTTGTAATCATATCTCCCGAGGGCTGTCATACTCCTTTCACGGCCAGACTATGTTTCAACTGTACCAAAAATATGGCTAAGTATGAAGCATGCATCATGGGTCTCAAAGCTGTTATCGACTTGAGGATCAAGCTTTTAAGTATTTTCGGAGATTCGGCCTTGGTAATAAGTCAAATCAAAGGTGAGTGGGACATGAAGAACCCTAATCCTATCCCCTACAAAGAACATGTGCTGACATTGCTCCCATAGTTTGAAGAAGTCACCTTTGAACATTTTCCACAAGAAGAGAACCAATTAGCGGACGCACTGGCTACTATGTCATCCATGTTCAAGGTCAGATGGGACAAAGGAGCTCCCCAAATCACTATTGAGAGATTGGATGAACCATCATACTGCTACGGGATTGATAGTGAGGAAGTAATGGACAAAACTTGGTTCCATGAAGTGAAAAGGTACCTCGAGGCTCAAGAATATCCTGAGGGGGCATCTGTCAATGATAAAAAGTTTTTGAGAAGGTTCTCCCTAAAGTTCTTCCTCAGTACTGGAATCCTCTACAAGCGCAACCACGACTCTACTTTACTTCAGTGTGTAGACAAAAAGGAAGAAGAAAGGATTATGGCAGATTTACATGAAGGTACCTTTGGCACCCATTCTAGGGGACATACCATGGCTAAAAACATCCTACGGGCAGGATATTACTGGTCCACTATGGAAGAAAACTGTTATCAGCATTCCCGGACTTGCCACAAATGCCAGATCTATGCTGATAAAGTACATGTACCTTTGATTCCCTTGAATGTATTGACTGCTTCTTAGCCTTTTGCAATGTGGGGGCATCGATATGATCGGAGAAATCAGACCTACCACTTCAAATGGGAACCACTTTATCCTAGTCGCCATTGATTACTTCTCGAAGTGGGTTGAGGCTACCTTTTTTACTACTGTTACCAAGAGTGCTGTGATGCGGTTCATCAAGCACAACCTTGTCTGTCGGCATGGTGTTCCAGAAAGAATCATCACAAACAATGGTACGAATCTCAAAAATACTATGATCACCAAACTCTATAAGCAATTCAAGATCCAACATCATAACTCTTCTCCCTACCGGCCGAAGATGAATGGCGCTGTGGAGGCTGCTAACAAGAACATTAAGAAAATCATACAGAAAATGATGGTGACATACAAAGACTGGCATGAGATGTTACCATTTTCTATTCAGGGGTACCGTACCTTAGCACGTACGTCAACAAGGGCAATACCTTACTCTCTGGCGTATGGTATTGAGGAAATCTTACCTATCGAGGTCCAGATCCCTTCTTTGAGAATCATGAAGGATGCAGGTTTGAACAAAGATAATTGGATCCAGACTCGACTTGACCAACTGAATCTGATTGATGAGAAAAGGTTAGCGGCTATTTGTCACGGTCAGATGTACCAGAAGCGTATGATCAAGTCTTTTAACAAAAAGGTCAGACGCCAGATATATCAAGTGGGTGATCTAGTAATCAAGTGCATCATACTTCCACAAAGTGATTCTAGGGGAAAATGGACTCCCACATACGAAGGGCCATTTGTAATTAAAAACATATTTTCTGGTGGAGCCATGATTCTAACCACCATGGATGGTGACGACCTTCCTCACCCTGTGAATGCAGACATAGTTAAAAAATACTACGCATGAATAAAAACCCTCTAGGTTGACTGGCCTAGGAAAAAATAAGGGCATCCCGGTGAACCAAAAGGGTTCGGGCAAAATTAGGGATAAACACAAAAAGATCTGTACACCCGGCAAGTCGTAAACCTGAAAAGGCGGCTTGGGAAAAAAAGGATATCCCGGTGGACTGAATACCCGAAAGGGCGGTCAAGGCAAAAGTTAGGGGTTTAAAGCGTATAACTATGTCTTGCCATCAGACTTCAGTATTGACTATCAAGCTCAAACGTTATCAATCGATCCAGTCAACTTCAGACAATTATAAAAGTGATGAGACGCTCAAGGACATAAGGGAAATAACCTAATTGAAACTCATTGGGATTATTACACATAACTGTTTTCTCTTTGTACACTATATTGTATAGTTTTCATTTTTACACCAGCATTCTCCTACTAGAATGTCAGTCTCTTTGTATAAAAAATGCCTATTATTTGCAAAACTTCTAAATCAATACAAATTATTTCTTTGAAAGTACAAAACTTTTCGTTTTATGTTTTGTTTTGCAAAAAAACGTCCAGTGATTATTTTTGACATATGCATTTGAATATGGCTACTGTTTACAAATACTTGCATAAAAACAGAAAGACAGTTGCTGATGACTTTAAGGAATTGGACCAAGTCTAAAAAGCCATTTGCAGTCCCCACAGATATGTTCTCCAGTAGGTACAAAGGCATAGACGTCCTACTGCAAAGTCACTGCTACATCCCCAACATACGTCCTAGTGATATCTATATCCCCACAGAGTAGAGATAACCAAAGTTTTGATCTCTTCTTCCCCAAGCAGGAATTACCTCCTCCAGCAAAGTTCCCTCAGAGAGCTGAAATATGTATTCTCCATCCAAGTTTTTATAACCTCAAACAGTTTATAAAGCCTTATCCCCGATAGAGTTTATTTCTCTAGCTGCAGAAGTTTATCCCCCAACATATTTTATTTCTCTACATGGGTAAAATCTCCCACGAAGCATCTCCTTCCCCACGGAGTCATTCTCAAGCAGAAGTCAAAGATCCCCGACAGAGTACCCTCAAACGGAAGGAGGAAATCCCCGACAAATCATCTGTGTTCGTCATCCCCAGCGGAAACGAAGTATTCAACTTCCCAATACTCTCCAGCAGCAGTCAGGGATTTATTTTCCCAGACTAGGAATATCGCAACAACACCCCATATTCATATATCATGCCATGCGCATACACATCACATACAACATAATCTCATTTTCTTTGAGAACATCATCACAATGCACTTCATACATCATGGCATTGCATATGCCTAACTCTTTACCTTCTTCAGGAAAGATCAAATCAACAAACACCGTTGACTACTTGCATGACCTGTTAAAGAAACTGCAAAGCCTGGATTTCGACCAGATAACAGTTTAAGTTTCTACGAAGCCTTGAATCCGACCAGAGAGTAGTTCACTTCTTCAATTACTGTGAAACCTGGATTTTAACCAGATAAGAGTTTAAGTTGCTACGAAGCCTAGAATCCGACCAGAGAGTAGTTCACTTCTTCAATTACTGTGAAGCCTGGATTTCGACCAGATAACAGTTTAAGTTACTGTGAAGCCTGGAATCCGACCAGATAGTAGTCCACCATACTGTGAAGCCTAGACCCGACCAGATAAAAATTAACTTAATTGCTGAAGCCCGGAACTCGGATGGATAATAGTCAATCAACAATTAAAGACATTGTGAAGCCTGGAATCAGACCAGATAACAATATAAGGTGTTGCAAAGCTTGGAATCTGACCAGATAGCAGTTTACCATGTCAATTACTATGAAGCCTAGACTCGACCAGATAATAGTACACCTCAGATTCAAGTTGAAGCCTGGACCCGACTAGATAACAACTTAATTTCTTCAAATCACAGAAGCCTGGATACGACCAGATCATGCTGTACCTCAGATTCAAGTTGAAGCCTGGACCCGACCAGATAATAGCTTAATTTCTTCAAAACACTGAAGCCTGTATACGACCATATAACAATTCAATGTTTACAATTACTGCAAAGCCTGGAACCGACCAGATAGAAGTTAATTTCATATTCCCCAATAAGTCGCTGTGAAGCCTCAAATACGACCATATAACAGTCAACTTTTGTTATCCTCAGCAAGTTACTGTGAAGCCTGGACCTGACCAAAAAAAACAAATTTTCATCTCTCCATGTCAAGAGATAGCTTCCCCAGTAGAGTAATGGAAAACTGAAGTTCCTAGACTCTATTCCCCACAGAGTTTTCCTCAAATAGGAAAACAACAGAAATCAACGTCCCCCAGTGGACTCCTCCTCAGAAAACAGGAACAGGAATCCCCACAAAGAGACCTCTTATGAAGTCAGCATCTACTCTGGATGGCATCTTTAAGCCCATCTCCGACGACTCTCCGTCATTTTCTCTGGATGGCTTCTTTAAGCCCATCTCTGAAAATCTTCTGTCATCTTTTCCAAATGGCATCAATAAGCTCGTTCCCGATATTATCCACCAACAGTGCTACTTCAGACGAGTGAAAATTTCTGGGCACTCTAGGGTTCAATCATCTTCCACCTTCAGATCACGAAAGGCAGACAAGCCAATCTACATCCTCAGGTTTAAGAAGATTGAACAGGGGCAGCTGTTGTACCCCAAAATTTGCCCTCTCATATTTTCCAAAGATTTTTTCCTCACATGGTGGTTACAAACACTTGGTTAAAGAAAGAGGAAATTTTTGAATATTAGCAAAGTGCCTTTAGATTGGAAGTTCAACAATGTCCTTCTATTGGCAGTTAAACAGTGCCATTCAATTGGCATAACAACAAGTTTCGACTGAGCCCTTAAAAAACTTTGAAATAAGCTTGACTTACTAGTCTTAGATTGGGCATTTAACACCCTTCGCTCAAGCTTTGGTCCGCAAGTCTTCAATTGAACTTTGTTTTCCTTTGAAATGGCTCCCTTCGATTCAGAAAGAAGGGGAGTTCCTTTTGACTTCCTTCGTTTAAAGTATCTCTGGCTTCTTTCGTTCGGAACTATCTCTGGGCTTCCTTCGTTTGTAGCACCTATGGCTTCTTTCATTTGGAACTATCTTTGGGCTTCCTTCGTTTGAATCACCTTTGGCTTTTTTCGTTTGGAACTATCTTTTGACTTCCTTCGTTTGAAGAACCTATGGCTTCTTTCATTTGGAACTATCTCTGGGCCTCTTTCGTTTTTAAGCACCTTTGGTTTCTTTCACACAGGCCCCATTGGGAAAAATTTCCTGCATGCCTGCCTGCATAAGGAAGGAATTTTCTTCACACCTATAAGGAAAACACCTACTGCATTCATGCCTGTACAAGGCAGGAACTTCCGTCATGCTAAGTTTTAACAGCCCAATTTCTACACTATGGATTTCCAAAAGTCCATTCGAAGGACACTTGTTGCTGGCCATTCGAAGGGGCTAAATCAGAGCCATTCGAAGGAGCATGTAGAAGGCCCATTCAAAGGATACACATGAGGCCCAGAAGAAAAGAGACAATATGAGGTTCATTCAAAAAAAGGCAATTTAAGGCCCATCTTTTATATCTTAGGATTTTTCAGACATCTTTCCTACTTCACGCATTTACCTATTTTCATATTTTTCCATATTATTGTATCTGTCTATTGGATGTAATAGATTAAAACTAGGACATTTACTGTTTTATCCCCCTCATCCTTGTGCAGTGTAAATCCCCTCCCCAAAGCATTGTAATAGCATAGATTTAAATTCTTGCACTTTAATATTCTGCAATATATATTAACGGTTAGTAATTAGACGTGTATGATAAGACTAATAATCAAACGCTTGTAAGTACGAAGTGCGCCTAAGAGGGGGGGGGGGGGGGGGGGGGGGTGAATTAGGTACTTTAAAAATTTCTGGTTTTAATGATGATGGATATTATTTTTCAGGTTTATGGTGAGTTTATGAAAGAGTAAAGTGAAGAAAAATAAAGAGACACAAGCGATATATCATGGTTCCAATCACAGTCCGAGAGTACTCCAGTCCCCTTTCAACATGAAAGAGATTTCCTTATTGTGGAAAACTTAAACAAGAACTAACTAAAACCAAGAACAATCCTCTTGGACCAAGAACAATCCTCTTGTATTTTCACTATGTCAAAAATGAGAACAATCCTCTCAAAATGACTTTACTTGTATCCAAGAATCCTAGAAAAACAAGATTTATAAAACCACTTAAGCTTATTTCCAACAATCCTGAAAAATAAGCAAGTATATAGAAATATTTGATTTGAGTGAGTTTGAGTAGCAATGATCACTTTGAGTGATTTAATCAATGAATTGATATTCTCTTCCTTTGATAATAGTATACAATGACTCAAGATATATAATGCTCATAGTTTTATGGTTAACAATAAGTGAAAGTGTGCAGAAAACTTGTGTATGAAAATGTATAACAACTTGAGTTTGATTTTTGAAAATTCAGAAAATATAATTGGAAGAGGTGTTGAAATGATTTTGAAAATGAGTATTTATATGTTCATAGCACCTTTTTGAAATAGCATAAAGTTCTATAAATGAATCATGAACAATTGCCAAGATTGAGTGAAAGGTTTCCATGAAATGGTGTTATGAACAGGCATGTGTAAAGCTGCTGTTTTTCAAAATCGTGCAGCATGCAATCGATTGCGCCCTTTGTGTAAATCGATTGCACGGGGTTTCAAAAGCTAGAAATTCAAATATTTTGAGTGTGCAATCGATTGCACAAGAGTGTAAATCGATTGCATTTGAAGTTAGTAGCAAAAATTAATTGAGTGCAATCGATTGCATAAACATGCAAATCGATTGCACTTAGAAACAGTAGCAAATGTTTTGAAAAATTGAAGCATGCAATCGATTGCACTAATATGCAAATCGATTGCACTCAAGTGAAAAATGATTTTTAGCTTAGAAAAACTTGAGTAAAGATTTAGACAATATAAAATATTTATTTTGACCGTTGAGCATCTATGTCTTAAGTTCAAAGTAAGTATTATCATTATACTTTGAAATTTTCTAAGTGCTTGAACTAAAGACTTTATCCACAGATGCTTTTAGCTTGATCAATAATCTTTGCCTTCTTTGTCAATGATGGTTTGTATTCATCAAAACAAAAGTGCATTTGAGAAGCTTGATTTTACAACGCTAACAAACTTAACAAAAAGGTAAATAACTGAATTGAACACAATTGCACATAAGCACCCTAGGGTATTCCACTTTGGTTTCCTTTAAGAAATAAAACAGTCATGAGGCAAGAACGCTTTAGCAAAGACCCATAAATAAAAAAAGATCATAGTCCCCTGATGACCCTACATTTCCTTTCGGTAAATAATCTAGTCCCTAAAAGAAAATTGTTAAAGCGTCTCCACAAGTTGCCTTCGTGACTGTAAAATGTCCCTTCGATTATCCCTCAGACATCCGACGACAAACCTACCTACTCGTTAATAGTAGGATAGCATTGCCTAAAGGAAAATAGGAAAAGAATGACCCTTTTCGAGTAAATAAGTAGATAGCTATTAGAAGTTTGCTCAAACATTTCGGCACTTACATAAAAACTACTTTTCAAAAACAATTTCAAAACACTTTGTATACTTTCTCCACTATCCCGAGAAACATTACAAAGTTCGCCGTACTAAGGCATTTTCAAAACATTTTCAAACACAAAGCACAAAGGTATTTTAAAATGAGCAAACCTCTAAGAGCCCATAGAAAACTACAGATGGAAAGGGTGCTAACACCTTCCCTTTCCATAATCTACCCCCTTACTCAGAAAACATCTCGAAAAGGTCTTTTTCTGTTCTTTTCATCTTTTCCTTTGTTGGATAAAAGAAAAGATGGTGGCGACTCTTGCTTACCGCACATTTGCGAATACAAACGCAAAACCAGTATATGGAAGTTGGTTCTGCAACCGTATCACACACAAAATTAGCAACAATCAAATTAAAGTTCAATAACTAGAATAACAATAACTAAAAGCAACAAGCGTTCATACCCCCGAGTGTTACGTATTAGAGAAATGACATCGACTCGAACTACTGAAGGTATACCACCTTTACTCTGGATTACCTGCATGTTACCAATGTAAGGGTAACATTCAAACAAAAGGGGTGAGATATCTAACAATATAATAAAACGTATGATAAATAATATATTAGATCAGATCATATAATATCACCATTTCACATCTTATAAACAATAATAATCGCAAGGGAACATTAACAACATACAACATTTACCGCATCAATACATAACTTCTTTATGCAATCATGTAATGCGACTCAATACTATGCAAATGCATGTGATACCATTGGAGCAGAACTCCCATCTTAAAATAATTGCCAATAAATAGAGGCATCAACAAGGCATAAGCCTTCATCTTAATTTTCGCCAATACATTCCATCTTAACGAGCATCAGCTCCATCTTGATATGAAATGTATGTGACACAATCATGAATGTAGTAACAACAACTATAACTAACAACATCTCAACATGAATCATCGTTGGCAAGAAGCCTACAACTCAATAGCTACCAATAATTAAAGGCATCTCATCATAATTCATCAACTCAATTCATCAACATAAATCATCAGCATAATTCATCCACGTAAATTCACATCAACTCAACCATAACCACAACACAACAGCAGGTCAACAACAATTCAACATTGGCCATAGGCCTACAACATGATATCGCCCATAAATATTCGGACAATTCTCGACTATGCCGATTAATCATTCATATAATGCTTATCTCTAATTACTAAACATCTACATATTATTATACTGTATTACTACATCATTATTATTAATAATCTTACTGTTATGAACCAAGCAATAATCTAAGATCGTCGTATCCTCATCATACTTCACGAAATCATTATAGTGATTAATGCAGAAGCTAACTCTATCCTAATTTGGGTACTAGGATTATTCTTCTTATCCCTAATTTTAATCCTTATGAATTAATTTCATCGGGTTAGCTATCCAACGCTTCAAACCGCACCTCAAACGGAGTCCGAAACTCAAGTTACAGCCTTTGGAAAAATCTGTCAAAAATTGGACTGCATGAGTTGACGCGTGCCTCCTTGAGTCAACGCGTACTGGGTCTGAATCCTGCATGAGTCGACGTGTAACCTCTTATGTCGACTTATAATGAGTCTAAAACACTCCATGTTTCGACGCGTGATCCTTTCGTATCGACTCATCCTGAGTCTTAAATCCTGCATGTGTCGACACAAGGCCTTTGAGGTCGACTCATACTGATATGTGCTAAATTTATTCTGCGATTTCACTGTGATTTCCCTTCCCTAGGTCCTAAAAACATCATCTAATCATAGGCAATCATCCCTTATGAAAATCCTATGTTTCTACATCAATTATACAACATTTGGGCATCATTATTCATCTCTAAATCATTGATTTCTGATCAAACAACAATACATATATATCAATCACAAAAAAAACTATTTCTTTCAAATCCAATCCCATATACTACTCATCACAAACCCTATTATAGAGGCAGAACCCCACCTTACCTTGGATTGAAGGTTGCTCTACAATTTTCTGATCGAATTCTGTTTTGCCTCTTTTCCTTCTTTTCTGCAACTTCCACGTTCTCTTTCTCTCTTCCAACCCTTATTTTCTTTTACTTCTTACTGTTACTTCTTTTTCCTTATTATTTCTCAATAACCAATATAATAACACTATAACTCTTATTATGTCTTAATGGGCTTAAACTCCTACACCTCCCCTCTCTACTACTTGTAATCATTAAAAATAAACCCACATCAAATAATAGAATTATTCTAATATTATTCTACAGCTTAATCGAATAAATTAATCCAAATAACAACAATATATCATAATTCAACATTCGACAACTTCACAAATGATCCAAACATAATTTAATTAAATAATTAATTAAATTATGGGCGTTACAACTCTCCCCCACTTAGAATATTTTCATCCTCGAAAATTTACCTTAATCAAACAACACAGGATAGGACTCCCGCATCTTGCTTTCCAACTCCCAAGTCATGCTTTCTCCGGCAACTCCTTGCCAAACCGCTTTCACCAAAGCAATTTCTTTGCCCCTCAGAGTATTTATTTTACAATCCGCGATTCGTATATGCATCGTATCCACAATAAGGTTATCTCGTACTTGCACATCATCCATACGAATCACATGAGATGGATCGGGAATATACTTTCAGAGTTGCGACACATGAAACACATCATGCAAATTCGAAAGATTAGGCGGTAAAGCCACTCTATAAGCAACATTCCCAACTCTCTCTGAAATCTGATATGGACCAATAAAATGAGAAGTGAGCTTCTTAGACTTTAATGCTCATCCAACACCAGTCACAGGTGTAACTCTCAAAAACACATGGTCACCTGCTTGAAATTCTAAGTCCTTCCTTCGCTTGTCATGAAAACTCTTCTCTCTACTTTGGGAAGCTTTCATCTTTTCTCAAATCAACTTCACCTTCTCAGTAGTCTCACGAACAGGTTTAGGTCTAAGTATTACACTTTCTCCAGACTCATGCCAACATAAAGGAGTTCTACATCTTCGACCATACAATGCTTCAAAAGGTGCCATCCCAATACTAGAATGGTAACTGTTATTATAAGTGAACTCTATTAACAGAAGGTAAGTATCCCACGAACCTCCTTACTCAAGAACACATGCCCTCAACAAATCTTCCAACGATTGAATAGTCCGTTCAGTCTGACCATCCGTCTGAGGATGATACGCCGAACTCAACCTCAACTTAGAACCCAATGCTTCTTACAAACTCTTCCAAAAATCAGAAGTAAACCTCAGATCTCTATCCGACACAATGCACAAAGGAACACCACGCAACTTCACAGTTACACTAGTGTAAATATCAACCAACTTTGCCATTGGAAAATTGATGTTAATAGGAATAAAATGAGCCGACTTCTTAAGCATATTAACAATCACCCAAATCGAATCATGTCCTCTTAAAGTATTAGGTAACTCCGTCGCAAAGTCCATCAAAATGATATACCATTTCGATTCTAGGACTTCTAATGGTTGCATCAACCCTGCAGGCTTCTGATGTTCAACTTTCAACTTCTGACAATTCAAACATGCATACACAAACTGAGCCACATCACTCTTCATCCCAGGCCACCAATACAAATTCTTTAAATCCTGACACATCTTTGTAGCTCCTGGATGAATAATCAACTTACTTCTATGACTCTCTTCAAGGATCACTTTCTTCATCTCTGCATTATCAGGAATACAAATCTGATTACGAAATCTCAACACACCTTCCGCATCTAACTTAAAATCATTATTCTCAGTTCATGTATTCCATGAATACTCCCGGCGCATTAGTAACACCGAAAGGCATCACCGAATACTCATAATATCCATAACGCATTCTGAAAGCCGTCTTCTGGATATCTTTATCCTTCACTTTAATCTGATGGTAACCCTACCTCAAATCAATCTTATTGAACACACGAGCATCCACCAATTGATCCATCAAGTCATCTATTCTTGGAAGGGGATACTTGTTCTTAATTGTCACTTTATTCAATTGTCTATAATCAACACAAAGCCTCATACTTCCATCTTTCTTCTTTACTAGCAACACTGGAGCTCCCCACGGTGATACACTTGGTCTTAGAAACTTCTTTTCAAGTAAATCTTCCAATTGCTTCTTTAACTCTGAAAATTCAGATGCAGACATCCTGTATGGTGCCATAGACATATGTCTGGTACCAGGTACAAGATCAATAACAAATTCAACTTCCATCTCTGGAGGTACATCAGTAATTTCATCAGGGAAAACTTCAGGAAATTCACGCACCACCTGCAATTCCTCAATTATAGCTTGATTATCGACAAATAGCGACGCCGTAAATGAAAACATTTGTGTTTCTTCTAGCATCAACTATCGCAACTATCTAGCAGACAACAAACTATCTTCCTCTTCTTTAAGATTAGAAAACCTCACAGACTTGCTATAGCAGTTAATATGAACATAGTTACACTCTAACCAATTCATAGCCAGAATCACTTCTAACCCTCTTAAAGGCAAACAAACCAAATCAACAGCAAAGCCTCTATCGAAAATCGACAAAGCACACTTTAAACACATAAAAGAAGTAGTCACCGACCCCTTGGCTGGAGTGTCGATGACCATCTCTCCATTCATAGAAGACAACATAAGACCCAATCTTTCAACACAATCAGCAGCAATAAAGCAATGAGTAGCACCAGTATCAATAATAGTAATTAAAGGAGTACTATTAATGAAACATGTACCTCTGATAAGTCTGTCCTCAGCAGCCGCCTGATCCTCAACCAAAGCAAACACTTTACCACTTGTCTGCACCCTCCTTGGTTTCTGACACTGACTACCAACGTACCCTTCTTCACCACAAATTAAAAAAATCACCTCCTTATGCTTGCACTCAGATACAACATGTCCAGTCTTACCATAACAAAAACACCTCTTTACCTCAACAATACACACATTAATCTTATGGCCAGGTGTTGTACCCTAAAATTTTCCCTCTCATTTATCAAAGGATCAACCTGGACCCTCAGTTTTGCTTCTGTCCAATTTCAAGCCTTGAATTACAAATTTTCCAAGAAAGTCATTCAAAAGGGAAAAATGGTGATTTGCATACTGAAAAGTCAAACTTTGACTCTTGGGTCAAAATCAATTTTCAAGGATCATATTTCATCAAGACATGTTGAAATATGAAGTTTGTTTCATCAAGAAATTTAAAAGTCAAAATTACTTTGGAAAAGTCAAAATTCTAAATACTTAGATTTTTTCTAAGTGTTTAAGAAATATGACAAGCTCAGAACTTCTGATCAGATTCTCACCATGATGCAAGTTGATTCTGGAAGAATTTCTGGCACAAAAGTTATAGATTTCAAAAAGATCTAAAACATTGCAGAACAAAACTTCTCCTGGAAATGCTGGAATTTCAAGTTATAAATGTCCAAAGACACGTCCATGAAACTAAAGCACTCAGCAAATTCTGGACACTTGCAAGACAGAGTTGGGTCAGAAGTTCTGGGCCATTTTTCATAAAGGTTCAGTCATAGTTTGCAAGGGAAATTCCAAGAAGGTTACAAAGCGTGCTACAAGCTTCTTGGAAAGTCTGAGTGTTCCTTCAGAAAATGCTAGAGCAAAGAGATACAAAGATCAGAAGTTGGATGTTTATTCTAAGTTACGCTGAAGCTGAACTTCTGATCCAAATTTAAGCAATGATGCAGAATATCACATGGCAGAACTTCTGGTTTGATAGATCTCATCATCATTTAATGCTCACAACTACTTTTGAGTCTTTATCCAACGGATTTCCCCACGCGTGGCATAGAAATACCATTGCTGTCCTTGAAAAGCAGATTTTGTACAAAGTTTATGCCGGACTCATGCTTCGTTTTTTCTTCTGAGGGTACTTTTCCTTAATTCATGCTTACAAACCCAGCTTAGGCACGGCTAAAAGCTTCTAACCATATTACTTTGTGCCTTGAACCATACTTGTTTAAACTTGCTTCAAGAACAAGTCATCGCCTAACATTTGATGGCTATACATTTAATTTCTCCAAGCTACTAAATCCTTGCCTATAAATTAGACCATATTTGCAACTGTAAAAAGGTCAAAAAATTAACAAATAAAAAGCCTTGAATCCCTACTAAAATTCCAAGAGCCCAAAGCTGCAACACAAAATACAAAACTTGTTAACTTTTGATTTCTTGCATTCAAAACTCCATCTGTTCTCAAGTGTTTCATGACTAAAACCATCCACACAGTTTCTGATTCACATATTAGAAGCTATCCTATCTTTTGTGTTCATACTGTAATACACTCTCCATCCATCTCCACGTCAAAGAAGTCAGAACATTACCCCTTATCTGTTCCAGAGGTTGAAAACTCCCAACCTGCTGAGTACGTGAAGAAGCTGCTCAGAACATCACTAGAGTTCAGGATCAACCTCCAGTTCACAGAATCTTTTCCAGCTGCAAGGTAAGCTTCTGCTGACTCTCATCATATTACTTAAGCATTACCAGATTTGCATGTTCAAAAATACAATGTAGACATCATGTTTCTGATGTTGTACATATTCTGAGGTTTCACGTATTTGTCTGCCTAAGTAGGGAGTAAATCAGTTCAGAACTTCTTGAAGAAATTAGAACTTAGAATTAGGATTAGAAAATTCATGCTTGCCTCTGATTTATAGTTCTTATATTTCTTGTTTCTGAAACACAATGAAACCTTCCATAATTGTTATATGCGCATCTTCTGTTTTGTTGAGAAATGATCAAGTGGAAGATGTTCTGACTAGCATGGAGAGGGAGACTAAGTCCTGCCACTGGTATTAGAACTTCTAAAATCTTTTTTGTTTCCAGCGGACCCATAACTTCTGACTTTACTTAGTTTTACTAATATGATCTCTGTTTTGCAGCACGCCAGAGTCAGAACTTCTGATCTCATTTAGTCAACAATACGCTGATTCTATTTTATTTTTCCTCACTATTTTTGCTATCATTTCTTATTTCACTAATCAAAAACACCAAAAAACATTTTACATTTTACATGCTTTATTTTATTTCTTTTAACATATAAGATAAAAAATGTTTTCTTAAACCAAACTTATTTCCTTTTTTACAAAACAAGTCCATTTTACATTTCTTGTACATTCTTATCCATTTCAATATGGTTGTAATAGTAACTTAGGATTTAATTTTATTTGCAACCCCCATTCATAAATATGTACCCCCATCCCTAAAATATTGTAATAGCATAGGACTTTACATTTCTGCAATTTATCGCTTTTGAATGTAAATGCTAGTAATTAGGGTGTGTATGACAAGATATGAAATTGAAAAATAGATAACCCTAATCAAGACTAAAATGCATGCAATCAAATACACTTGCACACAAGCACCCCTAGGGTAAAATCCACTTGGTTTCCTTACAAAATGGCCATATTACGCATTAAAGGTATCTTAGCAAAAACAAGCAAATACAAGATCATAGTCCCTCGATGATGCTATTCAAAGTTGCCTTACAAAAATGTTGTTAGTCCCTAAAAAATGCTAAGATACTTTGCAACATTGCTAATCATGGCTATAGGATGACCCACGCCCGTCCCATTTATATCCAAAGATAGGGTTGCTTACCAAATTAATGGTAAGACAACAATGTCAAAGGAAAAGAAAATAAAAAAGAAATACATTTGAGTAGGTAAATTGCTCTTAGTTACTTGCTCCATTTCAAAACAAACATACTTTTTATTTTCCAAACAAACATTTACACTTTCAAAACATCTTACAAAACTTGAAAACATTTTTAAAAAGATCAACATCTTTGTATACATTCTTACGAACGAGAATCATTACAAAGATTGCCTAAACGATGGCCTCTTTACAAATACTTTCAAAAAACCACACAAAGCATAATTTCAAACAAAAGCAAGTCATCTAGCAAGTAACTAAGAGCCCATGGAAAACCATGGTCGAAAAGGGTGCTAATACCTTCCCTTTTAATAATCTACCCCCCGAACTCAAGAAACAAATCTCAAAGGTCTTTTCTGTGCTTTTTCACCTTTCCTTTTGGATAAAAGAAAAGTCGATGGCGACTCTTGCTAACCGCAACATTTGCGATAAAATGAAAAACCTTCATGTCAGATCCCCCACCGTATCAAAGAACTGGCAACTCTGATGGGGAAAATTCTCAAAGTGGGGTTACCTTAGGGATAAATCACATTTACTTGATTACCTTATTTGACTTGTATGCTTTACACTATAGTTCTTTGTTTGGGTTTGAATCCTTTACCCAGATTTGGGATACATTATACGTAAGTAGCAATACGTTATGGAATTTGTGCGGGGTATAACAACATGGTCTAAGCAATAGCTACGTTAGTGCGACATATTTGTGGGTACCGGTAGCCTTTGAGTTAATCAAAGAGAATACGGGGCCGCTGAGTGATGTCATGAAGCACTAATGAACTTTTAGAACCTTTACTTGACCAACTTGGCCTTTAGGATGTAGTGAGATGACCGGCTTTGGTGCATTCCGAAGTTGGTAGATACTCGATACTACACTCATTGAGGTTTGGTTTCTTGGGATATTTCGGTCGCCATTAAAGAGGCTTGAGCTGAAACAATGACCAAGGAAACAATCCAGTGATATTTAGTTCCTTAGAACCTGATTACTATTACTAGGACAGGTTTAAGCCAACTAAACTTCAAGAGGGTACTTACTTATAAAACTCCATGCAAGCCTGAACCTAAGGACTTGTCTGCTTTGTGTATATGATTATTTGTATATAAACTTGCTTACTTTGCATATTTATACATAACATCATATCATAGCATTTTCAGTAATCCTTTCAAGGATCTCAAGGGCCTTTGATACAGGGTCACGTTGAACCAGACGTCTATCAGGGGGCAATAGGATTTATTTTCCTTTAACCAAACATCGTCAAGGATCAAGTACAACAAACTTGAGTCAAAGGCTACAACCCACTCGACATGATGAGCTTAATTCTCGTGGAAAGACATTCACCGATGCAAAGTTCTCCAATCAAAACTATAAGTGACTACTAATCCCGCGAGATCCTTGAAAACATGCATCCACATATCATGCATCATATCATGACAGGTTTCTCCCATACAGATCTCCTTATCTTCCTACTTTTTATTTCAGTAAAATGGATATAGAACAAACGGTGAAGGGCATCCAGGCTCAAAATGCTCAACTTCAAGAGATGTTCTTGAACCTATCTAAGGGACAAGAAGAGGTCAAGGTGCTCCTCACTAGGGGCATGATCATGGGGAATCCTGAGGGCAACAAAGATGACCAGTTGGAGCGGCTACAAACTGAGATAGCCGTAATGAAAGTCTAGATGATGAGACAACTGGTGGGCCAGATGGCTCTCATCTAAAACTTGGCTCAGGGACAAGAAGAGTTGAGAGTCCTCATCAATAAGCTTCATCAAGACGATTGCAATCGTATGGGTCAAACAACCAGGATTAGAAATCAAGTCACTACTCAACCTTCCATGAGATAAGAAGTTGGTTTAAGGGAGAGAAGACATTCCAAAATTGATGCCACGACACGAGCCCAACAACGACTTCATCAACATCAATCAGAAAATCAGCAAAGGCAAAGTGAGCACAAAAGATAGTTTACCAACATCAACATACCACTATCCCAAGCTTTGCAACACATGCTGAGGATGAATCTGATTACACCAATAAGACCTCATCCAAATCCCAAAAAAATTTCTCCCAGGTACAATCCCGATGCCAGGTGTGTCTATCATTCCGATAGTTCTGGGCATGACACAAACGATTGTTGGACGCTGAAGTACAAGATTCAAAACCTGATTAACGAAGGAATGCTGAAGTTCACACAAGATGGCCATGCTGAATTCTTCTGCCGTCCCTCAAAGGCTCACCACCGAAAGTGACGAGTTCAGACAAAGAGGCTTCTGCTTATTTGAATTTCCAGTTGTAATTTCTTTTGGTTGTTCAAACACTTATCTATTAATGTAAAAATTTGTTTCATTAATGCATTGCATATGTTTGCCTTGAATTCATCAATTCTTTTTCACTATATTTAAACTATGCTTTTTACTCTCCTTATGACATTTAACTCTTGCTAAAAGTTACGAGCCTTTAGAGGGAGGATGACGAAAACAATGCCATAAATCTCATACAGTATGCTTTTGAACAGACTTTGCTGACGATGTACAAGCATTCTTTCAAATATTAAACACTGGAGTTATAAGAAAGATAATCCCTAGTCAACCCCTTCGAGCCAAAGAAGTATACGTTTTCTTTTTTTCGCAAAAAAATTGAAACCTTTAATCAAAACCTGGGGCAGGGTAGTCTTTCAGTTAATATAAATACGCGTTCAAATCGCAAACTCTCATCTTGTAAATAAAATGAATGACATCAAAAACGTTCCTCTGGAATCAAAAGGCGGTGATGGTTCCCTATTACGTAGGCAGTCATTATCTCTCAAAAAAAGAAAAGCCCACTAAGTCAAAACCTACAAAGGAGACTTAAGAAAAACTGGGGCATCCCGCTGACCGTAATCTCAAAATAAGAACAATCGGAAAAAAAATTAGGGATAACAAATCAAAAGAAAGGAGGTCACTATAAATCCTCAACATAATGAAAAATGCTGCAAAAATGACTGCCTTCCGACAAACTTAACTTGTCTAAACCATCACCAAAACGTCATTCCAGACTCAATTGAAGTTCAAACACACAATTAACTGAGTTTATAGGACTGAAGAACATCACGAAGAGTGGGTGGGTACAAATACTCTTTGAGCCTTTATCCTTTGTTCCTTAAACCGTGAACCAAGCCATGTTACAACCCTTCAAAAGTCCTAAGTGAAGTATGGGTTAGTTCGAAAGCATACTGTTACAAAAGGTAACCTGACTCCTGTAAGGCTTTACTCTAAATCCTGAGTTTGAAATTTCTTACAAAACTTCTTTACTTGCTAAAATGAATTTTCAAAATTTCCAGACAAGCATAAACTTTGCATTATTTGAATATCGCTGTTTTCATATGGCTATTTGTTTGACAGCGGAGAAATTCACACAACGGATATCCAGTGAACAAAAGCTCTCTCAGTGAACAAAATCACTTCAAGTGGGATAACATTTCCAATGGAAAATCTCCTATCAACAAGGGGGCATGACATGTCACTATCCAGAACACCTGGGGCAGTCCAGTCAAGATCCCAAGAAATTTCTCAAGAAATGCTGAATATACCAGGGGCAGGTTGCCATTACTTGGGGCATTGAACGCAAATCCCAACAAATGGTTACGTACAGTCAATTAATTCTTGGCAGTGCCACAAACACTTGCTACTAGGGGCAGTGAAAAATCTCCCCAAGATCCTTCTCATAGGATGACTCCTAGCCAGAGTTTCAATCTCTGAAAATTTTCTCACCAGCTTAGTCGATCTCAAGAATCCTCGAGGATTTTCCCCAGTGAAGAAGACACCTCTCCAACAGACTAAGAAACAAGGTTTATTTCCCCAACAAACGATAGGGTTCCCCAACTTGAGTTCGCCTCTCCGAGCTACTAAAAATCAAAGGACCACAACTCCTCTTCCCTAGTCGACTACTCTACGATCCCCAACAAGTTACTGTGGAGCCTGGACCCAACCAGATATCAGTTCAACTTCGACTCCCCAGTATAGAAACAGACAACTGAGACTCCTGAACTCTTTTTCCCTAAGCAAGAATCAACACTCTCCACAAAGCTTTCAACATTCCCCAACAAAGTTCTCCTCAAATAACAAAACAGGAATCCCCAGCGGAAACATTCTAAGTAATGTTTGAAGACACGCCTACTCTTCAACAACAATCCGGGATTTAATAACTCCCCAAAACGTGTCAAGGATTTATTCTCCAAGAAAAAATTACATTTAAACAACATTCATAGCATATGCATACAATATACAACAGAAATATCATTTATTTTGAGAACATCATTACACAATGCATACATCATGACATTGCATACAACTAACTCTTTACCTTTTCAGGAAAGAAAATTCAACAGATAAAGGTCATCATCTTTTTGGAGTAGTAATAATCCAAGATTCCTTCATCATCCTGCTGAGCTTTCAAATACAGTTCAGATATGCTCTAGATAAGGATGCTATTTTGATACTCATTCAGATTCAGATTTCAGATACGCTCCAGATACAGATGCCATTCTGATACTCATTCAAATTCAACCTTCAGATACAATTCAGATACGCTCCAGACACGGATGCCATTCTGATACTCATTCAAAGACAATCTTTTGATACAGTTCAGATATGCACCAGATACGGATGCCATCCTGATACTCATTCAAAGACAATCTTTTGATACGGTTCAGATACACACCAGATACAGATGCCATCCTGATACTCATTCAAAGAAAATCTTTTGATACAGTTCAGATACGCACCAGATACGGATGCCATCCTGATACTCATTCAAAGACAATCTTTTGATACAGTTCATATATGCACCAGATACGGATTCCATCCTGATACTCATTCAAAGACAATCTTTTGATACAGTTCAGATACGCTCCAGACACGGACGCCATCCTGATACTCACTCAAAGATAATCTTTTGATACAGTTCAGATACGCTCAAAACACGGATGCCATCCTAATACTCATTCAAATTCAACCTTTTGATACAGTTCAAATATGCACCAGATACGGATGCCATCCTGATACTCATTCAAAGACAATCTTTTGATACAGTTCAGATATGCACCAGATATGGATGCCATCCTGATACTCATTTAAAGACAATCTTTTGATACAGTTCAAATACACACCAGATACGCACCAGATACGAATGCCATCCTGATATTCATTCAAAGATAATCTTTTGATACAGTTCAGATACGCTCCAGACACGGATGCCATCCTGATACTCATTCAAAGACAATCTTTTGATACAGTTCAGATACGCTCTAGACACAGATGCCATCCTGATGCTCATTCAAATTCAACCTTTTGATACAGTTCAGAGACGCACCAGATACAAATGCCATCCTGATACTCATTCAAAGACAATCTTTTAATACAGTTCAGATACGCTCCAAACACGGATGCCATCCTGATACTCATTCAAAGACAATCTCAGATACAGTTCAGATATGCTAAAGACACGAATGCCATTCTAATACTCATTCAGACTCAACTTTCAGATACAGTTCAGATACGCACCAGATACGGATGCCATCCTGATACTCATTCAAAGACAATCTTTTGACACATTTCAGATACGCTCCATACACAGATGCCATCCTGATACTCATTCAAATTCAAACTTCAGATACAGTTCAGAGACGCTCTAAACACGGATGCCATCCTGATACTCATTCAGACTCACCTTTCAGATACAGTTCAGATACACACCAGATACGGATGCCATCCTGATACTCATTCAAAGACAATGTTTTGATATAGTTTAAATACGCTCCAGACATGGATGCCAACCTGATACTCGTTCAAATTAATCTTCAGATACAATTCAGATATGCTCCAGACACAGATTCCATCCTGATACTCATTCAAATTCAACTTTCAGATACAATTCAGATACGCTCCAAACACAGATGCCATCCTGATACTCATTCAAATTCAACCTTTCGATACTGTTCAGATACGCTCCAAACACGGATGCCATCCTGATACTCATTCAAATTCAACCTTTTGATACATTTCAAATACACTCTAGACACGGATGCCATCCTAATACTCATTCAGACTCAACTCTCAGATATAATTCAGATACGCTCCAAACACGGATGCCATCCTGATACTCATTCAGACTCAACCTTCAGATACAACTCAGATATGCTCCAGACACGGGCGCCATTCTGATACTCATTCTCCCAGCTTACAAATTACAAATTCAATAATCACTTTTAGATGGCATCTTTTAAGCCCATCTCCAACAACTATCCGTTATTTCTCCGAATGGCAAATCTGCCAACCCTACTATCCAGGATTTCATATCGAAGTAACCCTACTAACCAGGTTCCTTCTCCCTTATCTCCAGACAACATTTTACAACACTGAAAGGCCCAGACCCGACCAGATACGGTCGGTTTCATATTTCCCTAGTAAGTCGCTGTACAACCTAGACCCTAACTAGGTATACGTTCTACTTTCACTCCATCAATCAAGAGTTAATTCCCCAGTAGAGTAATGGACTACCGAAGCTCCTAGATCTTACTTCCCAGGGCATAAATCAACATTCCTCGCCAAAGTCCTCCTCAACAATAGGTACATGAATTCTCACCAAAGAATCTGTTATGCAACCAATCTTTTATGGATGGCTTCTTTAAGCCTATCTCCAATGATTCCCCGTTGCCTTCCAAATGGCATCTGTAAGCCCATTCCCGACATCACCAATCATCATTACTTCATGCGAGTGCAAATTTCTGGGCACTCTAGTGTTCAATCATCTTCAACCTTCAGATCACGAAAGGCAGACCAGCCAATCTACATCCTCAGGCTTAAGAAGATTGAACAGGGGTAGCTGTTGTACCCCAAAATTTGCCCTCTCATTTCTCAAAGGATCAACCTGGACCCTCAGTTTTGCTTCCATCCAATTTAAAGCCTTGAATTACAAATTTTCCAAGAAAGTCATTCATAGGGGCAAAATGGTCATTTGCATACTGAAAAGTCAAACTTTGACTCTTTGGTCAAAATCAAGTTTCAAAGATCATATTTCATCAAGACATGTTGAAATATGAAGTTTGTTTCATCAAGAAATTCAAAAGTAAAAATTACTTTGGAAAAGTCAAAATTCTAAATACTTAGATTTTTTCTAAGTGTTTAAGAAATATGATAAGCTCAGAACTTCTTATCAGATTATCACCATGATGCAAGCTGATTCTGGAAGAACTTCTGGCACAAAAGTTATAGATTTCAATAAGATCTAAAACATTGCAGAACATAACTTCTCCTGGAAATGCTGGAATTTCAAGTTATAAATGTCCAAAGACACGTCCATGAAACTAAAGCACTTAGCAAATTCTGGACACTTGCAAGACAAAGTTGGGTCAGAACTTCTGGGCCAGTTACATAAAGGTTCAATCAGAGTTTTCAAGGGCAATTCCAAGAAGGTTACAAAGCGTGCTACCAGCTTCCTAGAAAGTTGGAGAGTTCCTTCAGAACATGATGAAGCAAAGAGATACAAAGATCAGAAGTTGGATGTTTATTCTAAGTTACGCTGAAGCTGAACTTCTGATCCAGATTTAAGCAATGATGCAGAATCTCACATGGCAGGACTTCTGGTTTGATAGATATCATCATTAGATGCTCACAACTACTTTTGAGTCTTTATCCAAAGGATTTCCCCACGTGTGGCATAGAAATACCATTGCTGTCCTTGAAAAGCAGATTTTGTACAAAGTTTATGCTGGGCCCATGCTTCATTTTTGCTTCTGAGGGTACTTTTCCTTAATTCATGCTTACAAACCTAGCTTAGGCACGACTAAAAGCTGCTAACCATCTTACTTTGTGCCTTGAACCTTACTTGTTTGAACTTGCTTCAAGAACAAGTCAGCGCTTAGCATATGATGGTTGTACTTTTAATTTCTCCAAGCTACTAAATCCTTGCCTATAAATTAGACCATATTTGCAACTGTAAAAAGGTCGAAAAATTAACAAAGAAAAAGCCTTGAATCCCTGCTAAAATTCCAAGAGCCCAAAGCTGCAACACAAAATACAAAACTTGTTAACTTTTGATTTCTTGCATTCAAAACTCCATCTGTTCTCAAGTGTTTCATGACTAAAACCATCCACACAGTTTCTGATTCACATACTATAAGCTATCCTATCTTTTGTGTTCATACTGTAATACACTCTCCATCCATCTCCACGTCAAAGAAGTCAGAACATTACCCCTTGTCTGTTCCAGAGGTTGAAAACTCCCAACCTGCTGAGTACGTGAAGAAGCTGCTCAGAACATCACTAGAGTTCAGGATTAACCTCCAGTTCACAGAATCTTTTCCAGCTGCAAGGTAAGCTTCTGCTGACTCTCATCATATTACTTAAGCATTACCAGATTTGCATGTTCAAAAATACAATTTAGACATCATGTTTCTGACGTTGTACATATTCTGAGGTTTCACGTATTTGTCTGCCTAAGTAGGGAGTAAATCAGTTCAGAACTTCTTGAAGAAATTAGAACTTATAATTAGGATTAGAAAATTCATGCTTGCCTCTGATTTATAGTTCTTATATTTCTTGTTTCTGAAACACAATGAAACCTTCCATAATTGTTATATGCGCATCTTCTGTTTTGTTGAGAAATGACCAAGTTGCATATGTTCTGACTAGCATGGAGAGGGAGACTAAGTTCAGCCAGTGGTATCAGAACTTCTGAAATCTTCTTTGTTCCCAGTAGACCCAGAACTTCTGACTTTACTTATTTTTACTAATATGATCTCTGTTTTGCAGCATGCAAGAGTCAGAACTTCTGATCTCATTTAGCCAGCAATACGCTGATTCTATTTTATTTTTCCTTACTATTTTTTTCTATCATTTCTTATTTCACTAATCAAAAACACCAAAAAACATCTTATATTTTACATGCTTTATTTTATTTCTTTTAACATAAAAGATCAAAATGTTTTCTTAAACCAAACTTATTTCCTTTTTTACAAAACAAGTCCATTTTACATTTCTTGTACATTCTTATCCATTTCAATATGGTTGTAATAGTAACTTAGGATTTAATTTTATTTGCAACCCCCATTCATAAATATGTACCCCCATCCCTAAAATACTGTAATAGCGTAGGACTTTACATTTCTACAATTTATCGCTTTTGAATGTAAATGCTAGTAATTAGGGTGTGTATGGGAAGATATGAAATTGACAAATAGATAACTCTAATCAAGACTAAAATGCATGCAATCAAACACACTTGCACACAAGCACCCCTAGGGTAAAATCCACTTGGTTTCCTTACAAAATGGCTATATTACGCATTAAAGGTATCTTAGCAAAAACAAGCAAATACAAGATCATAGTCCCTCGATGACGCTATTCAAAGTTGCCTTACAAAAATTGTCTTAGTCCCTAAAAAATGCTAAGATACTTTGCAACATTGCTAATCATGGCTATACGATGACCCACGCCCGTCCCGTTTACATCCAAAGATAGGGTTGCTTACCAAATCAATGGTAAGACAACAATGTCAAAGGAAAAGAAAATAAACAAGAAATACATTTGAGTAGGTAGATTGCTCTTAGTTACTTGCTCCATTTCAAAACAAACATCCTTTCTATTTTCCAAATAAACACTTACACTTGCAAAACATCTTACAAAACTTGAAAACATTTTCAAAAAGATCAACATCTTTGTATACATTCTTACGAACGAGAATCATTACAAAGATTTCCTAAACGATGTCCTCTTTACAAATACTTTCAAAAATCCACACAAAGCACAATTTCAAACAAAAGCAAGTGATTTAGCAAGTAACTAAGAGCCCATGGAAAACCATGGATGAAAAGGGTGCTAATACCTTCCTCTTTCATAATCTACTCCCCGAACTCAAGAAACAAATCTCAAAGGTCTTTGTTGTGCTTTTTCACCTTTCCTTTTGGATAAAAGAAAAGTCAGTGGAGACTCTTGCTAACCGCAACATTTGCAATAAAACGCAAAACCTTCAAGTCAGTTCTCCCACCGTATCACACCAGGTTTTCCACATTTGAAACAAATCACACCAGCATGAGCATCTCCCCTACTAGTCCTCTAATCCTGAGCAGCTTTTTGTTTACCTTTACCAGCTGGGGCATCATAAGGCTTACCACGATTCTATTGGTGCTTACCCCTCTTCTCACTGATAATCTTGTAATGAGCATTATTATCCTCTTCATAAATTCTGCAACTATCAATCAGATCGACAAAGACACGGATCTTCTGGTATCCAACTGCCTTCTTAATCTCCGAGCGTAACCTGTTCTCAAACTTGATGCACTTAGAAAACTCAGCATTTTCCTCACCCTAGTGCGAATAAGACTTAGCCAACTCAGCAAACTTTGCAGCATACTCAACAACCGACATATTCCCTTGCTTCAGCTCAAGGAACTCAATCTCCTTCTTACCACGAACGTCTTCAGGAAAGTAATTCCTAATAAATTCCCTACGGAATACAGCCTAAGTGACATGTTCACCTGCAACTTCCAAGCTCTGACACGTCTCTAGCCACCAGTAATCAGCTTTGACTGCTAGCATATGAATACCATATCGAACCTTCTGCGCTAGAGTGAAGTCCATCATACAGAGATTCTCTCAATCTCTTTCAACCAATCCAATTCTCCATCAGGATCATACTTGCCCTTGAAGGTAGGCTGATTCTCTCTCTGGAAAGTCGCCAAACTACGAGATCCAGCATTCCCGTCAGCATTCGGCTGATTCTCCATAGCATACACTATTGCTTCCAAAGCAGCAGCAAGTGTAACATCATTCCTTCCAGCCATCTCAACTTATCACTACAACATAAACAACAGTTAGAACTAAAATTAACAATACTTGATTGTTAACTAAAACTACGACTCGACAACTTGGTCGAACGAACCAACTTTGCTCTGATACAAACTTTGTAACATCCTAATTCTACCCGGTAATTATAAATGTAAATCAGAGTTATAAAATTCATACCACTGAATCTGGATACCACAAATTCAACTTAAAAATAATTGCATTCAACATGGATACTAACACTTTTATAACATCGGATGAACCAACAGCAAAATAAATTAATCTCTTAATTCAACAACTTGAACAACTACGCAGCAAAATCATAATAACATCCTTGTCCAACATTACAACAATTTCAAAATAACACATACTTAGAAACAATCAAATTAAAGTTCAACAACTAGAATAAAAGTAACTAAAAGCAACAAGCGTTCATCCCCCCGAGTGTTACGTATCAGAGCAATGAAACTGACTCAAACTATTGAAGGTAAACCACCTTTACTCTGGATTACCTGCACGTTACCAACGTAAGGGTAACATTCAAACATAAGGGGTGAGATATCTAACAATATAATAAAACGATGATAAATAATATATTATATCAGATCATATAATATCACCACTTCACATCTTATAAACAACAATAATCGCAAGGGAACATCAACAACATACAACATTTACCGCATTAATACACAACTTCCTTATGCAATCATGTAATACGGCTCAATACTATGAAAATGCATGTGGTACCATTGGAGCAGAACTCCCATCTTAAAATAATTGCCAATAAATAGAGGCATCAATAAGGTATAAGCCTTCATCTTAATTTTCGCCAATACATGCCATCTTAACGAGCATCAGCTCCATCTTGATATGAAATGTATGCGACACAATCAAGAATGTAGTAACAACAACCACAACTAACAACATCTCAACACAAACCGTCGTTGGCCAAAAGCCTACAACTCAATAGATGCCAATAATTAGAGGCATATCATTATAATTCATCAACTCAATTCATCAACATAAATCATCATCATAATTCATCCACGTAAATCCACAACAACTCAACCCTAACCATAACCATAACACAACAACCATTCAACATTGGCCATATGCCTACAACACGATATTGCCCATAAATATTCGGACAATTCTCGACTATGCCGATTAATCATTCATCTAATACTTATATCTGATTACTAAACCTCTACATATTATTATACTGTATTACTACATAATTATTATTATTAATCTTAATGTTATGAACCAAGAAATAATCTAAGATCGTCTTATCCTCATCATACTTCACGAAATCATCGTAGCAATTAACGCGGGAAGCTAACTCTATCCTAATTTTGGTACTAAGATTATTCTTCTTATCCTTCATTTTAATCCTTATGAATGAAGTTCATCGCGTTAGCTATGTAACGGTTCAAACGAAACCTCAAACGGAATCCGGAAACTCAAGTTGCATCCTTTGGAAAAATCTGTCAAAAATTGGACTGCATGAGTCGACGCGTGCCTCCTTGAGTCGATGCGTACTAGGTCTAATCCTGCATGAGTCGATGCGTAAACTCTTGTGTCGACTCATACTGAGTCTGAAACACTGCATGTGTCGATACATGATCCTTTCGTATCGACTCATCCAGAGTCTTAAATCCAGCATGTGTCGACGCATGGCCTTTGAGGTCGACTCATATTGATCTGTGCTTTAGTTATTCAGCGATTTCATTGTGTTTTCACTGTGATTTCCCTTACCTAGGTCCTAAAAACATCATCTAATCATAGGAAATCATCCCTTATGAAAATCCTATGTTTCTACATCAATTATACAACATTTGGGCATCATTATTCATCTCTAAATCATTGATTTCTCATCAAACAACAATACATATATATCAATCACAAACAAAACAATTTATTTCAAATCCAATCCCATATACTACTCATCACAAACCTTATTATAGAGTCATAACCCCACCCTTACCTTGGATTTAAGGTTGCTCTATAATTTTCCGATCAAATTCCGTTTTGCCTCTTTTCCTTCTTTTCTGCAACTTCCACGTTCTCTTTCTCTCTTCCAACCCTTATTTTCTTTTTCTTCTTATTGTTACTTATTTTTCCTTATTATTTATCAATAACCAATATAATAACACTATAACTCTTATTATGTATTAATGGGCTTAAACTCCTACACCTCCCCTCTCTACTTCTTCTAATCATTAAAAATAAGCCCACATCAAATAATAGTATTATTCTACAACTTAATCGAATAAATTAATCCAAATAACAACAACATATCATAATTCAACATTTCACAACTTTACAAATGATCCAAACATTATTTTATTAAATAATTAATTAAATTACGGGTGTTACAAAGGGCATATAAAAGACTTTTTGAAATTGTTTGAGCATTTGAGGAATTATCGTTTCCGCTTGAATCCAAATAAGTGTATTTTTTGTGTTTGTTCAGGAAAGTTGATAGGTTTGATTGTCAGCCAAAAGGGAATTAAAGTTGATCCTGATAAAGTTAAGGCAATTCAAGAAATGTCTGCACCAAGAACTGAAAATCAAGTTAGAGTCTTCCATGGATGTTTAAATTACATTTCCAAGTTTATTTCCCATAAGAATGCAACATGTGAACCAATCTTCAAGCTGTTGAAGAAAGATCAAGATTGTGTGTGGGCGAATGATTGACAAATGGAATTTGAAAGCATTAAAGAGTATCTTCTTGAGCCTAATATCTTTCTCCCTCCTATTGAAGGAATACCATTGATTATGTATCTGACTGTGTTGGATAACTCCATTGGCTGTATTTTTGGATAAAAAGACGAGACAAGAAGAAAAGAATATGCCATTTATTATTTGAGCGAGAAGTTCACTGACTGTGAATCACTATATTCTATGCAAGAAAAAACATGTTGTGTTTTGGCCTGGGCGGTAAAGCGATTGAGGCAATATATGTTGAATCATACAACTTGGTTTATTTCCAAAATGGATCAAATTAAGTATATTTTTGAAAAGTCTTCTCTTACTGGAAGAATTTCCCGTTGGCAGATGTTGTTGTCAGAATATGATATTGAATACCTGTAGCGGTGAAAATCAGAGATCAAGCTATTAATTAACTTGACTCGCAAATAAGCAAGAGTCGCCACTGCGCTTTATTATTTCCAAGGGAAAAGGGAAAAGAGCGAAATAAAACCCTTAAATATGCAATGTAAAGTAATACTTAAAAGAAATTAAAATACAATGCATTTTTGAAAGAGATCGAAAGTTAGGGTGTTGGTTATACAAAGGGAAGGTACTAGCACCTAATGCATCTATAATATTCTATAGGAACCTTTTTAAATATCTGTTTTTGGTTAAAATTGATTTGCTTGCTAAATGAGTGTGGGGATGAGATTTTGAACATGCGACGACCTAGTGTCGAAGTTTTGGCTTAAATGAGTGTAAGTTTAAAAATTGATTTTTTTTAGGAGTTTTAACTTAAGATTAACAAAACTAAAAAAGTATGAAGGGGTTTCTCACAATCGTTTTAGATACTCGATGACATGAAGTCAACAAATTAATTTTTCCCTTGGAATTAAACACAAAGACCATAACCATAGCGTGTATCAACAAATAACAAGGTAAAGTCAAATAGTCAGAAAAAAGAAATTTAACAATTAAATGATCGATACGCAAATTAACTAAATTGTCTGAAAAAATTTAGTAAAACTAATTGATCAAAATTAGTTAAACTAAAAGAAATTGAAAAAATTAAATTAACAATTATTAAAATAGTAAAACAAAATGAAACAATATAAACAAAATAGCTAGTAAAATAGTAAAAATAAAATGAAAACAATAAAACAAAATAATTAGTAAAATAGAGACATGGGCCGAATAATTAGTAAACAGAGGGGTAAGCAAAGAGTAATTCGGATTTGGACCTAAGTTTAAAAGTTAAATCCCAGATGAATAATAAAACAACAAATAAAAAAAACAAAATGACTAAAAAGGGGCTGCATGGGGCGGATCATTCATGTGTTAAAGGCCCAAGTTGAAAAATTTGGAAGAAAAAACCCTATACTAGAAACTACCAGCCGCTGGTACGATTGGTTTATTCTTACACTCTCTTTCCAATACCTTCCCTTGTTTCTCGTTTTCTTTGCTCTATATTTCAGCTTCAAACAACAATAAAAAATCCTCAAACTCATGCGCTCTACTCAAAACAACAACATCAACAATATGTTTCGTACCATTCTCTCAGTTTTCACGATTGTTTACTTCTTCATTGTTCTTCACAGTTTCAACAACAACCTTGTTTCTGAAACCCTTTCTCACGATCGATAAAACAACAACAGAGATATCAAAATCGGTTCATCTCTGAAAAGGCGGGTCTCGCAATTTTATTTTTCACATTTGCTTCTCATCTAACGCAAAAACCGATAAACCCCACGACTTTCGCTCTTAATTTTTCTATTGTCGTATGGTAGTTGCCATTTGAAGCCTACTACTGCCTTGATTGTTGTTATTGTTCCGATTTTACTTTGCAAAACTGATGTTGATACGACTGGTTTATGCGTAGGTTTTGGATGAAGCTTGGAGAAAGAGTTGGAAATTATGCTTGTGGGTAAGCTCTATTATGAGGTGATGAATGAATGAATTTATGGAGAAAAGGTTGTAGATGAGAGTGTTGGAAGGTTTTGAGGTATGTACCAATAATTTTGTGTGTTACTTATTTGGATTTCTCGTCGTGTTTCTGCGCTTTTTACATCTCTGTTTTTTATGATTTAACAACAACAACAGTAAGACTAAGCTTTCCAGTTTTGTTTCTATTGTAACAGTAACAACACAAATTTGCAACATGGCGTAAGCAATAATTTTCAGCAGCAATTTTATTCTATGTGTACAATCAACATTACAACATAATAAGATATTAAAGGAAAGTAAGAAGCACTAACATAGTCGGAGCCAGTCCAATGGTTTACCGACTCCGACAAGTATAAGAAAGTAAAACCATAGATGAGGTAATAATTATTCTATTCCTTCCTCTTAACTCTTGAAATTCTGGAAATTTGTGTTGTTGGAAAATAATGTTGAAACTGTTGCGGTGAATCCTCTTCTTACAGGTTGAAAATTGTTTGGAAGAAGATTTCTTCTCTTTCAATTTGACAGAATAACTCTCCTCATCCAACTTTTTATTCCCTATTTTCTTCTGATTTTCCTTCTCACTTTTCTTCCTCAAAGTTTTTCTATTTTTCTGTGATTCATGATTTTTTATGTGAAAAAGATCCCCCTTACCAGTGTATGAGTGTTGTCTTTTATATGGGAATTGAGGTAGATTTAGGGGGAAAAACTGATGCATTTGAACACACTTGGTACTCTGATTTATTGCCTTTCTAATGAAGGTTTTGGTCTTGCAAAATTAGTGTAATATTTGGTTATTTTGGTGCATGTTTTTGCAGGGGTATTTTGGACTGTTTGAAGTGTTTGTAGCAGCAAGACAGTAGCAGGGTGTAGGACAGCAAAACAACAACTATTTGGACTGGTTTGTAGGGAGCTCCAACATGATATCGGGCTGTGTTATGTTTTGTGCACTAGATTCTATTTTAATAATTTGGACTCTTAATCTGTTTTTTTCCGATATATTAATCTCATGGCTGGGTTTTATTGTTTAGAGTAAATAGATTGAGAGGAACTGAGTTTCAAGCACATGTCACTAAGCTTCACCTCTATTAACTATATATAAGGTTGCAAAAGAAAAATATAAAAACAAATTCTTTAAGGTTCACCTACATTTGAGAGAATATTTTTTGCTTTCTAAAGATACAAGAATCAATTCACAAAATAAAAACAAACAAGATAAAGTTATTGTAGTTTCCTAGAAAACAAAGTGCTACAATTATATATAGTTTAATTGCACACAAAAAATCATGTACAATTTCACGTTCTAAAGGAATAGATAACACATCATTTGTAGAATAGCGACAACATCACTCATGACCATATATTAGCAACCATCCAACAGTTTTGAAATGCTAGTGAATGTAGAATTTTCGTGAAATAACAATTCCATGAATGATCGCGACTTTGTGAGTCTTAAAGAATCTAGACCGCAAGTATACAGTCCTATCGCATGTAGCTTTAAAGATTATCGAATCCCAAGGGACTAAATGTCAAACTACCATTATCTTAGGTTACTACGTAAATCTAAGGCTAATAATATAATGAATTGGGGTTTGGGAACCTAACTGATTAATATCTAGTTTAGATTCAAGGGGGAATATCGGTATGTAATGGTCGGGCTTCGGGGGGAGTTTCTGCTAATATTTGGCATTCAGCAGAGGCATGTCCAGGTACTCCGCATATCTCGTAATTCAGAGTTATAGCAGCCACGGTGGCTGGAGGCACTGCGGTTAAACTATCTATCTTCTGGGTGAGGGCGTCTACCCTAGCATGGATGCTATCAAGACTGTCGATCTCATACATACCACCTTTTGTCAGTGCTTTCTCTATGGGAGATTTCTCTGCTTGAACTCTTTCACTCCCCCACTGATATTGGTTTTGAGCCATACTTTCTATGAGAGCATAAGCAGCAACGTAGGATTTATCCATAAGTGCGCCACCTGCGGCAACATCTATTGTTAATCTTGTATTATAAAGGAGACCATTGTAGAAGGTATGGATGATTAACCATTCTTCTAGGCCATGATGTGGATAGAGCCTCAGCATGTCTTTGTATCTTTCCCAAGCGTCGAAAAGAGACTCGCTGTCTTTTTGTCGAAAATCGCTTATTTGGGATCTTAGCGTAATTGTCTTACTTGGTGGGAAATATCTTGCAAGAAAAACTTTCTTCAACTCATCCCAAGAGGTAACCGAGTTAGCTGGTAGAGACTGGAGCCAAGCTCGGGCTCTGTCTCTTAGGTAAAAGGGAAAATACAAAGTCTTATCGCCTCTTGACTGACTCCATTGTTCTTAACTGTATCTACGTATTGCAAAAACATCGACAAATGTTGATTAGGGTCGTCTATTGACCCTACAGAAAACTGGTTTTGTTGTACAGTAGATAACAGGGAAAGTTTGAGTTTGAAGTTGTTAGCCTCGATCGGAGGAGCAACAATGTTATTATGTGGTTCTTCCTGCAAAGGAATAGCATAAGATTTGAGCGGACGTGGCTGTTCACCCATGTTTGGTTCTTCAACTGATTCAGCAGGAATAGAAGATTGAGAGAGGGAATTGTTCATACGAGATACTCGTACGCGGCGTCTCCTAGTAATAGAGCGCTCAAGTTTGGAAATTGGTAGCACTAAGCCTTCACTCCTAGAGCGCGTGCTTGGCATACAATTAGGGATGGTGCCTTAGTCTCTACAACGTAACTAAAAGAGTTACAATATCGACTTGTTAGTCCCCGATAACAGTGCCAAAAACTTGATCGCGACTTTGTGTATCTTAAAGAATCTAGACCGCAAGTATACAGTCCTATCGCGTGTAGCTTTAAAGATTATCGAATACCAAGGGACTAAATGTCGAACTATCGTTATCTTAGGTTACTAAGTAAATCTAAGGCTAATAATATAATTAATTTGGGTTTTGGAACCTAACTGATTAATATCTAGTTTAGATTCAAGGGAGAATATTGGTATGTAATGGTCGGGCTTCGAGGATTTAGCAACTCGATGACCTAATTCAGATTAATAAAATAGTTCTCAGTATGAGGTATTAGTTTGAAAACCCTCTTCTCACACTCTCGTGTTTATTGATTCAGATCCTACTATCAAACCTAAGTGAGTGCTCTCGCTGTTTCAAATAGAGTTTAAAAATAGTTTTTGAAAATAAATAAAACCTAATCAACTTAAAAGCGCTCTCGCTGTATTTGAAGTTAATGCCCAATTATCACTGTCCAATTATTATCTCAAACTCTCGTTTTATTGATCCTAACTTCTATCTGTATTTTACCCTCGTAAAAAAATAGTTGGTTTTTAGAATTGATATTTGAAACCATAAAAGTTATTCTTTTAAAAAGGAACTGATCAATCGGCGTTGCCAAAATCCCGTCAGCTATGTGACTTTACATACCGATAAATAAATTTAGCCTAGCATGTTAAAAAATTTAATAACAACACAACAGAAATAATTATCATTAAACAATCTAAATAAACATAACATTTCGAACAATCTTGACATAGATAAATAAAATACTTAAACTAAACCTGAAAATAATATGGCGGAATATTTGGATCGCTTCAGGTATCTCGCAGAGATTGATGAAAAATAATAAGCGGAAATAAATAATTCAGTGAAAAATTTTGGCAGAGTAAAACTAAAATTAAAGATAAGAAAAACGTATTTGAAATGGGAATTTGAAGTCCTATTTATAAGCTTGGAGGCGCGTGGGAGTTGAGATATTTTCTCCTCCCACTTTCCTAGCGTAACGGTCATTATGCTCCTCTCATCAAGGAGGATTGAACGGTCGTCATGACCTATTAAAAAGAGGAAGGCTGCAACGGTCGTTGTAGGCCAAGTTTTTAGGAAGGGCTAGCTGGCAAGGGTGTAACGGTCGTTACACCTAGGCAAGGGGAGGATTTGGGCCTTCCTTCATTTATTCTTCAGGGCCTTTTTACTTGTGATACACCTTGTTTTGTCATACACCCCATAGCTTCATAATTGTTCACTCTTTATATGGATTTAAGCATGATTGGCACGACTTTTCCCAATTTTCTTCGCATGTGTCTTGTAACATCAAATTCCTGAAAACATAGAAAATACCGACATACTACGAATAAAGAATAATAAAGGTAATTAAAATGCGGATAAAATTCATATAAATTAACCTAAATATTCGATATATTTCCGGGTTATCAATGAACACGAGATCCTGATTGGATCAAGTGAGTATATGGGCAGATATTGCAATAATCATTGCTTTAGGATTGGAACTATGACTTGAAAAGCAAAGGTAGAAGATATATGACTGCAAGTTTCAATAACTCTGTTCCAAATGACCAATTGTGCAGGCTCATTGCAAATTTGCAATCTTCTATTGACTGCATACTGCAGGAAAGAGCACTTGATTGGAATTGAAAAGTCCATCTCCTCCTTACTTCTATGATTCCCCCCTTCAGTCATAAGAAGGTCATTACTGCAAGATAAGGATCCACTGCTTCTTCTCGTTTGACATAGAGTTGAAAACATAGCTTCTTGGGGATCTTGCTTTTGTTCTTAAGCATGGTATCGACGTGGTGGTCCAACACAGGAGGTGATAGAGATAAGCCAAACAGTGAGAGTTTTGAGGTCCAACTCCAGTACATATTATGTGTAACCCCATGATACTTTTCATGGATATTTTCACCGTTTCACCTGTCTAATCCCAAGATGTGTAGGGATTAACTTGAGAAATAGAGGAAAAATTTGACCTTCTCAATGTCATATAGGAAGTGTTCAAGAGCATTTAAGGCTGAACAATACTATTAATACATGGAGAACATGCACTTAATCTTCTTCTTAGAAATGGATGATTTGATAGCTGTGCAAAAAGAATCGTATCGAAATGTTGAAAATAGGGGAAGTTATGATAGTTTAAACTTGATCTTGGCGGTGTTGACTTCTAGTCAAAGTGCTTTGAGTCGTCTCGCCTAGCCTGATCTTTTCTTGTATTTCAAAGCATGGTGATGCACATGCAAAACAATGATGATGAAATCTTGACTGTGATTTTGGTTAAAGTCTAAACTTTGATGAAGTAGTCTTTGAGAATTGGTGATTCACCATTCTTGAACACTTGAGGGATCCAAAACCCTAATTGAGGCGCAGTACCTGATGCTCTTAATTCAGACCTATCTCCGCATACGAAACAAAAGAAACACAAACATACCCCTTTGTATATGATTAGAAGTTAGAGATACATAGGCTAAAAATGTTCAAAACACTTGACAATCTCTGCATAGGAAATGCTCGAAGGTGAGAGGTTAAAACCGACCGTATTTCGTGACCTTGATTTTTGTATAAAAATGCAAATGAAGATGGGATCTTAGGTCTACAATTGGGGTACGACAGTTGCCCCTATTTAAGTCTCTTCTATTCGGAGATATGAAGATTGAAATCTTCGTTTCGAGGAGATTGAAGATACTTAAATACATAATACACAATTTTTGGTCCTAAGATACCACAGTGATGTTTATGATATGATATGAATGCAATGCTCTTAATTTTATGATGAATGATACCACATGAGACCAACTACTACTGGAGAAACCAGACCAAGGACAAAGGAACCTCCACAAGAAAAGGGGTTAAAATTCCACTTGGGAAAAGAATAATAGACTTCAAATGGAAAACTCTTATTGGGGAATAGCCTTTGAAGAAAAGAAAATGTTGAATCTAATGGGATAATACCCTGCATAGGTAGTGAAACGACAAATGGCTAATGGCTCGTGGATGATATTAAATTTCCAACTCTAGGTCAAAAGGTAGAAAAGTAAGATACACCAGCTTTTACTGAAAGTGCACTGCCAACTTTTACTGAAGGCGAACTACCAATTTTTACCGAAGATAGGGAAACAAAAGAATGCACCGACTTTTATTGAAGGTGAAATACCAACTTAGGGTTGATGGTAGAACAAACAGTATAATACTGACTCAGAAACGACAGTGCATGTCAGCCTTGAGATTGTTAAGCGAATAATTGACATCAGCACTACGATTAGGGATGAAATGATTTACATAAGTATTGAAATCAGAGAAATAAATGATTTACATCAGTATTAGAACTGGAGAAAGAAATGATTTCCATTAGTATTGAGACTGGTAACATCATCATCAGCATCGAGACTAGTAAATGATTGACATTAATGCTTATGAATGGAAACAAATGATTGACATTAGTACTGAGACTGGTAACAAACAATTTACATCAGAATTGAGACTGGAAAAGGAAATGATTTACATAAGTACTGAGACTGGTAACTGATTAGCGTCAGTACTGAGACTAGAAAAGAAATAATTTACATAAGTACTGAGACTGGTAAATAATTGGAATCAATACTGAGACTGGAGAAAGCTCAACTCTATTAGGGAAAAGTCTAATGAGGAGAAAAAAGAAGATACTGACTAACAAATAAGTAAACTACCAGCTCATAGAACAATAATAAGTTTCCCAAAATTCTGGCATTCCACCTAGAACAGGTCTCAACTTCTTCTTTGATCGAAGATATCACTCGGAAAAGGTAATATAAAAAATTCTCCGTGGGACTTTTTCAGAGAGATGCCATTTGTTGTTGATGAGCAAACTTCTCAAAAGAGATGTCATTTGCTGTTGATGAGCAAACTTCTCAAAAGAGACGCCATTTGCTATTGAAATAACATATTATTGGGGATACACAAGCTGCTCAAATAAAGAGGTCGCCACTTGTTGTCTTCCAAAGATATCAATAATGCACAAGCTGCTCATGAAGAGGCCGCCACTTGCTATCTTCCAAAGATATCAATAATGAACAAGTTGTTCATGAAGAGGCCGCCACTTTCTATCTTCCAAAGATATCAATAATACACAAGCTGCTCATGAAGAGGCTGCCACTTTCTATCTTCCAAAGATATCAATAATACACAAGGTGCTCATGAAGAGTCTGCCACTTGCTATTTTCCAAAGATATCAATAATATACAAGATTCTCATGAAGACATAGAAAATACCGGCATAATACGAATAAAGAATAATAAAGGTAATTAAAATGCAGATAAAATTCATATAAATTAACCTAAATAATCGATACTGTGATACAGTGGGAGAACTGACTTGGTTGTTTTGCGTTTTATCGCAAATGTTGCGGTTAGCAAGAGTCACCACCGACTTTTCTTTTATCCAAAAGGAAAGGTGAAAAAGTATAAGAAAGACCTTTGAGATTATTTCTTGAGTTCTGAGGGGTAGATTATGAAAAGGTAAGGTATTAGCACCCTTTTCATCCATGGTTTTACATGGGCTCTTAGTTACTTGCTAGATCACTTGCTTTTTCTTGAAAATGTGCTTTGTGTGGTTTTTGAAAGTATTTTGAAAAGGCGCCATCGTTTAGGCAAACTTTGTAATGATTCTCGTTCATAAGAATGTATACAAAGTGTTGATCTTTTGAAAATGTTTTCAAGTTTGAAAGATGTTTTTGAAAGGGTTGGTATTTGTTTTGAAAATAGCAAGGATGTTTTGGTTTTGAAATCGAGTAAGTAACTAGGAGCATTCTACCTACTCAAAATTCTTTCATGTTTACTTCCTTTTTCCTTTGAAATTAATATCTTACCATTGATTTGGTAAGTAACCCTATCTTTGGATGTAAACGGGACGGGGGTGGGTCATCGTATAACCATGATTAGCAATGTTGCAAGGTATCTTAGCATCTTTCTTTAGGGACTAAGATCATTTTGAAAAGGAAACATAGATAGCGTCATCGAGGGACTATGATCTTGTATTTTTGCTTGTTTTGGCTAAGATACCTCACATGCATAACATGGCCATTTTTTGTAAGGCAACCAAATGGATTTTACCCTAGGGGTTCTTGTGTGCAAGTGTATTGATTTTCATGCTTTTTTTAGTCTTTGATTAGGGTTTGCTACTTGTTGATTTTATCTTCTCATACAAACCCTAATTACTAGCATTTACATAAAGCGATAAATTGCAAAAAGTAAAATTACTATGCTATTATATCATTAGGGGAGGGGGTGTACATATTTACAAATGGGGATTGCAAGAAATTTAAACCTAATTATCTATTACAACCATATTGAATATTGTACAAAATTGAAAATAAAATGCAATAATATAAATGGAAAAGGAAATGGTTTTGTTGTTTTTATGAAAGGGTTTTGACTTGACCTAATTAAAGAAAATGATTAATTAAAATTAAATAAAATTAACTTAAACTAATTAAGAAAAGAAATTAATTTGAAAAGGATTTTTGAGTTTTTTTATGAAAAGGTTTTAAATTAAAGAAAATAATATGAATATTAATTAATTAACATAAACTAAGTCCTAAATTAATTTTAACTAAAAAATAAATAATACACTAATTTATCCTAAATATAAAAATTAATTATTTAAGAAAAAAGAAATTAATTTGTTTTAAGAAAATTATTTTTAGTCTTTTTGTTTTATGGGAAAAATAAATATATAAGTATGATTAATAAATAAAAATATTTTTTTTGGATTTTTTATGATATATGAAAATAATAATAGTAATAATAATAATAATATTAATAATAATAATAATAATAATAATAATGAAGAAGAATAAAATAAAAATAAAAATATAAAAATAAGTCAGGGGGGTTAATCAGTAAGGCAAGAAGTATTGTGAGAAAAAATGGCTAGGCCCACATGAAAAGCCCAAGCGCTCAAAAAACACAAAAAAGTCAGAAAATTATGAAAAAATGACAAAAGGTCACGCTGGGGCTTAAACCCAGGACCTAAGGGTGAACATGCGCGCGCTTTAACCACTGGGGTGGTGATACATCCGTTAACTTATGTGAAAGGAGAAATACATAACACAAAACGTGCCCTGATTACACTTCATCTTCAACCTCCAGCCAAATGACCTGTATCTTCTTCATCTCTAAACAAAAATGAAAAGTTCAAACATGAAAGTTGTGGCATTTCTTCCCACAAATCCAACCATATAAATAACTTAAGCTAACAGTCAAAGATGAATGAGAATTTTTCCGACCCTAATTTAAAACCTAAAAATTTCAGAAAACTTCAACTCTAAAATTCTCTAAGCTCAGGCTATGTAAATGCAAACTATGGATATGTATAGCTTCGTGGAAATGGTGTCTACATTTTATCTTCACAAATGCAAGCCTAACAATGCCTAAATATGAAGATAGAAGTTCAAGAAAAATACCTCAAAACTGGAAATCGTGAAATAGATTTGAGCTTCTTTCATGCAGTGGTGATGATCAGGTTAGCTTCCTTGGACCTCTAGGAAGCTAATGCAATGCTTAGCTTGAGTTGAGAGTGGCTGAAATGGCCTGGAGAAGTCCAACTGCAATACTCTGTTTTTGGCTATGGAAGTTGATGAAGATGATGTTACAGTCTGCAAACAGGGACAAGGATAGTTTGCATTTAATATGAGGAAGCTTTTGAAACTAAAAGGCCAAGAAATGCATGAGTGGTTTTGAAGATTGAAGTTCAAAGTCAAAAATGACACAAAAATGGAGGTTTTGGGAAATCTGAGTTTTCAGGGAGTTTGGGAGCTTGTTCAATCATATGTTCTGTTTCAATACACTTGTATAATTATATGAGAAAGGTTAGTGCACTTATGGAGGTCAGAAAAACAAGATATAGCCTTATGGCTATGTTACTTGATTTTGAAGAAAAGTGACAATATGGTTTCAAGGAATACTACAAGCATGGCCTGAGTTTATGGGAGGCTGTAGACATGTTTCTTTTTCCTTTGACATTGTTTGTGATCAGAAGGAACAAGTGCAAATCTCTATGCATTGACTTTGTGATTAAAGCTTCTTTACAAGAATGGAATGGTTACTTTGTGCCATAAATAGAAAATTTACTTGGATAAAGCTTGAATCAAGTGGATAATAACTCAAAAGTAAGTGTAATCTTTTGATTATGGAGAGATCTTGAGTTTTAGAGGATTGCAAAGCAAGATTGTGCAGCATAGGTTTGAAATTGAATTCTCGTTCATCACAAAATGAGTTGTATTTCAAGTTTAAAACCCCCAACTTCCTCTCTTCGATTCTCCCTACTCAAGAATCATCTCAAGGAGTTCTTGGACATTTTGGAAATCTTGTAATGTGCTCTACAACCCCTCTTTGAATCACTTTTAAAAGTTCTCCTTGGAACTATATGAAAAAGTGCCATGAAGTTAGGTCAAAATCCTGACCAAAACTAGGGCAAACTATCATTAAGTGTTCAATTTCAAAACTATGACTTTATGAATTAATAACTTGAGATCCAAGCATTTTTAGAAGGAGTTGTGTAAATCAATGTTGTATATATCATGGAGATCTACAACTTTCATGTTGAAAGTTTCTTCTCAATCCTCTTGCATCATAGTGAAAAATTGGCTCAAAGTTATGAAAAACATGAAGTTTTAAATTTAAACACTTAGAAAAATTTCTAAGTTAGAAAACTTTGACTTTTCAAAATGAAATCTTGACTTTTTGATTTCTTGGTGAATAAGTTTCATATTTTGACATGTTTTGATGAATTGTGATCTTTGACATTGAATTTTGACCAAAAAGTCAAAGTTTAACTTTTCAGTGTACATTTGACTTTTGATTAGTTGACTGAAAATTCACTGTCAATCCAATTGATCTTGAGCAATGTTTTAGGTCATGACATTAAGTCAAAATTATGCAATTGAACTCTTGAAATCATGCTTCAAACCAATTGACCATTTTCTAGGTCAAAAATCAGAAATTGCTCTTTCTTAGTCAAAACCCTAATTTTGACCATTTCACCCTTGTGATGATTTGATCAAATTTCTTGAGGAATTATGGTCCAAACTTGACCAAATGATACATATGAGTTTATAATTTTTATGTGGATAAAAAATTATGAAGTTTGACTGTAAATTGGCCATAGTTGACTTTTTCCCCAATACATCTGATTTTTAGGTCAACTGCTCAATTGACCGAGCAAAAGTGTGATCCAAGGCTTGAAACTTGACATGAGTAATCTTGGGGGTACATAATGATCCATGAAAGTCATATGAAGCATTGGAAGTTCAATTATCCTTGTGCAATCTCAAACCCAAATTTTGGCCATCAGTGCTTAAGGAGGTGTCTTGAGCTAATCAAACCTAATGCAGTCTTGAACCAAGAGAGATCTTTGTGAGAAAATACTTAATAAATGAGAGGGAAAATTTTGGGTTACAACGGCTGCCCTTGTTAAATCTTCTTAAACCTGAAGAGTTAGATTGGCGGATCCGCCATTCGTGACTTGAAGGTGAAAGATGATTGAACACTAGAGTGCCCAAAAATTTGCACTCGAAGATGGATAGTGAATGGGATTATAGATGCCGTTTGGAGGAGTGTTGGTAAACACTGGAAGAAGTATCAGCATAAATCTCTTGTTGATTTATTCTAAAACTTGATGTTTTACCTATGAGAAAAAGAGTTAGTAAAATGCAGATGCTTGCATGATGTTCACCAGATGTGGTATTATGTTAAATGCATATGGTATGTACATGCTATGATGTATGAATGTGAGATATATGTTTTTGTCCGGGAAAATAAATCCCTGACTGCTTGCTGAGGAAATTCTGAGGGGTTGAATCCCTGATTGCCGTTGGAGATGAAGAATATGCATATCTTCAAACTTTGTTGAAAAGATGCTTTCACTTGAGAATATCTCTTGAATGTCAGATGTTATCTGGTCGGATCCAGGCTTCACAATTTGCTGAGGATGAAGTAGTCAATTGCTATCTGGTCGAATCCAGGCTTCACGGTAACTTACTGGGGGAAGAGACGAATTAACTGTTATCTGGTCGAATTCCAGGCTTTGCAGAAAAATTTATTGAAACTGAATAGTTATCTGGTCGGATCTAGGCTTCACAACAACTTGCTGGGGATATGGAAGTTAACTGTTATCTGGTCGGATCCAGGCTTCGCAGTAACTTGAAGTGATAACTACTATCTGGTCGGGTCCAGGTTTCATGGTTTTTTGGAAAGTTGTACTATTATCTGGTCGAGTCCAGGCTTCATAGTGTCTCTTTAGGGATCAAAGCTAGTTGTTATCTGGCCGGGCTCTAGGTTTCATAATAAACTGTTTGAAAAACTGTCATCTGGTCGGATCCAAGCTTTGCAGATTTCTAAGGTTGATGAGGTCAATTTCTATCTGGTCGGGTCTAGGTTTCACAATAAACTGTTTGGGGATTTAGTTGTTATCTGGTCAGTTTCTAGGTTTCACAATGAATCTCTGAGGGTAATTTCTATTTTGTTGGATCCATGCTTCACAACAACTTGCTTGGAAATATGAAATTGAAAACTGATATCTGGTCGGATCCAGGTTTCACAGTAACTTGTTGGGCCAGAGGCAAACTCTACTGGGGAAAAGAAGTTAAACCTTGGTCGGGTTGAGTCCAGGATCTTCTATATCTTTGAAGAGTTAGACTATTATCTGGTCGGGTCCAGGTTTGATAGCATCTTGAAATTGAGATCAACTGTTATCTGGTCGGGTCCAGGTTTCAGATACTCAAACTGTTATCTGGTTGGGTTCAGGTTTCAGTGACTCACTAGGGATAGTGGCAAATTCTACGGGAGAAGAGGAGTTTTGCTAATGATTTTGTAGGAGTTAAACTGCTATCTGGTCGGGCCCAGGCTTCGGCAATTGAAGAAGTCAAACTATTATCTGGTCGGGTCAAGGCTTTAGTAATAACTTGAAAATTGTGCTAATATCTGGTCGGGTCCAGGCTTCATAGTATCTTTTTGGAAGTAGTAAAGCCTTTGCTGACGACTTTACTGGGGATCAGGGGTTATGGCTCTATGACTCGCAATAATCTGAAAGGAAAATTCAAACTGGAGAGTGTGGACTCAGTCGTGTAGGACAGACTCATCTTGGGGAAGATACACTCAACTGGGGAGGATAGACTCCACTTGGGGATAAAAGCCTTGGCTGGGGAAGATATACTCAGCTGGGGAAGACAGGCTCAGCTGGGGAACTTCGTGGTGTCTTGATTGTTGTATGTTGGGGAAATTTTAACTCAGCTGGGGAATTATGCTATCTCGTTGTTTGCTGGAGAAGATAGACTATGCTGGGGGAATACAAACTTGATTGAGGAGGATATACTCGGATGGGGAATTTTGTGGTTCCTCGATTGTTGTTGGGGAAATAAAACCTGTTGGAGAAATTAACTCTGTTGAGGAGGTGAATTTCTCTTAGGAAGAGATCCACAAGGCTTCAACTTGTAAAAATTGACTTAGCTGGAGAGAGAGCTGCCAAGAGATTGAGATTCTAGTCAGGGATTATTCTATGCAAAGAGACTTTATGGGAAACTCCGTTGGAGAAAGGTTTATTATAGCCGTCCTTGTGGGAATATAGATAATGAGATAACTCTGTGGGGATATTTCATATACATTAAAGAGATGCTTGCTGCTGCTTAGCAGGACACATGTGCCAAATAGTTTTAATTATATTCATATGCATATGTTCATTCAATTTTAGTCATTGGACAAATTTTCATTCAAAACAAAGATAGAAATTTTGCATTTCGAAGTATATTTGTATTGATATTTTGCCCATGAATAGGCGTTTTTGTACAGAGAGACGGAAATCCTAGTAAGAGGAAATCGTCGAAAGGAAAACAAAATTGAGAATGAAAATAAATAGCCATGTAAAATGATCTCATTGCCTTCCAACTCTACTATTGCCCCAATGTCTTCCAATGTCCCTTTCCGTTGATGGAAGTTGATTGGATTGATCTTAGACCGTTTGAACTTGGACCTTGGTGATAAAATTGACTGTATTGTTTCCACAGGAGATAGTCATACGCTTTTAATCCTTAACTTTTGCCTGGACCTCCCTTTTGGGTTTTCAGCCCACCAGGATACCCTTTTTTGCCCAAGTCACCCTTTCGGGTTTTCAACTTTCAGGGTGTACAATCTTTTGCATATATCCCTAATTTTTGCCCAAACCTTTTGGTTTGTCGGGATTCCCTTATTTTGCTTAGGTGTGTCAACCTAACGGGTCTCTTAAGCGTAGTATTTTTTAACTATGTCCGTGTTTATAGGATGTGGGAAATCTTCACCATCCATGGTAGTCACCATCATGGCAACGCCAGAGAAAACTCTCTTGACAACAAATGGCCCTTCATAGGTGGGGGTCCATTTGCCTCTGGGGTCGCCTTATGGTAAAATGATGCATTTTATCACCAAGTCACCAACTTCATATATTAGAGGCTTGATCTTTTTGTGGAAAGCCTTGATCATCCATTTTTGGTACGTCTGACCATGGCAAACAACATCTAACCGTTTTTTGTCAATCAAGTTTAGTTGATCCAATCTCATTGGAACCCACTCATCTTCGCCTAGGCATGCCTCATTCATAATTCTCAGCGAGGGGATCTGAACTTCTACTGGAAAAACAACTTACATGCCATACACTAGAGAAAAGGGAGTTGCCCCAGTTGATGTTCTAGCGGAAGTACGGTAGCCATGCAGAGCAAATAGCAACATCTCATCCCAATCCTTATAGGTTACTACCATTTTCTGCACAATCTTCTTGATATTTTTGTTGGCCGCTTCGAATGCGCCATTTATTTTCGGTATACATGGAGAAGAATTGTGATGCTTGAACTTAAACTAAGTGCAAAGCTCAGTGATCATAGCATTGTTGTGGCTACCCCGTTCTTGGTGACTGAGGCAAATGAGGTGGCTTCGACCCATTTGGTAAAATAGTCGATAGCGACAAGAATGAAGCGATGACCGTTGGAAGCGGTGGGCTTGATCTCTCCAATCATGTCAATGCCCCACATTGCAAGTGGCCACGGAGAGGTCATGACATTCAGAGGGATATGAGGCGCATGGACCTTGTCAGCATAGATTTGGCATTTGTGACAAGTTCTTGAATGTTGATGGCAATCAGTCTCCATCGTTGACCAATAGTAACCGGCTCTTAAGATTTTCTTAGCCATCGTATATCCACTTGAGTGAGTACCTAAGAGGCCATCGTGCATGTCTTACATGATCTCCTCTGCCTCCTTCTTGTCCACACATCGAAGTAGAGTTGAATCATGGTTACACTTGTACAATATCCCGTTACTTAGGAAGAATTTGGATGCAAATCTTTGCAAGAACTTTCTGTCATTGATAGATTCCACCTATGGATACTCTTGTGCTTCAACGTATCTCATCACCTCATGGTACCATGGATTTTCCGCATCGGTGTCAAGCTCATAGCAATGTGCAGGTTCATCGAATCTTTCAATCGTTATCATAGGGGCTTCGTTGTCCCATCTGACCTTGAACATTGAAGACATGGTTGCTAAAGCATCATCCAACTGGTTTTCTTCCCTAGGGAAGTGCTCAAAAGTGATCTCTTCGAAGTGAGGAATTAGGGATAGTACAAGTTCCTTGTAAGGTATAATATTAGGGTGTTTGGTGTCCCAATCTCCTTTTACTTGGCTGATCACTAGGGCGGAATCCCCGAACACATCCAAATGCTTGATCCTTAAGTCAATAGCAGCTTTCAGACCTAAGATGCATGCTTCATACTCGGCCATATTGTTGGTGCAGTCGAAGCATAGTCTGGCAGTGAAAGGAGTGTGGAAACCTTCAGGAGAGATGACCACAGCACCAATTCCATTACCTAAAGCGTTGGAAGCCCCATCGCAAACCATAGTCCATTGGGATCCTTGTTCAGGTCCGTCATATGGTCCAGGTTTCGCACATACGGTTACCAGTATGATGTTCTCATCAGGGAAGTCGAAGTTTATTGACTGATAATCATCCACAACTTGATGAGCCAAATGATCTGCTAGTACACTTACTTTGATGGCCTTTTGAGTCGTGTATTGAATGTCATACTCATTCAAGGTCATTTTCCATCTGGCTATCCGTTCGGAAAGGGCAGGTTTCTCGAAGATGTACTTGATTGGGTGCATCTTAGAAATCAACAGAGTGGTATGAGTCAACATATACTATCTTAGCTGGAGAGCAGCCCGTGCCAGAGCGCAACAAGTTTTCTCGAGCAGTGAATATCTGGTTTGGCAGTCGGTAAACTTTTTGCTCAGGTAATAAATAGCATGCTCTTTTCGGCCAGACTCGTCATGTTGGCCCAAAACACACCCCATAGAGTTCTCTAATACTGTCAAGTACATGATCAAGGGTCTTCCTTCAACTGGAGGCATGAGAATAGGAGGTTCTTGTAGGTATTCTTTGATTTTGTCAAAGGCAATCTAGCATTCATCATTCCATCTGACTACCTGATCTTTCTTCAAGAGTTTGAAGATTGGCTCACAAGTAGCAGTCAAGTGAGATATGAAACGGGAAATGTAATTGAGATGACCCAAGAATCCTCTAACTTATTTTTCAGAATGAGGGAATGACATTTCTTGGATGGCCTTTACCTTGGCAGGATCAACTTTAATGCCTTTATTGCTGACAATAAAACCTAGAAGCTTTCCAGATCGTTCGCCAAACGTGCACTTGTTAGGGTTTAACCTTAGCTTGTACTTCTTCAGCCTCTCGAATAATTTGTACATGTGATCGAGATGTTCCTCTTCAGTTTGTGATCTAGCAATCATATCGTCCACATAGACCTCTATCTCATGATGAATCATGTCATGAAATAAAGCTACCATAGCCCTTTGATATGTTACCCCTGCATTCTTTAATCCGAACGACATGACCTTGTAACAGAAGGTGCCCCATTGTGTAACAAAAGTAGTCTTCTCCATGTCTTTGAGATCCATCCCTATTTGATTATAGCCTGAGAAGCCATCCATGAAAGAGAAGACTTTATGCTGAGCAGTATTATCAACTAAGACGTCAATGTGTGGTAGAGGGAAGTCATCCTTGGGGCTCACCCTATTCAGATCCCTATAGTCTATACACATGTGAACTTTACCGTCTTTCTTTGGCACTGGAACCACATTTGCAACTCATTGAGGATAGGATGTCACAACTAGGAACCCTACATCAAATTGTTTCATCACTTCAGCTATGATCTTTTCAGACATATCAGGCCTCATGCGACGAACCTTTTGTTTAATAGGAGGGCAATCTTCTCTTGTCGGCAGACGATGAACTATGATGTCGGTATCCAACCGATGCATATCTTCATAAGACCAAGCAAATACTTCCACATAATCACGCCATCAGAACCAACCTGCTCTTGACACTTCTTTCCAAATTAGTGCCGATTCTGATTTCCTTCTTATGTGACTCAGTACCCAGGTTGATAACTTCAACTGACTCTTCATACGGTTGAATAGCTTTTTCCTCTTGTAATAGAAGTCTGGCTAGTTCTCTCGGTATGTCACAATCTTCCTCACCTTCGTCTTCGGCTTGTTTGATAGGACATTTAAAATCATAGTCGGAAATAGTAGAGTCATTGGTAATAGGATCCAGAGTGGATGTGGACCTGCAAGAGTGTGTGTGTGTGTGTGTGTGTGTGAAAATAATAATAGTAATAATAATAATAATAATAATAATAATAATAATAATAATAATAATAATGAAGAAGAATAAAATAAAAATAAAAATATAAAAATAAGTCAGGGGGCTTAATCAGTAAGGCAAGGAGTATTTTCAGAAAAAATGGCTAGGCCCACATGAAAAGCCCAAGCGCTCAAAAAACACAAAAAAAGTCAGAAAATTGTGAAAAAATGGCAAAAGGTCACGCTGGGGCTTAAACCCAGGACCTAAGGGTGAACATGCGCGCGCTTTAACCACTGGCGTGGTGATACATCCGTTAACTTATGTGAAAGGAGAAATACATAACACAAAACGTGCCCTGATTACACTTCATCTTCAACCTCCAGCCAAATGACCTGTATCTTCTTCATCTCTAAACAAAAATGAAAAGTTCAAACATGAAAGTTGTGGAATTTCTTCCCACGAATCCAACCATATAAATAACTTAAGCTAACAGTCAAAGATGAATGAGAATTTTTCCGGCCCTAATTTAAAACCTAAAAATTTCAGAAAACTTCAACTCTCAAATTCTCTAAGCTCAGGCTATGTAAATGCAAACTATGGATATGTACAGCTTCGTGGCAATGGTGTCTACATTTTATCTTCACAAATGCAAGCCTAACAATGCGTAAATATGAAGATATAAGTTCAAGAAAAATACCTCAAAACTGGAAATCGTGAAATGGATTTGAGCTTGTTTAAGGAAGTGGTGATGATCAGGTTAGCTTCCTTGGACCTCTAGGAAGCTAATGCAATGCTTAGCTTAAGTTAAGAGTGGCTGAAATGGCCTGGAGAAGTCCAACTGCAATGCTCTGTTTTTGGCTATGGAAGTTGATGAAGATGATGTTACAGTCTACAAACAGGGACAAGGATGGTTTGTATCTAATATGAGGAAGCTTTTGAAACTAAAAGAGCAAGAAATGCACGAGTGGTTTTGAAGATTGAAGTTCAAAGTAAAAAATGACACAAAAATGGAGGTTTTGTGCAATCTGAGTTTTCAGGGATTTTGGGAGCTTGTTCAATCATATGTTCTATTGCAATACACTTGTATAATTATATGGAAAAGGTTGGTGCACTTGAGGAGGCCAGAAAAACAAGATATAGCCTTATGGATATGTTACTTGATTTTGAAGAAAAGTGAAAATATGGTTTCAAGGAATAGTACAAGCATAAACTAAGTTTATGGGAGGCTCTAGACATGTTGCTTTTGCCTTCGACATTGCTTGTGATCAGAAGGAACAAGTGCAAAGCTCTATGCATTGACTTTGTGATTAAAGCTCCTTTACAAGAATGGAATGGTTACTTTGTGCCATAAATGGAAAATTTACTTGGATAAAGCTTGAATCAAGTGGATAATAGCTCAAAAGTAAGTGTAATCTTCTAATTATGGAGAGATCTTGAGGTTTAGAGGCCTGCAAAGCCAGATTGTGCAGCATAGGTTTGAAAGTGAGTTCTTGTTCATCACAAAATGACTTGTATTTAAAGTTTGGAAACCCTAACTTCCTCTCTTCGATTCTCCCTAATAAAGAATGATCTCAAGGAGTTCTTGGACATTTTGTAAAGCTTGTAATGTGATATACAAACCCTATTTTAATCACTTTTGAAAACCCCCTTTTAACTATATGAAAAGGTGCCATGAAGTTAGGTCAAAATCCTGACCAAGACTAGGGCAAAATTTCACTAAGTGTTCAATTTCAAAACCATGACTTTATGAATTAATAACTTGAGATCCAAGAATTTTTAGAAGGAGTTGTATAAATAATGTTGTAGATATAATGGAGATCTACAACTTTCATGTTGAAAGTTTCTTCTGAATTCTCTTTCATTATGGTGAAAAATTGGCTCAAAGTTATGAAAAAACATGAAGTTTTAAACACTTAGAAAAATTTCTAAGTTAGAAAACTTTGACTTTTCAAAATGAAATCTTGACTTTTTGATTTCTTGATGAATAAGTTTCATATTTTGACATGTTTTGATGAATTGTGATCTTTGACATTGAATTTTGACCAAAAAGTCAAAGTTTGACTTTTCAGTGTACAGTTGACTTTTAATAAGTTGACTGGAAATTCACTATCAATCCAATTGATCTTGAGCAATGTTTTAGGTCATGCCATTAGGTCAAAATGATGCAATTGAAATATTTAAATCATGCTTCAAACCAATTGACCATTTTCTAGGTCAAAAATCAGAAATTGCTCTTTCTCAATCAAAACCCTAATTTTGACCATTTTGCCCTTTTGATGATTTGATCAAATTTCTTGAGAAATTATGGTCCAAACTTGATCAAATGATACATATGAGTTTATAATGTCGATGTGGTTAAACAATTATAAAGTTTGACTGTAAATTGGCCATAGTTGACTTTTTCCCCAATATAGTTGATTTTTAGGTCAATTGCTCAATTGACTGAGCAAAAGTGTGATCCAAGGCTTGAAACTTGACATGAGTAATCTTGGGGGTGAATAATGATCCATGAAAGTCATATGAAGCATTGGAAGTTCAATTATCCTTGTGCAATCTCAAACCCTAATTTTGGTCATCAATGCTTAAGGAGGTGTCTTGAGCTGATCAAACCTAATGCAGTCTTGAACCAAGAGAGATCTTTGTGAGAAAATACTTGATAAATGAGAGAGAAAATTTTGAGGTACAACAAATACATTCCCGGGTTATCAAACTCCCCTACAGTTGAACCTTTGCATGTCCTCAAGCAAATAATAGAGTAAAAATCTTATAACGCACAGTCTCTGACACAATCGCATGACACGAATCGAATCGTACGTGGTTAAGGGGTGATACATTAGAAAGATGGAACTAGGTTCCGACACTAATGAAACAGAAATGACACAAAACCATATGACATGGTCAAAATCCTCCATCCTATGCAAACTCGTCCGAATTTCGCTATCATAGCTTGAACTGATTCTTTTCGTTCGAAATTAACCGCTTTCATTCTAGCGCAATCACATTAAGCCCTTTATCTTTCGCAGGCACATAGTAGAGTAGCCGGTTAGCGATTCTGGTCCTTTATGCACGGGTTTCTGGTACGCAAGTTGGTAACCCTTGTTTCTTTTCTAGATTATAAGTCTCAGGGGATCGAACCATAGTTCGCCCTACCAAGTTCAGCACCAGATACCACTAAACAGGCTTATAACTGGTTATTACATCAATTTTTGTAGGTACTGCAACTGTTGGATTAAATGACTTGGTGAGGGTCACCTAACTTAGTTAGCGCATTCCCTATTATATTTTGATGTTTAGAGTTTTTTTCTTTACTGATATTTTTTTCTGATTAGGACCAGTCACTTATATTATCGGCTCCCTACGTAGTTTATGGATAAGATGATGCTGACTGCTAGTATAAACTATCCGGGTCAATCCAAAACTAATACTTAAGGCTTTGGTATCATAACCACTCAAACTGATTTACATAATCTGGAAGATTTAGGTGTCAAGGCGGTATTATTTTGTCGAATCAACTTCAAAACTTCTAACGTAGCCTAATTGTGAGCAACCTATATACTTTTCGAATGTACCGAGCTAATGCGTCGAGTAACAAAAATTTTATGGTTCAAGAAAAGTGTTGAAGTGCAAATAACTTTCTGAAATGATTTTTTTTTATTGAATGTAAAGGGAAATAACAAAAATTCAAAAATTCGAATAACTTACTAGAAAAGTAGAAAACATAACAAAGGTTTCCTCCTCGACACTTGAACTGAGCATTGTCCTCAATACGACAAGTAAAGTGAGAAAAGAAAACGAATAGAAAACTTAAAGAAATAATAGAAATGTAAGGAATAAAGAAAACAAAGATCACTCCTCATTGTTATCTCTGACGTCTCTGCTGGATGATGCTTCATAGTTTGACCGGGCATGGCAGTATTGTGCCACTTCATGTCTAGAGGGAATAATAAATTTAAAAATATAGGAGACAATGAAGTGACAATTGGGTGTAATGCATGTTTAATTTTGGGAACAATGATATAGTATCATCATAAAATAAAATAACTCAATGAGGAGTAAGTATTAAAAATTAAAAATATGAAATAAATAAATAAATAATTTCGAAAAATAAATAAATAATTCCGAAAAATAAATAAATGGATAAATAAATAAATTAGAATAAATAAATCAAACTAAAAAAATAAATATATAAATTAATAAATTAGAATAAATAAATTCAACTAAAATAATTGATGATGGAAAAAAAACTAAAAACTGAATAAACACTCCTCCCCTACACTCGCAGAAAACAGTGTCCTCAATGTTCTAAAGACATAAATCAGCCACCTCTAGAATGAAACATGTAATCTATATTTTCCGTAACAAGATCCATAAAACCATATAAATCACGACGGAGGGTGGTAATATCAGAACGAATATCAGTAAGCTCTGTCGTGATAGAATCCATAGCAATAACAACATCAGTATGAGGAATATAGGTAGCAGCAACAGCTGGGGCTGATGGTGGGTCGCAAACTGGATGGCGGTTAAGAGAAGGAGGTGTCACGGGATCAAATTCGCCCAAACCTACTAGAGGATCATAATAATGGGGCGGTGTCAAAGGATCATACTCTTCTTATTCTATGTCATTCTCAGCTATACCCTCTAGGTCATAAATCCAATTCTTCCTACTGTGCACACTGGTCCGTGCAATGTCAGGAAGTGTGAAGTTGTATACCGGCTCATGAAGTATCAACAACTAAAACTGATTCGGCTCTAAATGTCTGATCATCCCAACATTAAAACAAAAAGTAAGGTCTAGAGGGGTAAAATTACTAGCAGGGGTCAGACGGGACAATGGCTCTCTAAAAAATAGGGATTTAGTGATCATAGTTACTAAACCACCAACACAAATCGGGCCATGAGGAGCCTGGGCTATACTCAGGAGGCGAGCAATCATAAAAGATGCACCAACTATCGGTCTAGACTGAAACACACAAAACATGATAAACAACTCTTCATTAGACACTGAGGTATCATTCCGAGGTTTTCCAAATAGGGTAAATGCCAGAATCATGTGGAAATACCTAATAGAAGGGTTATGAATCTCTGAAGAGTGCATAGGAATAGAGCTCTCCTGTCTCAGATCAGATATCTCTCCCCAAAAATGGTCAAGCTGGCTGTCCACATACTTGTCATCCAGAATAGCAATGACAACATCAGCACTAACCGGGAAATCTAGTAAAGCAGCAAGTTCACGGATGGTGAACCTGTGGGTGAAACCAAACAATCTGAAGGAAACCAAACCTCTGGCCAATCCTAAACCAATATCAGGGTTGTAATGCAATGAACTGAGGAATTCTAGCGTCAGGTTTCGGTAGGTAGGCTGCTGATGATGAATAAAATAATCCCAAACAATCTGGTTAAACATGAAGCGGACACTCTCCCTGATTCCTAATGCGGACAATGTGGGTTCGTGCATAAAGATGGTGGGATACATCCTCACGAAGGTGACAGGCATAGTGTCAGAAAAGTCCATAACGAAAATCAGTGAAGGAAAAGAAATGTGAACCATGTGGTTAATCTGAAAATAGTTTTAAATCAGCATCGGCCTAATGCCTAAAAAAAATAGAAAACAGGAAAATTTTGTAAAATTTTTAAGAGAAACCTAAAAAAAAATAGTAAATAAAGTTTTAATAAAAGGGTGGGTTGCCTCCCACAAAGCGCTTTGTTTAACGTCGTAAGCTCGACATATATTGAAAATCGAAAATCTATGTTAGTGACTCAGCCGAAAGCTATATAAATCTCAAACTAGCTGAGTATTCCCTATTCTCGATGCAATGGTAGTGCTTCAAACGCCGCCCATTTAAAATAAATGGATCGCTGGCTTTTCATTTGATTTCTACAGTGCCGCTTGGGAGTACTTTAGTAACTTCAAAAGGTCCTGTCCATCTAGAGCGAAGTTTCCCTGGAAATAGTTTAATTCTAGAGTTAAACAGGAGTACTACATCGCCACTATTAAATTCTTTCCTAGAGATGCGTTTGTCGTGCCATTTCTTAGTTTGCTCCTTGTATATTTTGGTATTTTTCTATGCATCTAGCCTAAGCTCTTCCAATTCATGGATGTATAGAATTCTCTTTTCCCCAGCGGTTTTGTAACTTATGTTCAGGGTTTTGATGGCCCAATATGCTCTGTGTGCCAGTTCTACGGGTAGATGGCAAGATTTACCATAAACGAGTTTGAAAGGCGTGGTTCCAATGGGTGTCTTGTATGCTGTTCTGTATGCCCATAATGCTTCATGTAGTTTAGACGACCAATCTTTCCAAGATGTGGCAATAGTTTTATCAAGTATTTTCTTAATCTCCCTGTTAGAGACTTCCACTTGCCCGCTTGTTTGTGGGTGGTAAGGTGTTGCTACGCGGTGTCAGACTCCATACTTTGCTAAGAGTTTATTGAAAATTTTGGAAATGAAATGAGAGCCACCATCACTGATGACTAATCTCGGGACACCGAATCTTGAAAAATTTATGTTTTTGAATAACCTAATGACTACTTGTGCATCATTTGTTGGAGAGGCTACAGCCTCTACCCATTTGGATACGTAATCTTCTGCCACTAATATGTAATTGTTGCCAGAAGACGATGGGAAAGGTGCCATAAAGTCAATTCTCCATACGTCAAATATCTCTACTTCTAGGATACCCTTTTGAGGCATCTCATCGCGCCTAGATATGTTACCAGTGCATTGACACCGATCGCATTTTTAATTGCAGCATGAACATATTTCCATAGACTGGGCCAATAAAGGCCAGCTTGTAGGATTTTTGCACATAAGGGGCTTCATGACATTGATATATGACGCTCTCTATTTCACTCTCAGGAACGCATCGACGGAAAATACCATCGGGGCCTCGCTTAAATAGTAAGGGCTGTCCCAATAATAGTGTTTGAGATTGTTAAAGAATTTCTTCTTTTGTTAATAAGTTAAATCAGGTGGAAGGACTTTTGCTGCTAAGTAGTTGACATAGTCAGCATACCAGGGAAGTGAAATTTGAGTAGATACTTGTTCCAATACTTCAATTGACTTGTCATTGATGCAAAATTCAGGGCATTCTTCAGCAAAGTTGTTTGATCCCATCTGGGCTACTAGGTGTTCATATGGAAAATCATCATTAATAGGTATCTCTTCAGGTTTAAGATTTTCCATTCTAGATAGATGGTCGGCCACAAGATTTTCAGATCCAAGTTTGTCTTTGATTTCCAAATCAAACTCTTGTAAGAGTAAGATCCATCTTAATAATCTTGGTTTAGCATCTTGTTTAGCTAATAGATATCTAATAGCTGCATGGTCAGTGTAGATAATAATCTTTGTGCCCACTAGATAGGAACGAAATTTATCTAATGCAAAAATTACTGCCAAAAATTCCTTTTCTGTAGCGGCGTAATTTATTTGCGCAGAATCCAAAGTTCTACTTGCATAGTAGATTGCATGGAGCTTTTTCTCTCATCTTTGTCCTAGGACCGCACCTACTACATAATCGTTTGCGTCGCACATTATCTCGAATGGCAAATTCCAATCCGGTGGTTTCATTATAGGTGCAGATTTGAGAGCAGCTTTTAATCATTCAAACACCTTCAAGCAATCATCATCAAAGATGAATTCAACTTCTTTCATTAAGAGGTTAGTCAGAGGTTTAGATATTTTCGAGAAATCTTTTATGAAGCGTCGGTAGAAACTGGCATGGCCCAAAAAGCTTCGTATATATTTTATGGTTTTTGGGGGTTGGAGGCTTTCTATTACTTAAATCTTAGATTTGTCTACTTTGATCCCCTTTCCAGAAACTATGTGTCCAAGTACAATCCCTTTTTTTACCATAAAATGGCATTTCTCCCAGTTCAACACTAGGTTTACCTGTACACATCTTTCCAGTACCCTTTCCAGGTTTGACAGGAATCCTTAAAAACGTTGCCCACATACAGAGAAGTCATCCATGAATACTTCTATGATATCATCTATAAAATCAGCGAAAATGGCCATCGTACATCTTTGGAATGTTGCAGGCGCATTACATAGTCCGAACGGCATTCCCCGATAAGCAAATGTACCATAAGGACATGTGAACATTGTCTTTTCTTCGTCATCAAGGTGGATTGGTATTTGAAAGAATCCTGAATAACCATCTAAGAAGTAGTAAGAATGCTTAGCCAATCGCTTAAGCGTTTGGTCGATAAAAGGTAAAGGGAAATGGTCTCTTCGAGTCGCCTTATTTAGCTTCATGTAATCAATTCACATTCTGGATCCACTCACGACTCTTTCTGCTATTTGTTCTCCTGCTTTGTTTGTCGTGACTGTGATTCCTCCCTTCTTCGGTACACAGTGGACTGGACTAACCCATTAGCTATCTGAGATTGGATAAATGATAGTTGTGTTCAGAAGTTTGGTTACTTCATCCTTGACCACAGTGCTCATGATCGGGTTAATTCTTCTCTGATATTATCTAGAAAACTTGCAGTCGTCTTCCATCATAATGTGATGCATGAAGATGGAAGGACTTATACCTTTTAGATCAGGAACGTTATATCCCAAAGCAGATGGATATTTTCGTAAGACATGTAATAACTTTTCCGTCTCAGTTTATCCTAAATCAGCGTTGACTATCATCGGTCTTTTAAGTTCAGAGTCTAGGAATTCGTATCTTAGGGTTTTAGGTAAAAGTTTAAGTTCCAAGTTGGGTTTCTTCAGACAAGGCATATGATCTGGTGTTAGCGCTAGGCATTCGCTTAAGCTATCATCTCGATACTCAGGACACCAATCATCATCATCAAAGATTAAGGGCATCGGAATCTTCATAATTTTGGAATGAGTTTCTTCTCCCAACTCCATCTCTTTAACACATTCATCTATTACGTCTATTAGGTAGTGTTGTACCCCAAAATTTTACCTCCCATTCTTTACTTAAGATGTTATCCCACGGTTTTTTTTTTACTCAATATTGGCTCAAAAGTTGATCAAACAGATTTTCTTCCTAGGCAATCAGTCAGCAATTAGGGTTTTGCATTTCTCAAAGGTTTGCCTAATCCATGGCCCAGGTAACTGCAAAGGCATTTGTGTGATCTTATTTGCTTTCTTAACTATAATCTTCTGAAGATTGATGTTACTTTTGAGGGCATATTCTGTTTGAATAAGGTGTAAAGTTTAAGGCTATCATCTTTAAGCAAATCATGATTGAGGTTTCAATTAATCACTTAGGTTTGAGCTTCTAAACATTTATTTTGTTTAAAGGTGCAAGGTACATGATTTATCCTATTATTTTGTGTTTACTTGAAGTACAAGTTATCAAGCGAAGATGCTTATTCAAGACATTAAAACCAAGAATTGCAAAATTAACATAAAACTCATAAGTTTTGGATGATAAATTTGCATTGCTACTCAAATTCTGTTTACTATAGTTTGGTGGGTCTTTTTACAAATAATTACAAGTGATTACAAAAATTACAAATGCAAAGTGTAAATCTACAAAGGAAATTTGCTTCTTCTTAAAGACTCCTTGCTTCATCCTCAAGAAATTCCCCATTTGCTAGCCTTTGTCTTGCTTGCCATTTGTTTGTACATGTGACAAAAGAAAAAAATTAGCAAGCATCATGGAAAACTCCAAGCAAAAATTAATGGTTAAAAGATTTTTTTCATTTCATCATGAGGGTTTATATTTGGAATCAGATTAATAGGGGTTGATTTTTAATCATGGGCCATTTCTCCCAATTGTAAATCACAAAAGGTTGCATTTTTTATTCACAAAGAAATAGAAAGGGGAAATTGCTAAGATTTCCTTGAAACAAGCAAACTGCCAAGCATAACAAATGAATGATCAAACAAAAACCAAGTAAATGCAGCCCCAATTAAAGCAAAGACAAGCTGCTAAGGCAGCAAAAATAGAAAACAGCAGTATGAATAAAAAAAGGCTGCAAGCAGCACAACAAAGCAACAAATACTATAAAAAGCAGCTACACTTACAACAGATCAACAAGCAATTCAAAACAAACAAAGATAACAGCAAACTAGCCAATATCACTAAAACCATATGCCTCATCATTTCCATAAAGAACATAAACCCTTCAGAAATGCATCAAAGGCAAAATGCTTTATCTCACAAAGAGAGGAAAGAGGAAAGATATCACTTAGCCAGCAAATGCCAAGACAAGCAGGTTGCTATAAGCAACAGTCCAAGAAGACCTGCTCCAAAAGCCTCCCTATGCTGCCCATAGAAGTCCAAAAACCTGTCCAAAATTCTGCACAAAAGCATGTTAACATAAAGCATAGAAACTAGTCTACAATACAGTCCAAAAATGTCCAGACTTTCACCAAAATGGAAACAGTCCAAGCTGCACTCAAAAGCCAAAGACTAAAAAATGGCCAAAACTGTCAAAAATTCAAAGTGGGTTTTCCCTCCCATTTTATTTTACCCTAATCAAAGAACAAGTTTACTGTTTTATAGAGGAGAGAGCCATCAGATTGAGGGACATATACATCACCAAGCAAAACAAATATAGAACGAGCAAAAAGATATCAGAAAACCACAAAAAAACTCAGAACAAGAGGTTTTAACAAAAGCTTTTGTTCCAAATCAAAAAAGATCATCATACCATCTCCAAACCAGAAAAAATATTATCAAACCATTTCAAAACCAATTGAAATATCATCATACAATTTCCAAACCACCAGAATATGAACAAACCATCTTCAAACTCCAACTAAAATATCACTGAAGCCTCACAAAAAACCATATACAAAACTAGCAAAAATATCAAAAGCCACAAAAAAACTCAGAGCAGGAGGTTTAACAAGAAAAACTTTTGTTTCAAACCAACTGAAGCATCATCAACACCACCACCCCACCATCATAAAAAAAACAGCAAATAACAAAAATAACACAGAACCAAAAATCCATTATTCCAAACTTGTCATCAAACCCCACAAATCAGTGGCAAACCAATCGACAACAAGAACCCTAATCCGATAAACAAAGTAACACAAGTTCAGAAGAAGAAAAAGTAACACAAGTTCGGAAGAAGAAAAAGTAATACAAGCTCAGAAAGAGAAAGAAATCACCAACATAAAGTCAGAATCATCCTACCAAAAGAACGTCAAGAGGTAAGTAGGGTTTTAGATCTGGACCTAACCAAGCGATCTCTTTCTTCTCTTTCCTTCCTTCTTTGAATCTCCCGTTGCATGCATCACTAGCCTCACTGTTTCCATCAAATAGAAACTAGGGTTTTCATTTTCCCCTTTCTAGATTTAGAGCCATCAAGTGGAAATATGTAGAAATAAGTCACAAATTAGTAACTAGCATTAAGAGAAGATCAGAAAAGTAAAAAAAAATAGAGTTTTGAGATACGCCGTCACCGCCCTGAGGCGATTTCCGACGCGGCCAAAGGGTCTTCTCCAGTGAAGGCCTATGGCAAGGGAGAAGAGATAGGACAGAGCATTGAAGAGAGAGAAAGAAAGTGGAATTATGAAGCCTGGCTTCATGAATTAGCATTTTGTTTAGATTAACAACAACGCCTCTGTCCAATCTGGTGGTGACATTTGTCACCACCTCTTTAGCTGTCCAGAATGGTTCCCTGCTTGCCACCCCATGTTAGTATGATGCACCCTCATCATCAATCCCTTTGATCAGTTATCACACCTTTTCAACCTGTCTTAGATGCATGCCTTTGGTACACCTCCAGGGAGTTGCTGTATTGGATTAGGCAGAAGCATTTGGGCTTACTTTTTTTTACACCCCTTTTTTCTACTTATGTTACAGGCCCATTTCTACCTTCTTCTTTATATTTTTTGTTTGTTAATATTTTCTTTTTTTTATTATTTGATTTTTATTTCTTCAACATATATTTAAAAAAATAAGTGAATATATTAATATTTGTTTTAAATAATTATTAACTTTAAAATAATTTTTGTTTCACATTATTAATTAATTCCTTAATTAATTTTATCAAATGAAAAGAGTTTTAACCTAAATAATTATTTAACGGTTTGGACTTGTATTGTGTAATTTAAATATTTATTTCTTACTGTTACCCCCATTCATTAATTTGTACCTGTTGTACCCCAAAATTTGCCCTCCCATATTCATCAAGAATTGTCAAAGTCAAGGTCACAAAATTCCCCAAGGGTTGTGCAGCTCAACTGTCTCCTATACAGTCAAAACTAGGGTTTGAGTTCTGGTCAAGCAAATGAACTTCTCAAAGGCCCAATCAAGTCTCATATGCCTACAAATGTGGTCAAGCATCCTCATATCAAGTTTCAAGGCATTCAGCTCAAAATTGCACAGTCAAAACCCTAGATTGCACTACAGTCAACTGTAGGGGCAAAATGGTCATTTGGCAGTCAAAAGTTCAAATTTTTGGTCAACACATCATTTTGAAGCCACAAACATCATTTGATCAATGCTTGATCATGATTCTCAAAATTTGGCTCAGAAATCATCAAAGATACAAAAGTTGCTATATTTGGACAGCTGAAAAAGTCAACTGAAATTGACCAGGGCATAACTTTCACATGGATTATCAGAAAAATTCCATCCAAAGCTCATTTTGAAGAGAAAGACATTTCCTACAATTCATCTTCATGTTCCAAGTCCAAGAAATGCTCACACAAAAAGTTATCAATTTCAACATTATAGGTCATTTACAAAAGTCAACAAAAAGTGACTTTAAGTCAAAGGCCATAACTTGAGATTGGTAAATCAAAATGACATGGGACAAAAGGCATTGGTTAAAGGACTCAAAGACCTTTCCAAAATGTCCAAGAACATGTGAAGAGCTTAAAAATTGACCAAGTTATGCCTTGTGGAAGTTGGGAAATTTTTGGAAATTTTTGAAAGTCAACATTGATGCAAAAAGCCTAAATATGCAAATGGGCCCATATTTCTTCCAAATTTCTTCATGCCAAGCCTATGCACGACCATTAGGCCCAAAGGGAAGTATTTTCACATTTTTTAATTATTTACTTGAATTTATATTAATTTATATTCATTTAAATCATTTTAATTCATGAAAAATATAAACCTAACCTAAAAAAATCTTTTTATGCACATTATAATGTCAATATTTCATGCACTTCTTAATTAAGCAAGTTTTGATGAGAATTGATCAGATTTGGTACAAGATACATGAGAAAAAGATTGGAAAAGATTCTTAACAAATCAAAGATTGAAATCATCATGGCAAAGGATTTTGTGCAAAGTTTTTAACCTAATAGTCTCTATACATACTCAGCATGAGAACCCTAATGCTCCTAGACTCCATACTGCGCAGCAATTGACATTACAAACTTGCAAAAATCCTTAAAAAGTTCAATACTGAATTCAAGGTTTTAGGCCGATTCAAGCATCAACTCTCATCCCATTAGCATTCTGAGACATCATTGAGTGTTTCTCAATCATTAACAACAAGCAAAACACCCTGAACTGGTATCCATGAGTCCAACCGTACCTTGAAAATTTTGAAATCACATAGCATGATTCCATCATCTTTATGCATTTTTCTTTGTTGATTCATATTCATATTAATGTTCTAAAGCTAACTGTGGTGTTTAATTGCGTTTTTATTGACCATATACGATTATGCCATTGCCAAAAGTTAGGGTTTTCAGGAGCTCGAATTAGGGATTTTGTGTAGAAGAAAAATTAGGACTTCTGAACACCATGGTTGGATTCAGCACCTCAAGACGAAGATGTCTGAACCCTCGCGATGAATTTATGGTCCATAGGGAGCTATTCGCTATTTTCTTGAATCCCCCCTAATGCAACGTTTCTAAAACCGTTGCTATAGGCTTATGTTTCAGAAAAATAAAAAAGGGAACGAAGAAGAAGACTATGTGGCATGCTGTAATTCGTTGATTCAAATCTGGCGCGCTTCCCTCCACTAACTTTACTTTTCTTTTATATTATTTGTGTTATATTATTTGTTAATTGAAACGCGTTTGGTCCAGTGGTAACACGCTACGCTTGTAATCTTCAAGACCTGGGTTCAAGTCCCAGGTCTGGCAAAAGTTTCATATTATTTTTCATGAACAATTCTTATGCAGCGCGCTTGAGGAGGACCACCATATTCCATCAGTATCTCACCATACACGCGTCCAGTGCATACAGATCAAAGGCTTCAATTCAAAGAACATACCATGGACCAGTCAACACGTCATATAGAATTCAAAAAAAGTCAACAAAGTCAAGGCTTATTGGGCCAGAATTTCCAGGCCTATACCTCCTTATTTGGGGCAACACCCCACCCTGGTTTGCATTTTATATTTTTTCTTCTCACTTTTATTTTTGTTGTTTTATTTATTTTATTGTCTTAATTCAATTAATTTATTTTTTCTATAAAATATAAAAACATTATAAAAATCAGAAAATACAAAAAGAATATAATATTTATTTTATTATAATTATTTTCATAAATAAATTAGAATGTAAATTATGTAGTGTAATTAGGTTTTAATTTTAATTCCTTTTTTTTTAATAAAAATCCAAAAATGTAGAATTTAGGTTTTAATTGTTAATTCTTTTTATTTCCTTTTTTTCCACAATAATAATTATTATTTATTTATTTATTTTCCTATTTAAGTTGTACATAAATGAATTAGGTTTAATTTAGGTCATATTTTAATTCTTTCTTAATAATTAAAAAATATTAGAATTAGGGTTCGCCGTTTAATTCAATTAATTTCTTTTCCTTATTAAATCTAAAAAACAAAAAAATAACAAAAACATTTAATTTTAATTTCCTTATTAATTTAATTGTTTGTAAAAGGGTCCAACGCCCTATTTTTGTCTTAATTTCCTTATTTCGCGCATTTTATTTTTATCGTTCGTTATAATTATGTAATTGTCCCAAGGCCATGTACATTTATTTATCGCACTTTTATCGCTTTATTTATTTTCCGCTAAATCGGGTCCGGTTTAATTTTCCCCTGAATGTTCTGACTGCGCCTTGGCCGTTTGCAATGTGGGGCATAGACATGATCGGCGAGATAAAACCTACGGCATCCAATGGACATCGCTTCATCCTAGTGGCGATTGATTATTTTACTAAGTGGGTTGAGGCAGCATCCTATGCTACAGTAACCAAGACTGTTGTAGCACGGTTTATTCGGCACAACCTGATCTGTCGATACGGCGTCCCTGAGCGGATCATTACAGACAACGGTACCAATCTGAACAATAAGATGATCGCTGAGCTCTGCGAGCAGTTCAAAATACAGCACCACAATTCTTCTCCTTACAGACCGAAGATGAATGGGGCTGTAGAAGCAGCTAACAAAAACATCAAGAAGATCGTGCAAAAGATGACAGTAACGTACAAAGATTGGCACGAGATGTTACCGTTCGCTCTGCATGGGTACCGTACCTCAGCTAGAACATCAACCGGGGCAACTCCCTTCTCTTTGGTTTATGGCATGGAGGCAGTCTTGCCGATCGAAGTGCAAATTCCCTCACTCCGGATAATGAAGGATGCAAACCTGAACGAAGATGATTGGATCCAGACACGACTTGACCAACTCAATCTCATTGACGAAAAGAGACTTGCTGCTATCTGTCATGGTCAGACGTATCAGAAACGGATGATCAGGGCATTTAACAAAAAGGTCAGGCCACAGGAATACCAAGTCGGGGATCTGGTTATCAAGAGAATCATCCTTCCTCAGAGTGATCCAAGGGGCAAATGGACCCCTACATATGAAGGGCCATTTGTGGTTAAGCAGGTGTTCTCAGGAGGAGCAATGATCTTAACCAACATGGATGGTGACGACCTTCCTCACCCCGCCAATGCAGACATAGTTAAAAAATACTACGCATGAAAAAGACCCGCTAGGCTGACATGCCTAGGCAAAAATTAGGGCTTCCCGTCGAACCAAAAGGGTTCGGGCAAAATGTAGGGATGAAAATGAAAAAATCTGTACACCCGGCAAGTCGAAAACCTGAAAAGGCGGCTTGGGCAAAAATGGGTATCCCGGTGGACTGAAAACCCGAAAGGGCGGTCCAGGCAAAAATTAGGGATAAAAGCGTAAAACTATGTCACATTGATCACTTTGCATCCAGAATCCGGTATCTGCATCAAGCTCAAACGGCATCTATCAGTCAGCCTCACCTTCAACCAAGGTCATCAAGTGATGAGACGCTCGGAGTTATAAAGGCAATAGCAGAGTTGAAACCCAGTGGATCATTCATCTTTCACACAGCTGTTTTACTTTCATTTGTATAAAACTTGTATAAACTCTTTTGATCGGCGACGTACCTCTTACTAGGACGTCAGCCTCTTGTACACAAAACGCCTATTCATGGGCCATTCAAAAATCAATAAAAATATACTTTTCAGTTAAATGTGCCAAATGTTTTCTTTTTCTGTTTTGTTTTGCGAAAAACGTCCAAGGTTCAATTTGTGATGTATGCATTGACAATAATTTCCTAACTCATAAATAGTTTGCATACGAAACAAAGGAATTAATTGCAGGTGACACTGGAAACAGGGGCAATAAAGAGTTGTCTGAGCAGTCTAATTGTTCTATCCCCCAAGGTACTAAGGTAGGTTCAGCTAAAGAACACGGCCAAGTGTATCTTAATTCCCCAGAGAGTAGTTCAGTAAAGCAGTACATCTCTCTCCAAGCAAAATTGTCAAATATCAAGAGAATCGAGTATCCTCCAGCCGATCTCAAACATTCCTCAGCGGCAATACATATATTCTTAACAAGTATCCCCGGCAGTCTTGGTCTACAGATTGTTCCCCGGCGGTATAGCAACATTCAAAGGAATCACTTCCCTGCAATTCAAACCTCCCCCAGAAGAGTCCAATCCAGCTTCACCAGCAAAATTGGAAGTCATATCCCCAAGCAATAAGCTTATCCCCAGTAGATTCTGGAAGCTTATCCCCTCGCAGAGCACGAACGCGTCGTCCCGGCTTGATTTAAAGAGTTATTTCCGTAACAGGATATAACTGGGTTATCCTCAGCCAAAAGCCACGGAAAGAGCGTCCTCGGCAAAGTATCTTCCTACCCCCAGCGAAGTCTATCAACACTTCCAGCACAACAAGGATATTCCCAGCATAACTCATCAACGGTATCCCCAGCGGAGTTATCTTCATCAACTCAGCAAAGCATCGCTATCCCCACAGAGTAGCACTCCCCAGCATGGTCATCAGAGTATCTTCTCTCCCCATAGAAGCTTCATTTGCCAAGTTCATTCCTCAACGGAGTCATCTTCTCCTATCGGTATTCTTGCAGTTATCATCCCCAGCGGAAGCAAAATCTATTCCTCAATATCAGCCCAGGATACGACTTCCCGGCACCCGTCAAGGATCCACTTTCCTAGACAAAAACATACATAAAACGTCACATACATCATTATAGCATGCATAACGTATTGCATCCTACAAGTCTCATTTATATCGAGAACATCATTGCTTGACCCATATCATGCATTGCATATGACTGACCTTTACCTTTCAGGAAAGATGCAGCTAAAATTCTCAATCACGTCTCAAGACTTTGACCGGTTCAGTTAAATCGACCCTAAGATTTTCCTGATGCTTATCCAGTCAAAGGACTTCTCTGGTTCAGTCAGATCGACCCTAAGATCTCCCTGATACTTATCCAGTTGAAGATGTTTCAAGACCTAGACCGGTTCAGTTAAATCAATCCTAAGATTTTCCTGATTCTTACCCAGTCCAAGGCCTTCTCTTGGTTCAGTCAGATCGACCCTAAGATCTCCCTGATTCTTATCCAGTTGAAGATGTTTCAAGACCTAGACCGGTTCAGTTAAATCAATCCTAAGACTTTCCTGATTCTTACCCAGTCAAAGGCCTCTCTGGTTCAGTCAGATCGACCCCAAGATCTCCCTGATTCTTATTCCAGTAGAAGACACCCAAGATTTTTCTCAACGAGCGTTGTTGAAGTTAAAGTCGCCCAAGGTTCCCTTACCGTTCATGCTAAGGTAGAAACCATCCCTGGTTCATTCATCAGCGTTTGAAGCTCCAGATTCAGCTCCTGTAACCAGTCAGGACATATCTATACCAAGCATCTAAAATCAACTCCTGCAACGTGTCAGGTACTCATTTTTTCTTTTGCAGGTATGCAGGTTCTCGCTAAGGAATCTCCTACGCGATCAATGTCCAGATGGCATCTATAAGCCCATCATCCTATCCAGCAACCTCTAAAATGGCATCTATAAGCCCATTCCCTCATCATCATGGCTACTATGTGAGCGCAAATTTCTGGGCACTCTAGTGTCCAATCATCTTCTACCCTCGGATTACGAAAGGCACGTCAGCCAATCTACATCCTCAGGTCTAAGAAGATTGAACAGGGGCAACTGTTGTACCCCAAAATTTGCCCTCCCATATTCATCAAGAGTTGTCAAAGTCAAGGTCACAAAATTCCCCAAGGGTTGTGCAGCTCAACTGTCTCCTATACAGTCAAAACTAGGGTTTGAGTTCTGGTCAAGCAAATGAACTTCTCAAAGGCCCAATCAAGTCTCATATGCCTACAAATGTGGTCAAGCATCCTCATATCAAGTTTCAAGGCATTCAGCTCAAAATTGCACAGTCAAAACCCTAGATTGCACTACAGTCAACTGTAGGGGCAAAATGGTCATTTGGCAGTCAAAAGTTCAAATTTTTGGTCAACACATCATTTTGAAGCCACAAACATCATTTGATCAATGCTTGATCATGATTCTCAAAATTTGGCTCAGAAATCATCAAAGATACAAAAGTTGCTATATTTGGACAGCTGAAAAAGTCAACTGAAATTGACCAGGGCATAACTTTCACATGGATTATCAGAAAAATTCCATCCAAAGCTCATTTTGAAGAGAAAGACATTTCCTACAATTCATCTTCATGTTCCAAGTCCAAGAAATTCTCACACAAAAAGTTATCAATTTCAACATTATAGGTCATTTACAAAAGTCAACAAAAAGTGACTTTAAGTCAAAGGCCATAACTTGAGATTGGTAAATCAAAATGACATGGGACAAAAGGCATTGGTTAAAGGACTCAAAGACCTTTCCAAAATGTCCAAGAACATGTGAAGAGCTTAAAAATTGACCAAGTTATGCCTTGTGGAAGTTGGGAAATTTTTGGAAATTTTTGAAAGTCAACATTGATGCAAAAAGCCTAAATATGCAAATGGGCCCATATTTCTTCCAAATTTCTTCATGCCAAGCCTATGCACGACCATTAGGCCCAAAGGGAAGTATTTTCACATTTTTTAATTATTTACTTGAATTTATATTAATTTATATTCATTTAAATCATTTTAATTCATGAAAAATATAAACCTAACCTAAAAAAATCTTTTTATGCACATTATAATGTCAATATTTCATGCACTTCTTAATTAAGCAAGTTTTGATGAGAATTGATCAGATTTGGTACAAGATACATGAGAAAAAGATTGGAAAAGATTCTTAACAAATCAAAGATTGAAATCATCATGGCAAAGGATTTTGTGCAAAGTTTTTAACCTAATAGTCTCTATACATACTCAGCATGAGAACCCTAATGCTCCTAGACTCCATACTGCGCAGCAATTGACATTACAAACTTGCAAAAATCCTTAAAAAGTTCAATACTGAATTCAAGGTTTTAGGCCGATTCAAGCATCAACTCTCATCCCATTAGCATTCTGAGACATCATTGAGTGTTTCTCAATCATTAACAACAAGCAAAACACCCTGAACTGGTATCCATGAGTCCAACCGTACCTTGAAAATTTTGAAATCACATAGCATGATTCCATCATCTTTATGCATTTTTCTTTGTTGATTCATATTCATATTAATGTTCTAAAGCTAACTGTGGTGTTTAATTGCGTTTTTATTGACCATATACGATTATGCCATTGCCAAAAGTTAGGGTTTTCAGGAGCTCGAATTAGGGATTTTGTGTAGAAGAAAAATTAGGACTTCTGAACACCATGGTTGGATTCAGCACCTCAAGACGAAGATGTCTGAACCCTCGCGATGAATTTATGGTCCATAGGGAGCTATTCGCTATTTTCTTGAATCCCCCCTAATGCAACGTTTCTAAAACCGTTGCTATAGGCTTATGTTTCAGAAAAATAAAAAAGGGAACGAAGAAGAAGACTATGTGGCATGCTGTAATTCGTTGATTCAAATCTGGCGCGCTTCCCTCCACTAACTTTACTTTTCTTTTATATTATTTGTGTTATATTATTTGTTAATTGAAACGCGTTTGGTCCAGTGGTAACACGCTACGCTTGTAATCTTCAAGACCTGGGTTCAAGTCCCAGGTCTGGCAAAAGTTTCATATTATTTTTCATGAACAATTCTTATGCAGCGCGCTTGAGGAGGACCACCATATTCCATCAGTATCTCACCATACACGCGTCCAGTGCATACAGATCAAAGGCTTCAATTCAAAGAACATACCATGGACCAGTCAACACGTCATACAGAATTCAAAAAAAGTCAACAAAGTCAAGGCTTATTGGGCCAGAATTTCCAGGCCTATACCTCCTTATTTGGGGCAACACCCCACCCTGGTTTGCATTTTATATTTTTTCTTCTCACTTTTATTTTTGTTGTTTTATTTATTTTATTGTCTTAATTCAATTAATTTATTTTTTCTATAAAATATAAAAACATTATAAAAATCAGAAAATACAAAAAGAATATAATATTTATTTTATTATAATTATTTTCATAAATAAATTAGAATGTAAATTATGTAGTGTAATTAGGTTTTAATTTTAATTCCTTTTTTTTTTAATAAAAATCCAAAAATGTAGAATTTAGGTTTTAATTGTTAATTCTTTTTATTTCCTTTTTTTCCACAATAATAATTATTATTTATTTATTTATTTTCCTATTTAAGTTGTACATAAATGAATTAGGTTTAATTTAGGTCATATTTTAATTCTTTCTTAATAATTAAAAAATATTAGAATTAGGGTTCGCCGTTTAATTCAATTAATTTCTTTTCCTTATTAAATCTAAAAAACAAAAAAATAACAAAAACATTTAATTTTAATTTCCTTATTAATTTAATTGTTTGTAAAAGGGTCCAACGCCCTATTTTTGTCTTAATTTCCTTATTTCGTGCATTTTATTTTTATCGTTCGTTATAATTATGTAATTGTCCCAAGGCCATGTACATTTATTTATCGCACTTTTATCGCTTTATTTATTTTCCGCTAAATCGGGTCCGGTTTAATTTTGGCGATGTGGACCCGCGCCATTTGTAATAGTCTTAGATTTATTTTCCCGCAAGCTTTATAACTCTTAAATATGCATGCAAGAATGAATGGACAAATTAAAATCAAGCGTAGAACACGACAAATATGACAAGACAAATAACTGAAACATGACACATAATTTGCACACACCACCCCTAGGGTACGCCTCACTGTTGCCTTTCGAAAGGTGGTCGTCGAGTAGAAAACGTCTTAGTAAGTCCTCATGATCCGGGAACCTGGCATGAGGGTAGCTTCTAAGGTGTCTTCCCATTGCTCTGGTGATCACCACGTCCCTAAAATCGAATTGACCCGAACACCTCCAATGGTGGTGCTACCTACCTCTCAATGGTGGGATGGCACTACTTTTAAGGACATCTACACAGACGAATTCCTTAGGGTAGGTAGGTTCTCAAGGATACTTGCTCTAATCTCAAAACAAACTCAAAAAGACTTTTCACACTGACACTTTTCAAAAGCTTTCAAAGCAAATTTTTCAAACACTCTGACGTACGAGTCGATCTGAAATTTTTCAAAAGAAACTTTTAAACCCCACATTGAAAAGCAAACGAACAATTTGAAAACACAATGAGCAAGTATCTAAGAGCCCATGGATAACCATGGATAGAAAGGGTGCTAACACCTTCCCTTTCTATAATCTACCTCCCGAACCGAGAGCAATCTCTTTAAGGAATTTTTCTGTGCTTTTGTCCTTTCCATTTGGAGAAAATAAAAGACGGTGGCGACTCTTGCTTACCGCGACATTTCGCGAACCAGCTTTAAACAGTCAGTTCCAGATCCACCGATCACAGAACTGGCGACTCTGCTGGGGACCTAAACTTAAAGTGAGGTGTACCTTAGGGCTAGCTTATAACTATGTTTTCAATTGTTTTCCTTGTGTGCTTTAAAATTGTGGGTTGCTTGGGAGTTCTATAGATCCTACACCCGGATCTGGGGGATACCTTTCTTAGAAAGTAGCAACAAGGCTGTGAGGGAACTGTGCGGGGTATACCGACACGGTTGAAATAGTCTGCTACGTTGATGTGGCACTTTGGTGTGTACCGGTAACCCTTGAGTTCAGTCAAGGAGAGTACGGGGCCTCCGCGTGGTGTCATGAAGCATCAACAGACCTTAGGAACCTTAATTGAACAATCTTGGCCTCTTTAGGGTAGTGAGATAACTGACTTTGGTGCAGTCCGAGGTTGGTTGATACTCGATACTACGCTCAATTGAGGGTTGCTTTCCTGGAATATTTCGGTCGCCAGTTCAGTGGCTAAATCGAAACGATGAACAATGAAAGCAATCCCGTGATATTGGGAACCTTAGAACCCGGTTACTTTGATTAGGACAGGTATGAACCCACCAACTCAAGAGGGTACTACCCAGACCCCATGCTGGCCTTAAACCTTAAGGGCTTGTCTTGTGTGCCTTGTTTGCCCTACATGTTTGTCTTTGTAAATATCTGTGGTGTGTTTAATCATAGCATCATGACATCATCCAGCATCATATGCATTGACTAACCATTTCAGGGGTTCGGATTTTCATCTTTGTTCTTGTTTTGTAGGACATGGAAACTGTTCGTAGAAAGACAATTCAGGTCAATCTTGTAAGGATCCCTCCTCAGCTTAAGGAGCTTATATCCAGGATTCCCGAGAACTCTTCGTTCAGTGAAAGGCATGGAAGCCTCATCAGCTTGGTCAACACCAACATTGAGGAAGATATGATAAAGGTCCTGTTCCAGTTCTTTGATCCTCTGCATCACTGTTTTACCTTCTTGGACTATCAGTTGGTACCTACATTGGAGGAGTTCTCCCGGCTCCTGAAGATTCCTATCCTTGATCAGCTACCCTTCAGCGGTACAGAAAAGGAACCTAAGCTCGAAGAGATTGCCAAAGCTTTGCACCTACAGCCATCTGACCTCAAGGGACATTGGGAAGTTAGAAGTGGCGTCAAAGGGTTCTTAGCCAAGTTTCTGTTTGAAAAGGCCCTTGAATGTTGGAACTCCCTTGACTTGCAAGCTTTTGAAGAGGTTGTGGCCCTCCTTGTTTATGGTTTGGTATTGTTCCCTAACCCAGATCAGCTCGTTGATATCAGTGCCGTTCAGATCTTTATGTCCAGGAATCCTATACCTACGTTGCTGGGGGACATCCTTCACTCATGTTACACTCGAACCATGAGAAAAAGAGGTGTCCTTATGTGTTGCACTCCTCTCCTGGGAAGGTGGTTTATTTCGCACCTTCCACAATCAGTCCTGAAGAATGAGCGGTGTTTGAGATGGTCACAACGGTTGATGACTCTTACACATGCAGATATACATTGGTGTCCCAGATCCAGAGGAGATGTCACTATCATTGATCGTTGTGGGGAGTACCCTAATGTTCCTTTACTTGGAATCAGAGGAGGTATTACTTATAGCCCATGCCTGGCTTGGAGACAGTTTGGTTATGCTCGGAGGGATGGTCCTCATGACATGTTAATTCCTGATATAGTTTTTGACTTCGACAGTGATACTCAAGGACTTCGTCAGAGATTTATCAGAGCTTGGAGGATGCCTAGTAGGATAGACAGCAAGACACTGGGGCATAGGAACTCCATCCCTTTGGAGCCTTATCTCAAATGGGTACGCGCCCGCTCTCAGAAGTTAGTGATGCCTTATCCTCACATGCTTCCAGTAATCAAAGAACCTGTCTTGGAAGGGGAAGTGTCTCATGTTATTCAGCACCCTGATATGCCCACATCCTGGGAAGAGATGCAGAAGAGCTGGATCCAGCTTAAGGAGGAAAGAAATTCTCTTGAGACTAGTCTACATGCCAGCGAAAAGAAGGTCTTGGAGCTCACCCGTCTGTTGCATGAGGAGAGGAATCTCAACACCTACATAGCTCCGAAAAGGATGCGCAGTGTATTTTGGGATTGACTTGTTTTTTGTACTTTTTTGCCCATGAGGCTTTGATGTATTAAACAATGATTTCTTTAATAATAACGTGTGTTCTTTTCTTGTCTGCAACAAATTTGAACTTTCGAACCCTTGAATGCATTGCATACGCATTTCATACATCATGTGCATAGCAGGATTTTCCCCTTTTTCAGGTTGCTTACAGTTCTTCGCTGTTTATTTCAGCATCATGAATCCCGGATCTGAATCAACTGAGACTTCTATCAAGGCTCTCCAGGCGCAGAATGCGCAGTTTCAAGAACTAATCTTGGGTCTAGCTAAGGGCCAAGAGGAACTGAAGACTATGCTCCTGAAAAAGGAGAAGAAGAAGAAAAGAAGAACTGTTCTATTCAACTCGGGCCGAAGGTTGGGTAATACTCTGCACCATGAAGAGGCTGTTTCTTCTGTTGGCAAGAGTCCTTCTCAGGCAGAAGTAAAGCTTCCTACTCCAGAAGTCTCCGACAACGAGACGGATTTCGATGAAGAGCAGTACCCTCCTGAAGACAACAGGTACAAGCAACTGGAAGACAGGTTAAAGGCTATGGAGGTGCAACAGGCACCTGGGCTGGATTTCGGAGATCTGGGTTTGTCAACCGGTGTAATTATCCCCCACAAATTCAAAGCACCCACCTTCTCCAAGTATGACGGGGCATCCTGTCCCAAGCTGCATTTGAGGTCCTATGTTCGAAAAATTCAGCCGTACTCTGCGGACAAGAATCTATGGATCCACTTCTTCCAGGAGAGTCTTTCAGGGACTCACCTCGAATGGTTCTATCAACTGGATGGGACCAAAGTTCGTAACTGGGAGGAGCTGGCTACTGCTTTCTACAAGCAGTATCAGTATAATGCCGACCTTGCCCCCACGCGTACCCAACTCCAGGGTATGTCGTTGGACGTAAGCGAAGGTTTTAAGGAGTACGCTCAGAAGTGGAGAGATCTGGCTGGCAGGGTGCAGCCACCATTGACTGACCGGGAGTTGGTGGACATGTTCTTGGGGACCCTATCTGGGCCATTCTTTAACCATCTCATTGGGAATTCTTCGGCTGGTTTCACTGATTTAATCTTGACTGGAGAGAGAATTGAAGCTGGGTTGAAGTCTGGGAAGATTGCAAAGGCTGCATCATCTAGTTCAGACAAGAAACCATTTAAGAAGGAGTCTAGTGCCGTGTATGGTTCTAGGAGATCAGAAAGAAATGAACACCGCCAATCTGTCAGTGCGGTCATGATTGCTAAGCCTGCTGCCGCTCCCCGGCCAAACAATGCTCAGAAGGTGGAAAGACCCCGGAGGGAGTTCACCCGGTTAAACATGACCTTGTCGCAGATCCTGCCACAGTTGCTCGCAACTAATTTAGTGACTGTCAGGGAGGCGCCAAAGTTCCCCAATACTGCATCCCCCAAGTACAACCCGAATGCTCGTTGTGCTTACCACTCAGAAAGCCCGGGGCACTCTACGGATGACTGTTGGGCACTAAAGAACAAGCTGCAGGATCTCATTGATGCTAAGGAGGTCCAGTTTGAGGCATCTGACAAGCCTAACGTAGTGACAGCTCCCCTGCCTGCTCATGGAGTTAATGCTATTAGGGATGAGGAGGAAGTTGATGAAGCTGAGTTTGATAGCTGGATTTACCCGGCAACCGACGGTGGACTTAACAATTGGAGCGCAAAGGACAATCTCCCTGTTTCTTTTGTTACTAAGTAATAAATTTCTTTGTTTCGTTATATTTTGTAATAAACAATGATAAACTCTATGGCCCGGTGTCTTACCCGAGGCACCGTGGTTCTATTTGTGAGGGCATACAAACTGTCATTTTATACATCATGAATGAAAATCTTGGACGTATTCTTCGCATTGCAAATATTGTGTTCCTTTTCTGTCTTTCTTTTCCTTTACATAATTTTCAAAACAGCTGTATTTACACACACACTCACTCATACAGGTTCCAATCCACTCTGGATCTTACTGACAACAACTCTGCTAATGCCAATTATGACTTCGAAAATCCGATCAACTTAGCCGAAGACGAAGGTGAAGATGATTGCGAAGTGCCTGGCGAACTTGCAAGACTGTTGCTTCAGGAAGAGAGGGCAATTCAACCCCATGAAGAGCCAGTGGAAACCATAAACCTGGGTACTGAGGCAGATAGAAAAGAGGTAAAGATTGGTGCCAACCTAGAGCTCAGCGTGAAGCAACGGTTAACCAAGATGTTACATGACTATATGGAGATCTTTGCCTGGTCCTACGAAGACATGCCAGGGTTGGATACCGATATTGTTGTCCATCATTTGCCGACTAGGGAAGACTGCCCTCCAATTAAACAAAAGGTTCGTCGGATGCGTCCAGAGATGTCCGAGAAGATTAAGGCCGAGGTGATGAAACAGTTTGATGCCGGGTTCCTTGCAGTGACTTCTTACCCTCAGTGGGTTGCTAATGTGGTGCCAGTACCTAAGAAGGACGGTAAGGTCAGAATGTGTGTCGATTACAGGGATCTGAACAGGGCCAGCCCCAAGGATGACTTCCCCTTACCTCACATTGATGTCCTTGTTGATAATACGGCTCAGCACAAGGTATTCTCTTTCATGGATGGCTTTTCAGGCTACAATCAGATCAAGATGGCACCTGAAGACATGGAAAAGACTACGTTTGTCACTCAGTGGGGCACTTTCTGTTACAAGGTCATGCCGTTCGGATTAAAGAATGCTGGGGCAACCTACCAGCGTGCCATGGTTGCCTTATTTCATGATATGATCCATCATGAGATCGAAGTGTATGTGGACGACATGATCGCTAGGTCCCAGACTGAGGAAGAGCATCTAGATCATCTGCAGAAGTTGTTTGAGCGGTTGAAATTGTACAAGCTGAGATTGAACCCGAACAAGTGCACCTTCGGGGTAAGATCCGGGAAGTTGCTAGGCTTCGTGGTCAGTGATAAAGGTATTCAAGTGGACCCTGCTAAGGTCAAAGCTATTCAAGAGATGCCAGTTCCTAAAACAGAGAAGGAGGTCAGAGGCTTTTTAGGGCGCCTGAATTACATCGCTCGATTCATATCTCATTTGACTGCTACCTGTGAGCCAATCTTCAAGCTGCTGAAGAAAGATCAGGTAGTACGTTGGAACGATGAATGTCAGGCTGCTTTCGACAAAATCAAAGAGTATCTCCAAGAACCACCCATCCTTATGCCACCGGTTGAAGGGAGACCTCTAATATTATATCTGACAGTGCTGGACAACTCAATGGGGTGTGTGCTGGGGCAGCATGACGAGTCTGGCCGAAAAGAGCACGCCATTTATTACCTTAGCAAAAAGTTTACCGACTGTGAGACCCGATACTCACTGCTTGAGAAAACTTGCTGCGCTTTGGTATGGGCTGCTCGCCGGCTGAGACAGTATATGCTGACTCACACTACCTTGTTGATCTCAAAGATGGATCCGATAAAATACATATTCGAAAAGCCTGCTCTGTCTGGGAGGATTGCAAGATGGAAAATGATCTTGACGGAATACGACATTCAGTACACAACCCAGAAAGCCATCAAGGGGAGTGTATTGGCAGACCACTTAGCTCATCAAGCTGTAGATGACTACCAATCAATGAACTTCGAGTTTCCGGATGAAAGTATCATGATAGTAACTGACTGTGAAGTACCTGGACCGGATGAAGGACCTGAACCAGGATCCCGATGGTCTATGCACTTTGACGGAGCCTCCAATGCTTTGGGAAATGGTATCGGTGCCATAATCATATCTCCACAAGGTACTCATACTCCACTCACTGCCCGGCTGTGTTTCAACTGTACCAACAACATGGCGGAGTATGAGGCGTGCATCATGGGTCTTCAAGCTGCGATCGACTTAAGGATCAAGTTCCTCAGTGTCTTCGGAGATTCCGCTCTTGTGATCAATCAGATCAACGGAGAGTGGGATACGAAACATCCAAACTTGATTCCTTACAGAGAATGTGTGTTGACCCTGATGCCCCACTTCACAGAAATAACCTTTGAGCACTTTCCAAGAGAAGAGAATCAGTTAGCGGACGCGTTAGCTACAATGTCTTCAATGTTCAAGGTTAAATGGGATGATGAAGCTCCCCGGATAATCATCTGGAAACTGGACGAACCGGCATACTGTTGTGATCTTGAAACTGAATTGGTAACTGAGAAGCCTTGGTACCACGAAGTGAAGAGATATCTGGAAGCTCAGGAATACCCTGAAGGTGCCTCTGTTAATGATAAGAAATTCCTGAGGAGGTTCGCAGCCAAGTTCTTCCTAAGCAACGGCATCTTGTACAAGCGAAATCATGATTCAACCTTACTGCGTTGTGTGGACAAGACTGAAGCAGAAAGGATCATGGAAGAATTACATGACGGGACCTTCGGTACACATTCCAGTGGACATACTATGGCTAAAAAGATCCTACGGGCAGGATATTATTGGTCCACCATGGAAGCTGACTGCTACCAACATTCTAGGACATGCCACAAGTGCCAGATCTATGCAGATAAGGTGCATATTCCTCCGGTTCCCCTGAATGTTCTGACTGCGCCTTGGCCGTTTGCAATGTGGGGCATAGACATGATCGGCGAGATAAAACCTACGGCATCCAATGGACATCGCTTCATCCTAGTGGCGATTGATTATTTTACTAAGTGGGTTGAGGCAGCATCCTATGCTACAGTAACCAAGACTGTTGTAGCACGGTTTATTCGGCACAACCTGATCTGTCGATACGGCGTCCCTGAGCGGATCATTACAGACAACGGTACCAATCTGAACAATAAGATGATCGCTGAGCTCTGCGAGCAGTTCAAAATACAGCACCACAATTCTTCTCCTTACAGACCGAAGATGAATGGGGCTGTAGAAGCAGCTAACAAAAACATCAAGAAGATCGTGCAAAAGATGACAGTAACGTACAAAGATTGGCACGAGATGTTACCGTTCGCTCTGCATGGGTACCGTACCTCAGCTAGAACATCAACCAGGGCAACTCCCTTCTCTTTGGTTTATGGCATGGAGGCAGTCTTGCCGATCGAAGTGCAAATTCCCTCACTCCGGATAATGAAGGATGCAAACCTGAACGAAGATGATTGGATCCAGACACGACTTGACCAACTCAATCTCATTGACGAAAAGAGACTTGCTGCTATCTGTCATGGTCAGACGTATCAGAAACGGATGATCAGGGCATTTAACAAAAAGGTCAGGCCACAGGAATACCAAGTCGGGGATCTGGTTATCAAGAGAATCATCCTTCCTCAGAGTGATCCAAGGGGCAAATGGACCCCTACATATGAAGGGCCATTTGTGGTTAAGCAGGTGTTCTCAGGAGGAGCAATGATCTTAACCAACATGGATGGTGACGACCTTCCTCACCCCGCCAATGCAGACATAGTTAAAAAATACTACGCATGAAAAAGACCCGCTAGGCTGACATGCCTAGGCAAAAATTAGGGCTTCCCGTCGAACCAAAAGGGTTCGGGCAAAATGTAGGGATGAAAATGAAAAAATCTGTACACCCGGCAAGTCGAAAACCTGAAAAGGCGGCTTGGGCAAAAATGGGTATCCCGGTGGACTGAAAACCCGAAAGGGCGGTCCAGGCAAAAATTAGGGATAAAAGCGTAAAACTATGTCACATTGATCACTTTGCATCCAGAATCCGGTATCTGCATCAAGCTCAAACGGCATCTATCAGTCAGCCTCACCTTCAACCAAGGTCATCAAGTGATGAGACGCTCGGAGTTATAAAGGCAATAGCAGAGTTGAAACCCAGTGGATCATTCATCTTTCACACAGCTGTTTTACTTTCATTTGTACAAAACTTGTATAAACTCTTTTGATCGGCGACGTACCTCTTACTAGGACGTCAGCCTCTTGTACACAAAACGCCTATTCATGGGCCATTCAAAAATCAATAAAAATATACTTTTCAGTTAAATGTGCCAAATGTTTTCTTTTTCTGTTTTGTTTTGCGAAAAACGTCCAAGGTTCAATTTGTGATGTATGCATTGACAATAATTTGCTAACTCATAAATAGTTTGCATACGAAACAAAGGAATTAATTGCAGGTGACACTGGAAACAGGGGCAATAAAGAGTTGTCTGAGCAGTCTAATTGTTCTATCCCCCAAGGTACTAAGGTAGGTTCAGCTAAAGAACACGGCCAAGTGTATCTTAATTCCCCAGAGAGTAGTTCAGTAAAGCAGTACATCTCTCTCCAAGCAAAATTGTCAAATATCAAGAGAATCGAGTATCCTCCAGCCGATCTCAAACATTCCTCAGCGGCAATACATATATTCTTAACAAGTATCCCCGGCAGTCTTGGTCTACAGATTGTTCCCCGGCGGTATAGCAACATTCAAAGGAATCACTTCCCTGCAATTCAAACCTCCCCCAGAAGAGTCCAATCCAACTTCACCAGCAAAATTGGAAGTCATATCCCCAAGCAATAAGCTTATCCCCAGTAGATTCTGGAAGCTTATCCCCTCGCAGAGCACGAACGCGTCGTCCCGGCTTGATTTAAAGAGTTATTTCCGTAACAGGATATAACTGGGTTATCCTCAGCCAAAAGCCACGGAAAGAGCGTCCTCGGCAAAGTATCTTCCTACCCCCAGCGAAGTCTATCAACACTTCCAGCACAACAAGGATATTCCCAGCATAACTCATCAACGGTATCCCCAGCGGAGTTATCTTCATCAACTCAGCAAAGCATCGCTATCCCCACAGAGTAGCACTCCCCAGCATGGTCATCAGAGTATCTTCTCTCCCCATAGAAGCTTCATTTGCCAAGTTCATTCCTCAACGGAGTCATCTTCTCCTATCGGTATTCTTGCAGTTATCATCCCCAGCGGAAGCAAAATCTATTCCTCAATATCAGCCCAGGATACGACTTCCCGGCACCCGTCAAGGATCCACTTTCCTAGACAAAAACATACATAAAACGTCACATACATCATTATAGCATGCATAACGTATTGCATCCTACAAGTCTCATTTATATCGAGAACATCATTGCTTGACCCATATCATGCATTGCATATGACTGACCTTTACCTTTCAGGAAAGATGCAGCTAAAATTCTCAATCACGTCTCAAGACTTTGACCGGTTCAGTTAAATCGACCCTAAGATTTTCCTGATGCTTATCCAGTCAAAGGACTTCTCTGGTTCAGTCAGATCGACCCTAAGATCTCCCTGATACTTATCCAGTTGAAGATGTTTCAAGACCTAGACCGGTTCAGTTAAATCAATCCTAAGATTTTCCTGATTCTTACCCAGTCCAAGGCCTTCTCTTGGTTTAGTCAGATCGACCCTAAGATCTCCCTGATTCTTATCCAGTTGAAGATGTTTCAAGACCTAGACCGGTTCAGTTAAATCAATCCTAAGACTTTCCTGATTCTTACCCAGTCAAAGGCCTCTCTGGTTCAGTCAGATCGACCCCAAGATCTCCCTGATTCTTATTCCAGTAGAAGACACCCAAGATTTTTCTCAACGAGCGTTGTTGAAGTTAAAGTCGCCCAAGGTTCCCTTACCGTTCATGCTAAGGTAGAAACCATCCCTGGTTCATTCATCAGCGTTTGAAGCTCCAGATTCAGCTCCTGTAACCAGTCAGGACATATCTATACCAAGCATCTAAAATCAACTCCTGCAACGTGTCAGGTACTCATTTTTTCTTTTGCAGGTATGCAGGTTCTCGCTAAGGAATCTCCTACGCGATCAATGTCCAGATGGCATCTATAAGCCCATCATCCTATCCAGCAACCTCTAAAATGGCATCTATAAGCCCATTCCCTCATCATCATGGCTACTATGTGAGCGCAAATTTCTGGGCACTCTAGTGTCCAATCATCTTCTACCCTCGGATTACGAAAGGCACGTCAGCCAATCTACATCCTCAGGTCTAAGAAGATTGAACAGGGGCAACTGTTGTACCCCAAAATTTGCCCTCCCATATTCATCAAGAGTTGTCAAAGTCAAGGTCACAAAATTCCCCAAGGGTTGTGCAGCTCAACTGTCTCCTATACAGTCAAAACTAGGGTTTGAGTTCTGGTCAAGCAAATGAACTTCTCAAAGGCCCAATCAAGTCTCATATGCCTACAAATGTGGTCAAGCATCCTCATATCAAGTTTCAAGGCATTCAGCTCAAAATTGCACAGTCAAAACCCTAGATTGCACTACAGTCAACTGTAGGGGCAAAATGGTCATTTGGCAGTCAAAAGTTCAAATTTTTGGTCAACACATCATTTTGAAGCCACAAACATCATTTGATCAATGCTTGATCATGATTCTCAAAATTTGGCTCAGAAATCATCAAAGATACAAAAGTTGCTATATTTGGACAGCTGAAAAAGTCAACTGAAATTGACCAGGGCATAACTTTCACATGGATTATCAGAAAAATTCCATCCAAAGCTCATTTTGAAGAGAAAGACATTTCCTACAATTCATCTTCATGTTCCAAGTCCAAGAAATGCTCACACAAAAAGTTATCAATTTCAACATTATAGGTCATTTACAAAAGTCAACAAAAAGTGACTTTAAGTCAAAGGCCATAACTTGAGATTGGTAAATCAAAATGACATGGGACAAAAGGCATTGGTTAAAGGACTCAAAGACCTTTCCAAAATGTCCAAGAACATGTGAAGAGCTTAAAAATTGACCAAGTTATGCCTTGTGGAAGTTGGGAAATTTTTGGAAATTTTTGAAAGTCAACATTGATGCAAAAAGCCTAAATATGCAAATGGGCCCATATTTCTTCCAAATTTCTTCATGCCAAGCCTATGCACGACCATTAGGCCCAAAGGGAAGTATTTTCACATTTTTTAATTATTTACTTGAATTTATATTAATTTATATTCATTTAAATCATTTTAATTCATGAAAAATATAAACCTAACCTAAAAAAATCTTTTTATGCACATTATAATGTCAATATTTCATGCACTTCTTAATTAAGCAAGTTTTGATGAGAATTGATCAGATTTGGTACAAGATACATGAGAAAAAGATTGGAAAAGATTCTTAACAAATCAAAGATTGAAATCATCATGGCAAAGGATTTTGTGCAAAGTTTTTAACCTAATAGTCTCTATACATACTCAGCATGAGAACCCTAATGCTCCTAGACTCCATACTGCGCAGCAATTGACATTACAAACTTGCAAAAATCCTTAAAAAGTTCAATACTGAATTCAAGGTTTTAGGCCGATTCAAGCATCAACTCTCATCCCATTAGCATTCTGAGACATCATTGAGTGTTTCTCAATCATTAACAACAAGCAAAACACCCTGAACTGGTATCCATGAGTCCAACCGTACCTTGAAAATTTTGAAATCACATAGCATGATTCCATCATCTTTATGCATTTTTCTTTGTTGATTCATATTCATATTAATGTTCTAAAGCTAACTGTGGTGTTTAATTGCGTTTTTATTGACCATATACGATTATGCCATTGCCAAAAGTTAGGGTTTTCAGGAGCTCGAATTAGGGATTTTGTGTAGAAGAAAAATTAGGACTTCTGAACACCATGGTTGGATTCAGCACCTCAAGACGAAGATGTCTGAACCCTCGCGATGAATTTATGGTCCATAGGGAGCTATTCGCTATTTTCTTGAATCCCCCCTAATGCAACGTTTCTAAAACCGTTGCTATAGGCTTATGTTTCAGAAAAATAAAAAAGGGAACGAAGAAGAAGACTATGTGGCATGCTGTAATTCGTTGATTCAAATCTGGCGCGCTTCCCTCCACTAACTTTACTTTTCTTTTATATTATTTGTGTTATATTATTTGTTAATTGAAACGCGTTTGGTCCAGTGGTAACACGCTACGCTTGTAATCTTCAAGACCTGGGTTCAAGTCCCAGGTCTGGCAAAAGTTTCATATTATTTTTCATGAACAATTCTTATGCAGCGCGCTTGAGGAGGACCACCATATTCCATCAGTATCTCACCATACACGCGTCCAGTGCATACAGATCAAAGGCTTCAATTCAAAGAACATACCATGGACCAGTCAACACGTCATACAGAATTCAAAAAAAGTCAACAAAGTCAAGGCTTATTGGGCCAGAATTTCCAGGCCTATACCTCCTTATTTGGGGCAACACCCCACCCTGGTTTGCATTTTATATTTTTTCTTCTCACTTTTATTTTTGTTGTTTTATTTATTTTATTGTCTTAATTCAATTAATTTATTTTTTCTATAAAATATAAAAACATTATAAAAATCAGAAAATACAAAAAGAATATAATATTTATTTTATTATAATTATTTTCATAAATAAATTAGAATGTAAATTATGTAGTGTAATTAGGTTTTAATTTTAATTCCTTTTTTTTTTAATAAAAATCCAAAAATGTAGAATTTAGGTTTTAATTGTTAATTCTTTTTATTTCCTTTTTTTCCACAATAATAATTATTATTTATTTATTTATTTTCCTATTTAAGTTGTACATAAATGAATTAGGTTTAATTTAGGTCATATTTTAATTCTTTCTTAATAATTAAAAAATATTAGAATTAGGGTTCGCCGTTTAATTCAATTAATTTCTTTTCCTTATTAAATCTAAAAAACAAAAAAATAACAAAAACATTTAATTTTAATTTCCTTATTAATTTAATTGTTTGTAAAAGGGTCCAACGCCCTATTTTTGTCTTAATTTCCTTATTTCGCGCATTTTATTTTTATCGTTCGTTATAATTATGTAATTGTCCCAAGGCCATGTACATTTATTTATCGCACTTTTATCGCTTTATTTATTTTCCGCTAAATCGGGTCCGGTTTAATTTTGGCGATGTGGACCCACGCCATTTGTAATAGTCTTAGATTTATTTTCCCGCAAGCTTTATAACTCTTAAATATGCATGCAAGAATGAATGGACAAATTAAAATCAAGCGTAGAACACGACAAATATGACAAGACAAATAACTGAAACATGACACATAATTTGCACACACCACCCCTAGGGTACGCCTCACTGTTGCCTTTCGAAAGGTGGTCGTCGAGTAGAAAACGTCTTAGTAAGTCCTCATGATCCGGGAACCTGGCATGAGGGTAGCTTCTAAGGTGTCTTCCCATTGCTCTGGTGATCACCACGTCCCTAAAATCGAATTGACCCGAACACCTCCAATGGTGGTGCTACCTACCTCTCAATGGTGGGATGGCACTACTTTTAAGGACATCTACACAGACGAATTCCTTAGGGTAGGTAGGTTCTCAAGGATACTTGCTCTAATCTCAAAACAAACTCAAAAAGACTTTTCACACTGACACTTTTCAAAAGCTTTCAAAGCAAATTTTTCAAACACTCTGACGTACGAGTCGATCTGAAATTTTTCAAAAGAAACTTTTAAACCCACATTGAAAAGCAAACGAACAATTTGAAAACACAATGAGCAAGTATCTAAGAGCCCATGGATAACCATGGATAGAAAGGGTGCTAACACCTTCCCTTTCTATAATCTACCTCCCGAACCGAGAGCAATCTCTTTAAGGAATTTTTCTGTGCTTTTGTCCTTTCCATTTGGAGAAAATAAAAGACGGTGGCGACTCTTGCTTACCGCGACATTTCGCGAACCAGCTTTAAACAGTCAGTTCCAGATCCACCGATCACAGTACCCCCATTCCCGAAGCTCTGTAATAGTGTAGAATTTCAATTTCCACCTTTTTACTGTTTTACTTATTACTGTATAGTAATTAGGCGTGTATGGCAAGACAAAAAAAAAACAATCGTTAGTTAACCTAATTTCAAAGATCAAATTAACTTGAATAAAACACACTTCTTCACACGTGCACCCCTAGGGTAACCTCGCTCGTTGCTTCAGAAATACAGTCATGTCCCTCGAGTATGGGACGTTTTAGCAATGACCCTTCGATAAAAAAAAGAGATCATAGTCCCTCGATGACCCTCGACTTTGCCTTCGATAAAACGATCTTGTCCCTTACAAAAATTGCTAAACGCGTCTCATAAGTTGCTTTCGATGACTGTAAAATAGACCCGTGCCTGTCCCTTTACATCCAATGATGGGGCTTCTTACCAAATCAATGGTAAGATAGCAATATTTAAAGGAGAAAGAAAATAACCTTGAGACCTTTCGAATAGGTAAGATTCGCTCCTAGTTGCTCGCTTACTCACGACAAAAAACCTTTTACACCAACGCTTTCATCTCAAAACATTTTCAAAAAAGACAAAACCTTTTGTATACATTCTTATAGAGACGAGTACCATTAAGAATCATCTTTTCAAACCACTTTCCAAAACACAATCCACAAACACATCTTTGAACCATTTTTCAAAACAAAACTTTGTACGCGTTCTTATAGAAACGAGAACCATTACAAAGAGATTTTTGTCAAAACACTTTCAAAGCCCACACCACAAGCACACTGTCAAACAAAAGCAAGTGATCTAAACGAGTAACTAAGATCCCATGGAAAACCATGGATGAAAAGGGTGCTAACACCTTCCCTTTTTATAATCTACCCCCCGAACCCGAGAAGTAATATCGAAAGGTCTTTTCTGTGCTTTTTTTACCTTTCCTTTTGGATAAAAGAAAAGTCAGTGGCAACTCTTGCTATCCGCACAAATGCGATCAAAACGCAAAACACCAAGTCAGTTTTCCCACCATATCACAGAACTGGCGACTCTGCTGGTGATGAAATATAAAAGCGGGGTTACCTTAGGGTTAGATCACCTTTACTAGCTTTCATTATTTGATTTGTGTGCTTTATATTCAGTTTTTTGTATTGGGTTTACTTTGATCCTCCACCCGAATCTGTGACACCTTTTTAGGTAAATAGCAATAGATTGTGGAGACTGTACGACATAGACCGATATGGTTGAAATAATGGTTATGTTAGTGTGACGCATTTGTGGGTACCGGTATCCCTCGCGGTGAATCGAGGAAAATACGGGGCCGCTGAGTGGCATCATGAAGCACTAATTGACTTTAGAACCCTAATTGAACAAACTTGGCCATTAGGACGTAGTGAGATAGCCGGTTTCAGTGTAGAGCTGGAAATTGGTTGATACTCGATACTACACTCATTGAGGCTAGACTTTTGGGATATCTCGGCCGCAAGAAAAGATTGTTGTGCTGAGACAATGCCTAAGAGAAAGGTCGGTGATATTGAGATCCTCTAGAACCCGATCACTATTGCTATGACAGGTTGAGCCAACTAGACTTCAAGAGGGTACTTACCTACAAAACTCATGCAAGCCTAAAACATATGGACTTGTTTGTTGTGTGTGTATATATTTACTTGTACATAAACATAATAAACATTATAAACATCATACGCATGCTCACTAACCATTTCAAGGATTTAGAAATTTATCTTTGTTTTTGTTTTGTAGCACATGGATTCTATTCGAAGAAACACCATCTGAATCAGCTTTGTAAAAGCACATCCTCAACTTCAAGAGCTAGCCTCAAGAGTGCCCGGGGATTATCCTTTTACCAAGAAATATGGTCGACTCCTCAGCTTGACTACATCCAACTTCCAAGAAGAGATGATGTGTGTATTATTCCAATTCTTTGATCCCGTACATCATTGTTTCACTTTCCTAGACTATCAGTTGGTACCTACACTAGAAGAGTTCTCTCTACTCTTAGGGGTGTCCGTGCTTGATCAGATACCATTCACCGGTCTAGAAGGGATTCCAAAACCTGAAGTCATCGCTGAAGCTTTACATGTGAAGAGGGCCGACGTCATAGCCAATTGGGAAACAAGAAGCAAGGTTAAAGGCTTTCTAGCTAAGTTTCTATTGGAAAAAGCTTGTTCTTTCTGGGATGACATGGATTTCCAAGCTTTTGAAGACGTCCTAGCTCTTCTCATTTATGGTTTGGTTCTGTTTCCCAATTCGGACCAATTCATAGATGTTAACACCATCAAAGTCTTTCTTTCTCGCAATCCTATACCTACCTTACTAGGAGACATCTTGCATTGCCTTCATACCCGCACCATGAAGAAAAGAGGTACTCTTTTGTGTTGTATCCCCCTACTCGCTAAGTGGTTCACTTCACACCTGCCTCAATCCGCATTGAAGAATGAGCAAAGACTGACTTGGTCTCAAAGGATGATGTCTCTCACCCACTCTGATATCCGTTTGTATTCGAGATCCTTGGAAAATGTCTCTATCATTGACCATTGTGGGGAGTTCCCTAACGTACCTCTGCTTGGTATTAGGGGAGGTATCACCTATATCCCATGCTTAGCTCTTCAACAGTTTGGGTATGCCCGAAGAGACGACCCTCACGAGATGCTCATCCAAGGTCTGGTGTTCGTCTACGACAAAGAATACTAAGGTTACCGCCAGAAGTTTACACGTGCTTAGGAATGGTGAACAAGGTGGACAGTAGGACTTTGGGACATAAAAACTCTATCCCTCTCAAGCCTTACCTTAGGTGGGTACGGGCTCGTGCTCAGAGTCTCTTGATGCCTTACCCTTCCATCCTTCTTGTCATCATTGAGCCTGTTATTGAAGGAGACGCCCCATACACCGTTCTTCATCCTGACATGCCTACCTCTCTCGAAGACCTGCAGAAAGCTTAGGTTCAGTTGAAGGAAGAGCGAGACAGCTTTGAAGCCCAGTATTATGCCAGTAAAAAGAAGGTTCTGGAGCTCACCAAACTGTTTCATGAAGATAAAAACCTGAATGCCTACATTGCTCCAAAGAGGATGCGTTCAGTCTTTTTGTCTTAGGAGCTTTACTGTATTTTGTTTCTTTCATTGTAAGCCCAAGGAGGCGTGATGTACTCAAACTTGGTTTTATTAATATAACGTGTGTTCTTTTTGGTTTGAACAAATTTAAATCTCTAAATTTCCTTGAAATCATTTGCATATTGCATCTTCATTCATCATAACATCATACAGGTTTCTCATAACAGGTCACCTTATCCTTCTACTGTTTATTTCAGTGAGATGGATGTTGAACAGACTGTGAAAGATCTTCAGGCGCATAACGCCCAGTTTCAACAAATGCTCTTGGCTCTGACAAAAGGACAAGAGGAGTTGAAGACTCTGCTGGCCAAAGAAAAGAAGAAGAAAGCGAAGAAATCAACTGGTGTTGTGATCATGGGAAGAAGGTTTAAAGGACAAACCAGACGAACTTTGGACTTTGTGACGTCATCAGGCGAAGGAGATAATCAAACCCAGGAAGTGAACAACGACCCAACATCCGAGGAAGTGGAAGAGCCTGATTACTCTGAGGAACAATATCCTCCTGCCGATGATAAATACAAACAGCTAGAGGATCGTTTAAATGCTATGGAGATTTAGAGGGTACCCAGTTTGGATTTTAAAGAATTAGGACTCATTTCAGGGGTTGTCATCCCACAAAAATTCAAGGTCTCCACTTTCGCCAAATACGACGGTGTCTTCTGCCCGAAACTACATCTAAGGTCATACGTTAGAAAACTTCAACCCTACACGGCTGGCAAGAATCTGTGGGTGCATTTATTCCAAGAGAGCTTATCTAGGACGCAGTTGGATTGGTTCTATCAATTGGAAGGGACCAATGTTTGCAATTGGGAAGAGTTGGCCGCTGCTTTCTACAAACAATATCAGTACAATGCTGATTTGGCTCCGACTAGGACGCATTTACAAAGCATGTCTATGGGAACAGGTGAAGGTTTCAAAACCTATGCTCAAAAATGGAGGGATCTCGCAGGCAGGGTCCAGTCCCCTCTATCCAACAGAGAATTAGTGAATATGTTTTTAGGAACCTTGTCAGGACCATTTTTCAACCACCTAATTGGAAGTTCCTCAGCTGGGTTTACTGAATTAATCATGACTGGTGAGCGGGTCGAGGCCAGTATAAAATGATGCAAAATTCAAAGAGATGCATCATCGAGCATGATGAAGAAGCCTTTTGTTGGAAAGAAATAGGTCAGTGTTGCGTATGACTTTAGAAATCCAAACAAAACTGACCGTTGCCCGGCAGTAGGGGCTGTCATGATTTCTAACCCTGTGCCAAATCAGCAGCGAAATTACCAGCGCAAACCAGAAGCGCCCATGAGACGGTTTACCCGGATCAACATGACCATGTCTCAAATTCTGCCACACCTTTTGAAGACCAATCTGACAACTTTAAAAGAAGCTCCCAAGAACCCCAATACTGCTTCTCCTTGCTATAACCTGAACGCTCGATGTGCCTACCATTCTGAAAGCCCGGGGCACGATACAAATGACTGTTGGGCCTTAAAGAATAAGGTGCAAGACCTTATCGATGCGAAAGAGATTGAGTTTGATCTCCTAGAAATGCCTAATGTAATAACGGTGCCAATGCCCAGACATGGCCAAGGTATCAACGCCATTAAACAGAATCTACTGCAAGCCGGTCTGTTTCCGAATTGTGATGAAAATTGCCACTTGTGCAAGTCTCTACCGAACGGTTGTTTGTTACTAAAGATAGGCGTCCAGCGCCTGATGACTAGAAAAGAAATCCTATTTGAAAAGCTACCCCTTATCAAGAGTTCTTATCAAGATGTTTAGATAATCATCATTTCCGACAATCATCCCAGGGTCTCCACCAAAAGACCCGTCGGGATTACATCTGTCCCAAGATCCGCACCTTTAATCATCACTATGCCAAGACCAATATCATACTCGTCGGATAAAGTTGTTCCCTGGAGTTATAAGGCTGACGTTTATTACTATGGCGTAAAGCAAGATCAGTTGGCTGTGAAAGACGAAGTTGCGAGAGATATTGATCCCAATATCAGTAACATCATTGGGACCAACAAAATAACAAGAAGTGGAAGAGTCTTCCCACCTGAGATTTATCCAAAGACCGTTGCTACTCCTGTAATCATTCCTACTGTCACTCCTACCGACACTCCTAGTGATACTCCTACTGTTATCCCTGCTACTGATACAAGGGGAAAAGAGGCTTTGATTGAGCCTGCCCAAGCAAGAGAACGTCCCGAGGTCATCCTTGAAGCTTCTAGAAAAGAAATAGAAGAAATACTGAAGATAATCAAGAAAAGTGACTACAACATTGTCGAACAGTTGGGGCAGACCCCCTCGAAGATATCATTGTTGTCTTTACTTTTGTGTTCTGAGACCCACGCCAAAGCCTTGGTAAAGTTTCTTAAGACCGCTCACGTGTCCCAAGAGACCTCCATCGACCAATTTGAAAACTGTGTGGCCAGTCTAACTGCTGATAACGGATTGGGCTTTTCCGATGCTAATTTAACCTCTAAGGGAAGGAAGCATAACGATGCCTTGCATATTTCCATTGAATGCAGGGGCACCACACTTTCCCATGTTCTGGTAGATACCGACTCGTCATTGAATGTTTTGCCCAAAAATGCTCTCGACCGACTGGATTGCGAGGGGCTTATCTTGAAACCAAGCAACATCATAGTAAGGGCCTTTGATGGCTCCAAGAGGACAGTGCACAGAGAAGTTAGTATCCCCATAAAAATTGGGACTCAGACTTTTGACTCAATTTTCTATGTGATGGATATCCTCCCTTCGTACTCTTGTCTGTTGGGTCGACCCTAGATCCATGGTGCTGGTGCCGTCACTTCTACCCTACACCAAATGCTAAAATACCCGATCAGAGGAAAGATTGTCATAGTTCACAGAGAGGAGGAGTACATGGTTAGCCATCTGAACTCTTTCAGGTATGTTGAAATGGATGGTGAATTCATAGAGACTCCCTGTCGGAACTTTGAGGAGGTTCCAGCAACGGTCGCGGAAACCAAGTCTACTCCAAAGGTCTCGAAGATTACCAGACCTCCACTGAAGATGGCCTCTTTGAAAGATGCTCGAGCAGTAGTTGAAGAAGGTGGATGTACTATCTGGGGTCAGCTTCCAGATATTCCCTACAAGTCCGAAAAATTTGGGTTGGGGTTCACTTCAGAGGCCCAAAGAGCTGTTCGACGTTCTCGCGCTGGGGGACCACCTCTGCGTATCGGCAATCAAGGAGTCAATACAATAGAAGATAGTGATGGCAGCTTTGACATGGACGAATGGATTTTTCCAACCAACGGCGGAGGGCTCAACAATTGGGAGGCCAAAGATTTCATTCCTATTACTTTTATTCAAGAGTAATTGTCTTTTAATATTTCCAGGCTTGTAATATTTAAACAATTCAGACTTTTAAAACCTTGTGTCTTACCCGAGGCACAATGGTCCATTTGTGAGGGTTGTCACTTCATTCTCATATGTCATTAATGAATCATGGACGTTTTTTGCATCAAATTTTGTGTTCTTTGTTTTGCTTTCGTACATTTTATTTTCTTTCAAAAGTAGCTATGCTCTTACACACATTCACATATTAAAATGCAGATCTACATCCACTCAGGATCTCATGGGTAACAGTTCTGCTATGGCCAATTGTGACTTTGAAAATCCGATCTACCAAGCCGATGAAGAAGGTGAGGAAGATTGTGAGGTGCCAGGGGAGTTGGCCAGGTTGTTGCAACAGGAAGAAAAGACCATTCAGCCACACGAAGAGCTGGTCGAAACAATTAACTTGGGAACTGAGGAAGACAAAAAGGAAGTCAGGGTGGGTGCCAATTTGGAACCTAATGTCAAAGAGCGTCTGATTCAGTTGCTGCACGATTATGTTGAAGTCTTTGCTTGGTCATACGAAGACATGCCGAGACTAGATACTGACATTGTGGTACATCGTCTGCCTACGAGGGAATATTGTCCCCCAGTAAAGCAAAAGGTTCGTCGCATGAGGCCCGATATGTCAGAAAAGATCAAAGCAGAAGTCATGAAGCAATTCAATGCTGGATTCTTGGTTGTCACCTCTTATCCCCAATGGGTTGCCAATGTTGTTCTTGTGCCCAAGAAAGACGGTAAAGTGCGAATGTGTGTGGACTACAGAGATTTGAATAGGGAACTCCCCATAGATGATTTCCAAATCCCTCACATCGACATTCTAGTTGACAATACGGCACAACACAAAGTGTTTTCCTCCATGGACGGTTTCTCAGGCTACAACCAAATCAAAATGATGCCTGAGGACATGGAGAAAACAACCTTTGTTACACAGTGGGGCACTTTCTGCTATAAGGTCATGCCATTCGGACTGAAGAATGCTGGGGCAACCTATCAACGCACCATGGTAGCTTTATTTCATGACATGATACATCATGAGATAGAGGTCTACGTAGACGATATGATAGCCAGATCGCAAACGGAAGAGGAGCACCTTGATCACTTACAAAAACTGTTTGAGAGGCTGAAGAAGTACAAATTGAGATTGAATCCAAACAAGTGCACGTTTGGAGTCCAGTCTGGTAAGCTCCTAGGTTTTGTTATCAGCAACAAAGGTATTGAGGTTGATCCTGCCAAGGTTAAAGCGATACAAGAGATTCCTTCTCCTCATACTGAGAAAGAAGTCAGAGTATTCTTGGGACGTTTGAATTACATCGCCAGGTCCATTTCTCACCTGACAACTACTTGTGAGCCAATATTCAAGCTCTTGAAAAAAGATCAAGTAGTCAAATGGAATGACGAATGCCAAGTTGCTTTTGACAAAATCAAGGAATATTTACAAGAGCCTCCTGTGTTGTTACCACCTGTCGAGGGAAGACCTTTAATCCCATATTTGACTGTTTTAGAAAACTCAATGGGGTGTGTGTTGGGGCAGCATGACGAGTCTGGCCGAAAAGAGCATACTATTTATTACCTGAGCAAAAAGTTTACCGACTGTGAAACAAGATATTCACTGCTCGAGAAAACTTGCTGCGCTCTGGCATGGGCTGCTCGCCGACTGAGAAAGTATATGCTGACCCATACTACTTTGTTGATATCTAAAATGGATCCGATAAAATACATCTTTGAGAAGCTCGCTCTTTCTGTGAGAATAGCGAGATGGAAGATGATCCTGACAGAATATGACATACAGTATACTACCTAGAAAGCTATAAAGGGTAGTGTATTAGTTGATCACCTTGCTCACCAAGTTGTGGAAGACTATCAGTCCATGAAGTTTGAATTCCCGGATGAAGACATCATGACATTAGACAACTGTGAAAAAATCAGGTCATGTGATGGACCTGAACAAGGATCCCGATGGACCCTATTCTTTGATGGAGTATCCAATGCACTTGGAAATGGTATCAATGCCGTACTCATATCTCCGGAAGGATTTCATACTCCCTTCACTGCCAGACTTTTCTTCAACTGTACAAACAACATGGTAGAATACGAAGCATGCATCTTCGGTCTCAAAGCTGCTATAGACTTGGGGATCAAATCCTTGGATGTATTTGGAGATTCAACTTTGGTCATCAGTCAAGTTAAAGGGGAATGGGACACCAAACACCCCAACCTTATCCCTTACAAAGAACATGTGTTGACATTGTTGCCGCATTTTGAGGAGATTACCTTCGAGCATTTCCCGCGAGAAGAAAATCAGCTAGCAGACGCACTAGCTACAATATCATCTATGTTTAAACTTAATTGGGATAACGAGGCTCCTCAAATCACCATTGAGCGGGTGGATGAACCAACCTACTGTCACGAGATCGGTACTGAAGAAGTAGTGGGTCGACCTTGGTTCCATGAAGTTAACAGGTATCTCGAGTCTCAGGAATATCCCGAAGGAGCTTCATTAAATGACAAGAAGTTCCTAAAAATATTCTCGCCTAAGTTCTTCCTTAGTAACGGTATTTTGTACAAACGCAGTCATGACGCTGTATTGCTTCGGTGCGTAGACAAGGTTGAGGCTGAAAGGATCATGGTTGAATTACACGAAGGCACTTTTGGTACCCATTCCAGTGGGCATACAATGGCAAAGAAAATTCTACGGGCAGGCTATTATTGGTCTACCATGGAGGCAGATTGCTACCAACACTCTCAGACTTGCCATAAGTGTCAGTTTTATGCTGATAAAGTGCACATACCTCCAGTTACTCTGAATGTCTTGACGGCTCCTTGGCCCTTTGCTATGTGGGGAATAGATATAATTGGGGAAATCAAGCCAACGACCTCCAATGGACACCGCTTCATCTTAGTGGCCATCGACTATTTTAAATAGTGGGTTGAGGAAGCTTCCTTTGCTTCTGTTACTAAGAATATGGTCGCCCGGTTCATCAAACAGAACATCATCTGTCGGTACGGTGTCCCAGAGAGAATCCTCACTGATATGGTACGAATCTAAACAACACTATGGTCACCGCCTTGTGCGAGCAATTCAAGATTCAACATCACAATTCTTCCCCTTAACGGCCAAAGATGAATGGTGTTGTAGAAGCTGCTAACAAAACATTAAGAAGATCATATAGAAAATGACACTCACATACAAAGACTGGCATGAGATGCTACCGTTCGCTCTCCACGGGTATCATACCACGGCTTGCACATCACCTGGGGCAACACCCTATTCTCTGGTATATGGCATGGAGGTTGTCTTGCCTATTGAGGTCTAGATCCCCTATCTGAGGATCATGAAGGATGTTGGTTTGAATGAAGAAGATTGGATCCAAACTCGGTTTGACCAACTAAACTTGATTGATGAGAAGAGGCTTACAACTATCTGTCATGGTCACATGTACCAAAAACGCATGATTAAAGCTTTTAATAAAAAGGTCAAACGTCAGGTATATCGGGTCGATGACTTGGTAATCAAGCGTATCATTTTGCCACAAGGTGACCCCAGGGGAAAATGGACTCCTACATATGAAGGGCCGTTTGTAAACAAAAGCATATTCTCTGGTGGATCAATGATCTTGACCACTATGGATGACGACGACCTCCCGCACCCTGTAAATACGGACATAGTTAAAAGATACTACGCATGATCAAGCTAGGTTGACTGGCCTAGGAAAAAATAAGGGCTTCCCGGCAAACCAAAAGGGTTTGGGAAAAAATAAGGGATGAAAATTAAAAAAATCTGTACACCCGGTAAGTCGAAAACCCGAAAGGGAGGCTTGGGAAAAAAAGGGTATCCCGGTGGACTGAAAACCCGAGAGGGCAGTCCAGGCAAAAGTTAGGGATTGAAGCGTATGACTATGTCCTGTTGGATCATCTTGCAGACAATCTTCAACATTGACCAATCAACTCAAACGACTCTAAAATCAATCCAATCGACTTCGTCGAGGCGACAAGTGGACAAGACACTCAGAGACACAAAGACTATAGCAGAATGGGAACCCCATGGGATTATTGCACATAGCTATCTTTTCTTTGTATCAATTTTCATTGTTTTTTTTACGACGACATTCTCTTACCAGAATACTCGTCTCATTGTACAAAAATACTTATTCAAGTTAATACAAAGATGTCCCCTTTGGAAGTGCAAAACCATTTGTTTCCTTTTTTCTTTGTTTCTGTGTCTTGTTTACAAAAACGTCCAATGATTTATTTTTGAACATATGCATTTGAACGTGATTACTATTACAAATAAACAGAAAACGGAAAGACAATTACTAATGACTTTAAGAAATAGGATAGTATCTGTAGGCCATTCCATAAAATCCCCGCAGGTACCTTCTCCAGCAAGAGCGAAAGCAATTACATCTTACTACATGGTCATTAACATATCCCCGGAGCCAAGTTTCCAGCTACCGCTCCAGAGGTTCCCCAGTAAGTTGCCCAACTTCTCAGGTTTCCCCAGCAGGATTCCACGAAGTCTACAAGCAATGTCTGACATTCCTACAACAGAGTTTATTTCTCTAATGATTGGAAATTCACCCGTCCGTGCTTTAGAAGGGATTTATTGGCCCCGCTTCCAGCAACACTACGAAACAAACAATCTTTAAGTACATACATTTGCATTCATACGTCGTAGCATTGACAACACAAGTACATACAACACAATCTCATTTATTTTGAGAAACAACAGTATACCATGAATTGCATACATCATGACAAGGCATACAACTAACTCTTCACCTTTTCAGGAAAAATTAATCGACATGAAATTATCATCAGCAAATTTCTGACAGACAAATATTTTCAATAAGTCAAATACAGATCAGTTCCCGAGAAAGGACTGGTCGACCATCTGCATAGCAAACATTTCTTTCAAACTTCTGCTGGTTCAGATAAATCTCTCAACGGTTTATTCTGATTCGTTTCCAGATTCACTGATTCATATAAATCTCTCAACGGTTTATTCTGATACATTTCCAGATTTTCACTGATTCAGATAAATCTCTCAACGGTTTATTCTGATTCGTTTCCAGATTTTCACTGGTTCAGATAAATCTCTCAACGGTTTATTCTGATACATTTCCAGATTCTTACTGGTTCAGATAAATCTCTCAACGATTTATTCTGATACATTTCCAGATTCTTACTGGTTCAGATAAATCTCTCAATGGTTTATTCTGTTTCGTTTCCAGATTCACTGGTTCAGATAAATCTCTCAACGGTTTATTCTGATACATTTCCAGATTCTTACTAGTTCAGATAAATCTCTCAACGGTTTATTCTGATTCGTTTCCAGATTCATTGATTCAGATAAATCTCTCAATAGTTTATTCTGATACATTTCCAGATTCTTACTGGTTCAGATAAATCTCTCAACAGTTTATTCTGATACATTTTCGGATTCTTACTTGTTCAGATGAATCTCTCAACGGTTTATTCTGATTCGTTTCTAGATTCACTGATTCAGTTAAATCTCTCAACTATTTATTCTGATTCATTTTCTGTTAAAATCAAGTTCAGACTTTCTGTCAACAATCATCTTTGATGGAAACTATAAGCCCCTCTCCGACAACTCCCCATCATTTCTTCAAATGGCATCTTTAAGCCCATTCCCTACACAATCAACCAGCGCATCATCGAGTGCAAATTTCTGGGCACTCTAGTGTCCAATCATCTTGCACTCTCAAGCCACGAACGACAAACATGTCAATCTCGCTTTTCATGTTCAAGAAGATTGAACAGAGACAACTGTTGTACCCCAAAATTTGCCCTCTCATTCTTTACTCAAGATGCTATCCTAGGGTTTTTTTTACTCAATATTGGCTCAAAAGTTGATCAAACAGATTTTCTTCCTAGGCAATCAGTCAGCAATTAGGGTTTTGCATTTCCCAAAGGTTTGCCTAATCCATGGCCCAGATAACTGCAAAGGCATTTGTGTGACCTTATTTTCTTTCTTAATTGTAATCTTCTAAAGATTGATGTTACTTTTGAGGGCATATTCTGTCTGAATAAGGTGCAAAGTTTAAGGCTATCATCTTTAAGCAAATCATGATTGAGGTTTCAATTAATCACTTAGGTTTGAGCTTCTAAACATTTGTTTTGTTTAAAGGTGCAAGGTACATGATTTATCCTATTATTTTGTGTTTACTTGAAGTACAAGTTATCAAGCTAAGATGCTTATTCAAGACATTCAAACCAATAATTGCAAAGTTAACATAAAACTCATAAGTTTTGGATAATAAATTTGCATTGCTACTCAAATTCTGTTTATTACAGTTTGGTGGGTCTTTTTACAAATAATTACAAGTGATTACAAAAATTACAAATGCAAAGTGTAAATCTACAAAGGAAATTTGGTTCTTCTTCAAGACTCCTTGCTTCATCCTCAAGAAATTCCCCATTTTCTAGCCTTTGTCTTGCTTTCCATTTGTTTGTACATGTGACAAAAGAAAAAAATTAGCAAGCATCATGGAAAACTCCAAGCAAAAATTAATGGTTAAAAGATTTTTTCATGTCATCATGAGGGTTTATATTTAGAATCAGATTAAGAGGGGTTTATTTATAGTCATGGGCCATTTCTCCCAATTGCAAATCACAAAAGGTTGCATTTTTGGTTCACAAAGAAAGAGAAAGGGGAAACTTCTAACATTGCCTTGAAAAAAGAAAGCAAACTGCCAAGCATAGCAAATGAATGAGCAAACAAAAGCCAAGTCAATGCAGACCCAATTAAAGCAAAGACAGGCTGCTAAGGAAACAAAAATAGAAAACAACAGTATGAATAAAAACAGGCTGCAAGCAGCACAACAAAGAAACATATACTGTAAATAGCAGCTACACTTAAAGCAGATCAACAAGCAACTCAAAAAAACAAAGATAACAACAAAATAGCCAATATCACTAAAACCCTATGCTTCATAATTTCCCTAAAGAACATAAACCCTTCAGAAATGCATCAAAGGCAAAATTATTTATCTCACAAAGAGAGGAAAGAGGAAAGATATCACTTAGCCAGCAAATTCCAAGACAAGCAGGTTGCTATAAGCAACAGTCCAAGAAGACCTGCTCCAAAAGCCTCCCTATGCTGCCCATAGCAGTCCAAAAACCTGTCCAAAATTCTGCACAAAAGCATGTCAACATAAACCATAACAACTAGTCTGCAATACAATCCAAAAGTGCCCAGACTTGCACCAAAATGGAAACAGTCCAAGCTGCACTAAAAAGCCAAAGACTAAAAAAGGGCCAAAACTGTCAAAAATTCAAAGTGGTTTTTCCCTCCCATTTTTTACCCTAATCAAAGAACAAGTTTACTGTTTTATAGAGGAGAGAACCATCATATTGAGGGACATATACATCACCAAGCAAAAAAAATACAGAACGAGCAAAAAGATATCAGAAAACCACAAAAAACTCAGAACAAGAGGTTTTAACAAAAAGCTTTTGTTCCAAACCAAAAAATATCATCATACCATGTCCAAACCAGAAAAAATATCATCAAACCATTTCAAAACCAATTGAAATATCATAATACCATTTCCAAACTACCAGAATATGAACAAACCATCTTCAAACTACAACTAAAATATCACTGAAGCCTCACAAAAAACCATATACAAAACTAGCAAAAATATCAAAAGCCACAAAAAAACTCAGAACAGGAGGTTCAACAAAAAAAAACGTTGTTTCAAACCAACTGAAGCATCATCAACACCACCATCCCACCATCATAAAAAAAACAGAAAATAACAAAAAGAAAACAGAACCAAAAATCCATTATTCCAAACCTGTCATCAAACCCCGCAAATCAATGGCAAACCAATCGACAACAAGAACCCTAATCCGATAAACAGAGTAACACAAGTTCATAAGAAGAAAAAGTAACACAAGTTCAGAAGAAGAAAAAGTAATACAAGCTCAAAAAGAGAAAGAAATCACCACAAAGTCAGGATCGTCCTACCAAAAGAACGTCAAGAGGTAAGTAGGGTTTTAGATCTGGACCTAACCAAGTGATCTCTTTCTTCTCTTTTCCTTCCTTCTTTGAATCTCCCGTTGCATGCATCACTAGCCTCGCTGTTTTCATCAAATAGAAACTAGGGTTTTCATTTTCCCCTTTCTAGATTTAGAGACATCAAGTGGAAATCTGTATAAATAAGTCACAAATTAGTAACTAGCATTAAGAGAAGATCAGAAAAGTAAAAATAAAAAAGTGTTTTGAGACACGCCACCGCCGTCACCGCCGTGAGGCGATTTCCGGCGCGACCATAGGGTCTTCTCCGATGAAGGCCCATGGAAAGGGAGAAGAGAGAGGACAGAGCGTTGAAGAGAGAGAAATAAAGTGGAATTATGAAGCATGGCTTCATGAATTAGCATTTTATTTAGATTAACAACAACGCCTCTGTCCAATCTGGTGGTGACATTTGTCACCACCTCTTTAGCTGTCCATAATGGTTCCCTGCTTGCCACCCCATGTTAGTATGATGCGCCCTCATCATCAATCCCTTTGATCAGTTATCACACCTTTTCAACGTGTCTTAGACGCATGCCTTTGGTACACCTCCAGGGAGTTACTGTACTGGATTAGCCATAGGCATTTGGGCTTACTTTTTTTTACACCCCCTTTTTTCTACTTATGTTACAAGCCCATTTCTACCTTCTTCTTTATATTTTTTGTTAGTTTATATTTTATTTTTTTTATTATTTAATTTTTATTTCTTCAACATATATTTAAAAAAAAATGTGAATATATTAATATTTGTTTTAAATAATTATTAACTTTAAAATAATTTTTGTTTGACATTATTAATTAATTCCTTAATTAATTTTATCAAATGAAAAGAGTTTTAACCTAAATAATTATTTAATGGTTTGGACTTGTATTGTGTGATTTAAATATTCATTTCTTACTGTTACCCCCATTCATTAATTTGTACCCCCATTCTCGAAGCTCTGTAATAGTGTAGAATTTCAATTTCCGCCTTTTTACTGTTTTACTTATTACTGTATAGTAATTAGGCGTGTATGGCAAGATAAAAAAAATCAATCCTTAGTTAACCTAATTTCAAAGATCAAATTAACTTGAATCAAACACACTTCTTCACACGCGCACCCCTAGGGTAACCTCGCTCGTTGCTTCAGAAATAAAGTCATGCCCCTCGAGTATGGGACGTTTTAGCAATGACCCTTCGATAAAAAAAAAAGAGATCGTAGTCCCTCGATGACCCTCGATGTTGCCTTCGATAAAACGATCTCTTCCCTTACAAAAATTGCTAAAAGCGTCTCATAAGTTGCTTTCGATGACTGTAAAATTGACCCGCGGCTGTCCCTTTACATTCAACGATGAGGCTTCTTTCCAAATCAATGGTAAGATAGAAATATTAAAAGGATAAAGAAAAGAACCTTGAGACCTTCCGAATAGGTAAGATTCGCTCCTAGTTGCTCGCTTACTCACGACAAAAAACCTTTTACACCTACACTCTCATTTCAAAAACATTTCCAAAAAGATAAAACATTTTGTATACGTTCTTATAGTGATGAGAACCATTGCAAAACCTCTTTTCAAAACACTTTTTCGAAACACGATTCACAAACACATCTTTGAACCGTTTTTCGAAACAAAACTTTGTATACGTTCTTATAGAGACGAGAACCATTACAAAGAGATTTTTCAAAAATACTTTCAAAGCCCACACCACAAGCACACAATCAAATGAAATCAAGTGATCTAAACGAGTAACTAAGAGCCCATGGAAAACCATGGATGAAAAAGGTGCTAACACCTTCCCATTTCATAATCTACCCCCCGAACCCGAGAAGTAATCTCGAAAGGTCTTTCCTGTGCTTTTTTTACCTTTCCTTTTGGATAAAAGAAAAGTCGATGGCGACTCATGCTATCCACAAAAATGCGATCAAAATTCAAAACACCAAGTCAGTTTTCCCACTGTATCACAGGTAGCATGCATCATCTATAGTTGGTGCTTGTAAGAACCGCGTCAGGATAAACTCAACTTTCTCTTCTCCAACTTTAAAAGTTAGATTTCCTCTTTTAACATCAATAATAGCTCCGGCAATGGCTAAAAATGGTCTTCCTAATATTATAGGGGTTACGCTGTCTTCCTTAATGTCCATAATGATAAAATCTGTATGGATGTAGAATTGACCTATGCGTACCAGAATGTTTTCTAGAATTCCCACGGGGTATTTGACAGAGTGATCCGCTAGTTGTATTGACATCTTAGTTGGTCTTAATTTTCCCATGTCAAGCTTTTTGGATATGGACAGGGGCATAACGCTTATATTAGCGCTTAAGTCGCATAGAGATTTTTATATGACATAATTACCTATATTACAGGGTATAGAAAAACTTCTGGGATCCTTCAGCTTCTGAGGCATTTTGTTTTGAATGATTGCGCTACACTCAGTAGTAAGTGTAATTCTCTCGTTATCCTCTATCATTTTCTTGTTTGACAAGATTTCTTTGAGGAACTTAGCGTACGAGGGAATTTGAGTGATAGATTCTGTGAATGGTATCATGATGTTTAATTGTTTCAGAAGTTCAACAAATTTCTTAAACTGCCCTGCACTTCTAGATTGAGCAAGTCTTTGAGGATACGAGATTGGTGGTTTGTAAGGAGGCGGAGGAACATAAGGTTTTTCCTTTTCTTCTGTCTCCCCATCACCTACCTTCTCCTTATCTTTTGGTTTGTTATCCTCCTCAGTCGCTTTTCTAGAACTTTGGGACATGGATGGGTTTTCAGCTCTGGGGTCAATTGGTCCACCGTATTCAGTTCCACTTTGCAATATAATAGCGTGAGCATGTCCTTTTGGATTTGGTTGAGTTTGACCTGGAAAGGTACCAGCAGGTGCAGCAGTAGGTGCTTGTTGTTGAGCTACTTGCGAAATCTAGGTTTCAAGAATTTTGTTATGGGTGGCTAAAGCATCTACTTTATTCACTAACTGTTTGATTTGTTCACTAGTGTGAATATTTTGGTTTATAAGTTCCTTGTTAGTTTGAGCTTGGGAAGCTATAAAATTTTCCATCAGAAGTTTGAGGTTAGACTTCGTGGGTGTGTTAGGAGCAGCTGCAGGTGCCTTTTGATACCCTGGTGGTACAACAGGTGCTTGGCCAGGTGCATACAATGCATTGGTGTTCTTATATAAGAAATTAAGATGATTTTTCCATCCAGGGTTGTAAGTGTTTGAGTAAGGGTTTCCTTGAACATAATTTACTTGGTCGGGGGGAGTTCCTGCTAAGATTCGGCATTCAGCAGAGGCATGTCTAGGTACTCCGCATATCTCGTAATTCAGAGTTATAGCAACCACGATGGCTGGAGGCACTGCGGTTAAACTATCTATCTTCTGGGTGAGGGCGTCTACCTTAGCATGGATGCTATCAAGACTATTGATCTCGTACATACCACCTTTTGTTGGTGCTTTCTCTACGGGAGCTTTGTCTGCTTGACCTCTTTCACTCCCCCACTGATAGTGGTTTTGAGCCATACTTTCTATAAGAGCATAAGCAACAACGTAGGATTTATCCATAAGTGCGCCACCTACGGCAACATCTATTGTTATTCTTGTATTATAAAGGAGACCATTGTAGAAGGTATGGATGATTAACCATTCTTCTAGGCCATGAAGTGGACAGAGCCTCAGCATGTCTTTGTATCTTTCCCAAGCATCGAAAAGAGACTCGCTGTCTTTTTGTCGAAAATCGCTTATTTGGGATCTTAGCATAACTGTATTACTTGGTGGGAAATATCTTGCAAGAAAAACTTTCTTCAACTCATCCCAAGAGGTAACCGAGATAGCTGGTAGAGACTGGAGCCATGCTCGAGCTCTGTCTCTTAGGGAAAAGGGGAAAAGACGAAGTCTTATCGCCTCTTGACTGACTCCATTATTCTTAACTGTATCTGCGTATTGCAGAAACATCGACAAATGTTGATTAGGGCCGTCCATTGACCCTGCAGAAAATTGGTTTTGTTGTGCAGCAGATAACAGGGAAGGTTTGAGTTCGAAGTTGTTAGCCTCGATCGGAGGAGCAGCAATGTTATTATGTGGTTCTTCCTGCGAAGGAATAGTATAAGATTTGAGCGGACATGGCTGTTCACCCATGTTTGGTTCTTCAACTGATTCAGCAGGAATAGAAGATTGAGAGAGGGAATTATTTGTACGAGATACTCGTACGTGGTGTCTCCTAGTAATAGAGCGCTCAAGTTCGGAAATTGGTAGCACTAAGCCTTCACTCCTAGAGCACGTGCTTGGCATACAATTGGGGATGGTGCCTTAGTCTCTACAGCGTAACTAAAAGAGTTACAGTATCGACTTGTTAGTCCCCGGCAACAACGCCAAAAACTTGATCGCGACTTTGTGAGTCTTAAAGAATCTAGACCGCAAGTATACAGTCCTATCGCGTGTAGCTTTAAAGATTATCGAATCCCAAGGGACTAAATGTCGAACTACCGTTATCTTAGGTTACTAAGTAAATATAAGGCTAATAATATAATTAATTGGGGTTTGGGAACCTAACTGATTAATATCTAGTTTAGATTCAAGGGGGAATATCGGTATGTAATGGTCGAGCTTCGGGGATTTAGCAACTCGATGACCTAATTCGGATTAATAAAATAGTTCTCAGTAGGAGGTATTAGTTTGAAAACCCTCTTCTCACACTCTCGTGTTTATTGATTTAGATCTTACCATCAAACCTAAGTGAGTGCTCTTGCTATTTCAAATAGAGTTTAAAATTAGTTTTTGAAAACAAATAAAACCTAATCAACTTAAAAGCGCTCTCGCTGTATTTGAAGTTAATGCCCAATTATCACTGTCCAATTATTTTCTCAAACTCTCGTTTTATTGATCCTAACTTCTATCTGTATTTTACCCTCGTAACAAAATAGTTGGTTTTTCAATAAGGTCCATAACATGCACAATGCGCCATATCCCTCAGATCTGCTTACTAACGCGTTTGACAATGATCAAATGGTCCAGATTTTTTTAGTATTTTATTTTATTTTCTTATTTTTGTTTTAATTATTTTAAACTTAAAAGATTCATAAAAAAAATCATTTCAACTTCTAAACTTGTGAAAAAATTATCAAAAATACTTTTGATTTTTATCTTTTTAATTTTTATTTTTTCACTATTTTAATTTTCGATTTGGTATTTTTTTAAAATAATTTTTCACTTTATTTGATTTTTTGTTAATTGTTTAAAATACTTTTCTTGATTTTTAAATTCTGAAAAAAATAGGGAAGGATCCAATGACCTCTTGACAAATATTGGTGACCTCATTTTATTTTTATTTTTGATTTTACTAATTTTTCAAAAAATTTGGTTTGTTTTTCTTATTTCTTTAAATTTTAAAAAATAGTTTCCGACTTTAAAAAATTCTGAAAAACTTTGTCAGTACTTGTTGACTAATGTTTGACTTTTGATATTTTTATAGGATTTTTATTTGGTATTTTAATACATGTTGTGTATTTTACCAATTATTTCCTTTTTAAATTATTATTTTTTATTATTTGGAGACACTTGGGTGTTATTTTGGGACAAGTTCCTCAACCTCATTGGATATTGGGTGTTGATAGGTTGAAAAACCAAATCTACCAAAATGGATGAATGATGTTGATGATATTTGAAACCCTAATTTTATATGATACATTGGTTATACTCTCATTCCCCTCCCTCTTCATCTTATCCCTTTCTTGTTTTTACTTGTGCTACATGTTTTTGGAGAATGATTTACATATCATTTCTATAACATGTTGGTACATAGATTTCTATTGTCTGGCCTCAAAATAGGTGTGACTTCTTCATAAGTCCACTTACGATTGCTTAGCATAGCACAAAATTTATCCCAATTTGAAAAATGATTATTCATGGCCCAAACCTATGTTTGCAAGCCCAAGTATGTTTAATTTGAAACCTTGGATCCAATAACTTTAAATTTCATTGTTAGGAGGCTTTGATTCTATCAATCCTCTAATGAACTTCATGAATTTTGGTATAAGTAAATCATTTAAACATTGTTGATCACATGTGGTTTCTTTGAGCACTTGAAATAAATGATATACTTGAAAAAAAGCAAATGAGACTTGTTGTTGAGAAGCTTTGATTTTATCAATCTTATAATGAGTTTTCAAATGCAAGCTTCAAGATGTCCATTCAACTAATCTCCTAACTTCTAATTCACTAACAATTAACTTTACTTTATGCCTTTATTTTATGCCTCTAATTTTATGTACCATTTACTTTAGCATTTAAATTCCATGCCATTTTTTTCCTTTTGATAACATGAGCATTTATATTTATGTCATTTTTCTTTGCTCACTTTATCTTTATTTTCTTTTAAAGACACTCAATAATCAACTTGAACATTAAAAGCTTTAAGGTTACTTGGACTATCTAGTTACTATCTTTAGCACTGTGGAGTTGTGGATATCTCGAACTTAAGATTAGAAGCCTTGATACTTGGGGACCTTGTTGCTCTATTGTTATTTTATCTGAATTTCTTGGTGTTTACTCCAAAGTGTTGAGTTGATTTTCTTAATGTGAAGGTCATTCTAATAATATGCTTCATCTGTGATTAAGAATTTCTCTGTATACAGTTGTTACTCTGCCATATTTTTATGAAGAATTAATTCATCCGAGGTTTGGTATTTCTCAGAGGTTTTGTATTTTTCTTGCTTGGTTTTAATCCAAAGGATTGAAATCCTACATTGAATTCTTCATGTCAAGTGCTGGCTTCTTGTTGGAGAGATCGTTCTTTTCCTTGGCCTTTACTTTATGCTTTAGGACAATCCCTTCATCTCCTCCTATCTTCTTTAATTTCAAAAATCTTGTCCCTCCTTTTCAAAACTCTTCTTGTTTTTTTTAACTTGAAACGCTTTCAAATAAGCTAGGACTTAGGTCCATGCATTTTCAAAAAATCTTTTTTTAATCAAACTTTAATAAACTTAACCATACTTTGACATATTTTGAAATACTAAAAGTTAATTAACCTCATTCAAACCATTTTTCCACTTTGACTTTTTACTTTAAACTTTTCTCATAATATTAGACTCTTGTCGATTCTTGTAGTGACTCAAACTACTTTACTTCTATGGTATGTATTGAAGTGAGATATTTTCCACTTGGGTGTTGAGTGAGGCTTTGTTGATTTTAAAATCCAAGCTATATCCTCCCCTTTGACATTATGCAAATTCTCCTTTCTCATTATCGTGGGTAGTAAGTATGTTTTCCACTCAGATATAACGATGATGCCTCTTCTCTTAAAAGTAACCAACGCACATGTGTTTTAAAATTTTTTAGGTGAACTACGATTACCCTGATCCTCTATTACACATAAGGTGGTACGTAGGCACTAAAGGTTCGCAATCACGGCGGGTGAAAATTGTAAAAAATACTTCTTTTCTCATCTCCACCATCTATTTTTTATATACACCTTTTATAGCCAAAATACACAGATTTTCAAAGAGGTTCCTACGGATTACTGTAGATGTTTAGGGTGCTAATACCTTCCTTTTGCATAACCAACCCCCGTACCTATATTTCCCCCTCTTTTTTTGGGTTTATTCGCTCTTTTCCCATTTCCTTTGGAAACAATAAAGTGGGTGGCAATTTTTTATTTAATTTGTACGAGTTAATCCAATGGCTTAGTCTCAATATTTCTACTGCTATAGGTATCATGTCTTTCAAGGATATAGGTTTAAACGTGCAAGCCAATCCACTACCCAAGCATGAAGGAGGGAATGATGTGAACATGGTTTCTGAATGTCTTAGAGAGTTCATAATTTTTTATATAAACCTAGTATGAGGTAATTTGGTCCAAATGCATGCTGATATTTGTGAATTCAGTTGCTACAAACATGATCATGCAGGTTGCAGTCTCCAGTAATGATATTCATCAATGTGATAAAGCGAGAAGTGATCTCCATGAAATGATGTATGAAGGCCTTATCCATATCACTTGATCCCGAGCTAAGTATGAAGAGGTTAATATGATTGAAGGCTATGATGTTGAGTCTATGACTTCTGATGGGTTTATGTCTTCTGACGAATTTGTATCTTCTGATGAGTTTGAGTCTGCTGATGCAAGTGTGATTTATGATAATGATTTTGTAATTCCTTATGAAATACCTATTGCATGTGCTGAATAGGCTAAGGCGAATGTATTTGTACCACACTTTGATATTCCCACTCCCACGGTTATCTGTTTACCTAGTCATGTTACGTATGAGTCTGATAGGGTTATACCTTACAAGTATAATGCAACTATTCTTGAAGATGGTAAGGAAGTTCTAATCCAGCCTTTACCTCATGTTGAAAACATTACTAAGGCCAGTCGGGTGACCCGTAGTGGTCGTGCATTTGCTCCTACCTTTCAAGAGGGGTGTTTATTATAGAAAGAAGATCGTTGAAGCTAGTGCTGAACCCAAGAGGGTAGAAAAGAAGACTAGTGGCGTTGCGTTGGAAAATGATGTTGATGATATTTTGAAGATCATTAAGATGAGTGATTATAAAATTGTTGACCAATTGCTGCAGGCTCCATCCAAAATTTCTATTATGGCATTATTAATGAATTTTGCAGCTCATCGGGAAGCTATGATGATGGTCTTGGATCAAGCTTTTGTTAAACATGATGTCTCGATTGAGAAATTTAACAGTGTTGTGGGAAATATCAAGGCTTGAAATAATTTGAGTTTTTGTGAAAACGAAGTGCCTGATGAGGGAAGAAATCACAATATGGATTTGCACATATCTCTGAATTGCAAGAATGATGCATTGTCTAATGTGCTGATAGATAATGGCTCTGCTTTGAACTGATACTAAAGATTACTCTAGAAAAGTTCAAATATCAAGGAACTCATATGCGCTACAGTGGTATTGTATTAAAGGCTTTCGATGGTTCGAAGAAATCTATCATCGAGGAAGTGGACCTGCCAATATACATAGGTCCCCATATGTTCCATATCACCTTTCAAGTCATGGATATCTTCTCATCCTACACGTGTTTGTTGGGACGACCCTAGATCCATGAGGCAGGAGCCGTTACATCCATCTTACATGAGAAATTGAAATTTGTCCGTGAAGTAAAAGTAGTGATTGTGAATGGTGAACAAGCTTTGTTGGTGTCCCATTGGTCAATTTTTATATTATTAAGCCCATTATTTTTCCACAATGATCTTAAGAATATGAAATTCAACTCTTCTTTTACGTGCAAAGCTTGAAAATGGTTAGAATATGCCTTAAGAGTTCAAAAGATTATAGGTCACTCCATGGATTTCCACAAACTTCATAAGGTAATAACTCTCTCAATTTTTGGATTTTTTGGACGATTCAAGTTTCATAATTCTCTTTAATAAGTCCACTTCATTCAATCTTCATTGACAAAAACATGATTTTGAGTGGAAGGCCATGTTTGAAGGAAAGAGATTATAAGTCACTTTTGAACTCAAAACTTGAAATATTTTGAAGTCCACAATTCAATGTGTTTTTCATGATTTCAATTGATCATAACTTTTTACTCAAACATCTAAATGCTACCTTTCTTGGTACATTATGAAGTTTGTGGTGAAATCTTTCCATTGCAAAAAGAATGAGATCATAAATCCTCTTGAGTTGTGTCCACCATGGATTCAAAGTTGGCACTTGGAAATTGATTTTGTCTAAACAGTCAAATTGTAAATTAGTTAATGTGGCCTCTAATCACCAAATTGTTGCGCATTTTTACTCCTAATATTGTTTAACAATCTTCCAGAAGTGATTAGCACCTTGAAATGCAAGTTTTGGCTGAGTTTTTAGAAAATATGAGTCACACTTTTCATGCTTGAATCTTCACACAAATTCTCTCAAAATCTCATCATTCCACACACTTAGGCATCCCATTTGCTTCCCTACAAATAGAGGGTGATATCCCACTCATTTGGACATGCTTGGATAAACAAAATCACCCTTCCAAAGCCTCTTTATAACTCATAATTCTGTAACTTTGAATTTGGTTCTACAACCTTTGTCAATCCATTTTCTTTGCTACTTCTTCATCCTTGAACTTCACTGAAGCTAACAGAAGAAGAACCAAGCCTTGAAGTGTCCTAAATCGTGTTAGCCAAGTCAAGTTTCAGAGCTCTGAATTTGAACTTCAACAAGTAGATTCCTTCATCAATCCTCTTAAAGTTTGTTACTACAATGAAGCTCTCAATACTCTGATACTCATTGCATCATTTGTTTTTAATTGGAAGTGAGTTTTGATCCTGAATTTTCAAATCCCTATTGAACTTTTTTCTTTTGGTTTTCTTCAAATTGATTGAGCTACAATTTATATAAATTTTTCGTGAGGGTACCATTGAAATCGTCTTGAAGAGACGAAGCAAATGGCACAGGTATGAGCTCCTGATTTTACAGTTTGTGAGAAATACAATTCACGTGGCTGGAGGTTGAAGATGACCAATGTGTCATCTCTCAACCAATAACAAGGCGCCACTTTATTTTTTCTAATCTGTTTTTTAATTAATGATCAGGTGGTTTATTCACTAATGTCCATAATATGCACAACACGTCAGATCCCTTGGATTTGATGACTAACGAGTTTTGACATTGATCCAATAGTCTACATCATTTTGGTTTCATTTTTATTTTTTGATTTTATATTTTAATTGTTCTAAACTTCAAAAATTAATAAAAAAATTCATTTCAACTTCTAAAATTCTGAAAAAATACTTAAAAATACTTTGGATTTTTCTCTTTCTGGTTTTTATTTTTTCACAATTTTATTTTGTGATTTGATATTTTTTGTTTTTCACTTTATTTAACTTGTTTTAATGGATTAAAAATACATTCCTTGATTTTTAAATTCTGGAAAAATTATGGAAGGATCCAATGACCTCTTGACTATTATTGGTAACCTCATTTTATTTTTATTTCTGATTTTATCTTTTTTTACAATTTTTGGTTTATTTTATATGTTTCTTTAAATTTTAAAAATAGTTTATGACTTTAAAAAAAATCCAAATTTTTTTGTCAACACTTATTAACTCATAATTGACTTCTAACTATTTTTTGAGATTTTTATTTGGTCTTTTAATATACTTTGTGTATTTTACCAATTATTTTCCTTTTATTAAATATTTAAATATTGTTTTATTAAATATTATTTTATTATTTATTTGGTCCTGACTTGGGTTTTAGTTTGGGACAAATTCCTCAACCTCATTGGATCTTGGGTGTTGATAGGTTGAAAAACCAAATCCACCAAAATGGATGAATGATGTTGATGATATTTGAAACCCTAATTTAATCTGAAGCATTACTTCTCTCTTCATCTTATCCCCTTCTTACTTGTGCTACATGTTGTTGGAGAATAATCTACATATCATTTCTCTAACATGTGGTACATAGATTGCTAATGGCCGACCTCAAAATAGGTGCGACTTCTACATAAGTCCACTTACAATTGCTTAACATAGAGCTAAATTTTGCCCCGATTCGAGAAATGATCATTCGTGGACCAAACCTATGTTTTCAAGACCAAGCATGTTTAATTGGAAACTTTTGATCCAACAAACTTGAGGTTCATTGTTAGGAGGATTTGATCTTATTAATCCTCTAATGAACATTCATAAACTATGGTCTAAGCGATTATCTAAACATCGTTGATCATATGTTATCGCTTCGAGAACTTGAAATGAATGATATACTTGACAAAAAGAAAATGAGACTTTTTGTTGAGAAGCTTTGATCTTATCAATCTTCTAATGAGTTTTCAAATGCAAGTTTCAATATGGTTATTCAACCAACCTCTAACTTCTAACTCACTAACAATTGAGTTTTACGTTATGCATTTATTTTATGCCTCTACTTTTATGCACCATTTACTTTAGCATTTACATTTCATGCTATTTTCATCTTTTCTCACTTGAGAACTTATTTTTATGTCATTTTTATTTTGCTCACTTGAGTGTTCATTTTTTGTTTGAAGACACTTAATAACCAACTTAAACACTAAATTTTTTTAATGTTACTTGGACTGATTTGTTACTATCCCTGGCATAATGGAGTTTTGAATTTATCATACTTAGGATTAGAAGCCTTTGAAACCTTTTGGACCTTGTGACTCTGTTGTTATTTTTCCTGGGGTTCTTGGGTTTTACCCTAAGATATTAAGTTGATTTTCTTTGTGTGCAGGTTATTCTGATCACGTGTTTTATCTGTGATTGGGAATTCATCTGTATAGAGCTTTTAATCTGCCCAATTTTTTAGAAGACATAATGCATCTGAGGCTTGGCATTCTTAAGAGTTTTAATATCTTTGCTTGCTTGGCTTCAATCCAAAGGATGGGAATTCTACATTGACTATTTATGTCAAGTGTTGGCTTCTTATTGGTTAGACGATTATTTTCCCTAGATTTTAACTTATTCTTTAGGATAGTCTATTCATCTCCTCCCATCTTCTTTAATTTCTAAATCTTCTCCCTCCTTTTCAAAGCTCTTCTTATTTTCTAACTGGAACCGTTTTCACAATAAACTTGTGAAGAATGAAAAAACAAGAAGGGGGAGGGGGGTTGAATTTGGGTTTTTAAAACTTAAAGAAAATAACACGTTGGTTATCCTGGTTCGTTTGAACTCAAACTACTCCAATCCACCCGCCAAGGTGATTTCACCTCTCTCAACGAGGTCTTAATCCACTAATCAAACTTGATTACACAGCTACTATGACAACCGTCAAAGTCTTCTTGAGTTTAAACTATAATCTTGTTTTCTCAAGGAAATACACTAAACAATATTTAAGAGGAGTGTACAAAAAGTGTTTTCTAATAAAACAGTATCACACAAGTGATGTTTTACACAATTGAGATTCAATATGTTTGAAGGTGATGGAGATGACTCGTTTGCTGTGCGCAAAATCGTAAATGATTTCTCCTCATGGTTTGTTTAAATAGGCAACGCATGGGGAAGCTTTTAGAATGTTGGTAAATGATAATTGAAGAGCTTTCCAAAAATAGAGATCCTTGTCCCCTTTCAGCCGTTACTTTTGAATAGCAATAAGTGAATTGTAACACTTCAGAACATGCTTGCTTCAGAAGATGAAAGTTACCGTTGCTTCTTTCCAGAATAAAACAAATTTCAAAACTAAGATTGAGGAGGTGGAAGTCGTGTGAACAGGGCTTCCAACAAATTCTTAATATGATTGTTTGACTATTCTTGTTTTCCAAGCATCCCTTTGATTTCCTTGCACTTATCATCTAGCTTGTCTAGTATTCCTTAAATATTGCATTCTCTTTCTTTAACTCCTCCAGAGTTTGCAGCACAAGAGATGAAGAGGGTATATCAACAGAAGGTACCACCTTTTCAGAGAAAGCTGCTACTGATTCTGACTATGGAGCTTCTTCAACTTCTTTGCCTTTTTGTAGAACCCTAACTAGAGGCAGAGGATCATAGGATGGTTCATCAAATTATGAATGTTGGTGATCTTCCCAAGGGGCACTGTCAAGTAGAAGAAGTGGCTTCTTTTCCCAGTGACGCAGAAATTGATCCTTGAAGACATTCAAATGATCACAGAAGTTCTGTTGAGCAATTTCAAAACATAGCTCCTTGAGTTTCTGGGATTCATAATTGAACCATTTTCTGAACTGGTTCCAATGTGAATCTAAAGCAGCAGGATTAAGATTCTCTAAGCAAGCTAGCTTTAGAGAGTTAACCTATTCCTGTATTTCTGTTTTAAATATCGGTAAATTTTTACCAACATCTGCTTTGGATATTTTTGGTTTAGGTTTTGGAATGAAATTTTTTTAAGAACTTGAGACAACATTATCCAAATCTTCTAAGTTAATAATTGTTCGAAATTGATCTTTTGGATGGATGATTGGAGAGGGAGAATCAAGAATAACAATGGTGAATGTGGTGAGTTTGGTGGAGTGGAATGATAGGGAGATGGAATATCTAGGATGGAGTGGATTGTGAGTGGTTGTGAGACCATGAGAGGGCAGGTGATTCCAGGTATGGATGTTGTGGTATCAGAGTCAAAATTTGGATTTTATGAGTGGGGATCTTCAAACAGCGGATCAAATTGATCAATATTAGAAAGAACTTGAGCAAGTTCAGGCTGATTTTGGTCAAGATGGGTAGTAGGTGGATTGTCCAGAATGTTGTCTAGAGAAAGTAAGGGGTCAAATTCAATGTCAAAGTCATCAAAAGTTTATGGTGAAGGATCTTATGAGGGTTTTGGAGAGGTTTTTGCCTCAAATCATGGATGTTCACTTTTGGATTGGTCTCGTCCCTCTTGCAAGCATCCTGATACATGAGAACAATATCTGGAGAAGCATGTGTTTGAGATAAGAGAGGAAAATCCTTCAGGAGTACTCTTCTAGTTGTGATGACTTTCTTGGTTGTTATTGTTGGATCCTTCTTGATGGTTTCAATGATCTTCATCTTCTTCAAATTCTAAGCGTTTAGAGGTTTACCAGAAAAAACTTCCATAGTGCTGACTTGTTAAGCCTCAGTCAGATGTTCTACTAGTTTGTTTTCTGTCAGAATATCTGAGATGAGCCTGGCCAGAGGTATCCAGTCTCTCTTTGTTCTTTATTCTTCTCTTGTCTCTTTGATGCTGGTATTCAGATGACTAAATAGAAGACGAGGAAGATTCACCTTTTCCTTGGTTGCTATGAAGTACAAAATATACTGCTGATCAATGTTGATATAGTATGGAGAACTTGTGAGTTTTCTGTGATTGATGCAGCCCAAAATGATTTTTGACCAAATTCTGAGGTAGTCTTTCAGATCTTTGATCTTGTTGGATGGCTGGCCATAAGTAAAATCTCTTTTGAAATCTTTGTTAGGTCAGAGCTTTTGTCTGCCATATCGCTGCAACGAAAACCTCCGCTGTCATGACCTATTAATTGCCCAATGAGATCTTCAGAGATTACTATTTTATTTCCCATCACAAAAGAAGTGACCTGATGATTTGAAGCAGTAGCGTGAATCCAAAATTCTTTAACCAATCTTGGAAAAACTGGACCCATTAGACGATTAAAATGCTTTGTCCATCCTTGAAATTCAACGTCGGGTGTTAAATCGTAACGGTTTTCCTTCATATTGACGAAGTCCACAATGAGCTCACACAGAACTTCCAGCGAATCAATGGGAGTTAGGAGTGTTCTTGAGGGTTCTTCGTACCTTGCTGCTGTTGAAGAAGAAGAGCCAGGAACACTTTGAGAGTTTTGAGCAGTTTGGGAAGAATCCATTGTTTACACAGACTTTTTAGGGTTTTTGAAAAATTGAACATAAGTAAGAGAGAAAAGGATTGAGAGTGGAAAAGTGAAAGTGAAAGTGAGCAACGCATTTATAAAAAATAGGAAAATTACTTAACAAGAAAAGGGTTAAAAGAAATAATTGCTTAGCATTAATGATTCCTGAAAAGAGGAGGATGGTGTAGAGATATGAAACAGTTACCGATATGACACGAGTCTCAATGCATCCAATCAATGCTTTAGTCTCTTCAAAGTCTGAACACGTGTTCAGCCTTAGAAGAAACCCTTGTGAAGAGATGATACATGTTGATATTGTGAACTTGAAAGCTTATATCTTTGAAATGAACCGTTTGGAAACTGTTCAGATCTTCTTAGATAAATCCTAATACAACTTTCCTTCTAACTTCTGAAGAATTATTGATCAGATGTTCACAAAAAAAAAAACATTAAACTTTGCGGGTTAACGTATACATAAATAAAACTATCATTTTGGACATAATTTCATGCTGAGATGTTTTAGAATGAAGTTAAACCTATCTTCAGAAAGGGGTTTAGTGAAAACATCAGCCCATTTATGGTATGTGTCAATAAATTTTAATGAAATAATTCCTTTCAGAATATAGTCCATAATAAAATGATGTTTTATTTCTATATGCTTAGCCCTAGAATGTAAAATAGGATTTTTTGATAAACAAATAGCAGAAGTGTTGTCACAGTGTATAGGAATGTTACTCTCAAATATGTTGAAGTCTTTAAGTTGACTTTTCATCCAGAGCATCTGTGTGCTGCATCCAACTACTGCTATATATTCAACTTCAGCAGTTGATAATGCAATGGTTGATTGCCTCTTGCTGGACCACGAGATAAGATTTTCTCCAAGAAATTGGCAGCTTCCAGAAGTACTTTTTCTTTCTATTCTGTCTCCAGCGAAGTCAGCATCACAATACCCTACTAATTTATATTCTTTGGTTTTTCTATAACAAATACCAAGATTAGTAGTACCTTTCAGATAGTTGAAAATTCACTTAACAACTGTTAAGTGAGATTCTCTAGGACCTGATTAGAATCTTTCACACAGACATACACTAAATAGAATATCAGGTCTTGAAGCTGTTAGATATAAGATAGAACCAATCATACCTCTGTAGATCTTCTATTCTACCTTCTTAATTACCTATTCCTTTTCTAGAATGCTTGTGGGATGCATGGGAGTTTTGGCTGGCTTACATTCTGATAGGTCAAATTTCTTCAGAAGTTCTTTGACATACTTTCTTTTATGTATGTATGTTCCTTCTAGAGTTTGATTGATCTGGATGCCTGGAAAGAACTTGAGTTCTCCCATCAAGCTCATTTCAAACTCTGCCTACATAGACTTAGCGAATTCTCTTCCCAAAGAGGCTTTAGTAGATCCAAAAATAATATCATCTACGTAAATCTGGCAAACTAGAATGTCATTTTTAAATAGCTTACAGAATAAAGTTGTGTCCACCTTCCCTCTAGTAAAATCATTTTTCTAACAGAAAACTACTTAGTCTTTCATACCAAGCTCTGGGAGCTTGTTTCAGACCATATAGTGATTTCTTTAGTTTATAGACATATTCTGGATGTTTTGAATTTTCAAAACCAGGGGGTTGGTGCACATAAACTTCTTCATCAATGTAACCATTTAAGAATGAACTTTTAACATCCATCTGATAGAGAGTGATGTCATTATTTACAGGAAAAGAAATTAAGAGTCTGATAGGTTCTAACCTGGTGAATGAAGCAAATATTTCTGTATAGTCTATCCCCTATTGCTGACTATAACCTTGTGCCACCAGTCGTGCTTTGTTTCTGAAAACTTCTCTTTTTTCATTCGTTTGTTTCTGAATACCCATTTGGTTCCAATGATGTTGAACCCTTTTGGTTTAGGAACCAGATCCCACACATTATTTCTGGTGAATTAGTTTAATTCTTCCTGCATTGCAAGTATCCAATCATTGTCTAGAAGGGCTTCATCAATGGAAGTTGGCTCAATCAGAGACACTAATCCCACGAGAGATTCTTCAGAGTTTCTAAATGTAGATCTTGTTCTGATTGGGTCTTCTTTCCTTCCCAGAATTTTGTTTTCCGGATGAGCTAAACTGCTTCTGGATTATCTTTTCTAGAGAGGCTCTTCAGATGTTGTTGTAATGTTTGTGACATCTTCTTCTGGAGATGACTGTGATTCTTTGCGAGAAACTTCTAAGACAATTTATTTAGTACATGTAAATTGGACTTTTATATCTGCAAAAGTTTTACCTTGCTTTGACTTTTGAGAGCCTAGCTTATCATCAAATCTGACACTGATTGACTCTTCTACAATCTGTGTTTCTGTGTTATATACTCTATATCCTTTTGAGCATTCAGAGTATCCTAACATGAGACACTTTTGTTCTTTAGAGTCAAACTTGTTCAGATGTTCTTTATTGTTCAGAATAAAACAAGTACATCCAAATGGATGAAAATATGAAATGTTGGGCATTATGTTCTTCCACAGTTCATATGGAGTCTTATCCAGAATAGGTCTTATGGAGATTCTATTCTGAATGTAACACGATGTGTTAATTGCTTCTACCCAGAAGTTCTTAGAAATGTTAGTCTCGTTGATCATAGTTCAAATTTTTTGTTTTCAAATTCTCCACCATGGTCACTTCTGACTTTAACAATTCTAAGATCTTTTTCGTTTTGGACTTGGTTACAGAATGCAAAGAACACAAAATGTGACTCATCCTTGTGTCTTAAAAACTTTACCCATGTCCATCTGCTATAGTCATCTACGACCATTAATCCATACTTCTTGTCACTAATGGATTCTGTGATACGGTGGGAGAATTGACTATGATTTTGCGTTTGTTTTCGCAAATGTTTCGGTTGAGCAAGAGTCGCCACCGACTTTTTATTTTATCCTAAGGAAAGGTTTAAAAAGCACAGCAAAAACCTTTGAGATTTTTCTTTGGTTCGGGGAGTAGATTATAGAAAGGGAAGGTATTAGCACCCTTTATATCCATGGTTATCCATGGGCTCTTAGTTACTTGCTTAGATCACTTGCCTTTTGTTTTCAATTGTTTGAAATGGTGCTCGCGTGTGTGGGTTTGAAAATGCTTTAAAAAGAAGCCAAGGTGGTGGCAACCTTTGTAATGATCCATGTGGGGATGTATACAAAGATGTATGTCTTTTGAAAAGGTTTTCATTTGTTTTTGAAAGTTGTTTTGAAAGTGTTGTGAGGTGTGGTTTTAGAAAATAGGCAAGTGTTTTGTTTTTGCAAGTTTTGATTCAAGTAACTAAGAGGTTATCTACTCCTAAATTTCTCAAAGTTTATTGCTATGTTTTAACCCTTTTAATAAGTTTGTTCCACCATTGTATTTAGTGGACAATCTCATGTTAGGATGTGAAAGGGACGGGCGCGGGTCATTGTTTAGACCATAATTGCAATGGTGCTAAGTATTTTTGGTCAATTTCTTTTTGAAAGGGACTTGATCATTTTAGGCAACTTTTCGAAAGCGTCATCGAGGGACTATGATCATTTGATTGTTTGTTTTACCCAAAGAAACCTAACATGCAATATGGCCCATTTATTTGAAGGCAACAAAGTGGAATACCCTAGGGGTGCAAGTGTGATATGTGTTGTCCAATTTCATGCTTGTTTATTTTTAAATTAGGTCAAACTAATTTGGTTCCTTTTATTTGCATACAGACCCTAATTCTAGCATGGTATATTTAGAAAGCGTTTAAAGTGCGAAAAGTAAAATTCCTACACTATTACAACACAATATGGGAAGGGGGGTACAAATTTTCAAATGGGGGGATATTTAGACCAAGAAATTAAACCTAGCTATTACATCATTTTTGGAACATTTACAAGTAATTAATTGCATAAATTAAATGGAAAATATAATAAAGATGCAAAAATGCAAAAAAAGATTTTTATATGTATAAAAAAGGGTATTATTTATGTTAAATAAATAAAATAAAAAAAGTATTATTTTTGGAGTTTTTATGTTTTAAGGGCAAAACCCTAATTTTTATTAAGTAATACATATGTTATTTAATTTACACAAGTATTTATTTATTATGTACAAAAATAAAATAAAATGAAATATGTTTATAAAAAGTATTTCTCATGTCAAATATTAATAAAATAAAAAAAATGTATGTATTTTAGTATTTTTTTTGCCCTAAGTATATTAATATATATATATATATATATATATATATATATATATATATATATATATATATATATATATATATATATATATATATATATATATATATATATATATATATATATATATATATCTTTATTATTTATTAAATAAATACTATATATAAAAATAATAATATTTAATATTTATAAAAAAAGTATATTTTGTATAAAATATTTTCAAAAGAAAAATGAAACAAAATCAGAAAAGAAAGTATATTTGCATTATTTTTCCTATTTATTCTAAATAATATATATATATATATATATATATATATATATATATATATATATATATATATATATATATATATATATATATATATATATATATATATATATATATATATATATATATATACAAATAACTTAAACTAAACAAATAAATGCCTATAAATTCAAAAATGGTGAGAAAAATATTTTTTATATTTTTTATATTATAAGCAAAAATAAATGAGTCAAAATGAAAAAAGAAAAATCAAAAAATCATGCAAATACACAAAATGGGCTCAGGGGGTGTCAAAGTGAAAAGAGTGTGTGAAAAGAAAATACAAAACAAGCCCAGCCCAGATAACCTTTCTTCAACCTCTGGCCAGAAAATATAAAAAAAACGTGCGCCTGTTCTTCCAATTCAAACACCTGGATTCTTTGATTTTTTGCACAAACTTCCAACATAAGAAATGTTAAGCATTGAATCACGATTCTAAATATATAAGAAACTCATCATAACTCTCAGAAATGAGAGAGAATTTTGACATTCCCAAATCCTGACCTAAGTTTTCTGCCATGTTCAGACTCAAAATTCTTGCAGCATACATAATATAAATGAAATCTAACTACATGGGCATGTTCAGGGCTATGAATGTGACATATTCTCTTCACAAACCTAAAGCTAACAATGCCTAATAAGAGAGATACGAGCTCATGAACTTACCTGTTCAGTTGAAGTTCTATCTGGCAATGGAGAAGCTTTCAGTGCAAGGTAATGATTGGTATGGCTTCCTTGATATCCAGGGATGCTATTCCAAGCTTTACTTTGTCTTGAAACCTTTTGAATCGTGCTAGAGCTCTTCACCTGCAAATCAGAAAAGTGAAAATGGCCAAAAGGGTTAGAGGAGTTACAGGTTTCTTTTAATGCTTTGGATAGTTTGGATTGATGGTAGGGAAGGTGTCTGAAGTGGTTTGGGCAAGAATGCTTGAAAGGATTGAGAGTTGGAACTCAATCTACAGAGGTTGCTCTGTTTGAGCAGTTTGATGGTGGTTCTGAGTTTGTGGAGGTATTGGAGGTATTGGAGTCGTGTTCTAGCTTGTGCTTGATGATTAGGAAGTGTACAAAACAAATGCTTAAGTGTTCTAATGTTGAGATGAAAGTTCTGTTGTGATATGGGATGTTTCTTAACACTTAAGCAAGAAAAGACAAGTTGTGTTCTAGGCATGTAGAGGGCCCCTAATCATGCTGCAAAACTCCTCCTTGATCAGTGTGTTATGCTCATAATCTTGTGCCAATTAGATTGTATCTGTACTTGCTTGGATTTTCAATTTGACATAAAGCTTGCTTTTGCAAAAATGGATAAAGTACTTTATCTATTTTGGGATTAATCCACTATGCAATGCTAGAACACAAAGAACATGGTCTTGGCACAATGAATATGCATTAAATTTATGAGTGTAATTGAGATAAAAGGCCTGTAATCAAGTTGTGCAAGCTGAGATTGAAATGCATAGTGCTATGAACATGTAACTTGGCCTAATCAAAAGTGAGTTTTTGCCATATTGCAAAATTCGATTCTCCCTAACCATGAGGTTGTTTGAGAAGTTCTTGGACATTTTGGAAAGCTTGGAATGTGTACTACAATCCATCTTTGAAATGCAAAGTGAAATTCCAAGTGGAAGTGTATGGAAAATGGCCTTGAAGTTAGGTAGAAAACCTTGCCAAAATAGGTTAAAATTTCACTATGTTAAGAATGGTTTAGTACCCTTATTCCAAAAATTGTAAATTGAGATACAAGCCTCATTTGGGAAAACTTTGTGAATCAAAGTTGTAGATTATGCAACAAGCTACAACTTTCATGTTTTTACTTTTGTTTGAATCCAAATGAATCTTGGTGAGAAAGTGGGGCAAAGTTGGGAAAAAATTAGGGTTTTCCATAACTTAGAAAAATTTTAAGTTATGAAAAATTTCCATTTCAAACCCTAATTTGCATTTTTTGATTTCTTGGTGAACAAGTTTCATGATTTGGCATGTTTTGATGAAAAATGAATCTTGACCCTTGATTTTGACCAAAAAGTCAAAGTTTGACCTTTCAGTATACAGTCAAAATTGATCAATTGACTGGGAAATTCAACTGTCAATCTTGTGTACTTGGGATCTTTTGAAATTGTTGAGCATGTCAAGATAATTCCATGGGGTCCTTGAGTCCATATGTGAGCTTGGTTTGCCATTGGCTAGGTAAAATAGTCAAAAATTGCCTTTGTGCAGTCAAAACCCTAAAAATGACCATTTTGCCCTTTTGATGATCTGATCAAATTTATTGTGGAATTGTGATCCAAACTTGATCAAATGGTCCATGTGAGTTCATAATGTTGATGTGGGTCAATTTTCATGAGATTTGACTGTCCATTGGCCACAGTTGACTTTTTCCCCAATACAGTTGATTTCTAGGTCAACTGTCCAATTGACTGGGCAAAATTTGGAATCAAAACTTGAAACTTGGTATGGATAAACTTGGGAGTCCAACATGAAGCATGAAAGTCATCTTAGGCATTTTAGGTCAAAACATCTTTGTGCAAACACAAACCCTAATTTGGTTTAACAGTGTAAGGAGAAGTTTTGAGTAGAGGAAACCCTAACTGGTTCTTGGGCTTCAAAGGTCTTGTGATGAGAAAATGTTGAGGAAATGGGAGGGCAAATTTTGGGGTACAACAGTTGCCCCTGTTCAATCTTCTTGAGCCTGAAGAGTTAGATTGGCAAGTTTGCCTTTCGTGACTCGAGGGTAAAAGGAGATTGGACACTAGAGTGCCCGAAAATTTGCACTCGCATGTTGGAGTATCAACAATGTGATGTCGGGAATGGGCTTATAGATGCCATTTGGATAGGTGGTGGATAGGGAGATTGGCTTATAGATGCCATCTGGAGATGTGACAGAACCTTGTCGGGAATGGGCTTATAGATGCCATTTGGAAGTGTTGATCGCACAAGAGATTCCTTAGCGAGAACTTTGTGTATTTGAGAAAGACAGATGTTTTCCTGGCTTGTTACAGGTGTTTGATCTTCAATCTCCTTATGCAGATATGCCCTGGCTGGATACAGGTATCGAATCTACAATCGGTTGCTCACAGATGTGCCCTGGATGGATACAGGAGTCGAATCTGGAAATAGTCGTCAATAGATATGCCCTGGCTGGATACAGGAATCGAATCTTCGAACTCTTCAGACGTGCTCTGGCTAGATACAGGAATCGAGTCTGGAAATGTGGTCAACAGATATGCCCTGGCTGGATACAGGAATCAAATCTGGAAATGTTGTAGTTGATAGATGTGCCCTGGCTGGATACAGGAATCAAATCTTTGAACTCTTCAGACGTGCCCTGGATAGATACAAGAATCGAGTCTGGAAATGTTGTAGTTGATAGATGTGCCCTGGCTAGATACAGGAATCGAATCTTTGAACTCTTCAGACGTGCCCTGGCTAGATACAGGAATCGAGTCTGGAAACTGATCACTCTCAGATATGCCCTGGCTAGATACAGGTACCGAATCTGGAATTGTGACAGTTGAAGGTAGTTGTCTTTGGGATTGTCTTTTTCCCTGAAAAGGCAAAACATAAGTTGTATGCAATGTCATGATATATGATATGCATGATGTTTCAACATGAGATAGTGTTGTATGCACTTTATCATGTATGTAAGCAGGATGTATGAAAACGTGAAATGTTTATGAATGTAATTTCGTCTTTAGGAAAATAAATCCTTGACGACCGGCCGGGGAGTTGCTCTGTGGAAGAGATACTTTGCTGAAGTTTTTGATGAGAGGCCTGCTGAGGACTTCAATGATGGATTCCGCTGGGAATAATGATGATAAACTCCCCTGGGGATACCAAAGATAAACTCCGCTGGGGATTGAAAGAACTTTGTTGAGGGCGATCTTCCATGGCAGTTAGCTGAGGATAACCCAATTATAAGCCCTTGAGAGGAATAACTCTGAATAAAGCTCGGGAGAGACGTCCGTATTCTGCAGGGAACAAGCTTCCAGAATCTACTGGGGATAAGCTTTAAGACCTGCCGAGGAATGTTGTGCCTTTTCAGGATTGACGGGGAGTCAACTCCGCTTGGGGAAAGCATTGCTGAATCTTGTCTTATTCTGCGGGGCGTTGAGATGATTTGGTCACATTCTTCAGTCGAATTTACCTTGGTACCTTGGCGGACAAAGCAACCAGACTGCATCAGACAACTTCACATTGCCCCTGTTTCTGATGTCACCTGTAATTAATCTTTTGTTTCATATGCAAATATTTATGAATCAGCAATTTAATGTCAAATGCATATATCAAAAATGAACATTGGACGTTCTTCGCAAGACAAAACAGAAAAAGGAAAAAAAATGGCAATTTGTATGGACAATTGAATTTGTATTGATTTGAATTTTGCCTGTGAATAGGCGTTTTTTGTACAAGAGGCTGACATCCTAGTAAGAGAATGCCGCCGAAAATCATAGAATTTACAATTTTGAAAAGGAAGCAAAACAGCTATGTGAACAATCCCACTGGGTTCCAACTCTGCTATCGCCTCTATGCCTTCAAGCGTCTCATCACTTTGCTGCTTGGTTGAAGATGAAGCTGATTGATCGATGCCAAAATCTGAGCCAGATAGTTGATGCCGAATTCCGGATGCAAGGTGATCCAATGAGACATAGTGTTACGCTTTATCCCTAACTTTTGCCTGGACCGCCCTTTCGGGTTTTCAGTCCACCGGGATACCCGTTTTTGCCCAAGCCGCCTTTTCAGGTTTTCGACTTGCCGGGTGTACAGATTTTTTTTCGTTTCATCCCTTATTTTTTCCCGAACCCTTTTGGTTCGCCGGGAAGCCCTTATTTTTGCCTAGGTATGTCAACCTAGCGGGTCTTTTATTCATGCGTAGTATCTTTTTACTATGTCTGCATTGGCGGGATGAGGAAGGTCGTCACCATCCATGGTGGTCAGGATCATGGCTCCTCCTGAGAACACATGTTTAACCACAAATGGTCCTTCGTATGTAGGGGTCCATTTGCCCCGGGGATCACTTTGAGGAAGGATGATGCGTTTGATTACCAGGTCCCCAACTTGATACTCTTGTGGTCTGACTTTCTTGTTAAATGCCCTGATCATCCGTTTTTGATACGTCTGACCATGAGAGATAGCGGTGAGTCTCTTTTCGTCAATCAGATTTAATTGATCAAGTCGAGTCTGGATCCAGTCATCCTCATTCAAGTCTGCATCCTTCATTATCCGGAGAGAGGGTATCTGGACTTCAATTGGCAAGACTGCCTCCATGCCATAGACCAAGGAGAAAGGAGTTGCCATGGTTGACGTCCTTGCTGAGGTACGGTACCCATGAAGAGCAAATGGTAACATTTCGTGCCAATCTTTATAGGTCACTATCATCTTCTGCACAATTTTCTTGATATTCTTATTAGCTGCCTCTACAGCCCCATTCATCTTCGGCCGGTAGGGAGAAGAATTGTGGTGCTGTATCTTGAATTGTTCGTAGAGTTCAGTGATCATCTTGTTATTGAGATTGGTACCATTGTCCGTAATGATTATTTCCGGGACACCGTACCGACAGATCAGATTTATGCCGGATGAAACGTGCCACGACGCTCTTGGTTATTGTGGCGTAGGAAGCTGCCTCAACCCACTTCGTGAAGTAATCGATCGCTACCAAGATGAAGCGATGCCCGTTGGATGTCGTTGGTCGGATCTCACCGATCATATCAATGCCCCACATTGCAAAAGGCCAAGGTGCCGTCAGGACGTTCAGAGGAACCGGAGGAATATGCACTTTGTCAGCATAGATCTGGCATTTGTGACAAGTTCGAGAGTGTTGGTAACAATCGGCTTCCATTGTGGACCAGAAATATCCTGCCCGTAGGATTTTCTTTGCCATGGTATGTCCACTGGAATGTGTTCCGAATGTACCTTCATGCAGTTCTATCATGATTTTCTCTGCTTCAGCCTTATCCACACAACGTAGTAGAGTTGAATCATGATTCCGTTTGTAGAGAATGTCGTTGCTGAGGAAGAATTTTGCCGCAAAACTTCTCATGAACTTCTTGTCATTGACAGATGCACCTTCAGGGTATTCCTGAGCTTCCAAATACCTCTTCACCTCATGATACCAGGGTTTTTCAGTCACCTTCTCGGCCTCGAGATCGCAGCAGTACGTCGGTTCGTCCAACTTCCAGATAATGATCCGGGGAGCCTCATTGTCCCATTTGACTTTGAACATTGAAGACATCGTAGCTAGTGCATCCGCTAGCTGATTCTCCTCTCTTGGGAAGTGCTCAAAAGTTATCTCTTCAAAGTGGGGAAGCAAGGTCAACACATACTCCTTGTAAGGAATAAGATTTGGGTGTTTCATATCCCACTCGCCTTTGATCTGATTGATCACGAGAGCGGAATCTCCGAAGACACTCAGAAATTTGATCCTTAAGTCGATTGCAGCTTGTAGACCCATGATACATGCCTCATATTCTGCCATGTTGTTGGTGCAGTTGAAACACAATCGGGCGGTGAGTGGAGTATGAGTTCCTTTGGGAGATATGATTACAGCGCCGACGCTGTTACCCAAAGCATTGGAGGCTCTGTCAAAATGCATAGACCATCGGGATCCTTCCTCAGGTCCTTCATCCGGTCCAGGTACTTCACAGTCAGTTACTACCATGATATCTTCGTCCGGAAAATCAAAGTTCAATGATTGGTAATCGTCCACAGGTTGGTGCGCCAAATGATCTGCCAGTACACTTCCTTTAATTGCTTTTTGAGTTGTATACTGGATATCATATTCTGTTAAGATCATTTTCCATCTTGCTATCCTCCCAGACAGAGCAGGCTTTTCAAATATGTACTTGATGGGATCCATCTTTGAAATCAATAGAGTAGTGTGAGTCAGCATATACTGTCTCAGCCAGCGAGCAGCCCATACTAGAGCGCAGCAAGTTTTCTTAAGCAGTGAGTAACGAGACTCACAGTCGGAAAACTTTTTGCTCAAGTAATAAATAGCGTGCTCTTTTCGGCCAGACTCGTCATGCTGTCCCAGCACACACCCCATTGAGTTGTCAAGTACTGTCAAATATAGTATCAGAGGTCTTCCTTCCACTGGTGGCATAAGAATGGGTGGCTCTTGGAGATATTCCTTTATCTTTTCAAAGGCAGCCTGACATTCATCGTTCCAGCGTACTACTTGATCTTTCTTCAGTAATTTGAAGATTGGCTAACAAGTAGCAGTCAGATGTGAGATGAATCGGGCAATGTAATTCAGTCGTCCCAGGAAGCCTCTGACTTCTTTCTCTGTCTTTGGAGTTGGCATCTCTTGTATAGCTTTTACCTTGGCTGGGTCCACCTGAATACCTTTATCACTTACAATGAAACCTAGCAATTTTCCGGACCTCACCCCAAAGGTGCATTTGTTGGGATTCAACCTCAGCTTATATAACTTCAGTCGGTCAAATAGCTTCCTCAGATGATCAAGGTGCTCCTCCTCAGTTTGAGACCTTGCAATCATGTCATCAACGTATACCTCAATCTCATGATGGATCATATCATGAAATAAAGCAACCATGGCACGTTGATAGGTTGCCCCAGCATTTTTCAATCCGAATGGCATGACCTTGTAACAGAAGGTGCCCCACTGAGTCACAAAGGTAGTCTTCTCCATATCCTCCAGAGCCATCTTGATCTGATTATACCCTGAAAAACCATCCATGAAGGAGAAAACCTTGTGTTGAGCAGTATTGTCAACGAGAACGTCAATGTGAGGTAGAGGAAAATCATCCTTGGGGCTTGCCCTGTTTAAATCCCTGTAGTCAACACACATTCTGACTTTACCGTCCTTCTTCGGCACTGGAACCACGTTGGCAACCCATTGAGGATAAGAAGTTACCGCTAGAAACCCGGCATCGAATTGCTTCATAACCTCAGCCTTGATCTTTTCGGACATCTCTGGGCGCATACGGCGGACCTTTTGCTTTACCGGAGGGCAGTCTTCCTTAGTTGGCAGGTGATGAACTACAATGTCGGCATCCAAACCAGGCATATCTTCGTATGACCAAGCAAAGATCTCCATGTAATCATGTAGCATCTGGATCAATCGTTGCTTCATGCTGAGCTCTAGATTAGCCCTAATCTTGACCTCTTTCCTATCTGTCTCCGTACCCAGGTTAATTGTTTCCACCGGCTCTTCATGTGGTTGAATATCCCTCTCTTCCTGGAGTAGCAGTCTTGCGAGTTCACCAGGAACTTCGCAATCATCTTCACCTTCGTCTTCGGCCAAGTTGATCGGATTCTCGAAGTCATAACTGGCGGTAGCATAGCTGTTACCAGTGAGATCCAGAGTGGATTGAAACCTGTATAAGTGAGTGTGTGTAAATATAGTTGTTTTGCAATATATAACACAGAGAAAAAGAGCACAAGATTGGAAATGCAACAAACGTCCAATGTTTTGATTGATGATATATGGAAATGTCATACAAAAAGCCCTCACAAATGGAGCTACGATGCCCCGGGTAGGACACCGAGCCAATAAAGTTTTAACATATTGTTTGTTAGAAATTGGAAATCAAAAGAAATAATTACTGCGTGACAAATGTGATAGGTGTAAAATCCTTTGCCGTCCAGTTGCTTGGTCCGTTGCTGGTAGTTGGATAGATCCAACTGTCAAATTCTGCTTCCTCTACATCCTCCTCAATAGCATTCACCCTTGGACTGGTGATAAACACTGGAGCCTTTCTGATCTTTTCCTTGCGCACAGCCCTCTGAGCCTCTGCAGTAAAGCCCAGCCCAAACTTGTCATTATTTTGAGTGAAGTCAGGAAGCTGACCCCAATTTGCATAATTGCCTTTCTCGATTACAGCCCGTGCATCCTTCAAGGATGCCATCTTCAACGGAAAGTCTTCTTCAACCACTGCCTCAGCCGATGCCAACGTTGGAGGTACCTCCTCAAAATGCTGAAGGGGGGTTTCAATAAACTCCCCGTCCATCTCGATATACCGGAATGAATTCAAGTGACTAACCATGTATTCCTCCTCACCCTGCACAGTAACAATCTTCCCTTTGACAGAGTATTTGAGCTTTTGGTGTAGAGTGGAGGTTACTGCCCCAGCTTTGTGAATCCAGGGTCGACCCAACAAGCAGGAGTAAGATGGACGAATATCCATTACATAGAACGTTGAGTCGAAAACCTGGGAACCCACACGAATAGGGATGTCTACCTCACCGTGCACCATCCTTTTAGAACCGTCGAAGGCTCTAACAATGATGTTACTAGGTTTCAACTCCAGACCCTTACAATCTAAGCGGTCCAATGCCTTCTTGGGTAAAACATTCAGGGAAGATCCGGTATCCACTAACACGTGCGCGAGAGTAGTGCCCCTGCATTCTATGGAAACATGCAGGGCATCATTGTGAATTTTCCCTTTGGCGGTAAGGTCAGCATCTGAGAACCCCAAGCCATTGTCAGCCGTCAAATTAGCCACACAGTCAGTGAATTGATCCGCGGAGGTCTCTTGCGGCACATGGGCCGTTTTCAGAAATGAAATCAGGGCTTTTGCATGGGCCTCTGAGCATAGCAGCAATGATAGCATAGAGATTTTGGAGGGAGTATGCCCCAACTGTTCAACAACGTTAAAGTCACTCTTTTTGATGATTTTAATAATTTCCTCCATTTCTTGTTGAGAGGCTTCCACAGCAGTCTTTTTTGGTGCCTCCGTCCTGGCAGGCAAATCGGTAGCAACTTCTTTGCCCCGAGTATCAGAGGACTCGGCGACAGTAGTAGACACAGGAACTTGAATTGGAACATGCACACTTGTGGGTGTGATGGTGAGAGGTTTTCGGATAACTGGCGGTGCAATGTCAGGCGAGAAGAGCCTGCCACTGCAGCTAATCTTGGCGGGACCAGTGATGTTACTGATACTGGTATTGGTGTTGAACTCCTGCTTCACCCCAAGCACATATACGTCGGCCCCATAATGCCAGGGGACCGCTTTATCAGACTCATATGGGAGAGGCCCCGGAACAGTAATAGTAATGGGTGCAACAAACATAATTTGGACTGGTTTCTTCATGGGAGCCTTGGCAGGATTGTAAATTGTGACAACAGATATTTCTTCAACGGAAACAAACGGAACAGCAGTTTTCTTGAACAGAATTTCCTTGCTATCCATCAGGCTTTGGATGCCTGATTTCAGCAGCGGACAACCGGTAGGGATAACAACACATAGGAGACAACCCTTGCTACAACCCGGAAATAAACCGGCTAGTAGTAAGTTCCTCTTAACAGACAACAGAGGGGTAGCAACATCATTCACTGAAACAGCATACAACTCTTCCTCAATGGCATTTACTCTATGTTGGGGCATAGGAGCAGTTACAACATTCGGCCTCTCAGGCGCTTCAAACTGAATTTCCTTCGCGTCGATAAGATCTTGCACTTTGTTTCTCAAGGCCCAGCAATCATCAGTAGTATGCCCGGGGCTATCAGAATGATAAGCACAACGGGCATTTGGGTTATACTTAGGAGATGCAGTATTCACGACTTTAGGAGCTTCTTTGATGGTCACCAAGTTGGTTGATAACAGTTGGGGTAAAATTTGTGACAAGGTCATACTCAACCGAGTATACTGTCTCTTGGGCATTTCACCTCTTTGTTGATTGTACTGCTGAGAAGCAGCAACAGGTTTGGAAATGACCAAAGCATTGACGGCTTGGCGACTTTCTGGATTGACTTGTCTTCTAGGACCATAGACGGCACTTGCTTCTTTCTTAAAAGGCCTCTTCTCAGTACTTGCAGCAACACCCTTCTGAATCTTTCCTGACTTGATGCCAGCTTCTATTCTTTCGCCCGTTAAGATCAAATCGGTAAACCCCGCGGAAGAGTTACCAATCAGATGATTGAAAAATGGCCCAGATAGGTTCCCTAGAAACATATCAACAAGTTCACGATCGGTTAAAGGAGGCTGCACCCTGCCAGCCAAATCCCTCCATTTTTGTGTGTATTCTTTGAATCCTTCGCCTGTTCCTAACGACATACCCTGAAGTTGGGTACGAGTAGGGGCAAGGTCAGAATTGTATTGGTATTGTTTGTAGAAAGCGGTGGCCAAATCTTCCCAATTTCGAACGCTGGTTCCCTCTAGCTGATAAAACCACTCCAATTGATCTCCAGAAGGGTTGTCTTGAAAGAAATGAATCCAAAGGTTTTTATCTGCCGTATAGGGCTGGATCTTTCTCACGTAGGACCTAAGATGAATTTTTGGACAGGACATCCCATCATACCTTACAAACACTGGCACTTTGAATTTTGGGGGAATCACAATCCCGGCAACCAAACCCAAGTCTTCAAAATCCAAACCCGGTACTCTTTGTAGCTCCATGGCGGCCAACCTGTCTTCTAGCCCTTTGTATTTATCATCAGCTGGAGGGTATTGTTGATCAGTATAATCTTCATCCCTTTTGACCTCTTCTTCTTCCGCATCAGACTCGGAAGGTACCGCAGCTCTACCTCCTTTGCTGGTTCCTTCATCAGAAGTAGGAGGAAATTCAAGCACTCTCCGAGCTTCTCCGTCAAATCTTCTCCCCAAAGTAGCTACCCCGAGTCTCTTTTTCTTCTTTTTTACTGGGTCTTTGTTCCCCAGTTGAGTTTTGATATCCTCCTGACCCTTAGCCAAGGTCATCAGGAGTTGCTGGAACTGTGCATTTTGAGCTTGTAGGTCTTTGACTGTTTGCTCGAGATCCATCCTACTGAAATAAACAGCAGACAGATAAGGAAACCTGGAATGAGACCTGCTTATGCACATGATGAATGGTATGCTTATGTATGCAATGCATTCAAGGATTTAGGACATTCAAAATTGTTTCAGACAAAGAAGAACGCACGTCATATTAATAAGAAGAAATTTGTCAGTACATAAATGCCCCATGGGCCAAATATTACAAAATAAACTTCTTAAGGCAAAAAGACATTGCGCATCCTTTTTGGTGCGATGTAGGTGTTGAGGGCCTCTTGCTCATGGAGTCGGCGGGTAAGCTCTAGAACCTTCTTCTCACTGGCGTAGAAGCTAGCTTCAAAAGTATTCCGTTCTTCCTTGAGCTGAATCCAACTTTTCTGCATTTCCTCCCACGATGTAGGCATGTCTGGATGTAGGATGGTGTAGAGAACCTCTCCTTCCTTGGCGGGCTCTTTAATCACAGGGAGAACATGAGGATAAGACATCATCAGACTTTGGGCTCGGGCTCGTACCCACTTGAGATAAGGCTCAAGAGGGATGGAGTTCTTGTGCCCCAAAGTCTTGCTATCAACCTTGTTGAGTTTTCCCCAAGCTCTGATGAATCTTTGGCGAAGTCCTTGCGCATCGTTGTCGAAGTCAAAAACCAGGTCAGGAATCAACATGTCATGAGGGCCATCCCTCCGTGCATATCCAAATTGCCTCAAAGCTAGGAAAGGGTTGTAGGTGATACCTCCTCTGATTCCAAGTAAAGGAACATTAGGAAACTCTCCACAACGATCGACGATGATGACATTTTCTCTGGACCGAGAACACCAATGTACATCAGAGTGAGTAAGAGTCATCAACCGTTGGGACCACCTTGAGCCTTGGTCATTCTTCAGGATAGATTGTGGAAGGTGCGAAATAAACCACCTTGCAAGGAGAGGAGTACAGCACATGAGAACACCCCTCTTTCTCATTGTTCGTGTGTAAAATGAGTGAAGGATGTCCCCAAGCAATGTTGGTATTGGATTTCTGGACAGGAAGATTTTGACGGCATTGACATCTACCAATTGGTCAGGATTTGGGAACAAGACCAACCCATAGATAAGGAGTGCCACAATCTCTTCAAAAGCTTGTAGGTCCAATGAATTCCAACATTCTTGTGCCTTCTCAAACAAGAATTTTGCTAAGAATCCTTTGACGCCGCTTCTGGTTTCCCAATGCCCCTTGATGTCGGATGGTTGTAGATGTAATGCTCGAGCAACATCTTCCGGCTTTGGTTCCTTTTCCGTACCGTTGAAGGGTAGTTGATTAAGGATAGGAATTCTCAGGAGCTGAGAAAACTCCTCCAAAGTGGGCACCAACTGGTAATCAGGGAAGGTGAAACAGTGATGAAGAGGGTCAAAGAACTGAAATAGCACTTTCATCATGTCTTCTTCAATGTTGGTGTTGACTAGGCTGAGCAGTCTACCATGTCTTTCACTGAAGGATGAGTTTTCCGGAATTCTTGAGGTGAGCTCCTTGAGTTGAGGAGAGATTCTCACAAGGTTGACTTGAATGGTGTTTCTGCGAGGAATTTCCATGACCTACAAAACAGGAACAAAGATGAAGATCTGAATCCTTGAAATGGTTAGTGAATGCATATGATGCTTTATGATGTTTATGATGTATGCACAAAACATATGTACAAGCAAATCACACCAAACCCTAGTTTCAGGCTTGCATTGGGTTTCATAGGTAAGTACCCTCTTGAGTGTAGTTGGCTTAAAAACCTGTCCTATAAATAGTAACCGGGTTCTAAGGAGCTCAATATCATTGGATTGTTTTCAATGTTCATTGTTTTGGTTTAGCCACTTAACTAGCGACCAAAATATTCCAAGAAAATAACCCTCAATGAGTGTAGTATCGAGTATCTACCAACTTCGGACTGCACCAAAGCCGGTCATCTCACTACCCCTAATAAAAGGCCAAGATGGTCAAGTAAGGTTCTAGGTCATTAGTGCTTAGTGACATCACTCAGCGGCCCCGTACTCTCCTTGATTGAACTCAAGGGTTACCGGTACTCACAAATATGTCGCACTAATATAGCTATTGCTTCGACCGTGTCGGTATACCCCACACAGTTTCCACAACGTATTGCTATCTATGAAATGTTTCCCAAAATCCGGGCGTAGGATTGCAAACCCAAACAATAGAGCCAAGATATAAAGCAATCAATTCAAACAATTAGTCATGCAAGAGGGTGATCTAAGTCCTAAGGTTACTCCACTTTTAAAATTTTCCCCAGCAGAGTCGCCAGTTTTGTGATACGGTGGGAGAACTGACTATGATTTTGCGTTTGTTTTCGCAAATGTTTCGGTTGAGCAAGAGTCGCCACCGACTTTTTATTTTATCCTAAGGAAAGGTTTAAAAAGCACAGCAAAAACCTTTGAGATTTTTCTTGGGTTCGGGGAGTAGATTATAGAAAGGGAAGGTATTATCACCCTTTCTATCCATGGTTATCCATGGGCTCTTAGTTACTTGCTTAGATCACTTGCCTTTTATTTTCAATTGTTTGATATGGTGCTCGCGTGTGTGGGTTTGAAAATGCTTTAAAAAGAATCCAAGGTGGTGGCAACCTTTGTAATGATCCATGTGGGGATGTATACAAAGATGTATGTCTTTTGAAAAGGTTTTCATTTGTTTTTGAAAGTTGTTTTGAAAGTGTTGTGAGGTGTGGTTTTAGAAAATAGGCAAGTGTTTTGTTTTTGCAAGTTTTGATTCAAGTAACTAAGAGGTTATCTACTCCTAAATTTATCAAAGTTTATTGCTATGTTTTAACCCTTTTAATAAGTTTGTTCCACCATTGTATTTGGTGGACAATCTCATGTTAGGATGTGAAAGGGACGGGCGCGGGTCATCGTTTAGACCATAATTGCAATGGTGCTAAGTATCTTTGCGCAATTTCTTTTTGAAAGGGACTTGATCATTTTAGGCAACTTTTCGAAAGCGTCATCGAGGGACTATGATCATTTGATTATTTGTTTTACCCAAAGAAACCTAACATGCAATATGGCCCATTTATTTGAAGGCAACAAAGTGGAATACCCTAGGGGTGCAAGTGTGATATGTGTTGTCCAATTTCATGCTTGTTTATTTTTAAATTAGGTCAAACTAATTTGGTTCCTTTTATTTGCATACAGACCCTAATTCTAGCATGGTATATTTAGAAAGCGTTTAAAGTGCGAAAAGTAAAATTCCTACACTATTACAACACAATATGGGAAGGGGGGTACAAATGTTCAAATGGGGGAATATTTAGACCAAGAAATTAAACCTAGCTATTACATCATTTTTGGAACATTTACAAGTAATTAATTGCATAAATTAAATGGAAAATATAATAAAGATGCAAAAATGCAAAAAAATATATTTTTATATGTATAAAAAAGGGTATTATTTATGTTAAATAAATAAAATAAAAAAAGTATTATTTTTGGTTTTTTTATGTTTTAAGGGCAAAACCCTAATTTTTATTAAGTAATACATATGTTATTTAATTTACACAAGTATTTATTTATTATGTACAAAAATAAAATAAAATGAAGTATGTTTATAAAAAGTATTTTTCATGTCAAATATTAATAAAATAAAAAAAATGTATGTATTTTAGTATTTTTTTGCCTTAAGTATATAATATACTTTTTATTATATTAATATATATATATATATATATATATATATATATATATATATATATATATATATATATATATATATATATATATATATATATATATATATATATATATATATATATATATATATATATATATATATATATATATATATATATATATATATATATATATATATATATATATATATATATATATATATATATATATATATATATATATATATATATATATATATATATATATATATATATATATATATATATATATATATATATATATATATATATATATATATATATATATATATATATATATATATATATATATATATATATATGTACAAATAACTTAAACTAAACAAATAAATGCCTATAAATTCAAAAATGGTGAGAAAAATATTTTTTATATTTTTTATATTATAAGAAAAAATAAATGAGTCAAAATGAAAAAAGATAAATCAAAAAATCATGCAAATACACAAAATGGACTCAGGGGGTGTCAAAGTGAAAAGAGTGTGTGAAAAGAAAATACAAAACAAGCCCAGCCCAGATAACCTTTCTTCAACCTCTGGCCAGAAAATATCAAAAAAACGCGCGCCTGTTCTTCCAATTCAAACACCTGGATTCTTTGATTTTTTGCACAAACTTCCAACATAAGAAATGTTAAACATTGAATCACGATTCTAAATATATAAGAAACTCATCCTAACTCTCAGAAATGAGAGAGAATTTTAACATTCCCAAATCCTGACCTAAGTTTTCTGCCATGTTCAAACTCAAAATTCTTGCAGCACACATAATATAAATGAAATCTAACTACATGGGCATGTTCAGGGCTATGAATGTGACATATTCTATTCACAAACCTAAAGCTAACAATGTCTAATAAGAGAGATACGCGCTCATGAACTTACCTGCTCAGTTGAAGTTCTATCTGGCAATGGAGAAGCTTTCAGTGCAAGGTAATGATTGGTATGGCTTCCTTGATATCCAGGGATGCTATTCCAAGCTTTACTTTGTCTTGAAACCTTTTGAATCGTACTAGAGCTCTTCACCTGCAAATCAGAAAAGTGAAAATGGCCAAAAGGGTTCGAGGAGTTACAGGTTGCTTCTAATGCTTTGGATAGTCTGGATTGATGGTAGGGAAGGTGTCTGAAGTGGTTTGGGCAAGAATGCTTGATAGGATTGAGAGTTGGAACTCAATCTGCAGAGGTTGCTCTGTTTGAGCAGTTTGATGGTGGTTCTGAGTTTGTGGAGGTATTGGAGGTATTAGAGTCGTGTTCTAGCTTGTGCTTGATGATTAGGAAGTGTACAAAACAAATGCTTAAGTGTTCTAATGCTGAGATGAAAGTTCTGTTGTGATATGGGATGTTTCTTAACACTTAAGCAAGAAAAGCCAAGTTGTGTTCTAGGCATGTAGAGGGCCCTTAATCATGCTGCAAAACTCCTCCTTGATCAGTGTGTTATGCTCATAATCTTGTGCCAATTAGATTGTATCTGTACTTGCTTGGATTTTCAATTTGACATAAAGCTTGCTTTTGCAAAAATGGATAAAGTACTTTATCTATTTTGGGATTAATCCACTATGCAATGCTAGAACACAAAGAACATGGTCTTGGCACAATGAATATGCATTAAATTTATGAGTGTAATTGAGATAAAAGGCCTGTAATCAAGTTGTGCAAGCTGAGATTGAAATGCATAGTGCTATGAACATGTAACTTGGCCTAATCAAAAGTGAGTTTTTGCCATATTGCAAAATTCGATTCTCCCTAACCATGAGGTTGTTTGAGAAGTTCTTGGACATTTTGGAAAGCTTGGAATGTGTACTACAATCCATCTTTGAAATGCAAAGTGAAATTCCAAGTGGAAGTGTATGGAAAATGGCCTTGAAGTTAGGTAGAAAACCTTGCCAAAATAGGTTAAAATTTCACTAAGTTAAGAATAGTTTAGTACCCTTATTCCAAAAATTGTAACTTGAGATACAAGCCTCATTTGGGAAAACTTTGTGAATCAAAGTTGTAGATTATGCAACAAGCTACAACTTTCATGTTTTTACTTTTGTTTGAATCCAAATGAATCTTGGTGAGAAAGTGGGGCAAAGTTGGGAAAAAATTAGGGTTTTCCATAACTTAGAAAAATTTTAAGTTATGAAAAATTTCCATTTCAAACCCTAATTTGCATTTTTTGATTTCTTGGTGAACAAGTTTCATGATTTGGCATGTTTTGATGAAAAATGAATCTTGACCCTTGATTTTGACCAAAAAGTCAAAGTTTGACCTTTCAGTATACAGTCAAAATTGATCAATTGACTGGGAAATTCAACTGTCAATCTTGTGTACTTGGGATCTTTTGAACTTGTTGAGCATGTCAAGATAATTCCATGGGGGTCCTTGAGTCCATATGTGAGCTTGGTTTGCCATTGGCTAGGTAAAATAGTCAAAAATTGCCTTTGTGCAGTCAAAACCCTAAAAATGACCATTTTGCCCTTTTGATGATCTGATCAAATTTCTTGTGGAATTGTGATCCAAACTTGATCAAATGGTCCATGTGAGTTCATAATGTTGATGTGGGTCAATTTTCATGAGATTTGACTGTCCATTGGCCACAGTTGACTTTTTCCCCAATACAGTTGATTTCTAGGTCAACTGTCCAATTGACTGGGCAAAATTTGGAATCAAAACTTGAAACTTGGTATGGATAAACTTGGGAGTCCAACATGAAGCATGAAAGTCATATTAGGCATTTTAGGTCAAAACATCTTTGTGCAAACACAAACCCTAATTTGGGTTAACAGTGTAAGGAGAAGTTTTGAGCAGAGGAAACCCTAACTGGTTCTTGGGCTTCAAAGGTCTTGTGATGAGAAAATGTTGAGGAAATGGGAGGGCAAATTTTGGGGTACAACAGATGCAGTTTTCACTGGTCCAAATATATTCTTACCTACTGGGTTTAGCTATCACCAATCGTGTTCCTTTCACCGGTTTGGAGAGAGAGCCCAAGTCCCATGAGATTGCTGCCATGATTCATTTGGGGAAGTCTGAGATCGAGGCCAACATGACTACCAAAGGAGGAATCAGAGGATTACCCGCTTAGTTTTTATTGGAGAAAGCTTGCTACTTTGCTAGGATGAAGAGTACGACTTCTTTTAAGGTCATCTTTGCTCTACTTGCTTATAGATTGTTCTTACTTCCTAACATCGATAGATTTGTGAATGTCAACGCCATCAGGATCTTTTTGATTGGGAATCCAGTTCCCACATTATTAGGAGATTCTTATTACTCCATTCATCTTCGAGATTCTTATCATGGATGGATGATCATTTATTGCACGCCTTTGTTATATCAGTGGTTCATTTCTCACTTACCTCGGTCCGATGCTTTCTGGGATGTCAAGAAGGAACCTCGTTAGGATCCGAAGATCATGGACCTCACTTATTCAGACATTGTTTTGTATCATCAGGCTTACTATGATGTGGAGATTGTCGATAGTTGTGGTATTTCCCCAATGTACACCTTCTCGGTACAAAGGGAGGAATTAACTACAACCCTATTCTTGCACGATGTCAGCTTGGATATCCGATGAGAGACAAGCCAAATAGTATTCATCTGAGTAGTTTCTTTCTCAAAGAGGGAGACGATCATAAGGAATCTAAGGAGGAAATTGAAAATGCTTGGCGCCATATTCATTGGAAAAGTAGAAAGGACTTGGGACCAAGAAGAGTTGTTTCTTTGGAGCCTTATCTCCGGTGGGTACAAGCAAGGGTAATTCAGCAGAAGACGCCATATTCTCGTGAAGAGCCTATACCTGATATGTTTGTGAAGACCTCTCCTCCCCTTTTAGATGACTTGGAAGAGCTTCAGCTTGCCCTAGTTAGGATACAACAGGAGAAGGAGGCTTGGAAGAACAAGTGTCAGACTTTAGAGATGTTCTACCGAGTAGACTTGAAAGAGAATGATGATCTAATCGATGTTATCGAGAGTCATGCTATAGATATGATGGAGAGGCAAGAGAATTTATTTTCCTATAGAGCTCAATTAGGACTTAGTTTCTCACTTCCTGACTCTGGTGATTGGAAAGGGGTCGCCGACATGTATGCAGAAGAGAACATGCAATTGTAGGCTCAGATTGAAGTCTCACGGAAAAGCGACAATGTGTGGAGATATCTTCATCAACTTTTCCTTATTAGGATTTTAGATTCTATCTTCTCTTGTACTTAGGATTGTTTAAACTTGTACTAAAAGTTGTAATCCATTTTGAAGTTATTATAATGAGATTTTTAGTATTTCAAAATGTGTCAGTACTTTAATATTTGCAAATTGTCTATAATTCTTTGAGTCCCTTGGAATATTAATAATGGTAAATAAATCATGTGCATTGCATGCCATGCATCATCATGCACATATTTCTTGCATTTCCATTCATACCCAGGTGTCTTATTGTGTCTTTGTACCTCATTCAGAAGCAAGTTGTCTCACCGGTATAATACTCGGGCTAATTCCAAGAAGAAAATGGAGAATCTTGAACAAGAGAATCGCGAGCTGCGCGAAGAGGTTATGGCTTTGAAGGCCGGTATGGAAAATATGTCTGCTTTGATGGAATCATTGGTGGCTGCTAAAAATCAGCCACCAATTGTTCCTCCTTCTGTTCAACCACAACAAACAACGGTCACTTCCGAAGGTCCATCGATTCCCATTTATGTTACTCTAGTTACTGATGGATAAAACCGTATGCCTCAGGGTTACCCATGGGGAATGCTTGAAAATTTCATGCTAGAAGGTTACAATCTTGATGCCCAAGTTTCTCCATTTTTCAAGATACTACTACTCCTGCACCTCCTGTGGTGCATGTTACTCCTATGGCTAGAAATGAGATCCATTATACTGCACCTCATTCGGTGAATGCTATGCGGTTTGATAATGATGAAATTTATTGACATGTTCCTCCACCGAGTGAAAGTGTGGGTTTCTATGACCGATTGGATGATTTTCATGATCAATTCAATGAGATGCAGAAGGAAATGAAGGCCCTTCAAGGAAAAGAATTATTTGGATAGAACATCAGTAAGATTTGCCTAGTTCCCAATGTAAAAGTTCCAGCAAACTTTAAAGTGCTGGAATTTGAGAGGTACAAGGGAAAATCTTCTCCTCGTGACCACCTGGTGATGTATATTAGAAAAATTTTCAACTATACTGATGATCAGTGTTTGCTCATTCATTTCTTCCAGGATAGTTTAACCGGTGCCACTTTGAAGTGATATATGAGTTTGGACAGTAGCGATATCCGCACCTTCAATGATCTAGGGGAAGCCTTCATCAAACAATATAAGTATAATATGTTCATGGCGCCTAACCATGACCAATTGAGGGAAATGGCTCAGAGAGACAAGGAGTCGTTCAAAGAATATGTGCAGCGTTGGCACGAGATAGTTGCCCAGATGGTACCACTTATGGCAGAACAAGAAATGACAAAGGTCTTCTTGAAAACCCTTGGATCATTTTATTATGAAAGGATGGTCGCTAGTGCACCAAGTGATTTTACCGAAATGGTAAGCATGGGTGTTAGACTAGAAGAAGCTGTCAGAGAAGGGCGCTTGACGAAAGATGAAGGGACGAAGAAGTCATCATATAGGTTCTCTCAAAAGAAAGAAAGTGAAATGTATGCTATTATTGGGAAGAGGAATATTAAACCACATAGAAGACATTATCGGTACCAGCAACAGGTTGCTTCTGTGACTCCAGTTGTCAATGTAGCACCAACCACCGTTGCTATCAAAGACTATCTCCTCAAGGAAATCAAGGGCAAAGTCAGAAGAGAGAGGCCTTTGACTCTATTCTAATGAGCTATACAGAGTTATTCTCGGCTTTGATTCAGAAGAAGTTGGTTCAAACCAGGCCTCCCCCTGCTATACCTTCACCTTTACCCTGGTATTATAAGGAAAGTCAGACGTGCACTTTTCATAAAGGAGCCCCAGGACACAACCTTGAGAATTTTTATTCTTTGAAATCTGAAGTACAAAAGATCGTGAGATCTGGCCTCCTATCCTTTAAAGATGTTGGCCCTAACATGAAAGATAATCCTTTGCCTAAACATCAAGGAGAAAATGTTGTAAACATGGTTGTTGGTTGTCCTAGGGACTTCTAGATTTTTGATATCAACCTGGTTATAGGATATTTAGTAAAGATGCATGTTAACCTCTGCGAGTTCAGTTACTATACGCACGACCATGCTGGTTGTAGTATTTGCAGTACAAATATCCAGGGATGTGATAAGATAAAAGCTGATCTTCAGGAAATGATGGACGAATGTCTCATTCATATAATCAGGCCTAGGGCAGAGTACAAAGAAGATGTGAACATGGTCTATGGATGTCCTGGTGAATTCCAGATTTTTAACGTGAAATATGTGAATGATGATTTGGTGCAGTTGCACGCTACATTCTGTCACACGGATGGCCAAGAAGAACACCATTATGGGTCTTGCAAGATATGATGTAGAGATTCTCGTGGTTATTCCATTATGAAAAGGGGCGTTCAGTTGTTGTTAGACAATGATACTATCAAAGTCTCGGGCAATTGAGGTGATAACAATGGGATTAACGTGATTGAAGATTGCTCGACCGAGACTATATCAGATGATGAGTATGTTTCTGCAGATGAGTTCTTTTCTTCTGATGAAGAAATGTCCTCCAACAATGATTTTGTGATGTATGAGTATTCTGAAGAAGGGGTGAATGTTATTGCTCTTTGTTTTGGTGTTCTATCCCTATAGAGATTGTGTACCATAGCAAGCCGGTTGTTGCTCCAGTGGTTATTTTTCTGCCATGCCCTGTACCATATGAATTAGACAAATCCATGCCATATAAATACAATGCGACAATCTTGGAGGATGGTGTGGAAATTCCCATCCAACATTTGTCTAATGTCAATAATATTGCTGAAGCCAGCCGAGTGACCCGCAGTGGACAGGTTTTTTCCCCTATCATTCAATGGAATGTTAATGCTGATAAAAGGATTGCTGAAAGTATTGAACCTAAGAAATCAGTGGGGGAATCTAGTGGTACTTCTTTGAAAAAAGATGTGGATAACCTGTTGAAGATTATCAAGATGAGTAACTACAAGGTTATAGATTAGTTGTTGCATACCCTATCTAAGATATCCATTCTAGCATTGCTAATGAATTCTTCTGCCTATAGGGAATATTTGATGAGAGTATTGGACCAGGATTTTATGGAAAGTGATATGTCTCTGGAACAATTTAGCAGTGTTATGGGGAATATCACATCTTGTAATAACCTGAGTTTATGTGATGACGAATTGCCCGATGAAGGAAGGAATCATAACCTGGCTCTCCATATATCCATGAATTATAAGAATGATTCTTTGCCCAATGTACTGATTAACAATGGGTCTGCTTTAAATATCATACCGAGGAGTACACTCATGAACCTGAAGTACTAGGGAACTCCCATACGTGTGAGTGGCATAATTGTGAAAGCTTTTGATCATTCAAGGAAGTTCGTCATCAAAGAAATAGATTTTCCTATTCACATAGGCCCACACTTATTTTAGATTACTTTTCAGGTTATGGATATAGTTCCCACCTATAGTTTTTTATTGGGACGACCGTGGATCCACGAGGCAGGAGCTGTTACTTCAACTTTACACCACAAGCTGAAGTTTGCTCGTGAAGGAAAGGTGGTCATCGTAAATGGAGAGCAGGCTTTGTTAATATCTCATTTGTCCTCTTTAAGTGTTATGGAAGTTAATGAAGCTGCTATTGGAACTCAGTTCCAAGCTATATCTATTGATAATGTAAGGGAAATGAGAATTATATAGCTTCGTTTAAGGATGCTCAATAGGTAGTACATAATGGCCCTAACAACATCTGGGGGCATATCGTTGGTACACATGTGAATAAGAATAGAGCTAGTTTGGGTTTCTATGTGAATAATAGTAAAGGTGAGATTATAAAGTCGAAGTCTGCTTTGGGAAAATATCAAGACATCTTTCACAGCGGAGGTTATCTTCATCCAACTATTCCTAGGACCAATGCTATTATAGAAGGTGAATCAGAGTAAGAGATGCCAAAATATGTGACACATGGAGTCATAGTCCAAAATTGGATGACTATTGATGTTCCCTCTTGCATTCATATTTCAAAGTAATTTGTTTTTTTAATTTTTAAAAAATATTTCACTCTGCCCAAGGTGAAAGTATTGACATTGTATGGATATATATGCTGTTTTGATCTTTAAAATCATTAATAAAGGTTATTTTCTATTCCCAAATTGTGTCTTTATTCTCTGCTTTTTCTTGGAAAATGGTAATCAGAAAAATCCTTTCAAAATAAATAATAACTGTAAATAAATCTACATAATCACTTGTTATATGTGTCAGTTTCTAAAAGCAATCATAAATCATATGTGCAGATTAATTAAAAAACTCGTTGAGTACAATGACCCCACACCCTCTTCCAACTTTGAATATCCTGTGTATGTGGCCGAAGAAGAAGAATATGATGAAATCCTAGAAGAGGTTTCACGGTTTCTTGAGCGCGAGTAAATTACCATTTAGCCGTATAAAGAGTCGTGGGAGACGATTAATTTGGGTTTAGAGAAAGATCTAAAAGAAGTCAGGATTGGAGCATTGCTTCATCCTAATGTGAAGAGCGGGTTAATTGAATTGTTGAAAGAGTATGTGGATATATTTGCTTGGTATTACCAAGATATGCCAGGGTTGGATACTGATATTGTTGAACATCATTTTCTGCTAAAGCTAAAATACCCGTCAATCAAGCTGAAATTGCGAAGAACTCACCCTATTATGGCAGTAAAAATTAAAGAAGAAGTTTTAAAGCAGATTAGTGCCAGTTTTGTTGTGACATCAGTGTACCCTCAATGGATTGCCAATATTGTCTCAATACCAAAGAAAGACAGAAAAGTTCGCTTGTGCGTTAATTATAGAGATTTAAACAAAGATAGTCCAAAAGATGACTTTCCATTGCCACATATTGATTTGTTGGTTCACAGTACAACAAAATTTTAAATATTCTCGTTCATGGACGGATTTTCCGGATATAATCAAATCAGAATGGCGCCTGGGGACATGGGAAAAACAAAGTTTATCACACCCTAGGGAACATTCTGTTACTGAGTGATGCCCTTCGGGTTGAAGAACGCTGGTGTAACGTACCAGAGGGCTATGAAAATCCTATTCCATGATCTGATGTACAAGGAAATTGAGGTATATGTTGATGATGTGATTTCCAAATCCCAGACCGAAGAAGGGCGTATAGAAGACTTATTGAAATTGTTTCAGCGTTTGTGGAAGTATTGTTTCCGCTTGAATCCAAATAAATGCACCTTTGATGTTTGATCAGGAAAACTGTTAGGTTCCATTGTCAGCCAAAAAGGAATTGAATTTGATCCTGACAAAGTTAAGGCAATTCAAGAAATTCCTGGACCAAGAACTGAAAAGCAAGTTAGAGGCTTCCTTGTACGGTTGAATTTACATTTCCAGATTTATTTCCCATATGACTACAACGCGTGAGCTGATTTTTAAGTTGTTAAAGAAAGATCAAGGTTATGTTTGGACAGATGATTGCCAAAGGGCATTTGAAAGCATTAAAGAGTATATGCTTGAACCTCCTATTCTGCTCTCTCCTATTGAAGGAATACCATTGATTATGTATCTGACAGTGTTAGATAATTCTATGGGCTGCATTTTTGGACAACAAGATGAAACGAGAAGAGAGGAATATGCCAGTTATTATCCCAACAAGAAGTTTAATGACTGTGAGTCACGGTATTCTATACTGGAAAAAACCTGTTATGCTTTAGCCTGGGTGGCAAAACAGTTGCGGCAATATATGTTGAATCATGCTACTTGGTTGATTTTCAAAATGGATCCAATTAAGTATATTTTTGAAAAGAATGCTCTTACTAAAAGAATTGCCCGTTGGCAAATGTTGTTGTCTAAATATGATATTGAGTACCATAATCAGAAGGCTATAAAAATCAGTGTGTTGGCAAATTATCTTGCTCACCAACTAGTTGATGATTATCAGTCTGTTTAATATGATTTCCCCGATGAGGATGTGATGTTTTTGAAAATAAAATATTGTGATGAACCTTTGCCTGGGGAAGGTCCTGATCCTGAATCCCGGTGGGGTATGGTATTTGATGGAGCTGTGAATGCTTATGGGAAAGGAATTGGTGCCATGACTATCACTCCTCATAGGTCACATATCCCTTTTACCGTAAGATTGGAATTTGATTGTGCCAATAACATGGCAGAGTATGAAGCTTGTATCATGGGTCTCGAAGAGGCTATAGATCTCAAAATCAAAATTCTAGATGTATATGCCAATTCAACTTTGGTAATAAATCAGATTAAAGAAGAATAGGATACTCGTCACGCTGACTTCATTCTCCACAAACACTATGCTAGAAGATTATTACCCTTCTTTAATAAAGTTGAATTCCGTCATATTCCCAGAGATGAGAATCAGATGGCAGATGCTTTAGACACTTTGGATTCTACGTACCAAGTAAATACTTGGAATGATGTGCCTCGTATCACAGTTCGATGTCTGGATAGGCCGGCCCATGTGTTTGCAACCGAGGGAACATTAGATGAAAAACCTTGGTATTATCAGGAATACCCAGCCGGTACATCAAACAAAGATAAAAAGACATTGAGAAAGTTGGAAGGCAGCTTTTTCCTCAATGAAGATGTGCTATTCAAAAGAAATTATGACACGGCCTTGCTCGAATGCATGGATAGACACGAAGCAGACATGTTAATGCATGAAATCCATGAAGGTTATTTTGGTACTCGTGCCAATGGATATTCGGTGGCAAAGAAGATGCTTAGGGTAGGTTATTATTGGCTGACAATGAATCTGATTTTTACAAATTTGCAAAAAAAGTGCCATAAGTGTGAGATTTACGTTGACAAAATTCATGTGCCTCCAACGCTTCTCACTGTTATTTCTTCCCCGTGGCCTTTTTCCCTGTGGGTTATTGACATGATTGGAATGATTGAACCTAAAGCGTTGAATGGACATCGTTTCATCTTGGTAGAAATAGACAACTTCACCAAATGGGTGGAAGCAGTTTCATATGCTAATGTCACTAAACAGGTGGCAGTACGCTTTATCAAGAACAATCTTATATGCCAGTATGGTGTGCCAAGTAGGATTATCATCGATGTGCCAAGTAGGATTGTCATTGATAATGGCTCGAATATGAATAACAAAATAATGACAAAACTTTGTGAAGAACTCAATATTGTCCATCGCAATTCATCTCCGTATAGGCCAAAGATGAAAGGGGTTGTTGAAGCTTCTAATAAAAACATCAAGAAGATCATCTAGAAGATGGTTGTTACCTATAAAGATTGGCATGATATGCTCCCTTTTTCTTTGCATGGATATTGTACATACGTCCGCACTTAGACAGGGGTAACCCTGGTCTCTCTTGTGTATGGTATGGAAGCAGTGCTCCCCATTGAGGTTGAGATTCCCTCTTTATGTGTGATAATGGAAACCAAGTTGTCAGAGGCTGAATGGGTCCAAAACATGTTCGACCAATTGAATTTGATTGAAGAAAAGAGAATGACGACCTTGTGTCATGATCAATTATACCAGAAGAGAATGAAGAAATCTTTTGATAAGAAGGTCAAACCTCGCAAATTTAGAGAAGGCGACCTCGTGCTCAGAAAGATCATGTCTTTTTACACTGATTCTAGGGGTAAGTGGACTCCCAATTTTGAAGGCGCATATGTTGTCAAGAAATCCTTCTCTAGCGGTGCATTAATTCTTTAAACTATGGATGGCGAGGAGTTTCCATGTCCTATGAATGCTGATGCAATTAAGAAATACTTTCCCTAAAGAAATAAAATAACAACTCGCTAAGTTAAAAACTCGAAAGGGCGGCTTAGGCACAAAAAAAGAGAGATTCTCGGTAGGTTGAAAACCCGAAAGAGCGGTCTAGGAAAAAGTAAGAGACACAAACAGAATAAATGTTCCCGCTAGGTTGAAAACCCGCAAGGGAAACCTAGGAAAAAGTTAGGGATTTTCTTGGCAAGTAAATGCGCCAGACAAGACTTGATCATTGAAGTAACAATCTTCTTGGATCCTCACCACACTTCAACAGAAGTCGCTGCTGAGAAATTCAAAGTTGTTAGGGAGAATAGTGGTCATTGTATTTTGATGTATCTTTTCCAATATATTACCATTTTCTAAAATTTGTAATCATTTATGGGATCTCGACATTCGCATACAACCATTCTATTAATAAAGTTTGAGCTTTTATCCAATTCTTTATAATTCTTATTTTATTCTATTTGCAAAGATTCCATTTATTATTGATAGTAATTTTCAAAACAAAGAGATTTAACAATAAAATGGTTTTTTAAAATAATTTACAAATTAATTTTTACTTTAGATTTTGTGATTCAAGAAAAACAAAAATAGTGATTCCGAGGATGGACGAACTCTGAAATTTTGGAAATGTGTATTCCCCAAGAAAAGTTTTCCCAGGTCACTCTTGTTGATATGTGCATGATCTCTGGGTTTCTCAAATAGTTGGAGGTGATACCAATTAATGTATGGTGCGGTGTTGGATTTGTAATCTCATATTTCCCCAGTCAAATCTTGGTTCATTTGTTGATTATTTTGATTTCAGGTTTTCACGGTCTGAAGCTTCTATCCCAGATTCCCCAGTAAGGCAACTAGATAAGGGAAGTATATTTTCTATGAAGTGTTGAAACAGTTGTCAACTTTTTGGGTTTTCTCTCGCCTAGTGCTGGGTTTGATTTTAAATCCCCATAATTTTGATTTCTTTCTGTATTGTTTAACTTCTTAGATCCCCAAGTAAAGCTGAGATAACGTTTCTCTTTGAAAGTTGTTATCCCCATGTGGTTTCAATATTTCTCCCCATGGAAGTTTGTGTAATCATCACTCTTGGTATTGAAGAATGTATTTTGGGTTTCCCTCGATGATATGGTATTGTCCTCCCGAATGAAGTCACCATGAGATCCCCAGTTGATATCTCGACGATATGGCATTGTCCTCCCTAACGAATCAGCATGAGATCTAAAATTTATATCTCGATGATGTGGTTTTCATCTTCCTTAGTGAAATCAGTATTATCATCTCTAGTGTAAGTCTAGACGTAGAAATATTTTTTTCCCCATTGAAGTCTGTGTGATGTTCCCCGATGAAGTCAGGAGGAGGATGATATATCCCTGTAACTATTTCGATATATTGTTATGATTTGATTACTTTCAGATCATGTTTCTTCCCAGAGGAGTTAAGCCATGAAATAGGAATTTGTTTCATCAGAGGGTGCTTACTTTCTTATGAAATTTTCATCGTGGATGTGATTTAGCCGAGTGTTGACTTTACTCAAGCTGGTTTTGTCTGGTTATTCCCAGTGTTGTGTGTCTGTTTTGTTAGCATATACATGATAACATTCATACATTCATACATGTATCATGCATATTTGAATCAGAATTTATTGCTCATTTGCATTCATTATTATTTTGTTAGCATATTACCCTATTTTGAAGAGTTATGTTACCCTCTCTCCAATAGAGTGTCAACCTTAAGTAGAAAATGTATATTCTTTCCAATTTCCCCATTGAGTTATCCCTCGTGGAAGAATTTTGCTTCAAGCCTTCCTATTCATATCATTTTCTGGTTAGGTACGTGTTTCCCTTTTGAGTTTATTTCTCATCAGGTGCTATCTTGGTTGACTGTTTAACTCTGGTTTATTTCTGATTTGGATATGTGGCTCCTAGCAAAATTATTATTATGATTTATGTAGGATCTAAGCCTTGGTTTGAGAATATGCATTTATTTTGCACGAGAAGACTTTATCTCCTCAGCAGGACTGTGTTGGCACTTCCCCAGAGAAGTCATATTTCTTTGCCCAAAGGGTTTCTTATAACAGCAAGTGGCATGTCTCTTTATTTGAGCAACATGTACTTTGTAACGTCCATTAATTTAATTAATTATTTAATTAAATTATTTTTGGATTATTTGTTGAAAAGTTGTGATATATTGAGAATGGTTGGTATAAGTTGTTATACTATTATTAATTAATTAATTAGTTGATTACTAATAATAATAATGTTGGAATTAATGGAATGATTGTGTTAGGGTTATTTTATTGGATCGACGTAGTAAAGTGGGGGTGTGTAAGTTAAGCCCAATAGGATTAGTGGTATAAGGTTAAACTGACACAAGGATTTGATTTAGTTGGAGAATAAGAAGTCTTGTGCGTGACCGTGTGAAGCTGCACAAAAGAGGAGCAAGGTTGCACGATTTTCGAGCAAGGATGCAGGGTTGTCGAGTAGAGCAAGGCAAGGCTGCCGGATGGAAATTTTGGTAGAGCAACCTTCAATCCAGGTAAAGGTGGGGTTTTGAACTTATAACGGGATTTATGATGTGTATTATTATGTGTTGATGTTTCTAGATCTATTATTGAAGTTGCTCGTTTTCTATGTTGTGGTCATTTAGGGAGTTAATGTATGACTGTCTTGTATGATTAATGAACCTGTTATAGGAAGTTGCACGTCTGTTATGTTATGGGCATTTTGAGTTGTTTGTATAATTTCCCGGTACAATTGATGAATAGGTTATCGTAGATTATTACCTTTTGATGTGGTCATTAGGTTGTTGTATCTTCCGAGAGGTTAGCAAGAAAGTAGTAAATTGTTATTGTGGTCATTTTAGGAAGGTTTCTGCGTGAATGTCTTATACAATTAATGAATTTGTTGATAGGAAATATAGTTTCCCGTTGTTGTGGTATTCTGAGTGGTTGGCCATAAATTATGGATTGTATTGATGTGGTCGTTATGACGTTGTATTGTTCCATGTTGTTGGCTGGAATTCGTGGTCGAGGAGGATGTTGATAGTGTTAGGTGCCGAGTGGCATGTAAGTTGTGAGTTGTGTGGTGGAATATATGTGTTGGATGTCGAGCGGCATTAGGCTGCAAGGCATGCTGAGGAGCACAATATTGTTGCCGAGCTGCACGAAGTTGCAGGCTATATCAAGGAGCATAATTTAGTTGTTATTCTGTCTTGGTTGTTATGCATGTCAAGGGGCACGTAGTCTCCCTATCCCTATTGCTTGTGCATGCTGTTTTGATCGATACCAGTGCGGTGTAAGTTGTTTCGAGTTGAGAAATTGCAGATTGATGATTTATGTTGAGATACCTCTAATTATGGGCGGATATTAAGTTGTAGGCTTATGGTCAATGTTGAATTAAGTTGAATAATTGTTGTTGTTGTTATTACGTTCATGTTGTTAGTGCATACATAGCATATCATGTTGGAGTTGATGCTCGTTACGTTGGTCTGGATTGGCAAATATAAAGTTGAAGGCTTATGCCTTGTTGATACCTCTATTTATTGGCAGATTATTAAGTTAGGAGTTTTTCTCCATTGGTACCACATGCATGTGCATAAAAACAAGTCGCATTCCCATGTTGCATTCTGAGTTGTTGTATGGATGAATTCATGATGATAATGTTGTTAAATAACTGCGAAGTGGTGTTTTTGTATGAATTGTTTCTAATGTATTATTTATCATACATATGATTATATTGTTCGATATCTCACCCCTTATGTGTTAATGTTACCCCTATGTTGGTAACGTGCAAGTAATCCAGAGTGAAGGAGGTTTACCTTCAGTAGTTCGAGTCGATATCATTGCTCTGATACGTAACACTCGGGGGGATGAATGCTTGTTATTTTATCATTGATTTTACTTCAGTTGTTGAATTTAAGTTTATTTTCATTAAGTAATTGTTATTTGGAGTTGTTTCAGTTGGATAAAGATGTTATATTCTTTATAGTCGAATATTATGATTCCGCTGCATAGTTATGAAAGTTGTTGGTTTTAAAAGATTAATTCATGTTGTTGTTCGTTTATCCAAGTTTAATGTGTTATATATCTGTAATGAATGTCGTTGAATTGAATTGAAATTGTAGCATCCTGATTTGGTTGTCGAAATTTTATAACTCTAATTTTTATGATAATTATCAGGTAGAATTGGGGTGTTACAAGTTAGTATCAGAGCAAGTCGGTCCATCCGACCAAGTTGTCGATTCGTAGTTGTTGCACCCCAAAATTTGCCCTCCCATATTCTGCAGGAATTGTCAAGTCAAGGTCACAAAATTCCCCAAGGGTTGTGCAGCTCAACTGTCTCCTATACAGTCAAAACTAGGGTTTGAGTTCTGGTCAAGCAAATGAACTTCTCAAAGGCCCAATCAAATCTCACATGCTTAAAAAGATGGTCAAGTGTCTTCATGTCAAGTTTCAAGACATTCAGCTCAAAATTGCACAGTCAAAACCCTAGATTGCACTACAGTCAACTGTAGGGGCAAAATGGTCATTTGACAGTCAAAAGTTCAAATTTTTGGTCAACATATCATTTTGAAGCCACAAACATCATTTGATCAATGCTTGATCATGATTCTCAAAATTTGGCTCAGAAATCATCAAAAATGCAAAAGTTGCTATATTTGGACAGCTGAAAAAGTCAACTGAAATTGACCAGGGCATAACTTTCACATGGATTATCAGAAAAATTCCATCCAAAGCTCATTTTGAAGAGAAAGACATTTCCTACAATTCATCTTCATGTTCCAAGTCCAAGAAATGCTCTCACAAAAAGTTATCAATTTCAACATTATAGGTCATTTTCAAAAGTCAACAAAAAGAGACTTTAAGTCAAAGACCATAACTTGATATTGGTAAATCAAAATGACATGGGACCAAAGGCATTGGTTAAAGGACTCAAAGACCTTTCCAAAATGTCCAAGAACATGTGAAAAGCTTAAACATTGACCAAGTTATGCCTTGTGGAAGTTGGGAAATTTTTGGGAATTTTGAAAAGTCAACATTGATGCAAAAGGCCTAAAAATGCAAATGGGCCCATTTTTCTTCCAAGTTTCTTCATGCCAAGCCTATGCACGACCATTAGGCCCAAAGGGAAGTATTTTCATATTTTTTAATTATTTATTTGAATTTATATTAATTTATATTCATTTAAATCATTTTAATACATGAAAAATATAAACCTAACCTAAAAAAATCTTTTTATGCACATTATAGGCTCAATATCTCGTGCTTAGTCAATTATGGAAGGTTTTGGGTTGATTGGAACTAATTGACACCAAAACCCATGAAAAAAGATTCAAAAAAGATCTTCCAAAATCAAAGATTGAAAACAATTATTGCCATGGATTTTGTGTAATATTCTTAACCTAAAAGCTTGGCTATATGATCAGAAGCAAAGACCTAATGCAAGGAGACTGCAAGCTGCGCCCCAAACAAGCTTTTGCAAATTGAAATTTTTCATAAAAACTCAAGAACTGAAAAGTGCCTTAGGGGTCGATCCAAGCTCCAATTTTTGTTCCATCAGCATCCTTAAGCATCCCTGAAGAGATTCCAATCAAAAACCTTCTCTCAAACGCCCTGAATTGGTATCAAGAATCCGGACTGTACCTTGAAATTTTTGAAATCGTACAGCATGATTCCATCATCTTTTTGCATTTTTCTTTGTTGATTCATGTTCATCTTGATGTTTATGAGCTAACCACTACGTTTAATTACATTATTTCACTGTATATAAGAATCCACCATGCGCGTTTTTTAGGGTTACAGGTTTCTTGAAATAGGGCTTTTGCGTAGAGGAAAAATCAGGGTTCATGGATACCATGGTTGAAATCAGCGCTTAGAGACGAAGAAGAAAATATACTCGCGATCAATTTATATGCCCCATAGCCCTATTCGCTATTTTCCCATAGCATGCTTAAAGCAACGCGTTAAAACCGTTGCTATTGTGTTTTATATTTTCAGGTACGTGAAGAAGAAGAAGTCGTGGCAGCCAGTGATACGTCCGTTTGAAATTTCGCGCGTTTTACCCATCATGCATTGGTTTTGATTTTTGTTGTTATTTAACCATAATATATTAAATGAAACGCGCTTGGCTCAGTGGTAACACGCTATGCATGTGACATCAAAGACCTGGGTTCAAGTCCCAGGTCTGGCAAAAATTCCATATTGTTTTTCAAACCAATTTCCTATGCAGCGCTCATAGTGATGTACACCATATTCCACTCTCATCCAAGCGTACACATGCCTAATGGTCCCAGATCAAGGGCTGATATTGAAGGTCCACTATAAGGCAAGTCAATGCGCTGGCATCCAAGCTGGAAAAGTCAACAAAACTCCATTGGGCCAGGCTTTTCAAATCAACATCTCCATCTGGGGCCTGAACCCCCCCTGGTTTGCTTTTCTTTTCTTTTTATTATTTTAATTATTGTGTTATTTATTTTTATTGCTTTAATTAATTAATTTTCTCTTTTTTACAAAATATAAAAAACATCATAAAAATCCAGAAAAAGATAAAAATGTAATAAATATTTTATTTTAATTATTTTATTTTCATGAATAAATTGTGTAATTGAATTTAGCATAATTAGGTTTTTTAATTTTAATTCTTTTCATAACAAAATATAAAAAATATAGAATTTAGGTTTAATTGTTGATCTTAATCCTTTTTTAATTTTCCCTTTTTGTAATAATATTGCTTATTTTATTTATTATTTTCATGAGTAAATTGTATATAAAAATTAATTTAGGTTAAATTAGTCAAATTTCAATATTTTCTTAATAATTAACAAATAATTAGAATTAGGGTTTTACCTCCATTTTTTTTAATTTCAATTAACTCCTTTTTTCTTTTAAATCTTAAAAAACACAAAAATACCAAAACATTTAATTTGTTATTTTAATTCATTAATTTAATTATTTTTGCAAAAGGGTCCAACGCCCGTCGCTTTTAATTATTAATTTTGCGCATTTATTTTATATCACTTATTATAATTATGTAATTGTCCCAAAGCATTGTAATTTAAATTTCTTGCACCTTTACTTTATCGCTTTATTTATTTTTCCGCTAAATCGGGTCCGGTTTAATTTTGGCGATGTGGACCCGCGCCATTTGTAATAGCCTTAGATTTATTTTCCCGCAAATATTTAACTGTTAAAAAAGCATGAAAGAATGTATGGATCAAAATAAAATCAAGCGTAGATCACGACAAACATGACAAGATAAATAACTGAAAACGACACACGAATCGCACACACCACCCCTAGGGTACGCCTCGCTGTTGCCTTTCGAAAAGTGATCGTCGAGAAGAGGACGTCTTAGTAAGTCCTCATGATCCGGGAACCTGGCATGAGGGTAGCTTCTAAGGTGTCTTCCCATTACTCCGGTGATCACACTGTTGCCTTGTCCCTCGAAACGTGGCCGTCGACTATAGGACGTCTTAGTGAGTCCTTGTGTCCATTGATCTAGTTGCCTAAAACAAAGTTGCCTCGAATAAGTTGCCTCGGAACGGTTGCCTCGGAATAAAAGATCAATGGCATAAGGGTAGCTTCTAAGGTGTCTTACCTTTGCTCGGTGACCACAATGTCCCTAAAACCGCGAATTGACCCGAACACCTCCAACGGTGGTGCTACCTACTTCTCAATGGTGGGATGGCACTATTTAAGGGACTCTTACACAGACGAATTCTTTAGGGTAGGTAGGTTCTCAAGGATACTTGCTCTAATCTCAAAACAAACTGAATCTTTTCACACCAACACTTTTCAAAAGCTTTCAAAGCAAATTTTTCAAACACTCTGACGTATGAGTCGATCTGAAATTTTTCAAAGAAACTTTTTTTAAAACCCACATTGAAAAGCAAGCAAACAATTTTGAAAACACATTGAGCAAGTATCTAAGAGCCCATGGATAACCATGGATAGAAAGGGTGCTAACACCTTCCCTTTCTATAACCTACCTCCCGAACCGAGAGCAATCTCTTTAAGGAATTTTTCTGTGCTTTTGTCCTTTCCATTTGGAGAAAATAAAAGACGGTGGCGACTCTTGCTTCCGCGACATTTCGCGAACCAGCTTTAAACAGTCAGTTCCAGATCCACCGATCACAGAACTGGCGACTCTGCTGGGGAGATTAACTTAAAGTGAGGTGTACCTTAGGGCTAGCTCATAACTATGTTTTCAATTGTTTTCCTTGTGTGCTTTAAATTGTGGGACTGTCTTGGGAGTTCTATAGATCCTAACCCGGGTCTGGGGGATACCTGTCTTAGAAAGTAGCAACAAGGCTGTGAGGGAACTGTGCGGGGTATACCGACATGGTTGAAACAGTCTGCTACGTTGATGTGGCACTTTGGTGTGTACCGGTAACCCTTGAGTTCAGTCAAGGAGAGTACGGGGCCTCCGCGTGGTGTCGTGAAGCATCAACAGACCTTAGGAACCTTAATTGAACTATCTTGGCCTCTTTAGGGTAGTGAGATAACTGACTTTGGTGCAGTCCGAGGTTGGTTGATACTCGATGCTACGCTCAACTGAGGGTTGCTTTCCTGGAATATTTCGGTCGCCAGTTCAGTGGCTAAATCGAAACGATGAACAATGAAAGCAATCCCGTGATATTGGGACCCTTAGAACCCGGTTACTTCTGATAGGACAGGTATGAACCAACCAACTGAAAGAGGGTAACACCTAGACCCCATGCTGGCCTAAACTCTAAGGGCTTCTCTTGTGTGACTTGTGTGCCTTCGTACTTGATTATCTGCATGCTTGTTACCTGACGCTTGTTTCTTGCAGGTTTTGTCTATAGTCCTTAATGGGGACTCATAACAGGGTACTAAGTTTCTTGCAGGTTATGTTTTAAGTCCTTAACTGGGACTCATGACAGGTTTTACTTGAGTTTCTTGCAGGTTTTGGTTTGCAGTCCTTAATTGGGACTCATAACAGGGCTACTTACATTACCCCATGCATACCATAACATCATACCATTGCATACATCCTAACCCATTTCAAGGATCTCAAGGGCTTGTGATGCAGGTCACGATGAATCAAACATCTAACAAGGGGCAAAGAGGATTTATTTTCCTCTAGCCAAAGTTGTCAGAGGCTATGACCCACTTGATATGGTGAGCTCTGACTCTTGAAGAAGGTTCCCTTAACCAAGGTTGTTTGGAAATCAAAACCAGACATGATGACTAAAGTCAGGGGCTATGACCCACTGGATATGGTGAGCCTTTGACCCTTCAAGAAGAATCCTCAACAGCATGGGTTTCCTTCAATCAAAGCTACCGGTTTCAAATCTTAACAAGTTTCTCTGTTTACCCCGCGAGGTCTTTGAAATCATTACATGCATGTCATACACATCATTACATAACAGGAATCTTTGTTGCAGGTCACTTACCTTTCTCGCTGTTTATTTCAGCAATGGCCTTCCAACCAGATAACCAGAACTTTCTTGATCAAGAGACTCGGTTCGGGGAAATCCTCCTGAATCTATCCAAGGGGCAGGAGGAGCTAAGGACACTTCTCACAGATACCTCTGTCAGGGGCAATGCTGAGGATGGAAAGTTGGAACACCTACAAACTGAGATGGATGCTATGAAGGCCCAGATGCTGGGACAGAAGAATGTCATTCACTGCCTAGTTCAAAGACAAGAGGAGCTCTGGTTTCTCTTCAACCAACTGCTTCAGGGTAACCTACTGGGGCAGACATCTGAGGGTAAAAAGCCATTCATCATCCAATCATCCTCGAGACAAGAGGATAAGGGGAAAGCTCCTCAAATGACTCCAGTGCCACAAATTCAACGCCAACCTCGCCAAGTTCAGCCAGACAAGCCCAGGAGGCAATTCACCCAGCTCAACATGTCGCTGTTTCAAGCTTTGCAACGCCTATTGAGGTTGAATCTGATCACATTAAAGGCTCATCCCCGGAACCCCAACACAGCATCTCCTGCCTATGATCCCAATAAGAGATGTGCCTACCACTCTGCTAGCCCAGGACATGATACCAATGAATGTTGGGAGCTGAGGAACAAAATCCAGAATCTGATCGATGAAGGGGCAGTGGAGTTCACACAAGATGGACAGGTTGAATTTTTCTACCATTCCTCCAAGACTCACCAGTTGAAGTGATAAACTCCGAGACTAGGAAACTTTTGTTCATTCGAATGTTCAAGCTGTGCTTTTTTCTTTTGACCGTTCAAACATTTATTCATGTTAAAACATTGTTATTCCATTAATGCATCGCTTATGTCTATTTTGAATCAATATATTCGCATTCACTATATGCAAATTGTTTTCATATTTTTTCTGATGTCAAATCTTGGTTAATAATTCTGAGTCTCTTGAGGGAGGATGACGAAAACGATACCATAATCTACAGTATGCTTTTGAACAGACCCCGCTGATGAGGTACAGGCATTGTTTCAACCCCTAAACACTGGAGTTATAAGGATGATAATCCCTCGTCAACCCATCTGAGCCAAAGAAGTAGGAGTTTTATTTTCGAAAATTGAAACCCTTAATCATAACCTGGGGCAGGGTAGTCTCTCAGTTGATCCAAGTGCATGACGAATGGCACCAAAAAGAGATCCTTACAAAACGAAGAAAGACAGTGATGGTTCCGAATAATCATAAGGACAGCCAGTCATTATCAACAAAAAATCATAAATGAAAAGCCCAAAAGAGTCAAAACCAACGAAGAAGACTTACAAAACTGGGGCATCCCGCTGACTGTAATTCCAAAAAAGGAAACAGTTCAGGCAAAAATAGGGATAACAAAATCAAAAAGAAAGAGGTCCCACAAGCCCTCGACAAAAAAATGATGACTGCCTATTCAGAATAAATCATCAACATCTGAACCATTATTGGAACATCAAAGCAAAGACTCAAGCAAGGTCTAACGCACGATCAACTGAGTTTAGGTTTGGAGAACATCACGAAGAGCGGGTGGGTACAAATAATTTGAGCCTTTATCCTTTGTTTCTTAAACCATGAACCAGGCCACGTTATAACCCTTAAAGGTCCTAGCTGAAGCATGGGTTAGTTCGAAAGCATACTGTTACGAAAGGTATCCTGACTCCTTAAGGCTTACGGTAAATACGGAGTTGACATCACGTTTTACAAACATTCACTTGTTTTATGAAAAAAAGAATGCATTTTCAAAATTTTCCAGACAGATATAGGCGTTGCATTTTTAACATAACTTTGTTTGCATATGACTTTTTGTTTGAACAGCAGGGAAATTCGCACGAGAAATACCTAGTGAACAAAAGCACTTCCAATCAAGGGGCACGGCATGACTATTGTCTACTACCTGGGGCAATCCAGTCAAGATTCGGAGAATCTCTCAAAAGGCCAACCAGCCTGGGGCAAATCTCCACCTGAGTCACTTGGGGCATTTCAACAACAAATCTCGCCTGATCAAACATCTTCTGGTGACAAAACACTTCTAAACAGGGGCAACTCCCTACTTTCCAAGAACGGACATAGTCGAAAAAATACTACGCAAAATCAAAGACCCGCTAGGTTGACATACCTAGGCAAAAATAAGGGCTTCCCGACGAACCAAAAGGGTTCGGGCAAAATGAAGGGATGAAATGAAAAATCTGTACACCCGGCAAGTCGAAAACCTGAAAAGGCGGCTTGGGCAAAAATGGGTATCCCGGTGGACCGAAAACCCGAAAGGGCGGTCCAGGCAAAAGTTAGGGATTAAAGCGTACGACTATGTCCCGTCATCTTATCATCTGCCTACCAGAAGAAGGTTTGACCCTCAACAACTGTCAGCACCCCACAAGTGCCTCCCCCATAGAAACAGGGGCAACAAAGGTTGGTCTGAGCAGTCTGATTGTTCTATCCTCCAAGGTATCATGGTAGGTCCTATTGAAGAACATAACCAACGCAGTTCAAAACTTCCCCAGGAGAGTCCAATCCAGTTCCCCAGGAAGGTTGGAATCTATCTCCCCAAGCAATAAGCGTACCCCCAGTAGATTCTGGAAGCTTATCCCCTAGCAGGGCACGAACGCGTCGTCCGGCTTGATTTAAAGAGTTATTTCCTTAGCAGGATATAACTGGGTTATCCTCAGCCAAAAGCCACGGAAAGAACGTCGTCGCCGAAGTCTTCTTATCCCCAGCGAAGTCCATTCATACTTCCAACACAGCAAGGTATCCTCGGCGAGTCATCCTCAACAAATCAGCAAAAGCATCTCCCCACAGAGTATTTCTTCCCAGCATGGTCGCTAGAATATCTTTTTCTCCCCGCAGAATCCTCCATTCGCCAAGTTTATTCCCCAACGGAGTTATCTTCGTCTATTGGAATTCTTGCAACTATTCTTCAACATATCAGCCCAGGATGCGACTTCCCGGCACCCGTCAAGGATTTATTTTCTCAGACAAACATACATTCATAAAACGTCACATACATCATTATAGCATGCATATGCATCATACTACACGCATCTCATTGATATTGAAGACATACAGTTCATGCATCATGATTTTGCATACAATTATGTTCTACCTTTTCAAGAAAAAGATCAATACAAAAATGATTACTATCAACTAACGCAATTCCTTCTAGATATAGTTTCAGATGTAAACCCAACGATGGTGACGTTCCGATACTGCTTCCAGATTTCCTTCTAGATATAGTTTCAGATGTAAACCCAGCGATGGTGACGTTCTGATACTGCTTCCAGATTTCCTTCTAGATATAGTTTCAGATGTAAACCCAGCGATGGTGACGTTCTGATACTGCTTCCAGATTTCCTTCTAGATATAGTTTCAGATGTAAACCCAGCGATGGTGACGTTCTGTTACTGCTTCCAGATTTCCTTCTAGATATAGTTTCGGATGTAAACCCAGCGATGGTGACGTTCCGATACTGCTTCCAGATTTCCTTCCAGATATAGTTTCAGATGTAAACCCAGCGATGGTGACGTTCTGATACTGCTTCCAGATTTCCTTCCAGATATAGTTTCAGATGTAAACCAGATATGGCGACGTTCTGACACTTATTCCCGTTGACGACATTTCAAGACCTAGACCGGTTCAGTTAAATCGACCCTAAGATTTTCCTGATTCTTACCCAGTCCAAGGCCTTCTCTGGTTCAGTCAGATCGACCCTAAGATCTCCCTGATACTTATCCAGTTGAAGATGTTTCAAGACCTAGACCGGTTCAGTTAAATCGACCCTAAGATTTTCCTGATTCTTACCCAGTCCAAGGCCTTCTCTGGTTCAGTCAGATCGACCCTAAGATCTCCCTGATGCTTATCCAGTTGAAGATGTTTCAAGACCTAGACCGGTTCAGTTAAATCGACCCTAAGATTTTCCTGATTCTTATCCAGTCCAAGGCCTTCTCTGGTTCAGTCAGATCGACCCTAAGATCTCCCTGATGCTTATCCAGTTGAAGATGTTTCAAGACCTAGACCGGTTCAGTTAAATCGACCCTAAGATTTTCCTGATTCTTATCCAGTCCAAGGCCTTCTCTGGTTCAGTCAGATCGACCCTAAGATCTCCCTGATGCTTATCCAGTTGAAGATGTTTCAAGACCTAGACCGGTTCAGTTAAATCGACCCTAAGATTTTCCTGATTCTTATCCAGTCCAAGGCCTTCTCTTGGTTCAGTCAGATCGACCCTAAGATCTCCCTGATGCTTATCCAGTTGAAGATATTTCAAGACCTAGACCGGTTCAGTTAGATCGACCCTAAGATTTTCCTGATGCTTACCCAGTCAAAGGCCTCTCTGGTTCAGTCAGATCGATCCTAAGATCTCCCTGATTCTTATTCCAGTAGAAGACACCCAAGATTTTTCTCAACGAGCGTTGTTGAAGATAAAGTCGCCCAAGGTTCTCTTACCATTCATGCTAAGATAGTAACCGTCCCTGGTTCATTCATCAGCGTTTGAAGCTCCAGATTCAGCTCCTGTAACCAGTCAGGACACATCTATACCAAGCGTCTAAAATCAGCTCCTGCAACGTGTCAGGTACTCATTTTTCTTTTGCAGGTGTGCAGGTTCTCGCTAAGGAATCTCCTACGCATCCAGATGGCATCTATAAGCCCATCATCCTATCCAGCAATCACCAAATGGCATCTATAAGCCCATTCCCATCATCACTGCTACTATGTGAGCGCAAATTTCTGGGCACTTTAGTGTTCAATCATCTTCTACCCTCGGATTACGAAAGGCACGTCAGCCAATCTGCATCCTCAGATCTAAGAAGATTGAACAGGGGCAACTGTTGCACCCCAAAATTTGCCTTCCCATATTCTGCAGGAATTGTCAAGTCAAGGTCACAAAATTCCCCAAGGGTTGTGCAGCTCAACTGTCTCCTATACAGTCAAAACTAGGGTTTGAGTTCTGGTCAAGCAAATGAACTTCTCAAAGGCCCAATCAAATCTCACATGCTTAAAAAGATGGTCAAGTGTCTTCATGTCAAGTTTCAAGACATTCAGCTCAAAATTGCACAGTCAAAACCCTAGATTGCACTACAGTCAACTGTAGGGGCAAAATGGTCATTTGACAGTCAAAAGTTCAAATTTTTGGTCAACATATCATTTTGAAGCCACAAACATCATTTGATCAATGCTTGATCATGATTCTCAAAATTTGGCTCAGAAATCATCAAAAATGCAAAAGTTGCTATATTTGGACAGCTGAAAAAGTCAACTGAAATTGACCAGGGCATAACTTTCACATGGATTATCAGAAAAATTCCATCCAAAGCTCATTTTGAAGAGAAAGACATTTCCTACAATTCATCTTCATGTTCCAAGTCCAAGAAATGCTCTCACAAAAAGTTATCAATTTCAACATTATAGGTCATTTTCAAAAGTCAACAAAAAGAGACTTTAAGTCAAAGACCATAACTTGAGATTGGTAAATCAAAATGACATGGGACCAAAGGCATTGGTTAAAGGACTCAAAGACCTTTCCAAAATGTCCAAGAACATGTGAAAAGCTTAAACATTGACCAAGTTATGCCTTGTGGAAGTTGGGAAATTTTTGGGAATTTTGAAAAGTCAACATTGATGCAAAAGGCCTAAAAATGCAAATGGGCCCATTTTTCTTCCAAGTTTCTTCATGCCAAGCCTATGCACGACCATTAGGCCCAAAGGGAAGTATTTTCATATTTTTTAATTATTTATTTGAATTTATATTAATTTATATTCATTTAAATCATTTTAATACATGAAAAATATAAACCTAACCTAAAAAAATCTTTTTATGCACATTATAGGCTCAATATCTCGTGCTTAGTCAATTATGGAAGGTTTTGGGTTGATTGGAACTAATTGACACCAAAAACCATGAAAAAAGATTCAAAAAAGATCTTCCAAAATCAAAGATTGAAAACAATTATTGCCATGGATTTTGTGTAATATTCTTAACCTAAAAGCTTGGCTATATGATCAGAAGCAAAGACCTAATGCAAGGAGACTGCAAGCTGCGCCCCAAACAAGCTTTTGCAAATTGAAATTTTTCATAAAAACTCAAGAACTGAAAAGTGCCTTAGGGGTCGATCCAAGCTCCAATTTTTGTTCCATCAGCATCCTTAAGCATCCCTGAAGAGATTCCAATCAAAAACCTTCTCTCAAACGCCCTGAATTGGTATCAAGAATCCGGACTGTACCTTGAAATTTTTGAAATCGTACAGCATGATTCCATCATCTTTTTGCATTTTTCTTTGTTGATTCATGTTCATCTTGATGTTTATGAGCTAACCACTACGTTTAATTACATTATTTCACTGTATATAAGAATCCACCATGCGCGTTTTTTAGGGTTACAGGTTTCTTGAAATAGGGCTTTTGCGTAGAGGAAAAATCAGGGTTCATGGATACCATGGTTGAAATCAGCGCTTAGAGACGAAGAAGAAAATATACTCGCGATCAATTTATATGCCCCATAGCCCTATTCGCTATTTTCCCATAGCATGCTTAAAGCAACGCGTTAAAACCGTTGCTATTGTGTTTTATATTTTCAGGTACGTGAAGAAGAAGAAGTCGTGGCAGCCAGTGATACGTCCGTTTGAAATTTCGCGCGTTTTACCCATCATGCATTGGTTTTGATTTTTGTTGTTATTTAACCATAATATATTAAATGAAACGCGCTTGGCTCAGTGGTAACACGCTATGCATGTGACATCAAAGACCTGGGTTCAAGTCCCAGGTCTGGCAAAAATTCCATATTGTTTTTCAAACCAATTTCCTATGCAGCGCTCATAGTGATGTACACCATATTCCACTCTCATCCAAGCGTACACATGCCTAATGGTCCCAGATCAAGGGCTGATATTGAAGGTCCACTATAAGGCAAGTCAATGCGCTGGCATCCAAGCTGGAAAAGTCAACAAAACTCCATTGGGCCAGGCTTTTCAAATCAACATCTCCATCTGGGGCCTGAACCCCCCCCCCCCTGGTTTGCTTTTCTTTTCTTTTTATTATTTTAATTATTGTGTTATTTATTTTTATTGCTTTAATTAATTAATTTTCTCTTTTTTACAAAATATAAAAAACATCATAAAAATCCAGAAAAAGATAAAAATGTAATAAATATTTTATTTTAATTATTTTATTTTCATGAATAAATTGTGTAATTGAATTTAGCATAATTAGGTTTTTTAATTTTAATTCTTTTCATAACAAAATATAAAAAATATAGAATTTAGGTTTAATTGTTGATCTTAATCCTTTTTTAATTTTCCCTTTTTGTAATAATATTGCTTATTTTATTTATTATTTTCATGAGTAAATTGTATATAAAAATTAATTTAGGTTAAATTAGTCAAATTTCAATATTTTCTTAATAATTAACAAATAATTAGAATTAGGGTTTTACCTCCATTTTTTTTAATTTCAATTAACTCCTTTTTTCTTTTAAATCTTAAAAAACACAAAAATACCAAAACATTTAATTTGTTATTTTAATTCATTAATTTAATTATTTTTGCAAAAGGGTCCAACGCCCGTCGCTTTTAATTATTAATTTTGCGCATTTATTTTATATCACTTATTATAATTATGTAATTGTCCCAAAGCATTGTAATTTAAATTTCTTGCACCTTTACTTTATCGCTTTATTTATTTTTCCGCTAAATCGGGTCCGGTTTAATTTTGGCGATGTGGACCCGCGCCATTTGTAATAGCCTTAGATTTATTTTCCCGCAAATATTTAACTGTTAAAAAAGCATGAAAGAATGTATGGATCAAAATAAAATCAAGCGTAGATCACGACAAACATGACAAGATAAATAACTGAAAACGACACACGAATCGCACACACCACCCCTAGGGTACGCCTCGCTGTTGCCTTTCGAAAAGTGATCGTCGAGAAGAGGACGTCTTAGTAAGTCCTCATGATCCGGGAACCTGGCATGAGGGTAGCTTCTAAGGTGTCTTCCCATTACTCCGGTGATCACACTGTTGCCTTGTCCCTCGAAACGTGGTCGTCGACTATAGGACGTCTTAGTGAGTCCTTGTGTCCATTGATCTAGTTGCCTAAAACAAAGTTGCCTCGAATAAGTTGCCTCGGAACGGTTGCCTCGGAATAAAAGATCAATGGCATAAGGGTAGCTTCTAAGGTGTCTTACCTTTGCTCGGTGACCACAATGTCCCTAAAACCGCGAATTGACCCGAACACCTCCAACGGTGGTGCTACCTACTTCTCAATGGTGGGATGGCACTACTTTAAGGGACTCTTACACAGACGAATTCTTTAGGGTAGGTAGGTTCTCAAGGATACTTGCTCTAATCTCAAAACAAACTGAATCTTTTCACACCAACACTTTTCAAAAGCTTTCAAAGCAAATTTTTCAAACACTCTGACGTATGAGTCGATCTGAAATTTTTCAAAGAAACTTTTTTTAAAACCCACATTGAAAAGCAAGCAAACAATTTTGAAAACACATTGAGCAAGTATCTAAGAGCCCATGGATAACCATGGATAGAAAGGGTGATAACACCTTCCCTTTCTATAACCTACCTCCCGAACCGAGAGCAATCTCTTTAAGGAATTTTTCTGTGCTTTTGTCCTTTCCATTTGGAGAAAATAAAAGACGGTGGCGACTCTTGCTTCCGCGACATTTCGCGAACCAGCTTTAAACAGTCAGTTCCAGATCCACCGATCACAGTAGTTTTATTTAACAATCGAGTATTGTTAACTTGAGTTCTAACCGTTGTTTATATTGTAGTGATAAGTTGTGATGGCTGGAAGGAATGATGTTTCACTTTCTGCTGCTTTAGAAGAAATGTCGTATGCTATGGAGAATCAACCGAACACTGACATGATTGCTTGATCTTGTAGCTTAGAGACCTTCCAGAGGGAGAATCCGCCTACCTTCAAGGGCAAGTATGATCCTGACATAGTGTTGGATTGGTTGAAAGAGATTGAGAGAATCTTCCATGTGATGGACTGCACTCCAATGTAGAAGGTTCGATATGGCACTCACATGCTAGCAGTCGAGGCTGATGAGTGGTGGCTAGAGACTTGTCAGAAGTTGGAAGCTGCAGGTGAAAATGTCACTTGGGATGTGTTTCGTAGAGAATTTCTGAGGAAGTATTTCCTTGAAGATGTTCGTGGTAAGAAGGAAATTGAGTTTCTTGAGCTGAAGCAAGGGAGTATGTCAGTTGTTGAATATGCTGCAAAGTTTTCTAAGTTGGCTTAGTTTTATCCGCACTATAGTGAGGCAAATACTGAGTTTTCAAAGTGTATCAAGTTTAAGAACAGGTTTCACCCAGAGATCAAGAAGGCAGTTGGATACCAGAAGATTCGTGTCATTGCTGAATTGATTGATAGTTGCAGGATCTATGAAGAAGATAATAATGCTCACTATAAGATTATCAATGAGAAGAGGGGTGAGCAGCAATAAAACCGTGGTAAGCCTTACGACGCCCCAGCTGGTAAAGGTAAACAGAAAGATGCTCAGGGTTAGGGAACTAGTGGGGGAGATTCTCCTGCTGGTGTGGTTTGTTTCAAACGTGGAAAACCTAGTCATAAGAGCAACGTGTGTACTTCCGCGTGAAGAGGTGTTTCCTTTGTGGTAAGAAGGGACATGCTATATTTAAGTGCAAGCATAAGGAGATTATTTGTTTCAACTGTTGTGAAGAAGGACACATTGGTAGTCAATGTCAAAAACCAAAGAAGGCGCAAACTAGTGGAAAGGTGTTCATTTTTGCTGAGAATCAGATGGCTTATGAGGACATACTCATTAGAGGTACATGTTTTATTAATAGTACCCCTTTAATTACTATTATTGATATCAGTGCTACTCATTGCTTTATTGTTGATGATTGTGTTGAGATATTGGGTCTTATATTGTCTTCTATGAATGGAGAGATGGTCGTTGACACTCCATCCAAGGGGTCGGTGACTACTTCTTTTGTATGTTTAAAGTGTACTTTGTCGATCTGCAACAGAGACTTTCTTGTTGACTTTGTTTGTTTTCCTTTAAGTGGGTTAGATGTGATCTTAGGTATGAATTGGTTAGAGTATAACTATGTTCATATTAACTATTATAACAAGTTGGTGATGTTTTCTACTCCTGAGGAAGAGGAAGCTGGTCTGTTTTCTACTAGACAGTTGCGACAGTTGATGCAATAAGAGGCTCAGATGATCTCGTTGATAGCGTCACTATTTGTCGAGAATCAAGCTGTAATTAAGGAATTGCGAGTGGTGTTTGAATTTGTTGAAGTTTTCCCTGATGAAATTCCTGATGTACCTCCATAGAGAGAAGTTGAATTTGCTATTGATATTGTACCTGGTACCAGACTTATTTCTATTGCACCATACAGGATGTATGTGTCTGAATTATCATAATTAAAGAAGCAATTGGAAGATTTACTTGAAAATAAATTTGTAAGGCCAAGTGTATCGTCGTGGGGAGCTCCAGTGTTGCTAGTAAAGAAGAAAGATAGAAGTATGAGACTTTGTGTTGATTATAAACAATTGAATAAAGTGACGATTAAGAACAACTATCCACTTCCGAGAATAGATGACTTGATGGATCAATTGGTGGGTGCTCGTGTGTTTAGCAAGATTGATTTGAGGTCGGGTTATCATTAGATTAAAGTGAAGGATGAAGATATCCAGAAGACGACTTTCAGAACGCGTTATGGACATTATGAGTATTCGGTGATGCCTTTCGGTGTTACTAATGCACTGAGAGTGTTCATGGAGTACATGAACCGTATCTTTCATACTTATTTGGATCAGTTTGTAGTAGTTTTCATTAATGACATTTTGATTTACTCTAAATTGGAAGAAGAGCATGCAGATCACTTAAGAATAGTATTGCAAGTCTTGAAAGAGAAGTAGTTGTATGCAAAGTTGTCTAAGTGTGAATTTTTGTTAAAGGAGATTAGTTTTCTTGGTCATGTTATCTCAGGTAGTGGCATTATTGTAGATCCATCTAAAGTAGATTCCGTGTTGCAATGGGAAACTTCAAAGTTGGCTACCGAGATTAGAAGCTTTTTAGGATTAGTTAGTTATTATAGAAGGGTTATCAAAGGTTTTTCTAAGTTGGCACTTCCGTTAGCTAAGTTAACTTGTAAAGGTAAAGCTTTTGTATGGGATATTCAGTGTGAAGAAAGTTTTACAAAATTGAAGAAAAGATTGACGTCGGCTCCGATTTTGACATTACCTAATCCAGGAGAACATTTTTTGGTATATTGTGATGCTTGCAAGATGATTTTAGGAGGTGTGCTTATGCAGAATGAAAAGGTAGTTGCTTATGTGTCAAGGCAGTTGAGGACTCATGAAAAGAACTATCATACGCATGATTTAGAGCTTGTTGCAATTGTTTTTATGTTGAACATCTGGAGGCATTATCTTTATGGTTCTATATTTGAAGCATTTAGTAACCATAACAGTTTAAAGTATTTATTTGATCAGAAAGATTTGAATATGAGACAAGAAGATGGTTGGAGTTGTTAAAGGATTACGATTTTGGTTTAAATTATCATTCAGGAAAGGAGAATGTGGTGGATTATGCGTTAAGTCGAAAGACTTTACATATGTCGGCAATGATGGTTAAAGAATTGGAATTAATTGATCAGTTCAGAGATATGAGCTTAGTTTGCAAGGTGACACCGCATAGTGTTATGTTGGGAATGTTGAAAGTTAATAATGATTTTCTAGATAATATCAAAGAAGCTCAGAAGTTGGATATAAAATTGGTAGATTCGATGGTTAGAATCGATCAGTCTGAGAATAGTGATTTCAAGTTAGATGCGCAAGGTGTGTTGAGATTCTGTAATCGAATTTGTATACCTGATGATGCGGAGAAGAAGAAAGTGATTCTTGAGGAAAGTTATAGAAGCAAGTTGAGCATTCATCCTGGAGCTACAAAAATGTATCAAGACTTAGAGAATTTGTTTTGGTGGCCTGGAATGAAGAGTGGTGTAGCTTTGTTTGTGTATGCATGTTTAACTTGTCAGAAGTCGAAAGTTGAACATCAGAAGCCCACAGGGTTGATGCAACCGTTAGAAGTTCCGTAATGGAAATGGGATAGCATTACGATGGACTTTGTGACGGGGTTACCTAATACTTCAAGAGGACATGACCCAATTTGGGTGATTTTTGATAGGATTATAAAGTCAGCTCATTTTATTCCTATTAAAATCAGTTTTCCAGTGTCGAAGCTGGTGGAGATTTATGCTAGTGTAATTGTAAAGCTGCATGGTTTTCCTTTGTGTATTATGTCGGATAGAGATTTGAGGTTTACTTCTGATTTTTGGAAGAGTTTGCAAGAGGCGTTGGTTTCTAAGTTGAAGTTGATTTCGGCGTATCATCCTTAGGCAGATGGTCAATCTGAAAGGACTATTCAGTCATTAGAAGATTTTTTGAGAGCATGTGTTCTTGAGTAGGGAGGTTCGTGGGATACTTATCTTCCATTAATAGAGTTCACTTATAATAATAGTTACCATTCTAGTATTGGAATGTCACATTTTGAAGCGTTGTATGGTCGGATATGTAGAACTCCTTTATGTTGGCATGAGTCTGGAGAAAGTGTAGTGCTTGGACCTGAATTTGTCCGTGAGACTAATGAAAAGGTGAAGTTGATTCGAGAAAAGATGAGAGATTCCAAAAGTAGACAAAAGTGTTATCATGACAAGAGAAGGAAAGATTTATAATTTCAAGCAGGTGGCCATGTATTTCTGAGAGTTACACCTGTGATCGGTGTTGGGAGAGCATTGAATTCTAAGAAGCTCACTCCTCGTTTTATTGGTTCGTATCAGATTTCAGACAAAGTTGGGAATGTTGCTTATAGAGTGGATTTACCTCCTAATCTTTCGAATTTGCATGATGTGTTTCATGTGTTACAAATCCGGAAGTATATTTCAGATCCATCTCATGTGATTCATATGGATGATGTGCAAGTACGGGATAATCTTACTATGGAGATGATGCCTGTACGAATCGTGGATCGTGAAATGAAGACTCTAAGAGGCAAGGAGATTGCTTTGGTGAAAGTAGTCTGGCTAGGAGCTTTCGGAGAAAGCATGACGTGGGAGTTGGAAAGCAAAATGTGGGACTCATATTCTGAGTTGTTTGAATGAGGTAAATTTCGAGGACGAAAATATTCTAAGTGGGGGAGAGTTGTAACGCCAGTTAATTTCATTAATTATTTAATTAAATTATTTTTGGATTATTTGTTGAAAAGTTGTGAGATACTGAGAATTGTTGGTATAAGTTGTTAGACTATTATTAATTAATTAATAAGTTGATTAATAATAATAATGTTGGAATTAATGGAATAATTGTGTTGGGTTTATGTTATTAACTGGAAATAGTAAAGTGGGAGTGTGTAAGTTAAGCCCAATAGGATTAATGGTATAAGGTTAAGATGACACAAGGATTTGATTTAGTTGGAGAATAAGAAGTCTTGTGCCTGACTGTGTGAAGCTGTACAGAAGAGGAGCAAGCTTGCACGGTTGTCGAGCAAGGTTGCAGGGTTGTCGAGCAAGGTTGCAGGGTTGTCGAGCAGAGCAAGGCAAGGCTGTCGGCTGGAAATTTTAGTAGAGAAACCTTCAATCCAGGTAAGGATGGGGTTCTAACCTTATAATGGGATTTATGATGTGTAATATGTGGAGATTGGTCGTTTGTATGACTGTTGTGCATTGATGTTTCCTGATCTGTTATTGAAGTTGCTCATTTTCTGTGTTGTGGTCGTTTAGGGAGTTACCGTATAACCGTATTGTATGATTAGTGAACCTGTTATAGGAAGTTGCCCGTCTGTTATGTTGTGGGCATTTTGATTTGTCTGTATAATTGTCCGGTATAATTGATGAATATGTTAGCGTAGATTATTACCTGATGATGTGGTAATTAGGTTGTTGAACCTCCCAAGTGGTTGGCAGGAAAGTAGTAAATTGTTATTATGGTTGTTTTAGGAAGTTCTCTGCATGTCTGTCTTGTACAATTAATGAATCTGTTGATAGGAAATATAGTTGCCCGTTGTTGTGGTATTCCAAGCGGTTGGACGGAAATTATGGATTGTATTGATGTGGTCGTTATGATGTTGTATTGTTCCATGTTGTTAGATGGAATTAATGGTCGAGGAGGATGCTGATGGTGTTAGGTGCCGAACGGCATGTATGCTACGAGGTGTGTCAGGGAATATATGTGTTGGATGTCGAGCGACATTAGGTTACAAGGCGTGTTGAGGAGCACAATATTAATGTCGAGCTGCACAAAGCTGCAGGCTGTGTCGAGGAGCGCAATTTAGTTGTTATTTTTTCTTGGTTGTTGTGCATGTCGAGGGGCACATAGTCTCGCTATCCCTATTTCCTATGCATGCTGTTTTGATCAATACCGATATGGTGTAAGTTATTCCGAGTTGAGAAATTGCAGATTGATTATTTATGTTGAGATGCCTCTAATTATGGGCAGATATTAAGTTGTAGGCATATGGCCAATGTTGAATTAAGTTGAATCATCGTTGTTGTTGTTATTACGTTCATGTTGTTAATGCATACATAGCATATCATGTTGGAGTTGATGCTCGTTAAGTTGGCCTGGATTGGCAAATATAAAGTTGAAGGCTTATGCCTTATTGATGCCTCTATTTATTAGCATATTATTAAGTTAGGAGTTTTTCTCCATTGGTACCACATGCATGTGCATAAAAACAAGTCGCATTCCATGTTGCATTCTTAGTTGTTGTATGGATGAATTCATGATGATAATGTTGTTAAATAGCTACGAAGTGGTGTTTTTGTATGAATTGTTTATAATGTATTATTTATAATACATCCGATTATATTGTTTGATGTCTCACTCATTCTGTTTGAATGTTACCCCTATGTTGATAATGTGCAGGTAATCCAGAGTGAAGGCGGTTTACCTTCAGTACTTCGATTCGGTGTCATTACTCTGATACGTAACACTCGAGGGGTTGAACGTTTGTTGCTTTATCGTTGATTTTACTTCAGTTGTTGAATTTAAGTTGATTTTTGTTAAGTACTTGTTATTTGGAGTTGTTTCAGTTGGATAAAGTTGTTATATTCTTTATAGTCGAATATTATGATTCTGCTGCGTAGTTATGAAAGTTGTTGGTTTTAAAAGATTAATTCATGTTGCTGTTGGTTCATCAAAGTTTAATACGTTATGTATCTGTAATGAATTTCGTTGAATTATGTTGAAATTGTAGCATCCTGATTTGGTTGTCGAAATTTTATAACTCTGATTTTTATGATGATTGTCGGGTAGAATTGGAGTGTTACATACTTTCCCAGTAAGTTTGTTAGTTCCCAGAGAAGATTCATTTTGTTACACCAATGGATCTTAGTCTCGTCATTATGATAGATAGTTCATTGTTGAGATTTGTTACTCCAATGGATGTTAGTCTCATCATTATGGGAGATAGTTCATTGTTGAGATTTGTTACTCCAATGGATGGTAGTCTCGTCATTATGGGAGATAGTTCATTGTTGAGATTTGTTTACTCTAATGAATGGTAGTCTCGTTGTTATGGGAGATAGTTCATTATTGAGATTTGTTTACTCTGATGAATGGTAGTCTTGTCATTATGGGAGATAGTTCTTTGTTGAGATTTGTTAATCTGATGAATGGTAGTCCCGTCATTATGGGAGATAGTTCGTTATTGAGATTTGTACTCCGATGGATGGTAGTCTTGTCTTTATGAGAGATAGTTCGTTGTTGAGATGTTTACTCCAATGAATGATAGTCTCATCATTATGGGAGATAGTTTGTTGTTGAGAAGTTTACTCCAATGAATGGTAGTCTCGTCATTATGGGTGATAGTTCATTGTTGATATTTGTTTACTCCGATGAATGGTAGTCTCATCATTATGGGAGATAATTCTTTGTTGAGATTTGTTACTCCAATGGATGGTAGCCTCGTCATTATGAGAGATATTTTGTTGTTGATTTGTTTACTCCAATGAACGGTAGTCTCGTCATTATGGAAGATAGTTCGTTGTTGTGATTTGTTTACTCCGATGAATGGTAGTCTCATCAATATGGGAGATAGTTAGTTGTTGATATTTGTTACTCCAATGGATGGTATTCTCGTCATTATGAGAGATAGTTCATTATTGAGATTTGTACTCCGATGAGTGGTAGTATCGTCATTATGGGAGATAGTTCGTTGTTGAGATTTGTACTCCGATGAACGGTAGTCTCGTCATTATGGAAGATAATTTTTCATTGAGATTCACTTTGCTCTAAAGAAATACATTTGTTTCCACTCATAAGTACTTATGCTAATCATTTGTGACCTAGCCTAATATTTGTATTTACTGGTATTATCCTACCATTTCTTTCTCTTGTGAGTCGATGTTACTTTTTTTTGCTATCTTCTCAGTGAGTGGATAGTTTGCAATTATTCATCGATTGTTATTATCCTTTACTTTGATCCTCAATATTTGAGTTGATGATGATTTATCTCTTCCTTGGGATTTACCCCAACAAAGTCAAGTCTTTTTTTCACCAGTGATTTATTTTCCTGGTCGAATTTTCCTTTTGATCCTTTATTTTATTTTCTGTTTCCCCAGTGGTGTCCTGTGTCACCTTTGGATTCTTTGTTTGCATGCACAATCATATGCATTGCATGGCATCTTACGGAAAAAAATAGGGCTTGTTTTATATTTAAGTATATTCAATCGCGTCGACATGAAGATTTTAACCTTTGCATATCCGGATAGAAGACACTTTAATAAGGGCAACTGTTCTACCATAATTTTTCCCCTAATATTCCTCTATCATCTCATATCAACTCAATCATATCAAGATCACACTAGGGTTTGACTATTCTCCCTATCTCTATGATTTCTCATGAGGAATGACCAAGCACTTTGATTTGTATATTGTGATCATATATGTCTTGTGTTGATTGGCTTTTAACTAACAAATATAATGAATGTTTTCTCTAATTGATGATACTATAGGTGAGGGAACAACACATTTCATCAGGTTGATTCATAGTTTCATGAGTTTATTTCTATGCCTTCTTCAACAAAGCTTCATTGAGATTTAAGTTTCTACATTTAGAGTTCTTTAGAGTAATATCATGACAAGGTCTACTATGATTCATCATGCCTCAATTTGTGAAAGGAAGTCAAAAGATGCAAAAATTGATTAAAGAAGTTTGACCTAATTGGACAAGTTCTTGATTCCTTGATCATAATTGCATAAATCTCCTAATCCTTAATATTTGGAAGTGGTTATTGTTGCTTTGGGTTCTTATTATCATCCACAACAACTTATATTCACATGGAAAAAAGTAATGTGCAAGGAAGATTGTCAAAATTGAAAGGGGTTTCCAAGTCATTTTGGTGATTTAGGAGCTAGGATTTTGAACTTCTAAGGGCTATACCTTGTTCATGTTTTGAGATTTTTGAGTGATTCAAAATATATGATTCTCTTTAAAGGGATATCAACCAATCACTTCAAAGGTTTTAAACAAATTTTGTGGGGAAGATTCCTAATGATGAAGAAAGATTACAAGTCCTCTAGATAGGCCATCAAATTTCCTTATGTGACTTCAAAGGATCATAACTTGGTCAACTTTTATCTTCTTGAGCCCAACATTTTTCCATATTGATCTTAAGAATGTGAAATTCAACTTTTCTTTTATGTGCATAGCTTGAAAATGGTTGGAAGATGCCTTGAGAACTCAAAATATTATAGGTCACCTCGTGAATTTTCTCCGATTTTACAAGGCCATAACTTTTTCAATACTTGGTATTTTTTAGTGATTCAAGTTTCAAAATTCTCTTTGGGAAGTCCACTTCAAGCTAGCATCATTGATCAAAGCAGGATTTTGAAGGAAGACCTTGTTTAGAATCAAAACATTATAGGTCACTTTTGAAGAAAAACTTAGAATTTTTCTAAGTACAAAAAGTCAACATCTTTTTCTCAACTTTGACCAAACACAACTTATAGCTCAAGCATCCATTTGATCTAACTCTTGGCACATTGCAAATATTGTGACCTTATATTTCAAATGCTTCAAGAATTATACCCTAAGACCACTTGAGCTGTGAATACCATTGATTCAAAGATGGTAACTTGAAACTGAAGTTTAACTTCAAGTCAGATCGCAATTTATGTGGCTTCTAATCACCAAACTACCACAGATTTTCCACTTAAACATGATTAGAAAATATGCTTGAATTATTTAGAGTGTCAAAACGCATCATTTGGATGAGTTTTGATGCACATGTGGTCACACTTTCTTCATGATCACAAGTGTGCATAAATTTAAGTGAAATTGCATCATTCACACCTCCTCTTGGTTTTATTAACTTCTCCTATAAATACATGCTCTATTCCATTCATTTTCGCAAGCTTGAATAGCCAAAATCATCCTGCCAAACTCTCTGTATAACTCACAACTCTGTAACTTTGAATTTGGTTTTACAGCCTTCTTCAATCCTATTTTTTTGTAATTTTTCATCCTTGAACTTTACTGAAGCTAACAGAAGAAGAACCGAGCCTTGAAGCATCCTAAATCGTGTTATCCAAATAAATTTTCAGAGATCTGAATTTTAACTTCAATAGGTAGATTTCTTCATGAATTCTCTCAAAATTTTCTACTACAATGAAGCTCTCATCATTTTGATACTCGTTGCATCATTTGTTTTCAGCTGGAAGCGAGTTTTGGTCATGAATTTTCAAATCCTTATTCAACTTTTTTCTTCTGGTTTTTTGCAAATCAACTGAGCTACACTTTAAATAAAATTTTTGCGAGGGTACGTTTGTCTTTGTCTTGATGAGATGAAGCGAATGAAATTGGTCTGAGCTCCTGATTTTACATTTTGCGATACCTACAATTCGCTTGGCTGGAGGTTAAAGATGACCAATGTGTCATCTTTCAACCAATGACAAGGCGCCACTTGTTTCTTTTAAAATATGATTTAAATATTTGATGCAATAGTTTATTCACTAATGAGCATGATATGCAAAACGTGTCAGATCCCTTGGATTTGATTACTAACATGTTTTAACATTGATCCAATGGTCTATATCTTTATGGTTTTATTTTTTAACTTCTGATTTTATATTTTAATTGATTTAAACTTCAAAAATTCATAAAAAATTCATTTCTGACTCAAAAAATATGAAAACAAATTCTTAAAAATATTTTGAATTTCTCTTTCTGGTTTTTATTTTTTCACAATTTTATTTTATGATTTGATATTTTTTTTTATAATTTTTCACTTTAATTAACTAGTTTTAATTGATTAAAAATTATGAAAAAAATTATGGAAAGGTCCTTTGCTCTTTTGGAAATTTTTGATAACTTTGTTTTATTTTTATTTCTGATTTTACTATGTTTTACTATTTTTTGGTTTCTTTTATTTCTAAAAATAGTTTGACTTTAAAAAATTCTGAAAATTTTTGTCAATATTTATTGAATCATGTGTGACCTCTGATTATTTTATAGGATTCTTATTTGGTATTTTAATATACTTTTTGTATTTTACAATTTATTTTATTTTTATTTAACCATTTAAATTTTTTTTACTAAATATTATGTTATTATTTTTATTTTGGTTTTGACTTAGACTTTATTTGGTGACAAATTCCTCAATATCATTGGATCTTGGGTGTTGATAGATTGAGAAACCAAATCCACCAAAATGGATGAATGATGTTGATGATATTTGAAACCCTAATTTCAAACAATGCATCCCCTCCCTCTTCATCTTATCTCTTTCTTATTTGTGCTACAAGTTGTTAAAGGATGATTTACACATCATCTCTCCAAACATATGGCACATAGATTGCTATTGACCGACCTCAAAATAGGTGCGACTTCTATATAAGTCCACTTACGATTGCTTAACATAACGATAAATTTTGTCCCGATTCGAGAAATGATCATTCGTGGCCCAAACCTATGTTTGCAAGCCCAAGTCTGTTTAATTTGAAACCTTTGATCCAATAACCTTGAGGTTCATTGTTAGGAGGCTTTGGTCTTATCAATCCTCTAATGAATCTTCATGAACTTTGGTCTAAGTGAATCATTTAAACATCGTTGATCATTTATTGCCGCCTCGAGAATTTGAAATGAATGATATACTAGACAAAAAGCAAATGAAACTTATTGTTAAGAGGCTTTGATTTTATCAATCTTCTAATGAGTTTTCAAATGCAAGTTTCAAGATGGTAATTCAACTAACCTCTAATTTCTAACCCATTAAAAATTGATTTTATTTTAATGCTTTTAGTTTATGCCTTTACTTTTACGTACCATTTATTTTAGCATTTATATTTCATGTTATTTTTATCTTTGCTCACTTGAGCATTTATCTTTATGTCATTTTTATTTGCTCACTTGAGCTTTCATTTTCTTTTTGAAGATACCTAATAACCAACTTGAACAATAAAAAACTTTAAGGTTGCTTGGACTATTTGGTTACTATCCTTCGCATGATGGAGTTATGGACTTCTTGGACTTAGGAGTAGAGACCTTGGTCAACCTTAAGACCTTGTGGCTTCTATTGTCATTTTGTCTTGAGTTCTTGGGGTTTACCCCAAGAATTGGGTTGATTTTCTTTGTGTGTAGGTTATTCTGATTATATGCTTTGTCTGTGATTGGGAATTCATCTGTATACAGCCGTTACTCTGCCCAATTTTTGTAAAGACATAATGCATTTCTAGTTTGGTATTCTTAAGAGGTTTATTATCTTTGCTTATTTGGTTTCAGTCCAAAGGATGAGAATTCTACATTGACTCATTGTGTCAAGTGTTGGCTTCTTATTGGTTAGACGGTTCTTTTCCTTAGCTTTTACCTTGTGCTAATGGACATTTGATGGCAAAGGAAACGCTAAGGGCAGGTTACTATTGGCTGACAATGGAATTTGACTGTTACAAATTTATGAGGAAGTGTCATAAGTGTCAGATTTATGCTGACAAGATTCATGTGCCTCCAACTCCTCTCAATGTTATTTCTTCCCCACGACCTTTCTCTATGTGGGATATTGATATGATCAAGATGATTGAACCCGAGGCCTCGAATGGACATCTTTTCATCTTAGTGGCAATTGACTACTTCACCAAATGGGTGGTAGCAACTTCATATGCTAATATGACCAAGTAGGTGGTGGTGCGGTTTATTAAGAACAACCTTATCCGTGGGTATGGCGTGCCAAGTAGAATTGTCACTAATAACAGTTCAAACTTGAATCATAAGATGATGAAAGACCTTAATGAAGAATGCAAGATTGTCCATCATAACTCGTCTCCTTACAGGCCTAAGATGAATGGGGCTTTTGAAGCTGCTAATAAGAATATTAAGAAAATCATCTAAAAGATGGTTGTTACAGATAAGGATCGGCATGGGATGCTCCCTTTTTACTCTGCATGGGATCATACATTTGTCTGCACTTCAACAGGGGCAACCCTTTTCTCTCTTGTTTATGGCATGAAAGCAGTGCTCCCCGTCGAGGTTGAGATTCCCTTTTTGCGTGTAATAATGGAAACCAAATTGTCAGAGGCTGAATGGGTCTAAAACAGGTTTGACCAGTTAAATTTAATTGAAGAAAAGAGAATGAAGGCTTTATGTCATGGTCAATTATATTAGAAAAGAATGAAGAATGAATTTGATAAGAAGGTCAAACTTCATGAATTTAGAGAAGGAACCCTCGTGCTCAGAAAGATCGTGTGTTTTAATGCTGATTCTAGGGGCAAGTGGACTCCCAATTATGAAGGCTCATATGTTGTTAATAAAGCCTTCTTTGGCAGTGCATTGATTCTTGAAACTATGGACGATGAGGATTTCCCATGTTCTGTGAATGCCGATGCATTTGAAAAATACTTTGCCTCAAGAAATAAAAGAACAACTCGCTAAGTTGAAAATCTGAGAGGCCTACTTAGGCAAAAATGAGCGTCTCGGTAGACTGAAAACTCGAAAGGGCGGTCTAGGAAAAAGTTAGAGACATAAATAGAATAAATCAACCTAGTAGATTGAAAACCCGCAAGGGAAATCTAGGAAAAAGTTATGGATTCTTGGAAAGTAATTACATTAGGCAAGACTTGATCATTGAAGCAACAATCTTCTTGGATGTTCATCATTCTTCAACTAAAGCTTAAACACAGGAATTCAAAGTTGTTAGAGATAATAGTTGTAATTGTGTTTCAATGTACCTTTTCCATGTATTTACCATTTTTAGAACTTTGTAATCATCTATGGAGTCTTGCCATTTGCAGACTACCATTCTATTAATAAAGTTTGAGCCTTTGTCCAATTCCTTACAATTCTTATTTTATTTTGCTTACAAAAATTTCATTTATTACTGATAGTAATTTTCAAAACAAAAAGACTTAAAGAAATTATTAATAAAACATGTTTTTTAAAATTTTGCAAAATGTTTTTACTTTGATTTTGTGAATCAAGTGGATAAAAGTTGTTGTTCCAAGAGTGGACGATTTCCAAAGCGTGAATTTTTCTCCTTCTCATTCAAGGATCCTCCTCTGGTTACTCTCGCAGATTATGCATAAAGTTTCCCTTGTTATTCGAATAGTGGTTTTCCCCCAGATTATTGTATGGTGTTAGGTCTATGATCCCATATTCCCCAGTTAAATCTTGATTCAGATATCTCAAGCTGAGTGTGATTTCTTTCCCCAACCAGGTTGTGATCAAGCAGAGATTGTAAAGTTATTAAGCTTTTGCTCAGATGTTGAATTCTTTCTCCGTTTATGTTGACAATTGTCAACTTTTGGGTTTTCTCTCACTTTGTATTGACTTTGATTTAAAACCCCCACAAAGTTGAATCGTTGTTGTAGTGTTGACATCTTAGTTTATCATATAAACCAAAGGTGATGTTTCCCTTTGAACTTGTTATTCCCGTGAAGTTTCTTTAGTCTTCCCCGACCAAATTTGTGCAAACACTGTTCTTAGTGCATTGTGATTTTCTTCTCAGTAGATGTGATATGATATTCCATCACAAAGTTTGTATATAACCTCCCAGTGAAGCTTAAAGGAGTTTATTATATCCCTGCGGCTTTGTGGATAATGGTTATAGGACTGCGTTTTTTTTATTCTCAAGCAACATTTCCTTTCCCAGAGAAGTTAAGCCTTGAAGTAGGAAGTTGTTTCCTCAGTTGATTGCTTATTCTCTTATAGGATTTCCATCTTTGATGCGATTTAGTCAAGTTTTGTCTTTACCCGGGTTTATTTTGTCTGATTATCCCCAGTGTTGTATGTCTGTTTTGTCAGCATGCGTGTTATCATAACATTCATACATATATACATCATGCATAGGTGAATTAAAATTCATTGCTCATTTGCACTCATTGATAATTTTGCCGATATTGTACCCCCTTTGTAAAGTGTGTATCATATCTCTAATAGAATGTCAGCCTCAAGCATAAAGTGTATATCCTTTCCATTTCCCCACTGAGTTTATCCCTCGTGGAAGAATTTTGCTTCATCCTTCCCACCCAGATCATTAACTTAATGGAATTAATCTCCATTTTGAGATCATTCCACATATAGTAGAGTCTTATTTGACCATTTCTTTCTAGTTCGTTCCTAGATTAAATTTTAGTCCTTGTTGGAAATGGTTATCTTGCTTTCAATATTGGTATATACTTAACCTTTTGTGTTTACCATTGTTAGACTATTAGACCTTCGATAGATGGTATTCACCTCCTTTAACTGCTACATTATAATTTGTTACTGGTTTGAACTTTGATCCCTGACAATGACATGTTTTGATCTCTCTAGGTTGTGAGATCTGGATTAAGAGTGCATTTATTTTCCACGTAAAGAATTTACCTCCGCAACTTGAATGTGTTCGTACTTCCCTAGTGTAACTCGGTGGGAGAACTGACTTGGTTGTTTTGCGTTTGACCGCAAATGTTACGGATAGCAAGAGTCACCATTGACTTTTCATTTATCCAATAAGGAAAGGCTGAAAAGAACAGGAAAGACCTTTAGAGATATTTTCTGAGTTCGGGGAGTAGATTGAGAAAAGGGAAGGTATTATCACCCTTTTCATCCGTAGTTATCTACGGGCTCTTAGTTGCTTGCTAGATCACTTGCTTTTGTTTGAATGTGCTTGTGGTATGGGTTTTGAAAGTATTTTGAAAATGTCTTTGTAATGGTTCTCGTTTCTATAAGAACGCGTACAAAGTGTTTGTTTCGAAAATAGTTCAAAGAGGTGTTTGCGTTTTTTGAAAGTGATTTTGAAAATGGTTTTCTTTGTAATGGCTCTCGTTTCTATAAGAACGCGTACAAAGTGTTGTCTTTTGAAAATATTTCAAATGAGAGTGTTGGTGTAAAGATGTTTTGTTGTGAGCAAGCGAGGAACTAGGAGACAATCTACCTACTCAAAAGGTCTTAAGTGTTCTTTTCTTCCTCCTTTAGATATTGCTATCTTACCATTGATTTTTGTAAGAAGCCCCATCGTTGGATGTGAAGGGACGGGAACGGGACGTTTTTGTATAGTCATAGAAGACAACTTATGGGATGTTTTAGCAATGTCGTTTTAGGGACTAGATCGTTTACCGAAGGCAACATCGAGGGACTACGATCTTTTATCGAGGGTATTTTGCTAAAACACCCGTGTTCGAGGGACATGACTATTTACCGAAAGGCAACAAAGTGGGATTACCCTAAGGGTGCTAGTGTGCAAGTGTGTTTGATTGCATGCATTTTAGTCTTGATTAGGGTTATCTACTTGTCGATTTCATGTCTTGCCATACACACCCTAATTACTAACAAAATATGAAAGCAATAAAGAGTGAGGAAAGTAAATATTCTAAGCTATTACAATAATTAAGGGATGGGGGTACAAATTTACAAATGGGGGGTTGCAAGAATTTAAATCCTATTTAACTATTACAACCATATTGAAATGTACCATGCAAGAAAGAAAAAAGACTTGTTTAGAAAATGGTTTTTTGTCTTAATGAATTAAGAAAAAGAAATAAATTAATTAATAAAAGAAAATATTTTTATTTCTTTTTTATATTAATAAAAAAGGGATTAATTATTGAAAATCACAAAAAAAGGGAAATAATAAGAGATAGAATTAACATGCTGCTGAAAGCAACACAAAGGGGGTCAGAAGTTCTGATTCTAGGCGTGATGTGGTTCAGAAGGAAGCGTCAGAAGTTCTAGATTGATACACTCTGAGGTCCTGCAAGACACGTTAGAGGGAAAACACAAAAGTTATGGGTTGCTATGTGCTGAACTTCTGAGTGTTAGAACAATGAGAAAGTCTTAGAAGTTCTGTTTATTAAAACAGTGAAGAGAACTCAGAGGTTCAGTATGTGCTAAGACAGTAAGTGAACATCAGAAGTTCTGTGTGCGTTAACAGCGAGTGAATATCAGAAGTTCAATGTGTTTAAACAGTGAGAAAATCATAGAAGTTCTGCATGTTAAAATAGTGAGGAGAACGTAGAAGTTCTGTGTTGTGCTAAAACTGTGAGTGAACATCAGGAGTTCAGTGTTAAAATAGTGAGTGGAAACATCAGATGTTCAGTGTGTTTAACAGTAAGGAAGACTCAGAAGTTTTGTATTATGCTAAAATAGTGAGTGAAAATCAGAGGTTCTATGCCACATTTCAACTCTTTCCTTATATTAATCAGCACATCAGTAATTTATTTTGTTCTTAATAAACAACAAATCAGAAGGATAAAAGTACAACAGTTTATGGAAGTTCTAATCCTAAATCTGAGCCTAACCCTAATCAAGAAGTTTTGATCCACAGTTTTTCTACTTATGCAATGATATGGACAACATCAATACTATGATATTTACATATTTAATGATATTCTTAATGAAGAGATGCAAAGTTAGAAAGACTTACCTTGAATCTGGAGCGTGTGCTTGGAATTTGAACTGCTGCCTTCAAATGTTCTGGAGTCAGCAAAAACAACGGAAGAGAAAATGCTAATTCTTTGATTGAAAGGGAAGAACAAAGGTTTGGTTTTCTGTTTTGGAATTCTGGATTTTTGTGAAGGTTTCACAATTTTCTTTTCTCTCTTTTGAGAATTCTCTCTCTCCAAACGCCAGCCCCTGAAAGTGTGATGGAGCAACTTATTTATAGGTGAGTTTGTTGTGGTTTTGGGGGAGAAAACAAATGGGATTTTTAACCTTTTTGGCATACTGTTCCATTTCTTTTTAATCACAGTTTTTGTATGCTAATTTGGTGCAAATATAGGGTTTGAGAAAAATGCAGGCGTGGACTAGATCATCAGAAATATGGAGTGTTGTGGCAGCTGGTTGCAGGACTGTGCTATAGCAGTGCAGCAGGCTGCTCAAACAAGGATTTGGGGTTTTGTGATGTTCTGATCGAAGAAGACCAGAGTGAAACTCAAAGGGTGATGCTCTGATCGAAGCATATGCTAAAGAGTCATGTTCTGATTGAAGAACTATGTTCTGAACCATGTTTGCAACTTCTGACTGCACTTGCATGGAGGCTGGCTCAGAAGTTCTGAAGTATCATATTCTCTTAACACTTAGAAAATTTTCTAAATGTTTAGAAATTTGTTTTTTTTCAAAGTAATTTCTGACTTCTGATTTTTTGATGAACCAATTTCATGTCTTGATGAAATATAATTGTTGAAACTTGATTTTATCTAAAAGTCAAAGTTTGACTTTTCAGTGTGCTTTTGACCATTTTACCCTTGTGAATGATTTTCTTGAAAAGTTGTAATTCCAGACTTGAAACTTGATAGAAGCAAACCTGGGGGTCCAAGATGATCCTTTGAGAAATGAGAGGGCAAATTTTGGGGTACAACACCTAGGATGTCGAATTCATTTTCCAACAATGTTATTGCAATACTTTTCATAATGGCAAGGGGCGGTATCTTCATTTGAGCAACCTATATTTCCCAAGTAAGCTTGTTACCAGTTTTCCTCCATCAAATGGAAATCTCTTTTAAGCAGTCAGTTAGATCCCACATAAAATTATATCAAAGTTTCATTCTGGTGGGTGGTTGGTCTCTTTATTGTGATAGAGACAGTTCGTTGGAAGATCCTTACAATAGTTTATTACCCTTTCCAGGTGGAATGCCTTGGTTAAAGAAGAAGTTGAGACTCGTTCTAGGTGGAACGCCATAATTTTGGGAAACTCGTTATTGTTAATGCAAATCCTACCTTCAATGAAAGTTTGTAGTTCACATTCAGTAAAAGTTGGTGTATTCTCTACTTCTCTACTTTTAGTGGAAGTTGGTAGTTCACCTTTAGTAAATGTTGGTGTATCTTTTATATTCTACTTCCAGTGGAAGTTGATAGTTTACCTTTAGTAAACGTCGGTGTATCTTTTGTATTCTACCTTCAGCGGAAGTTAGTAATTTCATCTTCATTAAATATGGGTGTATTAGTCCACCTCTTGGTGTTTATCATTGTTACCCTATCAGACCTTTGATAGATGATATCCACTCTTATAACTTTTGGTTGTTTACCATCATTACCCTATCAGACCTTTGATAGATGGTGCTCAGTCCACCTCTCGGTGTTTATCATTGTTACCCTATCAGACCTTTGATAGATGATTTCCACTCATATAACTTTTGGTTGTTTACCATTGTTACCCTATCAGACCTTTGATAGATGGTACTCATTCCATCTCTCGGTGTTTATCATTGTTACCCTATCAGACTTTGATAGATGATATCCACTCTTATAATATTTGGTTGTTTACCATGTTACCTTATCAAACCTTTGATAGATGGTATTCAGTCCACCTTTTGGTTGTTCATCATCATTTGCATATCATATTTTTAATAGATGATGTTCCTTCCAACTATTGTTGTTTACCAATGTTAGACTATCAGATCTTTGATAGTTGGTATTCGTTCTTATGTCCTTATGTTGTCTACCATTGTTAGCCTATCAAATTTTTGATAGATGGTATTCACCTCCTATGGAATGTACTACCTATTTATGCTTTCGTCCTAAATAGGGTTTGTATTACCTTCTCCTCATTGGGATTTACCCCGGTAGAGTTGAGTCCTCTTTTCCCCATCGGAGTTGATTTTACTTCAATGGACTTGAGTTCCTTTCCCTAGTCGAGTTGGTAATACTTTCTTAAAGATTGCTTTCTTGTTGGCTTGTTGTTTGCATTGTTAAGGATTTCCCCATTAAAATTCTTACTTTGTATTTTATTTCTTTAACAGTGATGTTGGTTTTTCTTATTCATAGTTATCCCTATAATCATGTTGTTCCCAAATGATTGATTTTTCAGGTCGAGCTCTCTTTCTTAGTCTTTCTGGTGTCATAGCTTTGTCTACATTATTTTTTTCCCAGTAGTATCTTGTTCCCCTTTTGGACTTTGTCTTTTACATTCATAATCATTATCACTGCATGGCATCTTAGGGCCAAAAATAGGGTTTGTTTTATATTTAAGCATCTTCAATCACGTTTAAACAAAGGTTTTAACCTTCGTATCTCTAGATAGAAGACACTTAAATAAGGGAAGTTGTTATACCACAATTTTTTCTCCTAATATCCCTCATCACTTCATATCATCACAATGAATCAAGATCACACTTTAGGGCTGGTTCTCATTTCTTCTCTCTCTCCTATCTTTAAGTTTATCCTTGACGATCACCAAGCACCTTGAATTGTGCATCTTGTGTATGTCTTTTGTGTTTGTTAACCTCTAACCAAAATCCAAAAATGTATATTGAGCCAAGTACATCTCTCTCACCTCCCAATCTAGTGTTTTGAAGGATAATCCTCAACCATTTGGATATTTATTGGATTTTAAAGGCTTGAACTTCAAGGCTATGGTTATGGAATCAGACTTTTATAGTTTGAGGATTCTCTCAATTTTATTTGGTCAAGATTGTCTCAAATTTGGTGGTTGAATTCATCAAGAAACTTTATATGTTGATGTGTTTATTTCAATGCCTTCTTCAACAAGTTTAATCAAGCATTGAGCCTATCCATCAAGTGTTCTTCAATATAACATCATTTCAAGGTCTAATGTGATTCATCATGCCTTAATTTGCAAGAAATGTTCAAAATATTCAAAGTTGATCCAAGTGGTTAGACCTAATTTGGAATGTCTTTGATTCTATTGTTATAAGTGCATAATTCCGTCAATTTTCAATATTTTTAAGTCTTTCTTTTTGCCATGGACTCTTCTCATCCTTACCAACAACCTCTCTTTACACGACAAGATCCAATTGTGCAAGGAAAATCATCAAAAGTTGAACAATGTTACAAGTGACTTTTGTAATTTTTTAGTGAGGGTTTGTTAACTTCCCAAGACCTTATCTTGCTCAATTTTTGATATTTTTAAATGAATCCAAATCCATGATTCTCTTCAAAGAGTCCTTAACAACTTCTCTCCAAGAATCTAAGGCCAATTGTGAGTGGAAGATCATTTAAGTTTGAAGAAGATTACAAGTCCTTTGAAAAAGCCATTGGACTCTTTGATTTGACTTCAAAGGATCATAATTTGGTCAATTTTTATCTTTTTGAGATAATTATTTTTTCACAATAAACTTGATGATATCTACTATAACTTTAATCCAAATATCAAGATCTAAAAAAGTGTGGAAAGTTATGTAATTGTTAAAAACATTACAAGTCATTTGTGGATTTCTCAAGAAATTTCCACCAACTCCCAAATACTATAACTCCCTCATCTTTTATGATTTTTGAGTGATATCAATTTCGTAATTCCATTTGAAGAGTCTACTTTATTTCATCTTCAAGGATCAACATCCAATTTTGAGTGGAAGGCCATGTAACTTTGAAAAAGATTATAGGTCATCTTGAAGCTCTACACTTAAAATTTTTTCTAAGTGGCAAAATCAGTTTATTTTTCACGATTTCAAATTGACACAACTCTTAACTCAAATGTCCAAATGAAGTCTTTCTTGGAACATTGTAAAGTTTTTGATGATGTCTTCCAAAAGTGACAAGAAAGAGACCATAAAGCCTCCTGAGCAAGTTGTCCCATGAACTTGAATGTGGCCACTTGAAACTGAGTTTTCACCATGATCAAAATTTTGAACATTGCTAATTCAAATTATAATCCAATTTAAGGTTCCATTTAGTTCCTAATCATGTTTAGCAATGTTCCAAATGATATCATACGCTTCAAAATGCACAATTAGCTTGAGTTTTGGCCAAGAGAAGTCACACTTTTTCCATGGATCAAGCTCACACGATTTCTCTCATTTTCTCATCATCTCACATGCTTGAGCTCATGATTAATTTCCCTATAAATAGAGGATCATATTCCACTCATTCCCCAAGCTTTTGATATCCAATTGAGCCATTCCAAGATCCCATACGAACTCTTAGGCTTGAATTCTATTTTCTTCATTCCATCCTTCAAACACTTAAAAACTCCTCATAGTCATCTTAATTGAACTCTAATGAAGCTAACCAGGCCTTTAGCAAGAAGAATCATGACATATTCTACTCAAACCGAGTCATGTTTCAGAGCTCTTCAGTTGGACTTCGTTCAGGTAGAATTTTTAACCAAATTAACTCAAACTTGTTGTCATGATGTAGCACTTGGATCTCTGGTACTCATAGGACCATTATTTTTCTTTAATCAATCCATTTGATAGGTCTGTTTTTTAATTTCACAGTTGAAAATATCTCTGTTTTTTTTTCAAATCGACTGAGTTGTGTTTTAAATAAACATTTCGCGAGCACATGGTTGAAATTGCCTTGAAGAGACACATCTAATGATACCAGTGTGAGCTTCTAATTTTACAGTTTGAAAAATTTGATCTTCGTCCTAGTTGCAGGGTAGGTGGAGGTTGAAGATGACCAACGTGTCATTCTCAACTAATGAAAGCGTGATAAATGAAATAATTTCATTGCCCTGACTTTTTTGTGTATCATGCGCGTGAGTTGACTCGTGATCATCATGCATCCTCATTTCTAAGCCACTGGATGTGCCACACTGTTTAAGTGAATCAGATATAACACTCCAGGTTATTTTTGATTTATTTTATTTTTACAAATTTGTTTTAAATTGTTTTTAATTTAAAAAATTCATAACTCTATTATTTTTTATTCAAAATTATGAAAAAAATATACAAAAATATTTTGAATTATTTCTGAATTTGTGGGTATTTTTTCATATTTTTATTTTGATGTTTGCTATTTTTTTTAATAACTTTTGCATTGTTTTCCTTATTTTAATTGGTTTAAAAATATTTTTGATACATTTTAAATTCTGAAAAACTTATGGAAGGATCCAATGATATTTTGGCAAGTCACGGTGACCTCATTTGATTTTTATTTTTAAATTTTTTTGTGGTTTTTGGTTTATTTCACTTCATTTTGCAATTTTTAAAAATAATTGTTGACTTCTAAAAATATATAAAAAATTGTGAATATACTTTGAGGTATTTCTGATTTTTTCATACCTCTGGATCCCATTTATTTTAAGTTTTAATTATGGTTTGTAATTTTCCCTTTTATTTTCAATTTAAAACCCTTTTATTAAATCATTTCTTATTATATTTTTGATTTAATTGCAATTTTATTTTGGTATATATTCTGCTTGATCTTGGACCATGTGAATTTTAATCGTAAGCTTCATTGACATCATTGAATATTGGGTATTGTGTTTACTCCACCAAAATGGATGAATGATTTTAATGATAGCTTGATTGATCCCTTGGTTCAAATGTGGGATTTAAAATTTTATCTATCTCTGCTTCATTCCCCTTCCCTCTTCATCTCATCCCCTTCTTCTTTCCTTTTAGATAATCATTAGTGGCTCAAGCTTTATTCTTGAAATTGTCCAAGTATGATTGATTTTGAAACATGGTTCAATACCTTTGAAGCTTATTGTTATGAGGCTTTGATTTTATCAATCCTCTAATAAGTCTTCATAAACCTTAGCCTAAGTTCAATCTTCAATCATCATTGATCATTTATTATGGAATTCATCTTCACCTCATCTCTTTTTTCTTTTTATTATGACTTAGATCTTGATCTTTGGTCTTTACTTGTGCTACATGTTTTAGGAGTTTGGTTTCTACCATGTCTCTAACATATATGGTATATACATTCCTATTGACCGGCCTCAAAATAGGTGTGACTTCTACATAAATCCACTTACGATTGCTTAACATAGCGCTAAATTTGTCCTGATTCAGAAAATGGTCATTCGTAGCCTAAACTTTATGTTTGTAAGCCCAAGTATGGTTGATTGGTTATCTTTAGTCCAATACCTGTGAAACTTGTTGTTAGGAGGCTTTGATTTTATTAATCCTCTAATGAGTTTTCATTATCCTTGGTCTAAGATCATCATTCAATCATCGTTGATCATACTTTGTGACTACTAACAATTAACTTACTAACCATTAATAATTAAGTTTACTGTATGCCTTTATCTTTATGTCTTTTATTTTATGATTTTATTTTTATGCACTTTTATCTTTAGCATTTATATTTCATGTTATTTGCCTTTTGCTCACTTGAGCATTTAGTTCATATCATTTTATCTTTGTTCACTTGAGCTTTTCTTTTTCTTTTTAAGACACTTAATAACCAACTTGAACATTAAAAGACATAAAGTTCTTTATGGACTATTGGTTACTATCCTTGGAATATTGGAGTTGTGGATCTCTTAGAGTTAGGATTAGAAGCCTTGGTACTTATAAACTCTGAGACCTTTGAACTTTGCTTACTTGTTATTATTCTACTTGTGTATTGGGGAATCTTCTCTGCGCAGATGTTATTCTGTTGGTCTTAAGTGATTTATATGACACATGACTCAATATTGAAGACTTTGCTATAGGTTTTAAAACCTTTGGGTTTCTTTGATACTTATTTGCTTGTGATTTATTTTCACATAAAGGATTGGTATGCTCTTGGTCTATTTGATACTTGTGGCCTTTATTCCAAATGATGAGAATTCTACATTGACTTTATAATGTCAAGTGATGACTTCTTGTTCGGTTAGACCTTTTCTTACCTTAACTTTTACTTTGTGAACATAGGATAGTCTCTTCATCTTCTCTCATTCTTCTTTAATTTTCAAAATCTCCTCTCTTTTTCAAAGGTTTTTTATTTTCTAACTTGAACCACTTTCATAAAAAAATTGGGCTTAGGTCCATGCATTTTCAAAAAAAAATTTCTTAATAAAGTTATCAAACAATCTTAATGAAGATATGACTACTTTCTCCAATACTTAAAAAAATACAAAAAAAACTCAAACTTTTTACCGTTTTGGATTTTCTCTTTTAAACCTTTTTCTTAAAATTAACCAACACACAAACTTTTTTTAAAAATTTTTTGAGAAGAACTACGAGTGTCCTGATCCCCTATTACACAAAAGATGGTACGTAGGAACAAAATATTTGCAACCGCGGAGGGTGAAGAAATTGTAAAAACCACTTCTTTTCTCATCTCCACCATCTATTTTGTAAATATTTTTTTATAGCCAAAATACACATATTTTCAAAGAGGTTCAGGTGGAGTATCGTATATGTTTAGGTGCTAATAACTTCCTTTTGCGTAACGAACCCCCATACCTTGATCTCTATTTTACTTTGGATTTATTCGCTCTTTTCTCATTCATTTGGATAAAATAAAAGTGTGGTGGCGACTTTCATTGATTTGCAAGTTAAGTCAATATAATAGCTTAGTCTTAACATTTCTACCACTACAGATGTGCCGTCCTGAAATTCGTATGTGCCGACACATAAAATAGAAAAACTGAAAGTTACATTATGTGTCAGTTTGTATGGATGCATGTGTCGGCCTAAGACCCACATAAGCTATAGGATTCATTTTTAGTTGCATGTGGCAGCCTGAAACATGTATGTGCCGACACATGCAAGAAAAATTTATTCAAAAAATTATTTTTCAAGGCTTTGGTCAATTTCAAAATAGTTTTTAATGATTCCTAAGACTTTTAATGCAAAGGGGTACCACATGACATATAGATACCGTCTAATATATAGAAATTCTAAGTTTTTCTAGATTTGACATCATACAAAACATCTAATGGTGAAGTTGCACTCATAGACAATATCTACAGTTTTGTTCAACATCTCCTAACTCCACAAGATCTTCACGCTCCTATCAAACCATGTTCGTCCAACTATCTTGAAAAGGGTAATCTCGACCATGAACATAAGAATGGATTAAAATATTATTGTGATCCATGATTTCTTTATCGCTAAGGTCCTGACCATGCACTTCCATAAAGGTCCTAATGAAACAACGAGTCTCCTGCTCATCACGGAAACTTATGGGAAAATTCGAATATGTAATAGGTTGAACGAAAGGATAGGGGGTAACATTTACACCCCTTACAAAAAGGCTCCCGTAATCACCCACCTACCCTCCTAAAAAGACACAGTAGTACACTTATCAAAAGAGACATTAGAGGATTCATCACCATCTTCTATGAAATCTTCACCAGAGCCAGAACTACTGCTAAGCATGATGATTCTTGGTTAGGTTTGTTAACCTCTATACGATCAATATTTTGCATATAAGGGTGTTCTATTTCGGTGGATGATGAAGAATTAACCCCACCAGGGATGTCTAGCACATTTGCAGGTACATTTTCTACATTGGCCATGACAAAGACAGAAAAATGAAAGTAGTAAAATGTGAGAAAAAGGGATAGGAATGGTACTTGAAAAAGAAGTGAATTGAAGAAGCAATTATAAATGCAAAATTCAAATGAGGAGGAGAAATGATGAAACTAAAGGTCACCAAAGCTCATGGACATAGGTCAAAGTTTGCAAGGAAAAAGAAACATCTCGGCTTGTATAGAGAGCGAAAGTTTGTTTGAAAGATTAAGATTACCTTTATATAGTAAAACATGACAACTAAATCAATGCTTCAGGAGGAAAGAAAATGGGAAGATGAAAAACAACAGCTAACATTCCCCTCGAAAATGAAAATGACACTCGAGCATCCGAGAGGGAAGTGTGACGCCCTATCCTAAAAATATAGGGCCACATGTAAGAAGGTCCTGCAAAATGTCCCAATGATGAGACTAAAATTTAATGTGTTTGTCTCCTAAGATTTTCATGTTGGCTTCTAGAACTTTCCCCTTCCAAGGGTAACATAGCCGACACAATTTCCTATAAGCCTTGGAGTCAACTGTTCAAGTCAGACCTCTCGACCTAGTAAAAAAGATGTCTAATTGGAATTTTGATACCATCTAACCATCCATCGTATATATACATCACCACACTTGAAATAAAAATATATAATTTTCACCATAATCTACTTTACACCTTTTTTGAATCAATAATTGAGTTGGTCATTAGAATGTTAACCTTACAAATTCACCACGCACTCCCACATATGGTACCTGTACCACTGAACTGAAAATTCACCTCATTAATTCAGCAATGATTATAATTCCCGAGCGGGACACAATTTCTCCAAAGATAAAGTCAAATTCTTACTGGGAGTGAAATTTCTAAGATTGGAGAAAGTGTACCTTTATCTTATATTAAAAGGAAATGAAATTTTTTGAGTCAATTTAGCTTTTCCAATGTGATCCAAGATCATCATCTCAATACCATTATGTGTCATTGATAGGAAGATTTCTATCAAAACTATGAATCTTCTATCAGTCATGGATGAGATTATCAAATTCGCTAAGGTGTGTTGTTGTGCATAGTCATAGCATATGTAGTTGTGATTAGGTCTTAGTGAATTGGATTTGGACCTAATTCATGTACAGAAAATGACATTACTTAGAAAACAATAATATGATGAAACCTAATGGGATTTGGCACCTCGTTAAAGTTTAATGAAAAATTCAATAACAAATTTACATAATTGAACAAAAACCTAAAGGTTTTATCATAAGTGAAAATGACATAACTGTTGAGAATCACCCGTTTGGAAAGTTATATATGCCACACCAACATAATCACCTAAGGTTTTATCATCCACACATACATAGTTGAGTCACTTTTCTATTGGATATTATTGTTTTCTTAGTTGTTTTGGTAGAAACAAACATAAATTGGGACCATTTTGTAGTAAGAAAAAGAAAGCCTACAAAACTGTGGTCCTAAGCAACATATTCTTGTAGAAAAGAACAACAAGTGCATGAGTGCTTTTTAAAATAATTGTCCTATTGCATGTACATGGAAAAGAGTGAAGCATATGATATTTTGTTTATGGAAAAGGTTGAGAAAAAATGATGTTGGGTTAGAGCATTATTCAACTTTCATTATAAATTAATGAAATGTACATATAAAGATAAAGATGGTGATAGTTATTCCTAACACAGACAAAAATTTTCATGTTTTAATTTCAAACAACTTCGAATTAAATTAATAAGTTTATATAATATACTCAAATTTCAATATATATGTACATTAAAATTCTGATAGTTGACTATCAAATATAAAAAATTATTTTATAATTAAATTCATCATTAAATTACAAATACACTTAAAATAAAATTCATTTTTAAAGATGGAAAGAATAGAAAACTAACTAAAAAATTTTGAAGTGCAGAAACATACATGTTATGTTTTGTATGTGTTGTGTTTGACCAAACTACTCATGAGACGATTATACACATTAGTTTGGTTTATCGATTCAATTTGGTTTTTAAACCAAAGCATAACATATTGATTTTTTTTTCCTCCGATTGGATATGGTTTGGATCTTCTATTTGTTCAGTTTTATATGATCCGCTTCCATTCCTAATCAATTCATAAAACTTAGTTATCCAAAAGATAATTATAACACACGAAAACTTAAAGTTACTTATAAAATATGCTGCCTATAAATTTTCAATTTTTTTTTTTTAAATTTTGTAGGAGTGGAGGTATAAATGTAGGTGTATGGGTTAAAATCTTCCAATTTATTTTTTTAGAATTTTTCAAACAATATTATTTTATATGTTGAAATCTATTGAAATATATGATTAAAATAATTTTTAAAATAGATTTTTAGTTAAAAATACATTGGCAAAAATGTTTTTTTTATAAACGCCGTTTTAGGGTTGCGATTGAAAAACTAATATTTTTTTAATTTATGATTTAGTTCATGCTAAAATATAAGTAAGGGATGACAATACGTAGGTTTGAACAAGATATTATATTACCCATCTCCGTATATGTGGTTTGAAAAAATTCTCATACTCAAGCTTATACTTATGTGGACATCAACTTTTGTAAATGTACTTGTACCTTATGGGTAACTAAGTACCCATAAATATACTTGTTTACTTGTATTTATAATAAAAATCGTCGATCAATTATAATTTATTATTGCTATGTTTGGATACTCGATGGAAAACCCACAAACATGCGTCTAGCCCAGAAGTTACGCTTTATAGCTTCTCTTTTTCACTATGGAATACTGACCAGTGGTTTTTCACAAGAATTTTACATTTATTTTAGTCATCATTTCTTTTAATTGACTGGTGTTTTATTCCATTTTACCGCATTTTATGCTTTGGTTTGGTATTTTAGTATTTTCAGGGATAAAAGAATGAAGCAGGACAAATCGGGACAGAAAAGTGCAGAATTCAGAAGTTCGTAAAGAAGTGCTTCAGGAGCCCTGACACGGGTGGCCGTGTCACCTGACACGGGCCGTGTCAGGGGGAGAATTTTGAAATAAGTGAAGATTGGAGTAAGGCAGAAGGCGACACGGGCGCTTGTGTCCCACAACACAGCCCGTGTCAAGTCAGCTGAAGCGTGCGTTTTTGGAGGAAGGATCACAGGCGCTGACATGGATGCCCATGTCACACGACACGGGCCGTGTCAATTCAGCTGGGCCAAGAGGTTAAAAGGAGCAGATCACAAACGCTGACACGGGCGCCTGTGTCCAGTGACACGACCCGTATCAGCTCAAGCACTGAAAATTCTTAAATTTGGGAATTTTTAGTGTTTTTGAACCCTGGAGGCTACTTTGGACTTTTGGAATCACCTAGGCAAAATGAGACTACTTAAACCTATTTTGTAGAAGAAAAAAAGGACTTTTGACGGGAGAATAATTTCATGATAGAATATTGAAGCTTATGCAAGTTGTGGGAGAACGAAGACCTTTCATGAGCGGAAGCAACCCCCAATGCAAGTTGTGTGTAATGTCTATCTTTATTTTTATTAAAATTTCCTTGAATATTATGTGCGGATAAACCCCCCAATGCTAGGGGTGTCTTTGATTTGCAATGTTAAGAATATTGATCTCTTTGTTTTATTCAACATAAAAGTTTGTATGTCTAAATTTGATTGTTTAGAAGGATTTATAGTTTTACCCTATGGGACCATAGGGTTTCACTGTTTTTAACACATTAGAACCAGACGATCGTGTTAAGATTTTCTAAATAATGATATTATAGATGTTTTCACCTAAGACTAGGGGAATCCTATGATAACCAGAATAGTTCTTATAATTACATGTTTAACCTCAAAACTAATTTGAATGGAAATTGAAATTAGGGTAGAAGTTAATGGTTTTTCACTAAGGATTTAGGGAAAGATAATCTTAATAATCGGTAATTCAGGTTGATGACCTTGTTAAAAAGATCAAAGAGTGAAGGTTATTTCATGGCAAATCATACACTCAACCCTAGCAACTTTTAACCAAACAGAAAAATTCAAATTTTACTTTCAGCCCTTTATTCTTTCGCAAAGATTTTTTCGAATCAACCCCTAAACTATTGTTTTTGTTTGATTAAATTAATAATAAAACTTTGTATTTCCTTTGCAATCCTCGAGATCATATTCGGGGTAAAACACATTATTACTACATCGGTGAAAATAATACACTTGCTATTTTTCTGATCAAATACCCTTCAAACACCTATCTAAACATGCACTATATCATATAAAGTTTTTAACAACATTTAAAAAAATTCAAAAATATTATTGTTGAGTTAAAAAATAAACAAACACTTTATAATTACTCGTGTCCATATATACTAAGGTACATATACACGTGTCCATACCCGCTTATTTTCTTGTATAATTACTCGTGTCCATGAACATATCCATTTTGTGGATTTTACCCTACCCGTTGTAACACCCCATTTTCAATTAAATTATTTTAATTGATTTATTTATGACTTTGAATGATTTATTTAAATATTATGTTGTTGTGGTTAAATGAATAAGAAGCTTATGTGTGTATCCTTGAGGCGGGAGTGTGGAGAGAGAGTTAATGTTGGTAGAATTATTTTAACAATTAAAATAATAGTAGTTTAATTGACTTATTAAATAAAATTGAGGAAACATAGAATTTAGGTTAAAAGTGAAGAGAAAAAAAGAATTAGAGGGAGGATGGAGTAAGAATAATTGTAAAGGAAGAGAGAATTATAATTGTAATTATAATACCCTAATTATATAAATTAAGAGGTAACATAGGTTTAGAGAGTTTTTGACAATACGTGAAATTGGTTTAGAAAGGAAAAAGAAGAAGGAAGTGTTATAACAAGATTTGGATCTATGTTTAAATCTTTATGTTTTGATGATAACAATGCATATATTTTATGAAGAACAATTTTAGTTCTAATGGTTTCAATGAGTGTGCAGATATTAGAATTCTGGATAGTCTTAATCAAGATATCATCATAATCACTTTATCACTCAAAAGAAGAACACTTGAGTTCGTTTCTCATGAAACATCAATAGCCCTGTTGAGTGCTGAATGTTCGAAAAGAAAAGAATCTCGATGAGTTTCTATGAAGAGCTCAAGCTTCAAAAGATCATAATCAAAGAGCCAAGAAGTCAAGATTCAAATATCAGCTCAGCATCAGAATCAAGAATGAAGATGCTCAGAAACAAATATATCAGAAATCAGAGCATAGTATTGAAGATCTCAAGATATCATAAACGAAGAACTCAGATATCATAAAGGAAAGAATTCAAGATCAAAAACCAAGATGTAGCTGACATAAGTTATTGCTTTCAGCTCAATTCAAAGATCAGAATTCAAGAGAAAAGAAAGAAAGAATTCAACGTCAAAATCATATGTATTAATATAAGCTTTTGCTTCGGAAATAATCAGACATACAGCTCCAAAAAGCTAATTATCAAAAATCAAGATCAGATCAAGACATATAGATCAGAAAATGTTTCACTCATAAAGAAGTTGTTCCTTAGATTAGTTGTTGCTTGTATATCTGAACACAATGTTCAAATATATGAAAGACTCTGACTCTACAACAAAAAAGTATCTTTTGGATCACTATCATTCTTCAATCAGAATAAATCCAGCAAGAAGAAAAAAATCAAGCTTAAAATTCAAAGACTTGAGAATCAGAAATTTTGTTGTCACAATATCTGATTTCAAGATCCAAACATCAGAAAACCTTTTGATATTAAATTCAGAAAAGATTTCGCCTACAACAAGAAGACTTATTTCTCAGATAAGTTGTTGCTTATATATCTGAAGACAAGAATCCACTAATGAACGATTTTAAAATGAAACATCTTCTCAATTAATTTTCATCTCTCAGATCAGATAAGATATGCGCCTTTAAGACTAGTTCTAAGATCAGAACTCATGCTTCGTGTTTCAGAAAAGTTGTTGCTACTATTTCATGAAGACAAGTCATGGTTCTTACAACTATAGTGTTCCTATGCTACAACAACAAAGTAGTTTATGAACTACTCATCTGTTATTCATCAGAAGAATGAAGATAAAGTAATTGACCTCTTCTAAGCTTAGTACTTCAGAATCAGAAGTACATCATCAGAAGATAAAGATCAAGAAACTTAGTCAAGAATAAAATACAAACAATACACCATAAATTCTACTATGATAATATTGGTTGTACTATTCACAAAAGTTGTCTCCCATGATCTCATGCTAACAACTACAAGTAGCAGACTAAGGAAAGTGATGTTTCGTACTATTCCATAGCTCTCTTGAATCTATCTATTGGAAGGAGAAAGGACTTTTCTACCCTTACAATGACTCTTTTTGAAGGCTATATAAGAAGATCAATGGACTAATTGGAGATTGACGAAGTCATTGATATTGACGATGATGAATTTCATAGCTACAAAGAATGAGAGATAAAAAGAAGATATGAAAAGAAAGAAGAAGAAGAAGAAGAAGACGAAGAAGAAGAAGAAGAAGACTATAATATGTTGCGCTCAGACTTAAGTTATATTCATCTGTGTAGAATTATTTAAAATTAAGGAGTTGTTGCTCATATATTGCTAAACACTTTATGTTTTACTATGTACTTAAACTAGGAGTAATCTGCTTGATAAGAAGCACTCTTGTAATCTCCAGAAACAATTCTTTCTATAATTGGTGTTTCCTTAAGTGGTCGAGTGAAGACTTGTATACATGAGAAGACTTTGACAAATGTTTTTTATAGATGAAATCCTTTATAAGGGACCAGGTAGGTCAGAATCCTTGAGGGGTCAGTGGTTGTTACATCTCTTAGGGAACCTGGTAGGTCAAAATTATTAAGGAATCATTAACTATATGGTCATTGTTGTTATTAGTCACCAGCGAGAAGCCCGTGCATATGTAATTTATTGAGATTAGTAGATTAAGTCTTTATCCAAGGAAAAATCATTTGAGGAGGGTGGATAAGATGTAGCCTTGTTGAAGGTGAACTTGGATAAACTTAATGTGTCTCTTTATATTTCTAGCATTCTATATTCTTTCATAGTTTTATCAAATAGTTTCTTAAAAAGGAAAAAGTTTTGAAAACCCAATTTAAACCCCCTCTTTCTTGTATTTTACTATACCTCCAATTAGTATCAGAGTCCATCTCTGTTACTGATTTTTGAATCAAACACTTAACCGTGTAGAGAGATCCTTAAGAGAAAAACTATGAATGTTGTAAACATAAATGAAAGACATGGGATCAATTCTAAGAATTCAGTTTATCACTAAAAGGCATCATGGATCTTAAAGAAAGATGAGAAATATGAAGAACAAATGCATCTAAAGAAATTCTTTCAACCTCCAGCTGAGAAGATCATGAAAAGAAATCATCATAGGCTTGTAGAAGAAATGAAGATTGCGCATATAAACATATCTCTAGATAGATCAACTCTAGAAGGAAAAGCTTCTAGTTACAGAAGCGCACATGTCTTAGTCAAAGGCCACCAATCAAGAAGTCAAGATCATAAGTTCCTTGGTGCTAGAAAAAGACATGGAATTGGAACATTGCACATGGCAATACTGAATTTGATCAAAATGGCAAAGTACTTCATGGTAGAATATGAATACATCTTTGATCAATAGAATCTCTATCACCAGGTTCAGAAGCTAAGTAAAGAAGTCATTATAGAAGGATAAGAAGATCAGAAAACCATGGTTAGAAGATGTGTTCATCCATCAAAAAATATACTCAAGAGAACCTCAGAAGAAAGTCAGTTTGTTCATTTGGAAGGAAACAAAGTCATCTTCATATCTAAATAAAATTCTGAAAAAGGACAATTCTGAAGAAGAAAAGTTCCTCTAGAAGCCGCGTAAAGGAATTAATTCTATTGAACAAATAGTTTAACACCCTATATCCCCCGGTGAATATTTAATTTAAATCAGAGTAAAATTTTATTTTTAAAATAAATTCCACAAATATTTAGGATGTCACACTTACTCAACAATATATAACCTGCTCATAATCATATAGGATACATAACACCTTTCAAATAAACCCACAAACATAGTAGTCTTAAAAATCAACTTCATTAAGCAGCGGTAAAATAAACTCATACTTGTTATTCAAAATCAACTTCATCCAACATAATTTATTATTGATTCAAACAATCAAGAGTTCATAATACTCCATAACAATCACCAAAACAACAAAATTTAATAAAGCATTTATCTCCCAATCTGGTGTTATGTATCAGAGCACAATGTCGACTCAAATATGAAAGGAAGAGCAACCTCTTCCAAACTTCGCAGCCTTGAACTACTTCTAACTATCTGCACAATAGCGTATAAAGCATCATATCAACAAAAGAGTGAGATATCATAAAAATATAAATAAAATATAATAATGAATATATAGTAAATATACATGCATATGTATCCATTCCACATCTCACACCTTAACAACATCAATCAATGATTATGTCACACATAGACTATCACATGAAACATCTATCATTATAACAATAATGTAATGCACTGAGACAGACTCATTTACTCGAATGCATGTGGTACCATTTGCGTACATTTAGTTCACACTACTCCTGATCCCCACTATAGGACTAGAGCATTCACAAAAGTCATGAACAATTTGGTTCACACTACTCTCGATCCCCACTATAGGACCAAAGTCTACAACAACAAGGTATGAGCTCTCACCATGAATGCATGCAACATCAACATGCAATAACAAAAATGTATTGATATTCATATCCATCAATACAACATTCCATTAGAGGCCACCATTAACTCATACATGCATTATGCAATCTTCATCCATCATGCAACATCAAACAACATCATCATACATCAATTCCACATAATCATGTTAAACATACAAGACTAATTTCATAAAAAAAGGAAATAAACCCCAGGAATTAATTACTCACTGTATTTGAAATTATTTTTACATGATAGACAATATTTTCAGCTACTTGTAGGTCCAAACAGCACGTCAAACGGACACCAGAGTCAAAAGTTATAAATTTTACAAGTTTTGAAAAAATTGTTGTCAGCTTCAAGAAATCGGTTTCCTCAATACTGGAAACCAATTTCCACACTACCAGTAGCTATTTTTAACAATTATTGATCAGGAAATCAGTTTCTCTAAACTTGGAAACCGGTTTCTGCTTCACAGTGTCAGAATTTGCTATTTTTTAGCATACATATCACTATTCTTCTTAACCCCAAACCACAACCAATTCTTGTAATCTAATTCCAGTACTTTGACACACCATTCATACAACATATTCAATCAGTAGTAACATCAATTTTATGAGTTCAATTTCAATTACCTCAAGAATTTCATCACATTGATTCACACATACAAAAGAATCAATTTCATTACAAACACAACAACAACCAGTATTCCCACATACCCAATCATTTTATCATCCCTTAGAAAGTTAGAACCCCACCCTTACATTCGAAAGTGGTTTCTATTGTCCTAGCTTCTTCTCCCCACATGTGCTCTTTCTCTGTTCTCTCGCTTCTACGATCGATAAAATCAAAAGACACTCTTCTTTTCCCTTTTTTTACTTATCTAACCCTTAGACCCCTAATATAATTATTTCCATTATGCCATTCCTTCCTCATAATGCTAAAATAATTATTTAATTATAAAAATTAAAATTATCACTATAACTATAATTACTTGTAATATAATATAAAATGTTATATATTATTCTCTGTCCACCCCTATTACCACAAACTTAGTCATACACCCCTAACCTTAATTATTTAAAAATTCTAAGGTAATCACCCTTCGCTAAGGCACAACGACATATCTCAACTTTCAACAAGCCACTCAAAACACCACATTACATAATCAATTAATAAAAATTAATTAAATGAAAAAGGACGTGTTACAACTCTCCCCCACTTAGAATATTTTTGTTCTTGAAAATTACCTGACGCAAACAACTCTGGGTGCGACTCTCTCATCTTGTTCTCCAATTCCCATGTCACATTCTCTCCAACGGCTCATCCCCAAACTACATTCACAAGTGAAATTTCCTTTCCCCTCAGCTTCTATATTTCTCGATCCTTGATCCTCACAGGTACGATTTCAATAGTAAGATTATCCTGCACTTGCACACCATCCATCAAAAATATACTTTCGGAGTTTCGACACATGGAACACAATATGCAAATTCGACAGACTAGGTGGCAATGTCACTCTATAAGCAACTTTCCCCATTTTGTCTGAAATCTGATACAGACCAATAAACTGAGGAGTAATCTTCTTGGATTTCAACGCGTATCCAACACCGGTCACCGGTGTAACTTTCAAGAATCCATGGTATCCTTCTTGAAACTCAAGATGCTCCATTCTTTTGTCATGGTAACTCTTCTTCCTACTCTGTGAAGATTTCATCTTATCTCGAATTAACTTCACTTTTTTGTAGTCTACCGAACAATTTCAGGTTCAAGTACTACCCTCTCTCCAGACTCATACCAACACAAAGGTGTTTTGCACCTCCGACCATACAATGCTTCAAAAGGTACCATTACAATGCTAGAATGAAAACTATTATTATAGGTGAACTCGATCAGTGGAAGATAAATATCCCACGTGCCTTCCTGCTCAAGATTACAAGCTCTCAACAAATCCTCTAATGACTGAATAGTTCTCTCTATCTAGACATCTGTCTGTAGATAATACACATAACTCAATCTCATCTTAGAGCTTAACATATCCTAGAAACTCTTCCAAAATTCATAAGTAAATCTTGGATCTCTATCGAATGCAATACTTGACGGAACCCTATGAAGTTTCACAATCACCCAGATATAAATCTCTGCCAACTTCGGTACTGAAAAGTTGATATTAATCGGAATGAAAATATATGATTTAGTTAGCCAATCAATAATCACCCAAATCGTACCATTCCCTTTTGGGGTACTCGGCAGCCCCGTCACAAAATCCATAGATATATTTGTTGTACCCCAATTTTTGCCCCTAAGATCCCTTTATCATACCATGTTGATTCAATCACAACAAGATCACATTAGGGCTTTTGGTTTTCTCCCTATCTTTAGTTTTGCTCTTTGAGGAATCACCAAGCACCTTGACTTGTTTTCTTTTGTGATCATGAATATTTTGTTTTATTTTTTCCTTTGAATTAATAAAATGCAATGTTGGTTTGTCTTGCTTGTTACTAATGTAGGTAAAGACAATGAGGCTTAGCAAGTTGCTTTATGGGTTCATAAGATTATTTCCATGTCCTAGTCAATAAAGCTTGAGAGTTTATAACCTCACCATTGGGGTTGTTTTGGAAGAAATGGCATGGCAAGGTTATTTTGGTTCACCATATTTCAAGATTATCAAATTTGGTTCAAAAGTACAAGGGGTTGATTGGAGAAGTTGTCATGTTTGGACAAGGCTTTGTTCCCATTGGTCACAAGTGCATATTTCTCTCAATTCTCAAGATATGAAAGTGGTTTTGGTAACTATGAGTTCTCATTTTCATCCTCAACAACTTCTATATACAAAAAAATTGTGTTGGTACAAGAAATTTGTTCAAAGTTATCAAGGTTCCTCAAAGCATTTTCTTGATCTAGGAGCTAGGGTTTTGAACTTCAAAGAAGCATATCTTGCTCATCTTTTGGTATTTTTGAGTGATTCCAAATACATCCTTCTCTTCAAAGGTTTCTCAACAAATCACTTCAAAAGTTTCAAGGAGTTTTCATGTGGAAGAAGCTTGATGATGAAGAAAGATTACAAGTCCTCCAGATGAACCCCCAATTTCTCATGTTTGACTTCAAATGATCATAACTTGGTCAATTTTTATCACATTGATCCCACTCTTTTTCGAAAATGATCTTGAATATGTGAAATTTATGCCTTCTTTTATGTGCAAAGTGATAAAATGGATGGAAGATTCCCTAAGGATACAAAATATTATAGGTCATTTCACGATTTTTTGCCAACTTCAACAAATCATAACTCTCTCAATTTTTGGAGATTTTGAATGGTTAAAGTTTCAAAATTTCATTCAAAGGGTCTATTTCATGCCATCGTTTTTGGTGAAGATCAAATTCCAAGTGGAAGGCCATGTTTTGATGCAAAACATTATAGGTCACTTTTGAAGAAAATTTTGAAATATTTCTAAGTATGGAAAGTCAACCCTTTTTCTCCAACTTCGACTCAATGCAACTTCTTGTTCAAACATCCAATTGATCTCATTCCTTGCACATTGAAAATCTTATGACTTCATCTTTCAAATGCTTCAAGAATCACATCACAAGGTGCCATACATCGTCGGCACCATGGTTATGAAAGTGGCATCATGAAATGGAAATTCCAAGTTTATTTGAAAATCAATTTAAATCCAAGAAAGAAGCCAAACAAGGGCCATAACAAGAAACGACCCTTAAACCATCCAATTTTCTACGTTTTGAGCCATGTGAAATCACACTTTTCACATTTAGCAGGTCCACACGATTTCACTCATTTTGCCTCCAATTCACACGCTTGAGCCTTGCATCATAATCAACTATAAATAAGGATCATCCCTCACTCTTTTTTTCAAGCTTTTGATAGCCAATTGACCCCTGTTCAGATCCCACACGAACTCTGAATTTGAAATTCCGATTTCTTACATTCTCACCTTAAAACATCAAAAGCCCCATTCAGTTAGCTTCATTGAACTTCTCTGAAGCAAACCATACGGTTACTTCAAGAATTGTGACCAATATTGATCTGTGGAAGTTCAGTTTCAGAGAAATTTCTCACTACTTCGTTCAGGTAGATTTCTTGGCCAAATTGATTCAAATAAAAGACTAACCCTCTCCTTGTGTTCTTCTGATCCTCGTGCTCTTTATAGTTTGCAAATTCATTGAGAATTGAGCAAGATATCCTAGATTTTCGTGCTCGTTATTTTTTCTGGTTTTTTTTTCAAACACAACCTTGCATAATTTATATAAATTTGATGCGATGGTACCATTATAATCGTCTTGAAGAGACGAATATAATGGTACCGGTCTGGTTTGCTAATTTTACAGTTTGGAAAATTCAATTTGGGGATGGCTGGAGGTTGAACACGATGACATGTTCGTCTTCAACCAATGACATGAAGCCACATTATTTTTTGAAATGGATACAATATGCTTGCCTTACCATGCGCGTACCTCAGGAGCCCTTGGATCTAATTACTTTTATGAGTCAGACTACATCCAATGCGCCGCATTTTAAGTTGTTTTAATTTAAAAGTGTTGGATCCGGTGTGATATTTAATAATGACCATGATATACACAGCGCGCCAGATCCCTTGGACTTGATTACTAACGCGTTTTGAATCTCATCCAATGGTCCATATATTTTTGACTTTATTTTTCTTTTCTGATTTTTATATTTAATTGTTTTAAATTTCAAAATATCATAGAAAATTCATTTTTAGTCAAAAAAATATGAAAAAATTATGAAAAATATTTTTGATTATTCTCTTTCTGATTTTTATTTTTTCACAATTTAATTTTGTGTTTTGGTATTTTTTATAAATTTTCACTTTATTTGAATTGTTTTAAATGTTTAAAAATACTTTTATACATTTTTAAATTCTGAAAAAATTATGGAATGATCCAATGACATTGTGACAAATAGTGGTGACCTCATTTTATTTTTGTTTCTGACTTTGTTATTTTTTTAATCATTTTTGGTTTATTTTACTCATTTCTTTTAATTTTAAAAATAGTTTCTGACTTTAAAAAATTACCAAAATTTTTATAAAAATATTTGAGCCCTTTTTTTATTCTTCTTTGGTCTTACTTTTTATTTCTTGATTAATTTGAACATGGTTGCTATTTTTATCCCTTATTTCTATTTTAAAACCCTTTAAATGTATATACTAAATGCAATATTATTTTGTGATTATTTTCTGGTTGATCTTGGGTTAAATCTTTGATCATGGACTTTATTAACCTCATTGGATCCATGGTGTTGAGTCTAACTCCACAAAAATGGATGAATGATTTTAATAATAGTTTGATTAAAATTTAATTCAAATGTGGTTTGTATATTCTTCCACGCCCTTCTCCATCTCATCCCTTTCTTATTGCACTAAGTGTTATTGTAGCATGATCTCTATATCATGTCTCAAAACAAATGGTGCATAGATTGCTATTGACCGGCCTCAAAATAGGTGCGACTTCTATATAAGTCCACTTACGATTGCTTAACATAGCGCTAAATTTTTTCTTGATTCGAATAAATGATCATTCGTGGCCCAAACCAATGTTTGCAAGCCCAAGTATGTTAATTTGATCTCTTTGATCCAATAACCTTGAGATTCATTGTGTGGAGGCTTTGGTTCTACCAATCCTCTAATGGATCTAGAACACTTTTGGTCAACGCGGATCACTTAAATATCATTGATCATTAAATGGAACTTGTGAAGATTCCAAATGGCTGATATACTTGACAAAAAGCAAATGCAACTTGTTGTGTGGAGGTTTGGTTCTACCAATCCTCTAATGAGTTCCAAATGCAAGTTTTAAGATGATCATCCAACTAACCACTAATCACTAATAATTGGCTTTGTTTTTTTTGTTTTTACTTTATGCCCTTTTAACTTTTTATGCTTTATGCACCATTTACTTTTAGCATTTACATTTCATGCTATCTTCGTCTTTTCTCACTTGAGCCTTTTCTTTTCTCTTCTAAGACACCTAATAATCAACATAAACCATAAAAAAATTTAATGGTACTTGAACTATTTGGTTACTATCCTTGGAATTATGGAGTATTGGACTTCTTAGACTTAGGATTAGAAACCTTGGCATATGTTGGAGACCTTGTGACCTTAATTGATATTTTGTTTGGAGTTCTTGAGGTTTACCTCAAGGCATTGGGTTGTTTATTTGTTTTTTGTGCAAGTTATTATGGTTACATACTTTATTTGTAATCTGGAATTCACCCGTATACAGTCGTTACTCTGCCCAATTTTTTGTGAAGACTTAATACATTTGAAGTTTGGTTGCCTCAAGAGGTCTAGTATATTTGCTTGCTTGGTTTCAATCCAAATAATGATAATTCTACCTTGGCTCATAATGTTAAGTATTGGCTTTTTGTCGGTTAGATGGTTCTTATCCCTAGCTTTTGCCTCATGTCTTTAGGATAGTCTCTTCTTCTTCTCCCATTTTCTTTAATTTCAAAAATCTTCTCCCTCCTTTTGAAAACTCTTCTTGTTTTTTTAACTTGAACCACTTTCATAATAAACTTGGATTTAGGTCCATGCATTTTCAAAAACATTTTTCATAAATAAACTTCAATCAACTTAACAATACCTTGGCATTTTTTGTGAGAAGACTAAAAGTCAATCAATCTCATTTCAAACCATTTTGCCACTTTGGCTCTTTTATTTTTAAACTTTTCTCAAAAAGATTAGACTCTTGTCAATCCTTGTAGTGATGTAAATAACTATACTTCTACAATATATAGTAAAGAGGGGTATTTTCCACTTGGGTGTTGAGTTAGGCATTGTTGATTTTAAAATCTAAGCCATATCCTCCACTTTGAGATGATGCAAATTCTCCTTTCTCATGATTGTGGGTAGTAAGTATGTTTTCCACACGGACAATGACAACGATGTCTTATCTCATAAAATTAACCAACACACTTGTGTTTTAAAATTTTTAAAGAGGAATTATGTGTACCCTGATCCCATATTGCATGGAAGGTGGTATGTAGGCACTAAAGGTTTGCAACCGCGGCGGGTGAAAAAATCATAAAAAATATATTTCTTTTCTCACCTCCACCATCTATTTTTATACAACATTTTTTATAGACAAGATGTACAGATCTTACAAAGAGGTTCCTGCGGAGTACCGTAGGTGTTTAGGGTGCTAATACCTTCCCTTTGCATAACCAACCCCCTTACCTTGAATCTTTCCCCCTCTTTTTTGGGTTATTCGCTCTTTTCCCATTCCTTTGGAAACAATAAAGCGCGGTGGCGATTTTTTTATTTTTGATCTGTATAAGTCTAGTCAATCCAATGGCTTAGTCTAAAACATTTCTACTGCTACAATATTATACCACTTCCATTCTAGCACATCTAACGATTTCAACAATCCCACAAATTTCTGATGTTCGACCTTCGAGTTCTGACAAGTCAAGCTCGCATACATAAACCTTTCCACATCCTATTTCAATCCGGACCACCAAAATAACTTTTTCAAGTCTTGATACATCTTAGTTGCACCTGGATGGATACTCAGATTTATTCTATGACTTTCCTCCATAATCCTCTTTTTCATCTTGGAGTCATCAGGAATCAAATTATATCCTAGACTCTCAACATACCATGCACGTCCACTTTAAAATCACTATCTTCAAATTGATTATCTCCGACCATCAAATCTATGAGTTTTACATCCAATTTATGAGGCTCTTTAATATTATTCAAGAAATCACTATTAATCTTCAACATACCCAACATCACACTCTGTGGTGTAAACTCGCGAACTAAACTCCTATCTCTGAACTATTCAATCAATTCTAATTCTCTAACCATCATAGATGACATATGTAATGATTTATGACTTCAAGCATCGCCATAATGTTAGCTTTACCCAGATGATAGTTTAAGCTAAATCATAGTCCTTTAATATTTCTAGCCATATTAGTTTCCTCATTTTCAATTCCTTCTGGTCAAACAAATACTGAAACCTAGTGATATTATAGTCTGAGCCTTTGACAGTTCAAAGAGAATGGTACACGGAGAGGTGGATCTTCCGATTAAGGTAGGTTCGCAGGTCTTTGAATTTTATTTCTAGGTAATGGAGATTCAACCATATTATTCTTGCTTACTAGGACGCCCCTGGATCCATGGGGCAGGCGCTGTTACTTCAACCTTACACTAAAAGCTGAAGTATCCCATGCAGGGAAATGTTGTTATTGTTTGTGGCGAAGAAGAGTATATGGTGAGTCACTTGAACTCATTTCAGTATGTAGAGATGGACGGAGGATTCATCGAGACTCCCTGTCATAATTTTGAAGTAATATCTCCTACCACTACTGAAGATGTTTCTGCTATTCCCAAATTTACCAAGGTTCTGCCCAGAATGGATTCGTTGAAGGATGCTAAAGCTGCTGCAGAAGAAGGTGGTTGTACTATTTGGGGTCAGCTTCCTAACATTCCCTATAAATCTGATAAATTTTGTTTGGGTTTCACTGCAGAGGGTCAGAGGGTTGTTCATCGCGCTCGTGCTGGAAGACCATCATTTTGCATCAGCAACAACAGAGTCAATGCTATAGAAGATGCTGACAGTGATTATGACCTTGACAGTTGGATCTTTCCCACCATCAGTAACAAGCTCAGCAATTGGAAGACCAAAGAAATCATCTCAATCTCCTTTAGTCAGGAGTAATAGCTACTTTCTATTTTATTACTTACAAAATTTTGGTTATGTAAACTTTAAACAATGACTTTAAGCCTTGTGCCTTACCCGGGGCACAATGGTCCATTTGTTAAGGGTTTCCATTTCATAAATATATTTTCATTTAATAAAGCATTGGAGGTTTTGCATTCAAATTTTGTGCTCTTTACCTTTCTTTTATTTTTATCACTGTTAAATAGCTATGTGTTTTTTTATACACCCATACAATAAATTACAGATCCACATCCACTATGGATCCCGTTGATAATGATTCTGCTATTGCCACTTATGATTTTGAAAATCTAATCTACCAAGCCAAGGACGAAGGTGAGGAAGATTGTAAAATATCTGGAGAGCTTTCCAGACTGTTAGTGCAAGAGGAAAAGGCTATACAACAACATGAAGAGCTAGTTGAGGTTATAATCTTGGGTACTGAAGCATACAGGAAAGAAGTCAAGATAGGTACCAACCTAGAAGACAATATCAAGAACAGGTTAATCCAGATATTGCATGAATATGTTGAGATCTTTGCTTGGTCATACGAGGACATGCCAAGGCTCGATACTGATATTGTGGTTCACCATCTACCAATGAAAGAGGGTTGTTCTCCAATAAAGCAAAAAGTTTGTCGCATGCATCCCAAGATGTCAGAGAAGATCAAGGTTGGGGTTATGAAGCAATTCAATGAAGGTTTCTTGGCTGTTACATCATATCCTCAATGGGTTGCAAATGTGGTCTCGGTACCAAAGAAAGATGGAAAGGTACATATGTGTGTAGACTTTAGTGATTTGAATAGGGCGAGCTCCAAGGATGACTTTTCGCTTCCACATATTGATGTTCTGGTTGACAAGACCGCTCAACACAAGGTATTCTCCTTCATGGATGGTTTCTCAAGGTACAATCATATCAAGATGGCGTCCTAAGGCATGGAGAAGACAACTTTTGAAACATAGTGGGGTAATTTCTGCTACAAGGTAATGCCTTTTGGGTTGAAGAATATCGGCGCCACATATCATCGTGCCATGGTAGCTTTATTCCATGATATGATCCATCACAAAATAGAGGTCTACATGGACGACATGATAGCCAGATCTCAGAATGAATAAGAACATCTTGACCATTTACACAAGCTGTTTGAAAGGTTTAAAAAGTACAAGTTGAGTTTGAATCCGAACAAGTGTACCTTTGGGATGAGGTCTAGTAAACTAATAGGTTTTTTTGTCAGTGGTATAGGTATCAAAGTTGATCTCGCTAAGGTTAAAGCTATTCAAGAAATGCATGCTCCCCGTATTGAGAAAGAAGTCAGAGGTTTCTTGGGATCACTGAATTACATTGCTTGATTCATTTCTCATTTGACTGCTACTTGTGAGCCAATCTTCAAGCTGTTGAAGAAATATCAGGTAGCAAAGTGGAACGACGACTGTTAGATAGCCTTTGATAAGATCAAGGAGTACCTATAAGAACCTCCAATTCTGATGCCACCAGTTGAAGGAAGCCTCTGATTATGTAGCTAACAGTGCTAGAGAACTCAATGGGGTGTGTATTGGGCCAACATGACGAGTCTGGTCGAAAAAAGCATGCAATATACTACCTTAGCAAAAACTTTACCGACTATGAAACCAGATACTCACTGCTCGAGAAAATTTCTACGCTTTGGCATGGGCTGCTCGCTGACTAAGACAATATATGTTGACTCACACTACCTTATTGATATCTAAAATGGATCCTATCAAATACATATTCGAGAAGCCCGCTCTCTCCAGAAGAATAGCAAGATGGAAAATGGTCTTGAAAAAATATGACATCCAGTACACCACTCAAAAAGCAATCAAAGGAAGTGTATTGGCTGATCATTTGGCTCATCAAGCTGTAGACGACTACCAGTCAATAAATTTTGAGTTCCCAGACGAGAACATTATGCTAGTCATAAATTGTGAAGAACCTGGACCGAAGGAAGAACCTGAGCCAGGATCCCGATGGACTACTGGTGATCGGTGGGAATGAGAACTGACTGTTTTGGAATGCTGGTTCGCATTTGCGTTTGTTTTTGCAAAATGTCGCAGTAAGCAAGAGTCGCCACCGTCTTTTATTTTATCCAACAAGGAAAGGACAAAAGCACAGAAAAATTCCTTTTCGAGATGTTTCTCAGGTTCGGGAGGTAGATTATAGAAAGGGAAGGTGTTAGCACCCTTTCTATCCATGGTTATCCACGGGCTCTTAGGTACTTTCTCATTATGTTTTCAAAAGTTTGCTTTTCTTTGTGTTTGTGGGTTTGAAAAGTGTTTTGTTTTTGAAGAGAGTGTAAGCGCAAAAAGTTTTGTTTTTGTTTTTAAAAGGAGCAAGTACTTAAGAACATTTACCTACTCAAAAAGGAATTAATCTGTACAAGTGTCCTTTAGACAACGCTATCCCACTATTGAGGAGTAGGAAGCATCGCTGTTGGAGTTTTTGGGTCAATTCGATTAAGGGACATGTGGTCACTAAAGCAATGTTAGGATGCCTTAGCGGTAACCCTAATGTCTTAGATCATTTTATCTGAGGCAACCGTTTTGAGGCAACTTATGATCTTTGGACAAGAGGGCGACCTCTAAAACCTTCTATACTCAATGACCACGTTCGAGGAAACCAAGTGAGGCGTACCCTAGGAGTGGCATGTGCAAGTGTGTCAATTTTCAGTTATATTATCTTTGCATGTCATGGTGAGCTACTGTTGATTTTAAGTTAAGATAGATCTTGTCATGCATAGCCTATTATTCAAACATCTAACAGTTAATGGTTGCGGAAATTAAATTGCGAGAAAATAAAGCTAAGCTATTACAAGGCGTCGGGTATTTACATCGCCAAAAACAAACCCTTGAAAATTAAATTGCGATAAATAAATAAGAGCGATAAATAAAAGTCCTAAGTTAAAACTATTACATCCTCGGAGCAATTACAATTATATGGATCAAAGATAATTCGCGCGAGAAAAAATTGAATCAGAATTTCCTTTAGGGTTTTGACCCTTTTTATTTAAAGAAAGCTTATTTTTTGTTCTTTTTTGAATTAAAGATTAAGTCTAAATTAATAATGGAATTAATTAATTAAAAGAAAATATTTTTGAGTTTTTTATTTTAATTAAGGAAATAAAATTAGAAAGGTAAAAATATATCAAAACCCTAATTCTAAATCAATTTTAATTTATTGCAAAATATATTATCATTAAACCTAATTTAAAACTAAATTAACTGGTTAATTTTTATTTACAAAAATAAATAATGAAATTAATAAATATTATTTTTTGGTGTTTTCTGATTTTATAAAAAAGTTAGTTTGTTAATTAATTTGTTAGTTTTTAATAATAATAATAATAAAAAAGATAAAGAAATATGAAAATAAAATAAAAACATAAGCAAACTTTGGGGGGTGCTCGGCCTGAAGAAGGTGTTTGAGTTGCAATTTCCAGGCCCAAACACAAGCAGCCTCGTTTGACTTTCTGAATAGCCCACATGCTTGTTGACTCTGGCCTATGGTAGTCCTTCCATCTAGACCATTGGATCTGTTTTGCAAGCCACGTAGCCTTCCAGATCTGCAAGCGCATAGTGGTCCACTCTTTGAACGCCACATGGGAATACCTGAAGAAGAAAAATAAACAAGGTTTTGGGGGACCTGGGATTCGAACCCAGGTCCCAAGGGACTGGTTGAAGGTGCCTACGAGACTGCACGTACGGGGCGTTCGATCTGGATATGACATACTCCGATCTATAATTCTGCAAGGAAGTTTGTTAGAAACACAAAATATATGACCTGGGTATCGAACCCAGGTCCTTTTTGCTGCAACGCCTCTTCCTCACCAACCTAGTTGAAATATATTTATTGGTACAAACGAATCTGCAATGTTATATTAGAAACAAAAACACAGTATTTAATTTAAATATCGAATCTGCATGCTCAGTTGCCCCCTATGGTGTTAACCCATAAAAAACGAGTTATAGTTGTGCAAATCGAAGGTAAGCTCAGATCGTGCCTTCTTACTCACATGTAACACACTCAAACACACATGAATATTAGCAGCAATATGTATATATGTTCAACATGAATTTAAATCACACTTAAAAGTTTGAGATCAAAGGAAAAATTACCCACAGGGGGGTTGTATGAGGGATGCTTCACGATTCAAATATTAGTCTGGATAGAGACTACGCGCAAAACCGGCTTTTAGTGTGACAATCTTTGGCAACTTTATGGAATCTCGTGGGGCAGGCAGTGTTTTCTTCTAAGGCAACCCCCGTGCATTTTTTTCGTCCTTTTTTCTTTGTGAGCATGAGGTTTATATAGACGAAGGAATTTAGGTCAATATTTGTGTATCAAATCTTGGCCCATTATGATGAAGAGATTTTATTTGATTTCTTCATAAAGACTTGCTATATTTGATTCAATCACGTGCCAATCTGCTTTTATGCGTTACTGCCATCCTGTTATGAGCTGTTTGGGCCTCCAACATGATGAAAATCGAAAGCTGACTTGCCCTTTGTAGATCCACTTCCCTTCTAATTTACTCTCTTCGATAGCTCTAAACTCCACTTAGAATTAATCCAGCTTCGATGTCACATCCCCTTCGATTGAGACTCCTTCTGCTTCGACTGCACGTTTGCAAGGAAAACATGCCATTTTGAACTTGGGGTGGACCTTTTGAATGTTCTTCGAATGAGTCATTTACATGTTCTTCGAATGAGCCTCTTGCCTGGTGTGCTGGCAAGTTGAGGGGCCTTTTCCTTTGTGAATCGAAACAAACTTGTAGGAGATTCTTGCCTCGTGAGTCGAAGGTAAGCCTGAAGTAGTTAATGCATAGTCGAAGCATTGTGAAATTGACTTGATCGAAGGGGGTCCAGCGCTCAATCGAAGACTTGCGAACCAAAGCTTGATCGAAGGGTTCCAAACACCTAATCGAAGCTTACTAATCAAAGCCCGATCGAAGAGTGCCAAATTCCCAATTGAAGACTGGTGAGTCAATCCTATATCGAAAGATTTTAGATACCCAATCGAAGACTTTCCCCAGATGCCAATCGAAAGACACCTTGTTCATCTTCAAAAAACTTTATTTTCGTTAGGCAAGTGTTTGTAACCAACCATGTAAGGGAAGACCTTTGAAAACATGAGAGGGCAAATTTTGGGGTACAACAACTGCCTCTGTTCAATCTTCTTAAACCTGAGGATGTAGATTGGCTTGCGTGCCTTTCGTTATCCGAAGGTGGAAGATGATTGAACACTAGAGTGCCCAGAAATTTGCACTCGCATGGTGTAGTATCAGCATTATGATGTCGGGAATAGGCTTACAGATGCCATTTGGAGATTGTTGGTAGGTGTCTTGAGAGAAATATAATTTTAGGAGCTCCAGTTGTCCGTTACTCTACTGGGGAATTAACTCTGGAGGTGAACTGCATATCTGGTCAGTGTATAGGCTACATCACGACCTACTGGGGAAAGGTGAAACTGATCGTGTTTGATCAGGTCCAGGTCTTACAGTATTGTGGACTGCTTTCTAGAGATAAGAGAAAAGAAACTTGGATGGTAAGGTTATGAGAAGGAACCTGGATAATAAGGCTTATGGGAAGGAACCTAGGTAAGGTTGCTTTATGAAGAGTTTGGGTAAAACTTCATTTGAACCGAGAAGGAACCTGGTTAAGGTTGCTTTGTGAAGAGTTTGGGTAGAACTGCATCGGGACTGGGGAGGAACCTAGGTAAGGTTGCTTCAGGATGATTCTAGGTGAAACTACATCAGGAAAGAGAAGGAACCTAGGTAAGGTTGCTCCATGATGGGTTTAGGTGAAACTACATCTGAACTGAGAAGGAACCTAGGTAAGGTTGCTCCATGATGGGTTTAGGTAAAACTACATCTGAACTGGGAAGAAACCTAGGTAAGGCTGCTTCATGAGGAGTTTAGGTAAAACTACATCTGAACTGGGAAGAAACCTAGGTAAGGCTGCTTCATGAGGAGTTTAGGTAAAACTGCATCTGAACTGAGAAGGAACCTAGGTAAGGTTTCTCCATGATGGGTTTAGGTAAAACTACATCTGAACTGGGAAGAAACCTAGGTAAGGCTGCTTCATGAGGAGTTTAGGTAAAACTGCACCTGAACTGGGAAGAAACCTAGGTAAGGTTGCTTCGCGAGGAGTTTGGGTAAAACTACGTCGGGAAATTGTAAGGAGGAACCTGGGTAAGGTTGCTTCAGGATGAGTATGGGTAAAACTACATCGGGAAATTGTAAGGAGAAGCCTGGGTAAGGTTACTTCGGGATAAGTTTGTGTAAAACTTCAGGAGGAACCTGGGTAAGGTTACTTTGGGATGAGTTTGTGTGAAACTTCTGGAGGAACCTGGGTAAGGTTACTTCGGGCTAAGTTCGTGTGAAACATCTGGAGGAACCTAGGTAAGGTTACTTTGTGATAAGTTCGTGTGAAACTTCTGGAGGAACCTGGGTAAGGTTACTTCGGGCTAAGTTCGTGTGAAACTTCTGGAGGAACCTAGGTAAGGTTACTTCGGGCTAAGTTCGTGTGAAACTTATGGAGGAACCTGGGTAAGGTTACTTTGGGCTAAGTTCGTGTGAAACTTCTGGAGGAACCTGGGTAAGGTTACTTCGGGCTAAGTCTGTGTAAAACTTCAGGAGGAACCGGGGTAAGGTTACTGTGAGATAAGTTTGTGTAAAAATTCAGGAGGAACCTGGGTAAGGTTACTTTGTGATAAGTTCGTGTAAAACTTCATGATGAACCGGGGTAAGGTTACTTTGTGATAAGTCCGTGTAAAACTTCAGAATGAACCGGGGTAAGGTTACTGTGAGATAAGTTTGTGTAAAACTTCAGAATGAATCGGGGTAAGGTTACTGTGAGATAAGTTTGTGTAAAGCTTCAGGAGGAACCTGGGTAAGGTTACTTTGTGATAAGTTCGTGTAAAACTTCAGGATGAACCGGGGTAAGGTTACTTTGTGATAAGTCCGTATAAAACTTTAGAATGAACCGGAGTAAGGTTACTGTGAGATAAGTTTGTGTAAAACTTCAGAATGAACCGAGGTAAGGTTACTGTGAGATAAGTTTGTGTAAAACTTCAGGAGGAACCTGGGTAAGGTTACTTTGTGATAAGTCCGTGTAAAACTTTATTCAAAAATATATGAGAAAGGACCCGTGTAAGATTTTTCAGGATAAACCCGTGTGAAGTTGCATTTAGGAGAAACCCGTGTAAGATTTATTCATGACGAACCCGTGTAAAGCTGCATTTGATCGTGCAGATAATTACTCTGTTTAGCTTCTGGAGTTAATCTTGAACTTGCAGGAAGTTGTTGATGATAACCATCTTTCTCGAAAAGGTACATGATTAATTGTATATGACGCATGACATGCATTGTATGATGATGTTCTCAAAATAAATGAAATTATGTTGTATGCAATATGTATGCGCACGTCATGATGTATGAACATGAAATTCTATTGTGGTACGTCCAAGTTTGGGAAAATAAATCCCTGACTGTTGTTGGAGAATAAAGAGTTTCACTCGCTGGAGATAACGACCGAAGATGATTGGGAGAATAATCCTGCAGGAGAGAATAACTCCGCTAGGGAATGATTTTCCAATGGCGACTTCACTGGGGATAATCCTTTAGACTCTATTGGGGATAATCTTCCAGACTCCATTGGGGATAATCTTCCAGTGCTGGTGATAGATAAACTCTGCTTGGGGAGAATCTTACCGACCCATTCGTGGTTGCGAGCCTCAGCTGGGGAGAATTAACACCAATGTCCTTTTCTTACTATGCGGGGAGTGTAGATGTTACTGGGACGCGGGCTGAGGATATGACAATGACTTTGCATTGAGACTTTTCTGCCCCTGTATCTGCGGGAGAAGGTGCCTGCGGAGGCCTTGTGGATCGAGTATTATTCCAACCTATGAGGTGCTTGGTATCTTTCGATCGAAATGACAAGTCTTCTTCTGGTAGGCAAGTGACGAGATGACGAGACATAGTCGTACGCTTTGATCCCTAATTTTTGACTGGACGGCCCTTTTGGGTTTTCAGTTCACCAGGACACCCTTTTTTGCCCAAGTCGCCTTTTCAGGTTTTCGACTTGCCGGGTGTACAGATTTTTTCATTTTCATCCCTTATTTTTTCCCGAACCCTTTTGGTTCGCCGGGAAGCCCTTATTTTTGCCTAGGCCAGTCAACCTAGCGGGTCTTTGATTATGCGTAGTACTTTTTGACTATGTCCACGCTCTTAGGATGTAGGGAGGTGTCATTGTCGGTAGTGTTGTGTTGCCATACTACCAGAAGATCTTCGTTTGATCATGTAAGATTCGTTGCTGGAATTCATGTCTAATGCCCCAATTGATTCAGATGGAGATTTTTCCATTGGCTATTTGGCATCTTTGAGAGATTCTCTGAATCTTGACTTGACTGCCCCAGATGATAGACAATGCTCATGCCGTGCCCCTTGGTTGGAAGTGTTTTTTCCACTTGAGGTGACCCTTTTTATTGAACAGGTTTTTGTTCACTAGATATTCGTCGTGCGAATTTCTCTGCTGTTGAACAAATAGTCATATGCAAAAAATATTATTTTAAGAATGCAAAGCTTATGCCTGTTTTGAAATTTTTGAAAATGCATTTTTCCAGTAAAACAGGCGATTTTTTTTTTTGTAAAATGTGATGTCAACTCAGGATTTACAACAAGCCCTACAGGAGTCAGGATACCTTTGTAACAGTATGCTTTCGAACTAACCCATGCTTCAGCTAGGAATTTTAAGGGTTATAACGTGGCCTGGTTCACGGTTTAATAAACAAAGGATAAAGGCTCAAAATTTATTTGTACCCACCCGCTCTTCATGATGTTCTTCGATCCTAAACTCAGCTAATCATGCATTTAGATCCCGTTTGAGTCTTTGCTCTAATATTCCGGTGATGGTTCGGATACTAACAGTTTATTTTGAACAGGCAGTCATTTTTATAAGAGTTTGTAGGACCTCTTTCGTTTTTATTTCGTTATCCCTGTCTTTTTTCCTAAACTGTTTCTTTTGTGATTACAGTCAGCGGGATGCCCCAGTTTTTTTGTAAGTCTCCTTCATAGGTTTTGACTTAGTGGGCTTTTATTTCGAAAGATAATGACTGTCTGTCCTTACGATTATACGGAACCATCACCGTCTTTTGTTTCGGAAGGATTTCTTTGATGCCATTCATTGTGCACCTGGATTAAACTGAGAAAACTACCCTGCCCCAGGTTATAATTAAGGGTTTTAATTCATGAAAAGAAAAACTCCAACTTCTTTGGCTCAAAGGGGTTGACTAGGGATTATCTTCCTTATAACTCCACTGTTTAGGATTTGAAACAATGCCTGTACCTCATCAGCGGGGTCTATTCAAAAGCATACTGTAGAGATTTTGGTATCATTTTCGTCATCCTCCCTCTAAAGGCTTAGAGTTTTTTTTAATCAAGAGTTGAACATCACAAAAAGGAAATATGAAGCAATTTAAGCATAGTGAAAACAATTAATTCAAAACAGACACGTGCAATGCATTAATGAAATAAAAAAAGTTTGACATGACAATAATTGTTTGAATAAGCAAAGAAAAATACAATTTCAGAATTCAAATGAACAAAAGTGCTTTCAATCCTAGCCATGTTTTGGCAAGGGAGCAGTGATCACATTGGGAGTCTCAAGAGGGTCGAATTCGATCTCCTTAGCGTCAATCATATTCTAAATCTTGTATTTCAGTGCCCAACAATCATTAGTATCGTGCCCCGGGCTACCGGAATGATAAGCACACCTTCCATCTGGGTTGTAGTTAGGAGAAGAAGTCTTAGGGTTCGGATGAGGGTTTATCACCATAATCAGGTTCATCTTCAACATGTGCTGCAATGCTTGTGACAATGGCATGTTGATTTGGGTGAATTGCCTTTGAAGTCTTTCCACCGTTGGCTGATTATTTCGTTGGTGTGGTCGTTGTGTGCGTGCGGAATTAGAGATCAACACTGCCCCCACAGATTGGTGGTAGTCTGCCTGGCTACGCCTCTTCTGGCCATGCACAACATTGGCTTCCCTCTTGCCACCAAATGAATTCTTCTCTGTACTCGAAGAGGTATCTTTCTGGATCTTACCACTCAGGATCCCAGCTTCTACTCTTTCTCCAGTCAGAATCAGTTCGGTGAAATCCACTAACGAGCTGCCGATCAAATGATTGAAATAGGGACCAGACAAAGTCCCAAGAAACATATCCACCAACTCCCTATCAGACATAGGGGGTTGGAATCTTCCAACAAGATCTCTCCACTTCTGAGTGTAGTCCTTAAAGCCTTCGCCTGTACCCATAGACATACCCTGAAGCTGAGTACGTGTGGGAGCAAGGTTGGAATTATACTGGTATTGCTTGTAAAAAGCAGCAGCAAGGTCCTCCCAGTTGCGGACGTTAGCTCCTTCTAGTTGACAGAACCATTCAAGTTGAGTCCCTGACAGACTATCTTGAAAGAAATGAACCCAGAGATTTCTATCAGCAGTATAGGGTTGAATCTTTCTGACGTATGAGCGGAGGTGTAGTTTCGGGCAGGATACCCCGTCATACTGAGCAAAGACAGGAGCTTTAAACTTGTGAGGGATCACCACCCCAGATGCCAATCCCAGATCTCCAAAGTCCAACCCGAGTATCTTCTGAATTTCCATTGCACTGAGCCGGTCTTCAAGTTGCTTATATTTATCCTCAGCAGGAGGATACTGGTCTTCATCAAAGTTTGTGTCATTGTCAGAAACCACAGGGCTAGGACCCTTTCTTTCCTCTTGATTCTCTCCCCCTCCATATGAATGGGACAAATCAGTCTCCTGTTGCAAATTGTTCCCAAATCTGCGACCCATATTCAAGAGGACCATCTTCTTCTTCTTCTTCTTCTTCTTCTTCTTCTTCTTCTTCTTCTTCTTCTTCTTCTTGTCCTTCAAGATAAGAGTCTTCAAATATTGTTGACTCTTGGCCAAGTTCAAGAACATTTCCTGAAACTGAGCATTCTGAGCTTGAAGAGCCTTGATGGCTTGATCAGTAGGTGTTTCAGAAGACATGATTGCTGAAATAAACAACGAAGAAGATGAGAAACCTGTAATGGCACCTGTAATGCAATGATATGTATGATATATGTATGCAATGTTTTCAAGGATCTCGTGGGGTAAACAAGAAACAGTTAGAATTTGAATCTGGTAGCTTGATTGAAGGAACTTCATGTTACTGAGAGTCCTTCTTCAAGAGTCAAGCTCACCATATCGAGTGGGTCATAGCCCCTGACTCAAGTTATCATGTTTTGATTTCTAAACAACCTTGGCTAGAGGAAAATAAATCCCCTTTGCCCCTTGCTAGACTTTTGATTTACCATAACCTGCATCACAGACCCTTGAGATCCTTGAAATGGTTAAGGAAATGTTAAGGTATGATGTTATGATGTGTATGTTATGCGTTTAAGCAAAAAGTGTGAAGTGATGTAAGTAAACCCTGCAATAAATCCAAATTATTGGATAAGGACTATAAACAAAACCTGCAAGGAACTCATGTTGTCAGATAACAAGAATGTGCAAGTAGTTCAAGTTTGAAGGCACACAAGTCACACAAACAACCTTAAGTTTAGGCTGGCATGGAGTTTAGGCATTACCCTCTTCCAGTTCAGTTGGTTTAAACCTGTCCTAAAAATAGTAACCGGGTTCTAGAGGATCTCAATATCACTGACTACCCTCAATCGGTCATAATTCCAGTTTAGCAACCTTTTCTTGCGGCCGAAATCATCGCGAGAGTTTAGTCTCAATGAGTATAGCATACTGCTACTGTTCTATGGCCAAGTTGGTCAATTTAAGGTTCTAAGGTCAGTTGGTGCTTAATGACCCCTTAGAAGACCCATATTCTACTCGTTCCAACACAAGGGATATCGGTACAGACTAAAGTGCCATACTAACGTAGCTACTGCTTTATCCGTATCGGTCTACGCCGTACAGATCCCTCACAGTTTATTTCTACTTACCTAAAGGGTATCCCCAGATCCGGGTTAGGATCTATAAAACTCCGATACAAGCCCACAAAATTAAAGCATACAAAGCATACAATTGAAAACACAAGTGATCTAATCCTAAGGTACACCTCACTTATAAGAATCCCCAGCAGAGTCGCCAGTTCTGGTGATCGGTGGGAATGAGAACTGACTGTTTTGGAATGCTGGTTCGCATTTGCGTTTGTTTTCGCAAAATGTCGCGGTAAGCAAGAGTCACCACCGTCTTTTATTTTATCCAACAAGGAAAGGACAAAAGCACAAAAAAAATTCCATTTCGAGATGTTTCTCGGGTTCGGGAGGTAGATTATAGAAAGGGAAGGTGTTAGCACCCTTTCTATCCGTGGTTATCCACGGGCTCTTAGGTACTTGCTCATTATATTTTCAAAAGTTTGCTTTTCTTTGTGTTTGTGGGTTTGAAAAGAGTTTTGTTTTTGAAGAGAGTGTAAGTGCGAAAAGTTTTGTTTTTGTTTTTAAAAGGAGCAAGTACTTAAGAACATCTACCTACTCAAAAAGGAATTAATCTATACAAGTGTCCTTTAGACAATGCTATCCCACTATTGAGGAGTAGGAAGCATCATCGTTGGAGTTTTTGGGTCAATTCGATTAAGGGACATGTGGTCACTAAAGCAATGTTAGGATGCCTTAGCGGTAACCCTAATGTCTTAGATCATTTTATCCGAGGCAACTGTTTCGAGGCAACTTATGATCTTTGGACAAGAGGGCGACCTCTAAAACATTCTATACTCAATGACCACGTTCGAGGCAACTAAGTGAGGCGTACCCTAGGAGTGGCATGTGCAAGTGTGTCAATTTTCAGTTATATTATCTTTGCATGTCATGGTGAGCTACTGTTGATTTTAAGTTAAGATAGATCTTGTCATGCATAGCCTATTATTCAAACAACTAACAGTTAATGGTTGTGGAAATTAAATTGCGAGAAAATAAAGCTAAGCTATTACAAGGCGTCGGGTATTTACATCGCCAAAAACAAACCCTTGAAAATTAAATTGCGATAAATAAATAAGAGCGATAAATAAAAGTCCTAAGTTAAAACTATTACATCCTCGGAGCAATTACAATTATATGGATCAAAGATAATTCGCGTGAGAAAAAATTGAATCGGAATGTCCTTTAGGGTTTTGACCCTTTTTATATAAGGAAAGCATATTTTTTGTTCTTTTTTGAATTAAAGATTAAGTCTAAATTAATAATGGAATTAATTAATTAAAAGAAAATATTTTTGAGTTTTTTATTTTAATTAAGGAAATAAAATTAGAAAGGTAAAAATATATCAAAACCCTAATTCTAAATCAATTTTAATTTATTGCAAAATATATTATCATTAAACCTAATTTAAAACTAAATTAACTGGTTAATTTTTATTTACAAAAATAAATAATGAAATTAATAAATATTATTTTTTGGTGTTTTCTGATTTTATAAAAAAAGTTAGTTTGTTAATTTATTTGTTAGTTTTTAATAATAATAATAATAAAAAAGCAAAAGAAATATGAAAAGAAAATAAAAACATAAGCAAACTTTGGGGGTGCTGGGCCTGAAGAAGGTGTTTGAGTTGCAATTTCCAGGCCCAAACACAAGCAACCTCGTTTGACTTTCTGAATAGCCCACATGCTTGTTGACTCTGGCTTATGGTAGTCCTGCCATCTAGACCATTGGATCTGTTTTGCAAGCCACGTAGCCTTCCAGATCTGCAAGCGCATAGTGGTCCACTCTTTGAACGCCACATGGGAATACCTGAAGAAGAAAAATAAACAAGGTTTTGGGGGACCTGGGATTCGAACCCAGGTCCCAAGGGACTGATTGAAGGTGCCTACGAGACTGCATGTACGGGACGTTCGATCTGGATATGACATCCTCCGATCTAGAATTCTGCAAGGAAGTTTGTTAGAAACACAAAATATATGACCTGGGTATCGAACCCAGGTCCTTTTTGCTGCAACGCCTCTTCCTCACCAACCTAGTTGAAATATATTTATTGGTACAAACGAATCTGCAATGTTACATTAGAAACAAAAACACAGTATTTAATTTAAATATCGAATCTGCATGCTCAGTTGCCCCCTATGGTGTTAACCCATCGAAAACGAGTTATAGTTGTGCAAATCGAAGGTAAGCTCAGATCGTGCCTTCTTACTCACATGTAACAGACTCAAACACACATGAATATTAGCAGCAATATGTATATATGTTTAACATGAAATTAAATCACACTTAAAAGTTTGAGATCAAAGGAAAAATTACCCACAGGGGTGTTGTATGAGGGATGCTTCACGATTCAAATGTTAGTCTGGACAGAGACTACGCGCAAAACCGGCTTTTAGTGTGACAATCTTTGGCAACTTTATGGAATCTCGTGGGGCAGGCAGCATTTTCTTCTAAGGCAACCTCCGTGCGTTTTTTTCGTCCTTTTTTCTTTGTGAGCATGAGGTTTATATAGACAAAGGAATTTAGGTCAATATTTGTGTATCAAATCTTGGCCCATTATGATGAAGAGATTTGATTTGATTTCTTCATAAAGACTTGCTATATTTGATTCAATCACGTGCCAATCTGCTTTTATGCGTTACTGCCAGCCTGTTATGAGCTGTTTGGGCCTCCAACATGATGAAAATAGAAAGCTGACTTGCCCTTTGTAGATCCACTTCCCTTCTAATCTACTCTCTTCGATAGCTCTAAACTCCACTTCGAATTAATCCAGCTTCGATGTCACATCCCCTTCGATTGAGACTCCTTCTGCTTCGACTGCACGTTTGCAAGGAAAACATGCCATTTTGAACTTGGGGTGGACCTTTTGAATGTTCTTCGAATGAGTCATTTACATGTTCTTCGAATGAGACTCTTGCCTGGTGTGCTGGCAAGTTGAGGGGCCTTTTCCTTTGTGAATCGAAACAAACTTGTAGGAGATTCTTGCCTCGTGAGTCGAAGGTAAGCCTGAAGTAGTTAATGCATAGTCGAAGCATTGTGAAATTGACTTGATCGAAGGGGGTCCAGCGCTCAATCGAAGACTTGCGAACCAAAGCTTGATTGAAGGGTTCCAAACACCTAATTGAAGCTTACTATTCAAAGCCCGATCGAAGAGTTCCAAATTCCCAATTGAAGACTGGTGAGTCAAGCCTGTATCGAAGGATTTTGGATACCCAATCGAAGACTTTCCCCATATGCCAATCGAAAGACACCTTGTTCATCTTCAAAAAACGTTATTTTCGTTAGGCAAGTGTTTGTGACCAACCATGTAAGGGAAGACCTTTGAAAACATGAGAGGGCAAATTTTGGGGTACAACAACTATGGTTTCAATGGAGCTTTTAATGCACTTGGCAACAGAATCAGTGCTATAGTTATCTCTCACAATGGTTTCCATACGCCCTTTACTTCTAGACTTTGCTTTGACTGTACCAACAACATGGCCGAATATGAAGCATGCATCATGGATATCAAAGCTGCTATTGACTTAAGAATCAAGTTCTTGAATGTATATAGGGACTCAGCCTTAGTGATTAGTCAAATCAATAGAGAATGGGATACTAAGCACCCGAATCTCATTCCTCATTGGGAGCAGGTATTGACACTAATTTCGTACTTCGAGGAGATTACCTTTGAGCATATTCCAAGAGAAGAGAACCAGTTGGCAGATGCATTGGCTACCATTTTGTCTATGTTCAAAGTGAGATGGGACAATGAGGCTCCTCAAATTACCATTAATAGACTAGACAAACTAGCACATTGTTACGGAGTTGATACTGACAGACTAGACGAGAAGCCTTGGTTTCATGAAGTAAAAAGGTACCTCGAAGCTCAAGATTATCCTGAAAGAGCATCTATCAATGACGAGAAATTTCTACGGAGGTTCTCTACCAAATTCTTTCTGAGTAACAGAATTTTGTGCAAGTGCAACCATGACTCGACTTTGCTTCTTGTATGGGAAATAAGGAAGCTGAGAAGATTATGGAAGATATCCACGAAGGTATATTTGGTACTCATTCCAGTTGACATACTATGGCTAAGAAGATTATGAGAGCGGGTTACTATTGGTCGTCTATGGAAATTGTTTGCCATCACCACTCAAGAACTTGTCACAAGTGTCAAATCTATGCTAACAAAGTACACGTGCCTCTGGGTCCTTTGAATGTCTTGATTTCCCCTTGGCCATTCGCAATATGGGGCATTGATATGATTGGATAAATCAAGCCTAAGACTTCTAACGGACATTGTTTCATCCTTGTTGTCATTGATTACTTCACGAAGTGGATTGAAGCAACCTCATTTGCCTCTGTTACCAATAATGTTATCGCCTGTTTCATCAATCATAACCTTATCTGTTGGTATGGCTTCTCCGAGAGAATTATCACAGACAATGGTACCAATCTCAACAACACTATGATCACGGAACTCCGAACACAGTTCAAGGTCAAGCACCATAATTCTTCTCCATATCGACCAAAGATGAATGGCACGGTGGAAGCCGCCAATAAGAACATCAAGAAGATAATACAAAAGATGACAATGACGTAAGAATATTGGCACGAGATGTTACCATTTGCTCTTCATGGCTACCGCACTTCAGCTCGAACGTCAACTGGGGCAACCCCATTCTCTCTGGTCTATGACATGGATGTTGTTCTACCTGTCGAAGTTCAGATTCCTTCTCTGAGAATTATGAAAGATGCAGATTTAGACGAAGACGAATGCATTCAAACTAGGCTGGACCAGTTGAATTTAATCGACGAGAAAAGGTTGGCGGCTATCTGTCATGGTCAGATGTATTATAAGCGTATGATCAAAGCCTTCAACAAGAAAGTCAAGCATCAGGTATATCAGGATGGTGACTTGGTAATAAAGCGCATCATCCTACCGCAAGACAATCCCAGGGGCAAATGGACTCCCACCTATGAAGGACCATTTGTAATCAAGAAGATATTTTCTGGTGGTGCTATGATACTTACCACTATAGACGGTGAAGATTTTCCGCACACTGTGAACGCGAACATAGTCAAAAGATACTATGCATGAAAGAGACCCGCTAGGTTGACTGGCCTAGGAAAAAATAAGGGCATCCCGGCGAACCAAAAAGGTTCGGGCAAAAATTAGGGATATATATATATATATATATATATATATATATATATATATATATATATATATATATATATATATATATATATATATATATATATATATATATATATATATATATATATATATATATATATATATATATATATATATATATATATATATATATATATATATATATATATATATATATATATATATATATATATAAAGATTGTACATCCGACAAGTCGAAAACCTGAAAATGCGGCTTGGGCAAAAAAGGGTATCCTGTTGGGCTAAAAACCCAAAATGGTGGTCCAGGAAAAAGTTAGGGATTAAAGCATACGACTATGTCCCGTTGGATCACTTACAACCAGATTTATTACCAACATCAAGTTCGAATGGTGCAAATCAATTCATTCAACTTCTTTCGACAGTAAGGGATGAGATGCTCGAAGATGTAGGGGAAATAGCAGAGTTGAAACCCGACGAGATTATTTCCACATAAATGTTTTTATTTGTTTTGCTTTATACTCTTTTCATTACGACTTCCTCTTACTAGGATTCATGTATCTTTGTACAAAAATCGCATATATATATAGGCAAACCATCAATACAAATACCATTTCAAAATTCAAATTCTTCTTTTAGTTTTTCTGTTTTGTTCGCAAAACGTCCAATGACTAAATTGAATGAATATATGCATATGGATATGATTACTGTTAACAAATATATGCATAAAAATAGGAATAAGAATTTACTAAAGACTTTAGGAGTTTGGATAACGTTAAAGTCATCCACAAATCCCCACAGAGCAACCTCCATGGGATTATCCCCACAGAGTTACCTTCATAAGCTTATCCCCGACAGAGATACATTCCCCCCGCAAGTCTAATATGCTTCCAGACAGGAATTGGGGCTTCCTCCAGCAGTTAACATGACCATACTCCTCAGTAGGTCTCCTAGCGGATAAGGAAATTTGATCATTTCTCCATCATATAGTGGAGACTTCCTCAGCGCAACCTAAAATTCCAAACCCTATTAGAGTTTGCTTCCTCAACATAATTCACAGGAAGTTAATTCCCCATCTTAGTTTATTCCTCTAATATTGTACAATCCCCTACAGAGTTCTCTCTCCAGCAAGGCATATTTCCTTAGCAAAATATATTTCTCCAACAGGGTCTGTTTTCCCAGCAGGGTTTATTTCCCCAGCAGAATTTAATTTCCTAAACAGATTTCATTTCTCCAATTACGGAAAAACACCAGAAAAATTCCCCTCTCCAGCAAAGGGTAGTCTAGGCTACTATCCCCAGAGAGTGGCAACGAAATCTAAAACTGGGCCATATATCATTTAACTTTGTATTCCCCTAGAAGAGTTGGCACCCATATCAGAAAATCGGTCATCCAACACCTTAGAAGATTATCCATCTGTTGTATCTCCAGTCAGGGTATATAAGAACTAAATTTCCCAGTACAACGATGAACAACCAATTTTCCTAGAATTTCTCTATCCCCAAGCAGAAGCCAAGCATTCCAAGTGGATTATCCTCAAAACAGAAAGCAGGAATCTCCAGCAGAGACATTCTAAACAAGATTGAAGATTAATATTCTTCACCCCCTGCAATAGTCAGGGATTTATTTTCCCCAGACAAAGATATTATACGAAGCAACCGCCTCAACAACATCTCACATCCATACATCATTTACAAGTATCATAGCATATGCATACGAAACACATATAGCACACTCTTATTTACTTTGAGAACATCATTATTCAATGCATTACATACATCATGACATTGCATAAAGACTAAACTTATCTTTTCAGGTAAAGTCTACAAACAGACGAATATCATCATCAATTTTCAAACAGGTCAAAGATTAATTCCCGAAACAAGACGGGGCAACAATATTTGTGACCAGGTCCAAGATTAATTCCCAAAACAGGACGAAAAACTATTTGTACAACAAGGCGGTATTAATTCCCGAAACAAGACGGGTTCACCAACAGAAAGTAGGTCAAAGATTAACTCCCTAAATAGGATGGGGAAACTATCTTTATAAGCAGGAAAAGATTAACTCCAGAAACAGGATGGGGAAACTATCTTCATAACTAGGAAAAGATTAAATCCTGAAACAGGATGGGGAAACTATCAATACGGCCAGGTGGTATGAACTCCTGAAATATGATGGATTTACCAACAAAAAACAGATTGTAGATCGATTCCTAAAACATGATGGGGAAACTATCTACACGACGAGCACTTCCCTCAGAGACTGAATTCTTATAAGCATCTCCCTCAAAGACTAAACCTGACAAGCATCTACTTAAGCACCTTCTCCAAAGGGTCATTCTAGAAAACATTCTTCAGATACAATCAAGCGAAGGCTCATTCTGATACTTCTATCAACACTTACCTTGGATGGCATCAACAAGCCCATCTCCAATGATATTCTGTCATCTATCCGAATGGAATCTTTAAGCCTATTAAAACAATATTATTAACCAACAGCGTCACCTCTTATACAGGCGAGTGCAACTTTCTGGGCATTTAGGTGTTCAATCCTCTTCTACCTTCAGGTCATGAATTGCGGACATGTCAATCTAACTCTTCAATTTTAAGAAGATTGAAAAGGGGAAGTTGTTGTACCCCAAAATTTTCCCTCTCATTTTCTTCAAGACATTCTCCTAGGGTTCTCAAATGCTCAAGGTTGCCCAAGAATTGATCAGACAAACTCTCATCTTCAACAATGGGCCCATAACTAGGGTTTCATCTTTCACAAGGAAATTTGGGTTTCTAAGGTATCGAGTGGTTTTCATGGTTCCTCATTTGTCTTCAAGAATGCTCATGTCAAATTTCATGCCTTGCATCACAAGTTTGCTCAGTCAATTACTCAGATGACTAAAAATCAACTATAATGGGTAAAAAGTCAATTATGGTCAACATAATGTCAAACCTCAAGATTATTGGTCAACATCAACATTTTGAAGTCAAATTCATCATTTTATTAAGGGTTGATCATAATTCATCAAGGAAAACTCTCAAATCATCAAAAGTCAAAAGTAGCCAAATTAGGGTTTTCTTAGGAGAAGTCAAGTGAACTTTGATCAAGCATAACATTCACATGCTTCATCAGTTTTGCCCCAACCAAAGCTAATTTCGAAGGAAAATCAATTCTTTACAACTTTGTATGTATAAGCTCAAGTCGAAGAAGTGCTTCATTTGTGAGATATGAGCGAATACATTACAGGTCATTTCAAAAGTGAACAACAAGACACTTTTTGTCAAGGCAACTTACATCAAGATAAAGTCTCCAAATACAAAAATGATAAAAAGAGAGGTTGTATAGGACATCTTTATCTTTCCAAAAAGTCAAATATCACTTTCAAAATATGAAAATTGAGAGAGTTATGACCAGTGCAAGTTGGGAAATTTTGAGCAAATGCATGAAGTTCAAATTGAGCAAACTTGATATTTTGGGATATTGGGTCATGTTTTAGAGTCCACACGTGTATTACACACCTTATACACATCATATCTTGTTCATGTACCCCTTGGTCTATTTTATTTTTATTATTTTTGATTTATTCATTATTAATTCAAAAATAAGTTAGATAAAATACAAGGCTTCTTACACAAAGTCCAAGCCCATATCTTTGACCTAATTTCATGCTATTTAACCAGACTCATTCAGACACAAAAGGAACAAAAAACCCTTGTCCAAGAATCACCTCCAAAAACTCAAAATAGTTCAAGTTTATGGCAACCTTCAAATCCTTATCAACCGTTTCCAAGGAAAACTAGTCACTCCTTTCACTCCTAGCAATCATATAGAGATTGAATCATCATAAAGGTCCCTTGTAATCGAAATTATTATTTTCCATGTTTAGTCCAATCCACATTTTTTTCATCATATCTCTCAAAGCATTGAGTTTCAGTCCAAAATAATCGTCCCGTTGAACTCGCAGCCCTCGAATTAGGGGGGTAGGGTGCTTTTGGTATGCTATCATCTTTGATTTTTGTAGGTTGGTAAAAAGAGCTATCATAGAAGACGACCGGAGCTAGGGCTCCGACGTCTCTCTAGTTCATGAACGGTTTCTATATTATATATGTATTGTTTCATTATAATGAACGGATGTATTACCGCCCCAACGGTTGAAGCGCGCACGTTAAAGACCTTACTATGCCAAAGCGTGGGTTCGATCCTAGCCTTCTGGCATTTTGACATTTTTTTGTTTTGCAGATTACAAAAGGCACTCATTTCCCTCCTTTGTCACCAAAGCGCACCTGGCCCAGTGGTGAATGTGTTGTTTGAGTTGACTGAGGGCGTGGGTTCAACACCCACCCCTACCATTTTGGCTTATTTTCCTAATTCTCTTTTCTTCTTACTCTTTTCCTTAACATAAACCTTTTTTTTACAAAACCTAACATTTTCAAAACCCTTTTTTCCTCACAAGCCCTAATTTAGTTTTTAGGTTTTCTTTCATTAACTCTTTTTTTTATTAAAATCAATTTAGTTTTTTCTTAGGGTTTGCTAATTAATTATTCTTTTTTTAATTAAAATCAATTTAGATGTTTTAGAGTTTTTTTAAACTTAATTTGTTTCTTTTTTATAATTAAAATTAATTAGGTTATTCGGTTAATCATCAAACCTTTTCTATCAAAAACCACAAAACTATTTCCTTTCCATTTTCCTTTTATTCAACATTTTCGCGTATTTTATTACTTTCGCGTTTTTTCCAATTATGTAATTGCACATGGTTTATAATAGATAATTAGGGTTTTTACTTTTCCCCCGCATTTTATTACTTGTACCCCCCATTCCCGAAGCCTTGTAAGAGCGTAAAATTTTATTTTACGTACATTTATCACTTTTATTATATTTGTTACTATTTCTTAGTAATTAGGGTTTGCATGAAAAGATCATAGTCCCTCTGTGATACGGTGGGAGAACTGACTTGGGATTTTGCGTTTTGTGTTCGCAAATGTTTCGGTTTAGCAAGAGTCGCCACCGAATTTTTATTTTATCCTAAGGAAAGGTCAAAAAGCACAGGAAAGACCTTTGAGATGTTTTCTTGGGTTCGGGGAGTAGATTATAGAAAGGGAAGGTATTAGCACCATTTATATCCATGGTTATCCATGGGCTCTTAGTTACATGCTTAGATCACTTGCTTTGCATTTTCAATTGTTTGAAATGGTGTTTTTCAATTGTTTGAAATGGTGCGTTGTGTGTGATTTTGGAAAATGTTTTGAAAATATGCCATCGTTGTGGCAACATTTGTAATGATTCTTGTTTGAATGTATACAAAGGTGTTTTTGTCTTTTGAAAAGTTTCCAATGTTCGAAAGTAGGGTTTTGAAATTGTGTTGTGGAGTGTGTTTTGAAAAGTGGCAAGGATGTTTTTGCAAGCTTGATCAAGTAGCTAAGAGATATCTACCCTATCTTACTCAAAGATCTTTCTTATGTTTTTAACCCTTTTAACAGTGTTGTTTCACCATTGTATTTGGTGAACAACCTTGTGTTAGGATGTTAAACGGGACAGACGCGGGTCATCGTATAGACCATGATAGCAATTGTGTCAAGTATCTTTTAGCAATTTTCCGAGGGACTAGATCATTTTTGTATAGGCAACCAAGATAGCGTCATCGAGGGACTATGATCTTTTGTTTTTGTTTTGCCAATAGATACTCAACATGCATATCATGGCCATTTGTTTAGGCAACCAAGTGGAGATACCTTAGGGGTGTTTATGTACAAATGCGTTTTATTGCATGCAAGAGTTTATCTTGAATTAGGATTTTCTATTTCATTGATTTTATCTTGCCATAGACATCCTAATTACTAGCATTTATATTTGAAAGCAATAAAAGACGGAAATTTAAAAGCCTACGCTATTACAACATTTAGGGGATGGGGATACACATTTGTACATGGGATAGTTCAACGAGAAAAATAGATAAGAAAAGAAAATAACAAAGGGAAGATAGAGAGAAAGAGAGAGACAGGTTAGCGCGCTGCTGAGAGGAAGTCAGAAGTTCTGACCCAGGCCTGCTGCCAGATTTTCAACCTTTTGGTGAAAATGTATGAGTCAGAACTTCTGACTCTGGCACCTGCAAAACAGAAACCTGTTAGTGGGAAGGTCAGAAGTTCTGACCCCCATGCGCTGAAAGACAAAAGTTTGTTAGTGGGGAAGTCAGAAGTTCTGAACCTGCTGGACATACAATAATTTTCAGAAGTTCTGATATTATTGACAGCAAAACAGGCTTCAGATGTGCTAACGTCAAAGTCAGAACTTGGCTTCTCCCTGTGCTGGCCAGAACATCTGCAGTTTTGTTATTTTTCCATAAAACATAAAACATGCTTGGGACAACTTCAACAAATGTCAAAGTGTTTCAGGAGACATAACCAACAAGGTCAGAGGCAAGTTCTGAACTGATTCATTCTCTATTTAAGCGTACAGATGCATGAAAACCTCAGAACATGTACAACATCAGAAGCATGATATCTACATTGTGTTTATTGAGCATGCAAAGCTGATGATGCTTGGCAGCATGATGAAAGTCAGCAGGTGCTTACCTGGTTGTTGGAAGAAGCTCTGTGAACTGGAGTTAGCCTTAACTCTGATGATGTTTTGAGTAGCTTCTTTGGATGGATGGATGGAGGGTATATAGTGGTATGAATACAGAAGTTATGGCAGTTTCCAACGTGTGGGTCAGAAACTGTATGAAAGGTTTTTTAGTCAAGAAATACTTTGAGAACAAATGGAGTTTGAAAGCAAGGGATCCAAAGTTAATGGTTTATACGCTGTGTTTAAAGTTTTTTGAAACTCTAGGTATTTTGGGCAGAGGTTCAAGACTTTTCTTTCTCAAACTTTATGTCTCTTTTCAGCAATTTTTCTGGTCTCCTTCTCAGTGACCAATGGCCTTCTATTTATAGGCAAAGCTTTGTGGTTTTTTAAAATGTCAGGTGGTGCCAATATCATGCATTAGATGCTGACTTACTCTTGAAGCAAGTTCCAAAAAGGTTGTGGTGATTGACAGCCTTTAGCCTAGGCTGGATTATTAAGCAAGGATTAAGGAAAAGTGAACCTATAAGCGAAATGTAGCGTATGAGCCTTTACCTAATCCTGCACAAAAGTATTTCTACCCTACACTTGGAGAGATCCTTTGGACGAAGACTCAAGAGTGGTTGTGAGCATTAATGAGCATTAAATGATGATGAGATTCGTCAAAAATCAGAAATCTTGTAATATGAGATTTGCATCATTACTTAAATCTAGGCCAGAAGTTCCATTTCAACATAGTCCAGGACAAAGTACCCAAGTTCTGATCTTGATATCCTGTTGCCTTAGCAAGTTCTGAGGAATCCCCAAGCTTTCCAGTATGTTTCTTTGACTTGCTTCTGAAAACTCTGAACTTAGAGATTCTGCTTCAGTGTAGCACCCAATCTTCTGACCCTCTTACCTTCTGGTTCCAACATGTTCTGAAGGAGCTTTCAGATTTTTCATCATGTTTTATAATCTTCTGGCAACTACTGACTGAGCTGGCGCAGATGCTGAAGGGCCACATTCTGACTGGATGTTATGTGCTGAAACACATTTACAACTTCTGACTGCTCCTGCCTAGAGGCTAGCTCAGAATTTCTGAAGTGTCATTTTTCTTAAATACTTTAGAAAAATTCTAAGCACTTAGAATTTAACTTTTCCAAGGTAAAATTTGACTTTTGACCTTCTTGATGAAACAAACTTCATATTCCAACATGTCTTGATGAAATATGATTTTTGAGATTTGATTTTGATTCAAAAACTAAAGTTTGACTTCTCAGCGTGTAAATGACCATTTTGCCCTTGTAAATGGATTGCTTGGATAGAAATGATAATTCAAGGCTTGGATTTGTATGAGAGAAAACTTTGAGAATCCAGGGTGATTTCCTGAGAAAGGAGATGGAAAATTTTGGGGTACAACAGCTGCCCCTGTTCAATCTTCTTTAACCCGAGGAGTTAGATTGGCAAAATTCACAATTCGTGACTCGAAGGTGGAAGATGATTGGACACTAGAGTGCCCAGAAATTTGCACTCGGCGACGGAAGGAGGAATGGGCTTAAAGATGCCATTTGGAGAGGTAATAAAATCTTGTTGGGGATGGGCTTGTAGATGCCATCCAAGAATACTTGTTGAGATGTAGTTTGTATGTTTGAATATTAGAATGACTTCTGTGTCTAGAGTGTATCTGAACTGTATCAGGAGATTGAATCTGAATGAGTATCAGAATGGCTTCCGTGTCTGGAGCGTAACTGAACTGTATCAAGAGTTGTCTTTGAATTTGAATGAGTGCCAGAATGGCTTCCGTGTCTAGAGCGTATCTGAACTGTATCTGAAGTTGAGATCTGTATGAGTAGTAGAATGACCGCCGTTTCTGGGGGTGTATCTGTACTGTAACTGGGATCTGAGTGAATGACAGGATGACTTCCGAGGCGACTGCACTGAAGGGAATCAAACTGCTGATGTAAGGGTGAGAATGGTATCTGTGTCTGGAATGCATTTGAACTCGAGGTTGATAACTGAATCTGAATGAGAGATAGAATGGTCGCCGTGTCTGGAGCGTATCTAGCCTGTATCAGATTGTTGAAGTATGGATGAGTAGTAGAATGACAGCCGTGTCTGGGGTGTATCTGTATTGTATTTGACTTGAAGTTCTGAATGAGTAATAGAATGACCGCCGTGTCTGGGGTGTATCCATACTGTATCTAAATTGAAATTCTGAATGAGTAATAGAATGACCGCCGTGTCTGGGGTGTATCCATACTGTACCTGAATAATTTTTAATGATAGCCTTTTGATCTTATCCTGAAAAGTATAAAATGTTAGCTAAACACAAAGTTATGTTGCATGATATGTATGATGTAATGAACTGTATTTCATCAATGTTTATGATATATGAATGTAATGGTTATGCATGTAAGCTGAGTAGCCGTCTTGCTGAGGAAGATAAATCCTGCTAGCGGGAGATAACAGACTCTTTGACTGCTACCGGGGAAAATAAATCCATGACCGAAGATGGGGATTCCAAAAAAATCTTTGATTGTTGAGGATGAGAAATCCTTGCTGACTGTTGACTGCTTAGGGAATAAGGAAAACTTTGAAAATATCTACTGGGAAGTTAAAGCCTAGGAGGCTTCTGCTAGAGAAAGGAGACTGAGAATCTTCAATCTGTTGGGAAATATCTCTGTGGGGAGAATGTTCACTATTCTGGTTCCGCTGGGTATAGGATTTTCAGGATTTTTGGGGGTCCACTGGGGATCTTGAAGCTTAATTTTGATGGGAACTTCGAAACTTAGCTCAGCTGGGGAATCAAGTTTTGGAATGTACTGACTCTGCTAAGGATCTTGAAGCTTAACTCCGCTGGGGAAATATACTCCAAATTTAGCCTTGTTGAGGGTCTGAATGATGTATCGCAGGGGATTTCTCCTGAGATGGCACAAAAATATCTTCCTACACCTTCAACCTATCAGTAACTATCCTTTTTTTTTTCAATTTCATTTTACTTGTAAGCAGTGATTATATTCAAATGCATATGCTTATTTAACAAAACATTGGACGTTTTCAAAATAAACATAAGTGTAAAAAGAAAAGAAAGGCAAGCAAATTTCTCTACTTGGAAGTGTATTTGTATTAACTTTTGTGAGTATCTTTGTACAAAGAAGACATACATCCTAGTAAGAGAATATTGTCGTAAAGATTGAAAAATTTTATACAAAAGAAAGATGGCTATGTGTAACAATTCCATGGGATTCCCATTCTGTTATGGCCTTCACAACTCTGAATATCTTGTCCATTCGTTGCTTTGTTCACCGATGACTAGGTCGATCAGAAGCTCAGAGCTTGTTGATGAAGAGATTGTTCTTGGAGTGATCCGACAAGACACAGTCATACGCCTTAATTCCCTAACTATTGCCTGAATCGCCCTTTCGGATTTTCGATCCACCAGGAAACCCTTTTTTGCCCAAGTCTCCCTTTCGGGTTTTCAACTTGCCAGGTATACAGATTTTTTTGTATTATCCCTAACTTTTGCCTGAACCACCCTTTCGGGTTTTCGGTTCATCGGGATGCCTTTTTTTTGCCCAAGTCTCCCTTTCAGGTTTTCAACTTGCCGGGTCGTTTTATGCGTAGTATTTTTTGACTATGTCTGCGTTTGCAGGGTGTGGCAAGTCATCGTCGTCCATGGTGGTCAGAACCATTGCCCCACCAGAAAAGATGCTCTTAATCACAAATGGTCCCTCGTAAGTAGGAGTCCATTTGCCCCTGGGATCACTTTGCGGCAAGATGATCCGCTTGATTACAAGATCTCTGACTTGATATACTTGACGCCTGACTTTCTTGTTGAAAGCCTTGATCATCCGTTTTTGACACGTCTGACCATGACAAACAACAGTAATTCGCTTCTCGTCGATCAAATTAAGTTGATCAAGCCAGGTCTAAATCCAATCGTATTCACTCAAACCGGCGTCCTTCATAATCCTTAAAGAAGGAATCTGAACTTCCATGGGTAGGACAGCTTCCATGCCATACATCAAAGAGAATGGGGTTTCCCCTGTTGAAGTACGTGCCGTGGTACGATACCCATGCAGAGCAAACGGTAACATCTCATGCCAGTCTTTGTAGGTGACTGTCATCTTTTGAATGATCTTCTTGATATTTTTGTTCGCGGCTTCAACAACACCGTTCATCTTCGGCCAATAGGGAGATGAATTGTGATGATAAATCTTAAACTGTTCGCATAGAGCGGTGATGACAGTATTGTTCAGGTTTGTACCGTTGTCTGTGACGATCCTGTCGGGGACACCATACCGACATATGAGATTCTGCTTGATGAAGCGGTCAACCACATTCTTTGTAATTGAGGCATAGGAAGCTGCTTCGACCCACTTGGTAAAATAATCAATAGCGACCAAGATGAAGCGATGTCCATTAGATGCCATGGGCTTGATCTCTCCAATCATGTCAATGCCCCACATTGCGAACGGCCAAGGAGCTGTCATAATGTTGAGAGGAACAGAAGGAATATGTACTTTGTCGGTGTAAACTTGGCATTTATGGCAGGTACGGGAATATTAGTGACAATCAGCTTCCATGGTAGACCAGTAGTAGCCTGCTCTTAGAATCTTCTTTGCCGTTGTATGCCCGCTCAAATGGGTGCCAAATGTACCACTGTGTATCTCAGTCATGATCAACTCTGCTTCAGCTTTGTCCACACATCGAAGTAAAACACAATCATGGCTGCATTTATAAAGGATGCCATTGCTTAGGAAGAACTTTGAAGCAAATCTCCTTAAGAACTTTTTGTCATTGACGGAAGCTCCTTCGGGATATTCTCTAGTTTGGAGATACCTTTTGATCTCATGAAACCAGGGTCGTTCCACTACTTCTTCGGTATTAATCTCATGACAGTGCGCAAGTTCGTCTATTCGCTCGATGGTGATTTGGGGAGCCTCGTTATCCCAGTTGAGTTTAAACATGGAAGACATTGTATCCAGAGCATCTGCTAGCTGATTTTCTTCTCGCGGGAAATGCTCGAAAGTAATCTGCTCGAAATGAGGCAACAAAGTCAGGACATGTTCTTTGTATGGTATAAGATTAGGATGTTTGGTGTCCCACTCTCCTTTGACTTGACTGATAACCAAAGCCGAGTCCCCAAATACAACCAAAGATTTGATTCCCAAGTTTATAGCAGCCTTGAGACCAAAGATGCAAGCTTCATATTCATCCATGTTGTTGGTACAGCTGAAGCAAAGTCGGGCAATGAAAGGTGTATGGCAACCTTCTGGGGAAATGAGTACCGCGCCGATACCGTTGCCAAGTGCATTTGAAGCACCATCAAATTATAGGATCCATCGGGATCCTTGTTCAGGTCCGTCATACGGTCCTTTACTTTCAATGTTGTCCAAAGTCATGATGTCCTCGTCAGGGAAGTCGAATCTCATAGATTGATAATCTTTGACAGCTTGATGAGCTAGATGGTCATCTAGTACACTCCCTTTTATAGCTTTTTGAGTAGTATACTGGATGTCATATTCAGTCAGGATCATCTGCCATTTAGCGATTCTTCCAGATAAAGCAGGCTTCTCGAAGATATATTTGATCAGATCCATCTTAGAAATCAGCAGAGTGGTATGAGTCAACATATACTGCCTTAGTCGGCGAGCAGCCCATACCAAAGCGCAGCAAGTTTTCTCGAGCAGTGAGTAGCGAGTCTCATAGTCGGTAAACTTTTTGCTAAGGTAATAAATGGCATGCTCTTTTCGACCAGACTCGTCATGTTGGCCCAGTACGCACCCCATTTAGTTGTCCAAAATAGTCAGATACATGATCAACGGCCTTCCTTCGACGGGTGGCATCGGAATAGGAGGTTCTAGCAAATACTCCTTGATTTTATCAAAAGCAACTTGACAATCGTTGTTCCATTCAACTACCTGATCTTTCTTCAACAGTTTGAAAATTGGCTCACAGGTAGACGTCATGTGAGAGATGAACCTGGCGATATAGTTCAAGCGTCCCAAGAATCCTCTAACCTCCTTTTCAGTACGGGGAGCAGGCATTTCTTGTATAGCTTTTACTTTGGTAGGATCAACCTCAATACCTTTGTTGCTGACAATAAATCCCAGAAGTTTACCAGACCTAACTCCAAAAGTGCACTTGCTTGTGTTTAGTCTGAGCTTATACTCCTTTAACCTGGCAAACAGCTTTTGCAAATGTTCAAGGTGTTCTTCTTCTGTCTGTGATCGAGCTATCATGTCGTCTACATAAACTTCGATCTCATGATGTATCATATCGTGAAATAAAGCTACCATGGCACGCTGATAGGTTGCCCCTGCGTTCTTCAGTCCGAACAACATCACTTTGTAGCAGAAGGTACCCCATTGCGTGACAAAGGTAGTTTTCTCCATGTCCTCGGGGGCCATTTTGATCTGGTTGTATCCCGAGAATCCGTCCATGAAGGAAAATACCTTGTGCTGAGTTGTGTTGTCAACCAAGATGTCAATATGTGGCAGCGGAAAATCGTCTTTAGGGCTAGCCCTGTTCAAATCCCGATAATCTACACACATTCTGACTTTGCCGTCCTTTTTGGGTACGGGCACAATGTTAGCAACCCATTGTGGGTAGGTTGTAACATCCAGAAAGCCGACGTTGAATTGCTTCATTATTTCAGCCTTAATCTTTTCAGACATGTCAGGCCTCATTCGGTGAACCTTTTGCTTGATCGGTGGACAATCTTCTCTTGTAGGGAGACGGTGAACCACAATATCTGTGTCTAACCCTGGCATGTCTTCATAAGACCAGGCAAAGATTTCAACATATTCATTTAACAACTGCACTAAGTGCTCCTTGACACTCGGTTCCAGGTTGGAACCTACTTTTATTTCCTTCCTGTCCTCCTTTGTCCCTAAGTTGATGGTTTCTAGCAACTCTTCATGAGGCAGAATGGCCCTCTCTTCTTGTTGTAGAAGTCTGGCTAACTCTCCCGACACTTCACAATCTTCGTCAACTTCGTACTCAGCATGATTGACCAAATCTTCAGAGTTATCGAAGGCTAAAACAGAATAGTCACCCATGGAATCCGGAGTGGATGGGTACCTGCATTTGTGAGTGTGGGTGTGTGTAAGGGATAGCCATCCTTAAAAGAACAAAATGCAAAAGGAAGGAAAAATGAACACAACAGTTTATAGATGAAAAACGTCCAATGATTCATTAAAACATGGCATATGATTATGAAGGAAATCAAGCCCTTACAAATGGGTCTACATGCCTCGGGCAAGGCATGAGGTGAAAATAGTGTGCGAATTGTTTTTAGTTATTACAGACCATAAAAATGGGAAATTTGTTCAAAGATAGAATTACTGGTTGATAAAGGTGATAGGAACAAAATCCTTTGCTTCCCATTGCTCAAACCCCCTTCGACAGTCGGAAAGATCCAGTCTTCAAAGTGGCTCTCCTCCTCTTCATCTTCTACAGCATTGATTCTGTGGTGTGAGATCTTGACGGGTGGTCTTCCAATCTTAGAGCGGCGCATAGCCTTTTGTCCTGCAACAGTAAACCCTAAACCAAACTTGTATGCCTTATGGGGAAAATCAGGCAATTGTCCCCATACTATGCTCTTCCCCTCCTTAATCACAGCCTCTGCGTCCTTGAGAGATTCCATCTTAGCCACATGCTTGGGAATGATAGGTACCTCAACCGCTGTCTTCGCAACTGCTATCTCAGGAGAAACTTTCTCGAAATGTTGAAAAGGTGTTTCGATGAACTCGCCGTCTAAATCCACACATCGAAAGGAATTGAGATGACTTATCATGTACTCTTCCTCGCCATGCACAATTATGATTTTACCCTTAACAGGATATTTCAGCATCTGGTGCAAATAGGACGTAACTGCCCCGACATAATGGATCCACGGTCTTCCCAGCAAACATGAGTACGACGGACGGATGTCCATCACGTATAAGGTGGAGTTGAACACTTCGGTTCCTACCTTGATAGGAATATCAACCTCTCCATGAACCATTCTTTTGGAACCATCGAAAGCTCTGACGACAATGTTACTAGGTTTGAGGGTCAAACCTTTGCAATCCAAACGGTCTAAGGCCTTCTTTGGCAGCACATTTAGGGAAGAACCAGTATCAACCAAGACATGGGCGAGGGTGGTCCCTCGGCACTCAACTGAAACATGTAACACATCATTGTGTTTCCTTCCTTTGGGAGTTAGGTCAGCGTCGGAAAAACCCAGGCCATTGTCAGCAGTAAGACTGGCCACACAATCCTGAAATTGGTCAGCCGAAGTCTCTTGGGGAACATGTGCAGTCTTTAAGAATTTAATCAGGGCTTTAGCATGGGCCTCTGAACAGAGCAGGGGGGCTAACATCGAAATTTTAGAAGGGGTTTGCCCTAATTGTTCCACAACGTCGTAGTCACTTTTTCTGATTATTTTCAGGATTTCATCCATCTCCTTCTGAGTGGTTTCAGGGATAACCACATCATGAGCCTTTGTCCTGACAGGCATTTCCAGTATCCCCTTACCTTTGTCGGTATTATCAGCAAATGGTCTTTCTTCAGGAGTGTTTAGCTCTTCAATTACTGGGCCTTGCACAGAGGGTCGAACAGGTGCATAAGCTTTTAAGGGTCTGAAAACTGCTCGGGAGGGAGCAATTTCCGAAGAAAAGATCTGGCCACTGCGGGTTATCTTGCTTGTGCCTGCGATGTTCCCTATATCAGGGTTTTCGGAAATGGTTATGATGGCAATATCATTGGTTGAGGTATCACAAGCATCAGGAGTACTCGGATTGAAAGTGTTAACAGGGGTTTTCTGGAAAAGTATTTCTTGAGTATCCATCAGGCGTTGGACACATGATTTCAACATTGGACAAACATCTTGAATGTTTAAGCAAAAATAGCAGTCTTTATCACAACCAGGAAAAATCCCGGCTCTCAACAAACTTTCTTTTATCACTAACAATGGAGTCAACAGATCGGCAACATCAATAACATGGAGATTTTCCAAAATAGCATGCACATTGTGGCCGTGCTTGGGCATCAATGCGGATATAACATTGGGCTTCTCAGGAGCGTCAAATTCAACCTCTTTGGCATCAATTAAGTCCTGAATTTTGTTCTTGAGTGCCCAGCAATTATTGGTATCGTGCCCAATACTGTCAGAATGGTAAGCACACTTGGCTTTTGAGTTGTAGGATGGAGAGGTGGTATTTACATTCTTTGGTGCCTCTTTTAAATTAGCAAGATTCAACTTTAGGAGATGTGGAAGGATTTGATCAGGGGTCATGTTTACTGGGGTAAACTGTCGTGGTGGCCTTTGCTGATAAGTTCTGGGTTGATCATTCCTCGATTGACTGTTTCTAAACTGGTCTGATGCGGACTTCTGTATTAATATGGCCCCCACTGTTGGCCGGCGTTCCTCTCTTTCTCGATTTTTCTGGGTGTATACAGCAGATGCTTCCTTTTTGGCTGGGAAAGGTTTTCTAGTAGCCGTGGATGCGGAAGCATCCTTTTGAATCTTTCCACTTTTGATACCGTCTTCCACCCTTTCGCCGGTCAGGATCAGTTCAGTAAATCCCGCAGAAGAGCTTCCGATTAGATGGTTGAAGAAGGGGCCATACAGGGTCCCCAAAAACATGTCAACTAATTCCCTATCTGATAGTGGTGGTTGCACCCTTCCAGCCAGGCCGCGCCACTTCTGGGCGTACTCCGTAAACCCTTCATTTGAAGCCATCCCCATACTTTGTAGCTGAGTACGGGTAGGCGCCAAATCAGCATTGTACTGATACTGGCAATAGAAAGCGGCTTCCAAGTCTTCCCAATTATGGACCTCTGACCTTTCGAGTTGATAAAACCAATCTAACTGAGTGCCAGACAAGCTGTCTTGGAAAAAGTGCACCCACATGTCTTTATCGGATGAATGTGGCTGGATCTTTCTAACATACGACCTCAAGTGCATCTTAGGGCAAGATAGACCGTCGTACTTGGAAAATGTCGGCACCTTGAACTTGGGAGGGATTACAATCCCGGCTACCAACCCCAGTTCCTCAAAATCCAATCCGGGCACCCTCTGCAACTCCATAGCTGCCAATCTTTCTTCAAGGTTCTTATACTTGTCATCCTCTGGTGGATACTATTGTTCTGAATAGTCTTTGTCTGCTTCCTCTTCCTCCTCTTCTACCTCAGACTCAGAAGGTACAGTAACTCCTTTCCCCTTGCCAATCCCTTCGTCAGACGTCGAAGGAAACTCAAGAGTTCTTCTAGCATCGCCCTTAAATCTTCTTCCGAAAGTAGCTACCCCCGGTCTCTTTTTCTTCTCTTTATTCTTCTCTAGCAAAACTTTGAGATCCTCTTGACCATTTGCCAAGGTCATGAGGAGTTGCTGAAATTGTGAATTTTGTGCTTGTAGGTCCTTCACTGTTTGCTCCAAATCCATCTTGCTGAAATAAACAGCAGAAAGATAAGGAAACCCGGCTTGATGACCTGCTTATGCATATGATGAATGATATGTTATTCATGTAATGCATTCAAGGGTTCACAAATTCAAATTTGTTGTAAACAAAAGAACACACGTCATATTAAGAAGAACTTGTTAGTACATAAGTGCCCCATGGGCGAAATATTACAAAATTCTCAATGTAAAAAGACATTGCGCATCCTCTTTAGTGCGATGTAGGTGTTGAGAGTTTCCTCCTCGTGAAGTCGGCGGGTGAGCTCTAAAACCTTCTTCTCACTGGCATAAAAGCTGGCTTCAAAAGTATCCTGTTCTTCTTTGAGTTGGATCCAACTCTTTTGCATTTCCTCCCATGATGTTGGCATGTCAGGATGTAGGATGGTGCATGGAACCTCTCCTTCCATAACAGGCTCTTTAATCAAGGGGAGAATGTGAGGATATGGCATCATAAGATTCTGGGAGCGGGTTCATACCCACTTGAGGTAAGGCTCAAGGGGGATAGAATTCTTGTGCCCCAGTGTCTTACTATCCACCTTGTTAGGCATCCTCCAAGCTTTGATGAACCTTTGTCGAAGTCCTTGCGCATCGTTGTCGAAGTTAAAAACTAGGTCAGGAATCATCATGTCATGAGGGCCGTCCCTCCGGGCATATCCAAATTGTCTCAAAGCTAGACAAGGGTTGTAGGTAATTCCCCCCTAATGCCAAGTAATGGGACATTAGGGAATTCACCACAACGATCAATGATGATGACATTTTCTCTGGACCGAGAACACCAATGTACATCAGAATGTGTGAGGGTCATCAACCGTTGTGACCACCTTAAACCCTGCTCATTCTTCAAGACTGATTGTGGAAGGTGAGAAATAAACCACCTTGCTAGGAGAGGAGTACAGCACATGAGAACACCTCTTTTCCTCATTGTTCGTGTGTAAAATGAGTGTAGGATGTCCCCAAGCAATGTAGGTATGGGATTCTTGGACATGAAAATCTTGACAGCATTCACATCTATAAGTTGATCAGGGTTTGGGAACAAGACCAACCCATAGATGAGGAGTGCCACAATCTCTCTTCAAAGGCTTGTAGATCAAGAGAATTCCAGCAGTCTTGTGCCTTCTCAAACAAGAATTTTGCCAAGAAGCCCTTGACACCACTTCTGGTTTCCCAATGCCCCTTGATGTCAGACGGTTGCAAGTGTAATGCTTGAGCAACATCTTCAGGCTTTGGTTCTTTTTCCGTACCGTTGTAGGGTAGTTGATTAAGAATAGGAATTCTCAGGAGTTGAGAAAATTCCTCCAAAGTAGGCACCAATTGATAATCAGGGAATGTGAAACAGTGGTGTAGGGGGTCAAAGAACTGGAAAAGTACTTTCACCATGTCTTCTTAAATGTTGGTGTTGACTAAGTTGAGGAGTCTACCATGTCTTTCACTGAAGAGAGAATTCTCTGGAATCCTGAAAGTAAGCTCTTTGAGTTGAGGAGGGATCCTCACAAGGTTGACTTGAATTGTTTTCCTGCGAAGAGATTCCATGACCTACAAAACAAGAACAAAGATGAAGATCCAAACCCTTGAAATGGTTAGTGGATGCATATGATGCTTTATGATGTTCATGATGTATGCACAAACACATGTACAAGCAAGTCACACAAAACCCTAGTTTCAGGCTTGCATGAGGTTTCATAGGTAAGTACCCTCTTGAGTTTAGTTGGCTCAAAACATGTCCTATAAATAGTAACCGGGTTCTAAGGAGCTCAATATCATTGGATTGTTTTTTGTGTTCATTGTTTTGGTTTAGCCACTTAACTAGCGACCAAAATATTCCAAGAAAACAACCCTCAATGAGTGTAGTATCGAATATCTACCAACTTCGGACTGCACCAAAGCCGGTCATCTCACTACCCCTAATAAAAGGCCAAGATGGTCAAGTAAGGTTCTAGTTCATTAGTGCTTAATGACATCACTCAGCGGCCCCGTATTCTCTTTGATTGACTCAAAGGCTACCGGTACTCACAAATATGTCGCACTAATATAGCTATTGCTTCAACCGTGTCGGTATACCCCACACAGTTTCCACAATGTATTGCTATCTATGAATGTTTCCCAAATCCGGGTGGAGGATTTCAAGCCCAAACAAGAGAACCAAAATGTAAAACAATCAAAGCAAACAATAATCACGCAAAGGGTGATCTAAGCCCTAAGGTTACTCCACTTTCAATATTTCCCCAGCAGAGTCGCCAGTTCTGTGATACGGTGGGAGAACTGACTTGGGATTTTGCATTTTGTGTTTGCAAATGTTTCGGTTTAGCAAGAGTCTCCACCGACTTTTTATTTTATCCTAAGGAAAGGTCAAAAAGCACAGGAAAGACCTTTGGGATGTTTTCTTGGGTTCAGGGAGTAGATTATAGAAAGGGAAGGTATTAACACCCTTTCTATCCATGGTTATCCATGGGCTCTTAGTTACTTGCTTAGATCACTTGCTTTGCATTTTCAATTGTTTGAAATGGTGCTTTTCAATTGTTTGAAATGGTGCATTGTGTGTGATTTTGGAAAATGTTTTGAAAAGAGGCCATCGTTGTGGAAACATTTGTAATGATTCTTGTTTGAATGTATACAAAGGTGTTTTTGTCTTTTGAAAAGTTTCCAATGTTCGAAAGTAGGGTTTTGAAATTGTGTTGTGGAGTGTGTTTTGAAAAGTGGCAAGGATGTTTTTGCAAGCTTGATCAAGTAGCTAAGAGATATCTACCCTATCTTACTCAAAGATCTTTCTTATGTTTTTAACCCTTTTAACAGTGTTGTTTCACCATTGTATTTGGTGAACAACCTTGTGTTAGGATGTTAAACGGGACAGACGCGGGTCATCGTATAGACCATGATAGCAATTGTGTCAAGTATCTTTTAGCAATTTTCCGAGGGACTAGATCATTTTTGTATAGGCAACCAAGATAGCGTCATCGAGGGACTATGATCTTTTGTTTTTGTTTTTCCAATAGATACTCAACATGCATATCATGGCCATTTGTTTAGGCAACCAAGTGGAGATACCTTAGGGGTGTTTATGTGCAAGTGCGTTTTATTGCATGCAAGAGTTTATCTTGAATTAAGATTTTCTATTTCATTGATTTTATCTTGCCATACACATCCTAATTACTAGCATTTATATTTGAAAGCAATAAAAGACGGAAATGTAAAATCCCACGCTATTACAACATTTAGGGGATGGGGATACACATTTGTACATGGGGTAGTTCAACGAGAAAAATAGATAAGAAAAGAAAATAACAAAGGGAAGATAGAGAGAAAGAGAGAGAGAGGGCTAGCGCGCTGCTGAGAGGAAGTCAGAAGTTCTGACCCAGGCCTGCTGCCAGATTATCAACCTTTTGGTGAAAATGTATGAGTCAGAACTTCTAACTCTGGCACCTGCAAAACAGAAACCTGTTAGTGGGAAGGTCAGAAGTTCTGACCCCCATGCGCTGCAAGACAAAAGTTTGTTAGTGGGGAAGTCAGAAGTTCTGACCCTGTTGGACATATAATAATTTTCGGAAGTTCTGATATTATTGACAGCAAAACAGGCTTCAGATGTGCTAACATCAAAGTCAGAACTTGGCTTCTCCCTGTGCTGGCCAGAACATCTGCAGTTTTGTTATTTTTCCAAAAAACAGAAAACATGCTTGGGACAACTTCAACAAATGTCAAAGTGTTTCAGGAGACAGAACCAACAAGGTCAGAGGCAAGTTCTGAACTGATATATTCTCTATTTAAGCGTACAGATGCGTGAAAACCTCAAAACATGTACAACATCAGAAGCATGATATCTACATTGTGTTTATTGAGCATGCAAAGCTGATGATGCTTGGTAGCGTGATGAAAGTCAGCAGGTGCTTACCTGGATGTTGGAAGAAGCTCTGTGAACTGGAGTTAGCCTTAACTCTGATGACGTTTTGAGTAGCTTCTTTGGATGGATGGATGGAGGGTATATAGTGGTATGAATACAGAAGTTATGGCAGTTTCCAACGTGTGGGTCAGAAACTGTATGAAAGGTTTTTTATTCAAGAAATACTTTGAGAACAAATGGAGTTTGAAAGCAAGGGATCCAAAGTTAATGGTTTATACGCTGTGTTTACAGTTTTTTGAAACTCTAGGAATTTTGGGCAGAGGTTCAAGACTTTTCTTTCTCAAACTTTCTGTCTCTTTTCAGCAATTTTTCTGGTCTCCTTCTTAGTGACCAATGGACTTCTATTTATAGGCAAAGCTTTGTGATTTTTTAAAATGTCAGGTGGCGCCAATATCATCCATTAGATGCTGACTTACTCTTGAAGCAAGTTCCAAAAAGGTTGTGGTGATTGACAGCCTTTAGCCTAGGCTGGATTAGTAAGCAAGGATTAAGGAAAAGTGAACCTATAAGCGAAATGTAGCGTATGGGCCTTTACCTAATCCTGGACAAAAGTATTTCTACCCTACACGTGGAGAGATCCTTTGGACGAAGACTAAAGAGTGGTTGTGAGCATTAATGAGCATTAAATGATGATGAGATTCGTCAAAAATCAGAAATCTTGTAATATGAGATTTGCATCATTACTTAAATCTAGGCCAGAAGTTTCATTTCAACGTAGTCCAGGACAAAGTACCCAAGTTATGATCTTGATATCCTGTTGCCTTAGCAAGTTCTGAGGAATCCCCAAGCTTTCCAGCATGTTTCTTTGACTTGCTTCTGAAAACTCTGGACTTAGAGATTCTGCTTCAGTGTAGCACCCAATCTTCTGACCCTCTTACCTTCTGGTTCCAGCATGTTCTGAAGGAGCTTTCAGATTTTTCATCATGTTTTATAATCTTCTGGCAACTTCTGACTGAGCTGGCGCAGATGCTGAAGGGCCACATTCTGAATGGATGTTATGTGCTGAAACACATTTACAACTTCTGACTGCTCCTTCCTGGAGGCTAGCTCAGAATTTCTGAAGTGTCATTTTTCTTAAATACTTTAGAAAAATTCTAAGCACTTAGAATTTAACTTTTCCAAGGTAAAATTTGACTTTTGACCTTCTTGATGAAATAAACTTCATATTCCAACATGTCTTGATGAAATATGATTTTTGAGATTTGATTTTGATCCAAAAACTAAAGTTTGACTTCTCAGCGTGTAAATGACCATTTTGCCCTTGTAAATGGATTGCTTGGAAAGAAATGATAATTCAAGGCTTGGATTTGTATGAGAGAAAACTTTGAGAATCCAGGGTGATTTCCTGAGAAAGGAGATGGAAAATTTTGGGGTACAACACCCTCGATAACCATTTCGAATGTTGCCTTCGGTAAACGATCTAGTCCCTTACGAAATTACTAAAGCGGCCCTACGAGTTGCATTCAATGATTGTATGACGACCCGCGCTTGTCCCTTCACATCCAACGATAGGGCTTCCTACTAACTAATGGTATAGATAACGTTATATAAAGGAAGAGGAAAAGTACAATAAAGACCTTGAGTAGGAAGATAATTCCTAATCGCTTGCTCACAAACAAATAAAAATTTTACAAACACTTTCAGAAATATTTTCAAAACACTTTGTATGCATTCTCGAGGACATATACGAGAATCATTAAAAAGTTCAACTTTTCAAAAATATTTTTCAAACACACAACACGAAGCATTTTCAAACAAAGTGAGCTAGCGATTAAGAGCCCGTAGATAACTACAGATGAAAAGGGTGCTAACACCTTCCCTTTTCATAATCTACCCCCCAAACTCAAGAAAATCTCGAATGTCTTTCTTGTTCTTTTCACCCTTTCCTTATTGGATAAAATAAAATTCAGTGGCGACCCTATCTATTCGCAACATTTGCAATAAAACGCAAAACCAAGTCAGTTCTCCCACTGTATTACAGATAGGCTACCACTTTGTCGTTCTGCATGAGTACACCACCTAAACCCAATTTAGAAGCATCACAATACACAACAAATGACTCTTCAAGATTAGGTAATATCAAAACCGTAGTCTTCGTCAATTTTCTCTTTAGCTCTATAAAACTTTCTTCGCATTGCACATCCCATACAAAAGCTTTGCCTTTACAAGTTAGTTGAGTTAACGGGAGTGCTAACTTAGAAAAGCCTTTGATAAACCTTCTATAATAGTCAACCAAACCCAAAAAGCTTCTAATCTATATGTTGTACCCCAAAATTTTCCCTCCCATATTTCTCAAGACATTTCAAGAAAAATCTCCAAGTGGCTCAAGATTGCTCAAGAGTTGGACAGTCAAGTAATCTCCTAAGACAATCAACCTCAAATTAGGGTTTTGTGTTGCATCAAGGTCCTTGCATCAAAATGACCTCAAGTGCTCCTCAATGTCCTAATATGTTCTCAAGTTCATCCATGTCAAATTTCAAGCCTTGCAGAGGAAGTTGGGCCAGTCAATTGCTCAAGAGGCCCAAAAATCGACTGTGCTAGGGCAAAAGTCAACTGTGACCCAAATACAGTCAAACCTCAAGCTTTTTTGTCAACATTATCATTTTGAAGGATAATCCATCATTTGATCAAGGGTTGATCATGACTCATCAAGGATTGCTCAAAATTCATCAAGACTCAAAAGTTGCTAAATTAGGGTTTTGTAGGAAAAGTCAACTCAACTTTGACCAAGCATAACTTTCTCACACTTTATTATAAATGACTGTGATCGGTGGATCTGTAACTGACTGTTTAACGCTGGTTCACGAAATGTCGCGGAAGCAAGAGTCGCCACCGTCTTTTATTTTCTCCAAATGGAAAGGACAAAAGCACAGAAAAATTCCTTATAGAGATTGCTCTCGGTTCGGGAGGTAGATTATAGAACTGGCGACTCTGCTGAGGAAGTTTTGAACTGTACCGGGGAAGTGACTCCATTGAATGTTTGATATACCGCCGGGGAACAATCTTTAGGTCAAGACTGCCGGGGATGCTTGTAAGAATGTCTGTACGATGTGCTGGGGAATGTTGAGATCTGCTGGGGGATACCCAACTTCCCTAAGGTTGACTGTAGCTTTGCTTGGGGAGAGTGTATTGACTTGCTGACGCACTCTCTGGGGAATTAAGACATCTGGTTATGTTCTTCAGCCGAACCTACCTTGGTACCTTGGTGGACAGAACAATTAGATCGCTTAGACAACTCTTTATTGCCCCTGTTTCTGATGTTACCTGTAATTAATCCTTTGTTTCGTATACAAATATTCATGAGTTAGCAAATTATTGTCAATGCATATATCACAAATTGAACCTTGGACGTTCTTCGCAAAACAAAACAGAAAAAGGAAAAACAAAAGGCAAATGGTCGGAAAAGTATATTTGTATTGATTTTTGAATTTGCCTGTTAATAGGCGTTTATGTACAAGAGGCTGACGTCCTAGTAAGAGAACGCCGCCGAACAAAAGAATTTATACAAGTTTGTACAAAAGAGAATAAAACAGCTGTGTGAAATGAATGATCCACTGGGTTTCAACTCTGCTATTGCCTTTATATCTCCGAGCGTCTCATCACTTGATGACCTTAGTTGAAGATGAAGTTGACTGATCGATGCCGTCTGAACTTGATGTAGATACCGGCTTATGGATGCAAAGTGATCCAATGAGACATAGTATTACGCTTTATCCCTAACTTTTGCCTGGACCACCCTTTCGGGTTTTCAGTCCACCGGGATACCCATTTTTGCCCAAGCCGCCTTTTCAGGTTTTCGGCTTGCCGGGTGTACAGATTTTTCATTTCATCCCTTCATTTTGCCCGAACCCTTTTGGTTCGCCGGGAGCCCTAATTTTTGCCTAGGTATGTCAACCTAGCGGGTCTTTTTCATGCGTAGTATCTTTTTACTATGTCTGCATTAGCGGGGTGAGGAAGGTCGTCACCGTCCATGTTGGTTAGAATCATGGCTCCTCCTGAGAACACATGTTTAACCACAAATGGCCCTTCGTACGTGGGGGTCCATTTGCCCCTTGGATCACTCTGAGGAAGGATGATTCACTTGATTACCAGATCCCCAACTTGATATTCTTGTGGTCTGACCTTTTTGTTAAATGCCCTGATCATTCGTTTTTGGTACGTTTGACCATGACAAATAGAAGCAAGTCTCTTTTCGTCAATAAGGTTTAACTGATCAAGTCGTGTCTGGATCCAATCATCTTCGTTTAGATCTGCATCCTTCATTATCCGGAGAGAGGGTATCTGCACTTTGATCGGTAAGACTGCCTCCATACCGTAGACCAAGGAGAAGGGAGTTGCCCCGGTTGACGTCCTGGCTGAGCTACGGTACCCATGTAGAGCGAACGGTAACATCTCGTGCCAATCTTTATAAGTCACTGTCATCTTCTGCACGATTTTCTTGATATTTTTAATTGCTGCTTCTACAGCCCCATTCATCTTCGGTCTGTACGGAGAAGAGTTGTGGTGATGTATCTTAAACTGCTCGCAGAGCTCAGTGATCATTTTGTTATTAAGATTGGTACCGTTGTCTGTAATGATCCTTTCTGGGACGCCGTATCGACAGATCAAATTATGCCGAATGAACCGTGCCATAACAGTCTTGGTTACCGTAGCGTAGGATGCTGCTTCAACCCACTTCGTGAAGTAATCAATTGCTACCAGGATGAAGCGATGCCCATTGGATGCCGTAGGTTTAATCTCACCGATCATATTTATGCCCCACATTGCAAACGGCCAAGGCGCAGTCAAGACATTTAGAGGAACTGGAGGAACATGCACCTTGTCTGCATAAATCTGGCATTTATGGCATGTCCGAGAGTGCTGGTAACAGTCGACTTCCATTGTGGACCAGAAATACCCTGCCCGAAGGATTTTCTTTGCCATAGTGTGTCCACTGGAATGTGTTCCGAATGTCCCTTCATGTAGCTCTTCCATAATCCTTTCTGCTTCTGTCTTGTCTACACAACACAGTAAGGTCGAATCATGGTTTCGCTTATACAGGATGTCGTTGCTAAGGAAGAACTTTGCTGCGAACCTTCTCAGAAACTTCTTATCGTTGACAGATGCACCTTCAGGGTATTCCTGAGCTTCCAAATATCTCTTCACTTCATGGTACCAAGGCTTCTCAGTCACCAATTCAGTCTCGAGATCGCAACAGTATGCCGGTTCGTCCAGTTTCCAGATGATGATCCGGGGAGCCTCATTGTCCCATTTGACCTTGAACATAGAAGACATCGTAGCTAACGCGTCCGCCAGCTGATTCTCCTCTCTCAGAAAGTGTTCAAAGGTTATCTCTGTGAAGTGGGGGATCAAAGTCAACACACATTATCTGTAAGGAATAAGATTCGGATGTTTCGTATCCCACTCTCCTTTGATCTGATTGATCACGAGAGCAGAATCTCCGAAGACACTCAGAAACTTGATCCTTAAGTCAATCGCAGCTTGGAGACCCATGATGCATGCCTCATACTCCGCCATGTTGTTGGTGCAGTTGAAACATAGCCGAGCAGTGAGTGGAGTATGAGTGCCTTGAGGGGATATGATTACAGCGCCAATACTGTTACCCAAAGAGTTGGAGGCTCCGTCAAAGTGCATAGACCATCGGGATCCTTCCTCAGGTCCTTCATCCGGTCCAGGTACTTCACAATCAGTCACAATCATGATGCTCTCATCTGGAAACTCGAAGTTCATTGACTGATAGTCGTCTACTGCCTGATGTGCCAAGTGGTCTGCCAATACACTTCCTTTGATGGCTTTCTGGGTTGTGTACTGGATGTCGTATTCTGTCAAGATCATTTGCCATCTTGCTATTCTCCCAGACAGAGCAGGCTTTTCAAATATGTACTTTATTGGATCCATCTTAGAAATCAGCAAGGTAGTGTGAGTCAGCATATACTGTCTCAGCCGGCGAGCGGCCCATACCAAAGCGCAGCAAGTTTTCTCGAGCAGTGAGTATCGGGTCTCACAGTCGGTAAACTTTTGCTAAGGTAATAAATGGCGTGCTCTTTTGGGCCAGACTCGTCATGCTGCCCCAGCACACACCCCATTGAGTTGTCAAGCACTGTCAGGTATAGTATCAGAGATCTCCCCTCAACCGGTGGCATAAGGATGGGTGGTTCTTGGAGATACTCTTTGATTCTGTCAAAAGCAGCCTGACATTCATCATTCCAACGTACTACCTGATCTTTCTTCAGCAGCTTGAAGATTGGCTCACAGGTAGCAGTTAGGTGTGAGATGAATCGAGCAATGTAATTCAGGCGTCCTAAAAAGCCTCTGACCTCTTTCTCTGTCTTAGGAACTGGCATCTCTTGAATAGCCTTAACCTTGGCAGGGTCCACTTGAATACCCTTATCACTTACGACGAAGCCTAGTAACTTTCCAGATCTTACCCCGAAGGTGCACTTGTTCGGGTTCAACCTCAGCTTGTACAACTTCAGACGGTCAAACAGTTTCTGCAGATGATCCAAGTGTTCCTCCTCAGTTTGGGACCTTGCGATCATGTCGTCAACATACACTTCTATCTCATGATGGATCATGTCATGAAATAAAGCAACCATGGCACGTTGGTAGGTTGCCCCAGCATTTTTCAGTCCAAAAGGCATGACCTTGTAGCAGAAGGTGCCCCACTGAGTAACAAAGGTAGTCTTTTCCATGTCTTCAGGTGCCATCTTGATCTGATTATAACCTGAAAAGCCATCCATGAAAGAAAACACCTTATGTTGAGCAATATTGTCAACAAGGACATCAATGTGAGGTAGGGGAAGTCATCCTTGGGACTGGCCCTGTTCAGATCCCTGTAATCGACACACATTCTGACCTTTCCATCTTTCTTCGGTACTGGAACCACATTAGCAACCCACTGAGGGTAAGAAGTCACTGCAAGAAACCCGACATCAAACTGTTTCATGACCTCGGCTTTGATCTTCTCAGACATCTCTGGGCGCATACGGCGGACTTTTTGCTTAACCAGAGGGCAATCTTCCTTGGTAGGAAAATGATGGACCACAATATCGGTATCCAACCCGGGCATATCTTCGTAGGACCAGGCAAATATCTCCACATAATCATGTAGCATCTGAGTCAACCGTTGCTTCACGCTGAGTTCTAGGTTGGCACCAATCTTAACCTCCTTCCTGTCCGTATCAGTACCCAGATTTATTGTTTCCACCGGCTCTTCATGTGGTTGAATTGCCCTCTCTTCCTGGAGTAACAGTCTTGCAAGCTCGCCAGGCACTTCGCAATCATCTTTACCTTCGACCTCGGCTAAGTTGATCGGATTTTCGAAGTCATAACTGGCAGTAGCAGAGTCGTTACCAGTGAGATCCAGAGTGGATTGAAACCTGTATGAGTGAGTGTGTGTAAATACAGCTATTTTGCAATATATAAAGAAAGGAAAGAAAGAAAAGGAGCATAAGATTTGAAATGCGAGAAAACGTCCAAGGTCTTTATTCATGATATATGAAATGACAATTTAATATACCCTCACAAATGAAGCCACGGTGCCCCAGGTAAGACACCGGGCCATAGAGTTTTAATTGTTTATTACAAATAACAAAACAAAGAAGTTTATTACTGCGTAACAAAAGTAACAGGAGTATGATCCTTAGCAATCCAATTGGTTAATCCGCCATCAGTCGTCGGGTAGATCCAGCTATTGAATTCTGACTCTTCCACTTCATCTTCGTCCCCAACAGCATTCACTCCTGGATTAGTAATGAGCACAGTAGGCCTTCTGATTTTTTCCCTGCGCATAGCCTTCTGACCCTCTGCAGTAAAACCCAGTCCAAACTTGTCAATTTTTTGTGTAAAGTTAGGGAGCCTGCCCCAGTTAGCACATTCACCTTTCTTGATCACAGCCCGAGCATCCTTCAAGGAAGCCATCTTCAAAGGAACCTCCTCTTCGACCACTGTTTCCGCTGCTGCCAATGTTGGAGGTACCTCCTCGAAATGCTGAAAGGGGGTTTCAATAAACTCCCCATCCATCTCAATATACCTGAAGGAATTCAAATGGCTCACCATATACTCCTCCTCTCCCTGTACAGTGACAATCTTCCCCCTGACGGGATACTTGAGCTTCTGGTGCAGAGTAGAGGTCACTGCCCCAGCTTTGTGGATCCAAGGTCGACCCAGTAGACAAGAATACGATGGACGGATATCCATCACATAGAAAGTAGAGTCAAATACCTGAGAACCCACATGAATAGGAATGTCTACCTCTCCATGGACCATCCTCTTAGAACCGTCGAAGGCTCTGACGATGATGTTGCTAGGTTTCAGCTCCAGGCCTTCACAATCCAAACGGTCTAAGGCCTTCTTGGGTAGCACATTTAGGGAAGAACCAGTGTCCACCAGCACGTGCGCAAGAGTAGTGCCCCTGCATTCAATAGAGACATGCAGGGCGTCATTGTGGTCCTTTCCCTTAGCAGTAAGGTCAGCATCCGAGAAACCCAAACCGTTGTCCGCTGTCATATTTGCTACGTAATCAGTGAACTGGACTGCAGATGTCTCCTGTGGCACATGGGCCGTCTTGAGGAATGAAATCAAGGCCTTAGCATGGGCCTTTGAGCATAGCAGCAAGGAGAGCATGGAGATCTTGGAGGGGGTATACCCCAGCTGCTCAACAACATTAAAGTCGCTCTTCTTGATTATTTTCATAATTTCCTCCATCTCTTGTTGGGAGGCCTCAGCAGTCACAGATTTTGGTGCCTCCATCCGGGCAGGCTCATCTTCAATCCCTTTACCCCGAGCATTGGATGACTCGGTAGCAGGGGAAACAACTTGGTCAAAATTGGGAACAGGTACACTTGTAGGTGTTATAGTGAGGGGTCTTCGAATAGCTGGTGGTGCAATGTCAGGCGAGAAGAGCCTGCCACTGCGGGTTACCTTTGCTGGACCAGTGATATTGTTGATACTGGTGCCAGTGTTGAACTCTTGCTTGATTCCATGCACATACACGTCTGCCCCATAGTGCCAGGGGACAGCCTTATCAGATTCATAGGGGAGAGGCCCCGGAACAGTAATAACAACAGGTGCGACAGTCATGATTTTAACCTGCTTCCTTGGGATAGCCTTGATCGAATTATTAAAGATTGTAACAACAGAAACTTCTTCCAGCGGAACAAACTGAACAACAGTCTTTTTGAACAGAATCTCTTTGCTGTCCATCAGCCTTTGGATACCCAACTTCAGCAAAGGACAACCAGAAAGGGAAACAGCACAGAAAAGGCAACCCTCACTACAACCCGGAAATAAACCGGCCAGCAGTAGGTTCCTCTTGACAGTCATTAAGGGAGTAGCTACATCATTCACAGAAACGGCGTATACATCTTCATCAACGGCATTTACTCCATGCTGGGGCATAGGAGCAGTCACTACATTCGGCCTCTCAGGCGCTTCAAACTGTATCTCTTTTGCGTCAATAAGGTCTTGCACCTTATTCCTTAAGGCCCAACAGTCATCAGTGGAATGCCCCGGGCTATCGGAGTGATAAGCACCGCGGGCATTTGGATTGTATTTTGGAGAGGCAGTATTCACCACTTTCGGGGCCTCCCTGACAGTCACTAAGTTGGTGGACAGCAACTGCGGCCAGATCTGCGATAAAGTCATACTCAAACGGGTAAACTCTCTCCTGGGTCTTTCAGCCCTTTGAGGATTGGTTTGCCGAGGAGCGGCAGCAGGTTTAGCAATCATCACCGCGTTGACAGATTGGCAGCGCTCAGGTTTCTCTTGTCTTCTAGAGCCATATACCGCACTGGCCTCCTTCTTAAAGGGCTTCTTCTCAGAACTTGCAGATGCACCCTTCTGAATTTTGCCGGACTTCAACCCAGCCTCTATTCTCTCTCCAGTCATAATAAGATCAGTGAACCCTGCAGATGAGTTACCGATAAGATGGTTGAAAAATGGCCCAGATAGGGTCCCCAAGAACATGTCTACCAACTCTCGGTCAGTCAACGGAGGCTGCACCCTGCCAGCCAGATCCCTCCACTTCTGTGCATACTCTTTGAAACCTTCACTTGAACCTAGCGACATACCCTGGAGTTGGGTACGTGTAGGGGTAAGGTCGGCATTATATTGATACTGCTTGTAAAAAGCAGTAGCCAACTCCTCCCAGTTACGAACCTTGGTTCCATCCAGCTGATAGAACCAATCGAGATGAGTCCCTGAAAGACTCTCTTGGAAGAAGTGGATCCACAAATTCTTGTCCACTGAGTACGGTTGAATCTTCCGCACATAGGATCTGAGATGTAGCTTGGGACAAGACGCCCCGTCATACTTAGTGAAAGATGGTACCTTAAACTTGTGAGGAATAATCACACCAGTAGACAAGCCCAAGTCTCCGAAATCCAGCCCAGGCACCTGTTGGATCTCCATAGCATTCAGTCTGTCTTCCAACTGCTTATACCGGTCTTCAGCAGGAGGATACTGTTCCTCATTGAAGTCAGTCTCGTTGTCAGAGACTACTGAACTAGGACCTTTTCCCCCTTGGGGACTGCTCTTGCCTATAGAAGAACCAGCCTCTTCATTCTGCAGAGTGTTGCCAAACCTTCGGCCCGAGTTGAAAAGAACAGTTCTCTTCTTCTTCTTCTTCTCCTTCTTCAGGAGCAAAGCCTTCAGCTCTTCTTGGCCTTGAGCCAAACCCATGATTAGTTCCTGAAATTGCGCGTTCTGCGCCTGAAGAGCCTTGATAGACATCTCGGTTGATGATGAGTCAGGATTCATGATGCTGAAATAAACACTGAAGAACAGTAAGCAACCTGAAAAGAAGAAAACCTGCTATGCACATGATGAATGATATGTGTTTATGCAATGCATTCAAGGGTTCGAAAGTTCAAATTTGTTGTAGACAAAAAGGAGCACACGTTATTATTAAGGAAACAATTGTTTGGTACATCAGAGCCTCATGGGAAAAATAATACAAAAGCAAATCAATCCCAAAAGACACTACGCATCCTCTTTGGAGCTATGTAGGTGTTGAGATTCCTCTCCTCATGTAATAGGTGGTTGAGCTCCAAGACCTTCTTTTCACTAGCATGTAGACTGGTCTCAAGAGAATTCCGTTCTTCCTTAAGCTGGATCCAGCTCTTCTGCATCTCTTCCCAGGACGTGGGCATGTCAGGATGTTGAATAGTGTAGGACACTTCTCCTTCCAAGACTGGCTCTTTGATCACGGGGAGCATATGAGGATATGGCATCACTAACTTCTGGGAGCGGGCTCGTACCCACTTGAGATAAGGTTCCAATGGGATGGAATTCCTGTGCCCCAGTGTTTTGCTGTCTATCCTACTTGGCATCCTCCAAGCTCTGATAAATCTCTGGCGAAGTCCTTGTGCATCGTTGTCGAAGTCAAAAACTATGTCAGGAATTAACATGTCATGAGGGCCATCCCTCCGAGCATAACCAAATTGTCTCCAAGCCAGGCATGGGTTGTATGTAATACCTCCTCTGATTCCAAGTAAAGGAACATTAGGGTACTCCCCGCAACGATCAATGATAGTGACATCCTCTCTGGACCGGGGGCACCAATGTATGTCTGCATGTGTAAGAGTCATCAGCCGTTGTGACCATCTCAAACCCCGTTCGTTCTTCAAAACTGATTGTGGAAGGTGCGAAATAAACCACCTTCCCAGGAGAGGAGTGCAGCACATAAGGACACCTCTTTTTCTCATGGTTCGAGTGTAACATGAGTGAAGGATATCCCCCAGCAACGTAGGTATAGGATTCCTAGACATGAAGATCTGGACAGCACTGATATCTATAAGCTGATCTGGGTTAGGGAACAACACCAAACCATAGACAAGGAGGGCCACAACTTCTTCAAAAGCTTGTAAGTCAAGGGAGTTCCAACATTCATGGGCCTTTTCAAACAGAAACCTGGCTAAGAACCCTTTGATACCACTTCTAACTTCCCAATGTCCCTTGAGGTCAGATGATTGTAGGTGCAAGGCTTTAGCAATCTCTTCAAGCTTGGGTTCCTTTTCCGTACCGTTGTAGGGTAGTTGATCAAGGATAGGGATCTTCAAGAGCCGGGAGAACTCCTCCAATGTAGGTACCAGCTGATAATCCAGGAAAGTGAAACAGTGATGCAGAGGGTCAAAGAATTGGAACAGGACCTTTATCATATCTTCCTCAATGTTGGTATTGACCAAGCTGATGATTCTTCCATGTCTTTCACTGAATGAAGAGCTCTCGGGAATCCTGGATATAAGCTCCTTAAGCTGAGGAGGGATCCTTACAAGTCTGATTTGAATTGTCTTTCTGCGAACAGTTTCCATGTCCTACAAAACAAGAACAAAGATGAAAATTCGAACCCCTGAAATGGTTAGTCAATGCATATGATGTTGGATGATGTCATGATGCTATGATTAAACACACCACAGATATTTACAAAGGCAAACATGTAAGGCACACAAGTCACACAAGACAAGCCCTTAGAGTTTAAGGCCAGCATGGGGTCTGGGTATTACCCTCTTGAAGTTGGTGGGCTCAACCTGTCCTATTATAAGTAACCGGGTTCTAAGGGTCCCAATATCACGGGATTGCTTTCATTGTTCATCGTTTCGATTTATCCACTGAACTGGCGACCGAAATATTCCAGGAAAGCAACCCTCAATTGAGTGTAGTATCGAGTATCAACCAACCTCGGACTGCACCAAAGTCAGTTATCTCACTACCCTAAAGAGGCCAAGATAGTTCAATTAAGGTTCCTAAGGTTAGTTGATGCTTCACGACACCACACGGAGGCCCCGTACTCTCCTTGACTGAACTCAAGGGTTACCGGTACATACCAAAGTGCCACATCAACGTAGCAGACTGTTTCAACCATGTCGGTATACCCCACACAGTTCCCTCACAGCCTTGTTGCTACTTTCTAAGAAGGTATCCCCAGATCCGGGTTAGGATCTATAGAATTCCCAAGACAGTCCCACAATTTAAAGCAAGCAAATCAATACAATTGAAAACACAGTTATGAACTAATCCTAAGGTACACCTCACTTTAAAGATGTCCCCAGCAGAGTCGCCAGTTCTGTGATCGAGGGATCTGGAACTGACTGTTTAACGCTGGTTCGCGAAATGTCGCGGAAGCAAGAGTCGCCACCGTCTTTTATTTTCTCCAAATGGAAAGGAAAAAAGCACAGAAAAATTCCTTATAGAGATTGCTCTCGGTTTGGGAGGTAGATTATAGAAAGGGAAGGTGTTAGCACCCTTTCTATCCATGGTTATCCATGGGCTCTTAGATACTTGCTCATTTGTGTTTTCAAGATTGTTTGTTTGCTTTTCAACTGTGGGTTTTAAAAAGTTTCTTTGAAAATTTCAGTTCGACTCTTGTATCAGTCCTCAAGAGTGTTTGAAAAGTTGCTTTCGAAAGCTTTTTGAAAAGCTGTCGGTGTGAAAAGTATTTTTGATTTTTGTTTTGAAATTAGAGCAAGTATCTAGAGTCGTCTACCTACCCTAAGGAATTCGTCTGTGTAAATGTCCTTAAAGTAGTGCCATCCCACCATTGAGAGGTAGGTAGCACCACCGTTGGAGGTGTTCGGGTCAATTCGAGGTTCGGGACATGGTGATCACCAGAGCAATAGGAAGACACCTTAGAAGCTACCCTCATGCCAGGTTCCTGGACATGAGGACTTACTAAAACGTCCTCTACTCGACGATCACCTTTCGAGGGACAAGGCAACAGTGAGGCGTACCCTAGGGGTGGTGTGTGATTTGTGTGTCGTTTTCAGATATTTTGTCTTGTCATGTATTGGTGATCTACGCGTTGCTTTTATTTTGACATTCATTCTTTCATGCAGGTTAATTAACAGTTTAAAAAGATGCGAGAATTAAAAGGTCCTACGCTATTACAAAGGCGCAGGTCCACATCGCCAAATTAATCCAGAACCCGATTTGAAATAAAATAAAGTGCGAGAAATATAAATGTCCTATTAATCTATTACATGGCTTTTGGGCAATTACATTTATATTCACAAAAAGAAATAAAAATGCGAAGAGAATTAAAATCGGGAATGCGAGGGCGTTGGACCCTTTTGAAGAAATTGAATTAAAATTATGCAATTAATTAAATTAAATGAGAAAGGAAATTATTTTTTAAGTTTTTTGCATTTATGGATTTTAATGAGAGAATTAAATGAAATTAAAAGTTAATTAACCCTAATTCTAACTATTTTTATTTATTAAGAAAAGCATTAAAATTTAAACCTAAAATTAACCTAATTATTTGCATGGTAATTTATTTACAAAAATAATAATTAATAATTAATAATGATAAAAGAAAAGAGAAAAAAAAAGATAAAAATAATTAAAACCCTAATTCTACATTTTTTAATTTATTAAGAAAAACATTTAACATTAAATCTAGAATTAAGACTAATTAATTAATAAGATTTTTTACAAAAAATAACATTAAATAAAATATATTTTTATTTTTGCCTTTTCTGATTTTTTATTATTATTTTTTATGTTATGAAAATATATTAATTTAAAGAATTAAAAAGAAATAATTGAATTAACACAAATAATGAAAAATAGAAAAAAAGAAAAGAATTGCAAACCCTTGAGGGTGTTGACCCCAGTTTGGAGGTCATGTTGCCAGCAATTAGGCCCAATCATTAAGGCCTTCAGTTGACTTTTCTGACCACGTGCGTGTGCATTGACTGGTGCCCATGGTGTTCATCAGATCAGGGCCCTTGGATGGACATTCTGAGACATGTGGCGTGCTTGGATATTGAGTGTATGGTAGGCCTTTGAGGGGAACGCTGCATGTAAACCTGAAGAGAAAAATAATATGGAGAGAGGAGGGGACCTGGGAATCGAACCCAGGTCCCAAAGTGTACCAAACCAAATGCCTTGCCACTGAGCCATTCACGCGCTTTGGATATAATATAGAAAACAAATAACATAATGCAAAACAAAGGTTAGTGGGTAATTTTCGCGCGAAATTCAAATGAGCCTGTAAGCCATGGACACGTCTGTCTTCTTCTTCAATTGCCTGTAAAATAAAAAGAGATAGCGGGGGTTTTAAACCCCCACTAAATGATGAACATAAAAAATAGCGAATAGGAATTGGCTTATGATAAATTGAGCGCGAGTATGCCATGTTAATCGTCATAAACTTCTGATTCTGATGGCATAAATCTTGTTGCCTGATTTTTCCTTAAACGTAAAGCCCCAATTTTACAGTTTGGAAACCCTAACGAGCTTCAATGGTGAATTCGTGTATGATGCACAAAAACTCAATTAAAATACATGGTTAGCTTCAGCATGATTATATTAGTGTAAAACAACAATTAAATGGTATGAAATATGCCCAGAAATTTAAACACGATTATGTATATTTTCATGAAAAGTGTGACATGGTTCTACCGTTTCTTGGTGTTAGAAGCAGTGGTTTTGATCCAGGAACGTCCCTTGAGGCCTTTGCAAGCTAATGGAATCAACGTTTTGCCTTGAAACGCTTTAGAATCGTGTTTTCAGTTTTGAAATTTTCTTGAAAAAGTGCAAAGTTTGTTTATGGTTTTGGGCGCAGCTTAGAGGTTCTTGTGCTTTAGGGTTTGATCAGTATATGTATGGGATGGATTAGGGTTGAGATTTGAGTCAAGAGATCCTTGCATTGATGAAAGAAATATTTGATTTTCATGGCATATTTTTTTCAATCTTTTCATGTGCTTTTGGTTCCAATCATGATCAAATCACCTTGATTCTTTCCATATTAGATAGCGCACGAAATCTTGAAGGTATTCTATGCACAAAAAGATTTAAAAAGCATGGATGAGTATTTTTTTCATATTTTATTTAATTAAATGAATTAATGGTAATTAAAAATTCAAATAAATAATAAAAAATGATAAAATAACTCCCCTTGGGCCAAATGGTCGTGCATAGCCTTTGGATGATGAATCTTTGAAGAAAATGTGGCCCATTAGCAAATTTGAAGCATTTGAAGTAAAGTTGACTTTTCAAAATTCCCAAACATTTCCCAACTTCCACAAGGCATATCTTGCTCAATTTTTAAGCTTTGATCATGTTCTTGGACATTTTGGAAAGGTCTTGAAGTCCTCTAACCAATGCCTTTGGTCCCATGTCATTTTAATTTACCAATCTCAAGTTATGGTCTTTGACTTAAAGTCCCTTTTTGTTGACTTTTGAAAATGACCTATAATGTTGAAATTGATAACTTTTTGTGAGAGCATTTCATGGACTTGAAGTGTGAAGAGGAGTTGTAGGAAATGTCTTTCTCTTCAAAATGAGCTTTGGATGGAATTTTTCTGATAAACCATGTGGAAGTTATGCCTTAGTCAAGTTACAGTTGACTTTTTCAACTGTCCAAATATGGAAACTTTTGCATCTTGAGACTTTTTGAGCCATGCCTTGAGAATCATGATCAAGAATTGATCAAATGATGTTTGTGGCTTCAAAATGAGATGTTGACCAAAAATTTGGACTTTTGACTGTCAAATGACCATTTTGCCCCTGCAGTTGACTGTAGGGCAATTAGGGTTTTTGACTGTGCAATTTTGTGCTGTAAGCCTTGAAGCTTGACATGAGGATGCTTGACCATGTTTGTAGGCATATGGGACTTGATTGGACCCTTGGAAACTTCATTTTCATTGTCAGAACCAAAACCCTAGTTTTTGACTGTTAGGAGGCCCTTGAACTGTGCAACCCTTGGGAAGATTTTGAAGCTTGCTCTTTGCAAATCTTGAAGAATATGGGAGGGAAAATTTTGGGGTACAACAATGACCCATCCAAAGCTCATTTATAATAGGATGCAATTTACTACAATCCATCTTCACACCCCAAGATCAAGAAATGCACTCACAAAAAGTTACAAATTTGGACATTATAGGTCATTTTTGAAAGTCAACAAAAACACCTTTTTTGCCAAAGCTTATAACTTGAGCATGGAATATCAAAATGATATGATACCAAAAGGGATGGTTGGAGGACATCTAAAGGTTTCTAAAACGTCCAGGAACACCTCCAAAAGTTCAAAATTGAAGAAGTTATGCATTGTTGAAGTTGAGAATTTTTCCAAAATTGCAAAAAGTCAACTATCCTCAAAACTTCAATTTTTTTCAAATGGGCACACTTTTTTCCACTTGATTTGATCTTTTCACACTACACACGTGCTCTATCTTTAGTCTTGGGTCCATTTGTTAATTTTTCTATTTTATTTGATTTTTATTGAATTAATTCATTTTAAATCAATTTAAATCCAAATAAAATCTAAGCATTGATAACTTGGCATCTTTTTGATTGATACAGGATTTAATTATCATCATGGATAGGATCAAACTCGTATAAAGCCATATCATGCACCAAATATTGGATTTGGAATCAAATTGGAAGATTTTTAATGGAGGATCATATCATATCTCCAAACATCAATGCATAAAGATTCAAGTCCAAATTTTTAACCTAATGCATTGCCTTATACATATACAAGCTAAAGAGGCACGAATCAAGACCTAGAGGCTGCACAATCAGAAAAACCAAACTTGAAAAAAAACTTGAAAAAAGCTTGAAACTGAAATCACCCTTGGAGGCCGATTCAAAGCAAAACCTCAACACTATCCTCTTGCTGGACATCCACTGAGTCTATAGCAATCAAAAGCAAGGTCATCCACCTCCTAAAACACGCTGTAAGTCTCCTGTAAAACACCCCTGTACTCGAAATCGTATCCTCTCATTCTTGCATTTTTTGACAAATTATTGGCATGGTCATGATCCTTGTGTGATTTCTAAGATTTCTGTATCATTTGATTGTATTTTCATGAGCCATAGCCTTGTAACCGAACCTAGGGTTTGGAAGTTTGTTTTTTGGGCGTTTTCTCTACAGGTGAAATCAAGGCCATTAATGTACATGGACGTACTCAGGGGAAAGAGACGAACAGGACCATGGTCTTAGATTGAATTTTTATGGCCTGGATTTGGTTTTAGGTTCGACCTAGGGATTTAGCTATGGATATAAATCCGCAGGTAATCTCTGCATAATTCCACGGACAAGGACGAAGACGTGTCCCCATCCCATTCGTTGGTTCAAATATTTCGCGCTTTTTATGTTTTAATTCTGGCATATGACTTGTTTCTAACATAATGATTAGTTGGTATTCCACTAACAAATGAAACATAGTGGTGCAGTGGCCAGGCGAGCGTGTGAAATCCAATGGGACCTGGGTTTGAATCCCAGGTCCACCATATTGCATATTATTCTTTTTCTTCAGGAAATCCAATGCGTTTCAAGAATTGTGGTTCATCATGCAGCCTCAACTAATCATCTTCCAGGTGGCCTCAGGCCAGATCTGGTGGCCCAGAATGAAAGACCACCATGTGCTCTAGTCAACAAGCGCACGTGAGATCATGGAAAGTCAATCAGGCTTGCAGCAAATGGGCCTGGAAAATGCTAATCTCACCTCCAATCTGGGCCCAAACCCCTTGGTTATTTCTTTCTTTTATTTATTTTGTTTATTTGTTTATTAATTATTTTGATTGTTTAATTAACCAATTAAGTTATTTTCCTCATAAAATCGAAAACACAAAAATATATTTTATTTATTAAAATTAAATTCATCATCTTATTTTTGTAAATAAATTAATTCAATTAATTTAGTTTAATTAGTTTTAACTTGTAATATTTTTGCAATAATTAAAATTAATGTAGAATATTAGGTTTTACTAACTTTGACCAAATTTATTTTATTTCTTTAAATATCCAAAAATCCAAAAATATATATTTTTTAAATTAATTAATTTATTTTTTAATTAACTTAGATCTAATTCCTTTTAATTCAAAAATAAACAAAAAAAATCATTTTCTTTCAAAAGGGTCAAAACGCTAAAATTCATTCGATTTAATTTTTCGCGCGCGATCCATTTCACCATTGATGTAATTGTTCCCGGAATGTAATAGCTTTAATTAGGACCTTTAATTATTTTATCGCTTTCTTTTATTTTCCGCATTTTAAATTAAAGGGTTATTTTTGGCGATGTATATACCCGACGCCTTGTAATAGTTTAGATTTAATTTCCGCAAATTTAATTTTTGCAATCTATAAACTGTTAGATGTTTGGTAATAGGGAATGCATGACAAGCTCAAATGTATGAACTTAAAATCAACATAGCTCACCCATGACATGTACAAAGATAAAATTAACCGAAATAACACACTCGCACATGCGCACTCTTAGGGTACACCTCACTTGGTTGCCTTCGTAACGTGGTCATTGAGTATAGGAAGTTTTAGAGGTCGCCCTCTTGTCAAAAGATCATAGTTTCCTCGAAACGGTTGCCTCGGAAAAATGATCTAAGACATTAGGGTTACCGCTAAGGCGTCCTAACATTGCTTTAGTGACCACACGTCCCTTAATCGAATTGACCCTTAAAACTCCAACGACAATGCTACCTACTCATCAATAGTGGGATCACATTGTCTAAAGGACATTAGCACAGATTGATTCCTTTTCGAGTAGGTAGATGGTCCTTAAGTACTTGCTCCTTTCAAAACAAAACAAAACTTTTCGCACTTACATCTTTCAAACAAAAACTTCTTTCAAACCCACAAACACAAAGAAAAGCAAATTTTGAAAACACTTTGAGCAAGTACCTAAGAGCCCGTGGATAACCACGGATAGAAAGGGTGCTAACGCCTTCCCTTTCTATAATCTACCCCCCGGACCCGAGAAATATCTCAAAAAAGGAATTTTCTGTGCTTTTTTCCTTTCCTTGTTGGATAAAATAAAAGACGGTGGCGACTCTTGCTTACCGTGACATTTTACGAAAACAAACGCAAAACACGAACCAGCATTCCAAAAACAGTCAGTTCTCTTCCCACCGTATCACAGAACTGGCGACTCTGCTGGGGAATAGTAAGTGGGGTGTACCTTAGGATTAGATCATTATGTTTTCAATTGTTTGCTTTGTATGATTTATCTTTGTGGGCTTGTATCGGAGTTTCTATAGATCCTAACCCAGATATGGGGGATACCCTTTAGGTAAGTAGCAATAAACTGTGAGGTAACTGTACGACATAGACCGATACGGTTGAAGCAATAGCTACGTTGGTGTGGCACTTTAGTCTGTACCGATATCCCTTGTGTGATCGGTGGATCTGGAACTGACTGTTTAACGCTGGTTCACGAAATGTCGCGGAAGCAAGAGTCGCCACCGTCTTTTATTTTCTCCAAATGGAAAGGACAAAAGCACAGAAAAATTCCTTAAAGAGATTGCTCTCGGTTCGGGAGGTAGATTTATAGAAAGGGAAGGTGTTAGAACCCTTTCTATCCATGGTTATCCATGGGCTCTTAGATACTTGCTCATTTGTGTTTTCAAAAATGGTTTGTTTGCTTTTCAACTGTGGGTTTTAAAAAGTTTCTTTGAAAATTCCAGTTCGACTCTTGTATCGGTCCTCAAGAGTGTTTGAAAAAATGCTTTCGAAAGCTTTTTGAAAATGTGTTGGTGTGAAAAGTATTTTTGAATTTGTTTTGAAATTAGAGCAAGTATCTAGAGTCGTCTACCTACCCTAAGGAATTCGTCTGTGTAGATGTCCTTTAAAGTAGTGCCATCCCACCATTGAGAGGTAGGTAGCACCACCGTTGGAGGTATTCGGGTCAATTCGAGGTTCGGGACATGGTGATCACCAGAGCAACAGGAAGACACCTTAGAAGCTACCCTCATGCCAGGTTCCCGGATCATGAGGACTTACTAAGACATCCTCTACTCGACGATCACCTTTCGAGGCAAGGCAACAGTGAGGCGTACCCTAGGGGTGGTGTGTGCGATTCGTGTGTCATTTTCATTTGCATTTATCTTGTCATGTTATTGGTGTTCTACGCTTGTTTTTATTTTGTCCATACATTCTTTCATGCTTTGATTTAACAGTTAAAATATTTGCGGGAAAGGTAAATTCTAAGCTATTACAAAAGGCGCGGGTCCACATCGCCAAAAGTTTCTCGAACCCGATTTGACAGAAAATAAATAAAGTAAAAGAAAATAAGGAATTAAAAATGCGAGAAGTTAATTACAAGGCTTCGGGAGAGATACATAAATATTTAAACGAAACAAAATAAATATGCGAATTAATTAAATCGAAACAAGGGCGTTGGACCCTTTTTGCAAAATTAGACTAATGGGGAATTAATTAATTAAAAAAAGGAGATGTTTTTGGTATTTTTTAGTATTTTAGGGTTTAATAGAAAAAATTAATTGAAATTAAATGCTAACCCTAATTCTATTTTATTTTAATTTATTAAGAAAACATTAGAATTTAACCTAAATTAACCCTAATTTTTTACATGCAAATTTAATTATAAAAATAAATATCTAATTATTTAATTATAAAAAAAAAGGATGAAAATTAATTAAACCTAATTTCTACATTTTTTAGATTTTTATTATGAAAATATTAAATCAAACCCTAATTTAACTAAATAATTTATATGCAAATTTATTTACAAGAAATACTAAAATAAAAAATATTCATTGTTTTTCTCTTTTTCTGATTTTTATGGGTTTTTTATATTTTGTGAAAATAATAGATTAATTAAACAGATTAAAAGAAAATAAAATAATAATTGAAAATAAAGAAACAAAATAATAAAAAAATGAAAAGGTTTGCAAACCTGGGGGTTCAGACCCCAAATAGGAGGTGTTTCCTTCAACAATTTGGCCCATCAACCTTTAGGCCTGGTGGACTTTTTAGGACACGTACCCCAGCGTTGACTAGAGACTTCCATATTCCCCAAGTCCTGGCCCTTGCATGGATGAAAGTGGACGCGTGGCTGACTGGATAGAGGGACGTATGATGATCCACAATGCTTATGCTGCATATGAATATTAGAGGAAAAATGCATGGAAAGAATGAAGACCTGGGGCTCGAACCCAGGTCGTGTCCGTCACCAACACTCTCGCTTACCACTGCACCACTTCACGCGTTGTTAATATTAAACAACTAATAAATATTATAATACGAAAACAATGGTTAGTGGAAATCAACGCGCGAAATTCAAACCAGCCTATCACATCTTGCCACGAATTCATCTTCTTCGCGTAGTTTTATTTTCCTGAAATACAAACATTATGAGCAACGGTTTTTTAAGCGTTCTCCTAGGCCATCTATGGAAAAATAGCGAATAACCTAGGAACGCTCATAAATTGAGCGTGAGCATAGCTTTGTAATCGTCTGAACGTGCTGATTTGAATGGTGGTGGTCAGGGGCTCTAATTTTTCCTTGTTACAAAACCCCTAATTTGAAGCTTGCAAAACCCTAATATTCTCTCATGGCGAAATCGTGTATAATGCATAAAACTTCAATCAAATCACAGGGTTAGTCTCAGAACAAGCCAATTAGTATGAATGTATCAAGAAAACACAATGAAAATGCCTAGAATATGAAACACGATTATGCATTTTTCATGAAAAATTTCAAGTTCTGTATACCGATTCCTTGAGTTTTGAGGAATGTTCTTGATTGGGAAACGTTCAGTGAACCTTCAGCAAGCTAATGAAACAAAAATTATGCCTTGAATCAACCTGCAAAGATTTTTTCAGTTATGAGTTTTTTTGCAAAAAAATTCAAGTTTGATAATGGTTTCTGCGCAGCTTTTCTAGTCCCAAGCATTAGGGTTATGTTTAGGCTTATGTAATGAGTGAATTAGGTTAACAATTCTGATCAAAATCTCTTTCATTCATGGATTTTGAGATTTGATTTTCAAGATCTTTTTCAAATATTTTCCATGTGTTTTTGTACAAATTAAGATCAATTCTCTCCAAATCTTTCCCCATTTAATTTCACACGAATTATTGAGTAGATTTTGTGCACAAAAAGATTGAAAAAATTAGGTTAAGCATTTTTCATATATTTCATTTGATTTAAATGAATTATTATAAATAAAAATTCAAATAAATAAATAAAAAATGAAGAAATACTTCCCTTTGGGCCAAGTGGTCGTGCACATGCCATGGATGATGAATTATGGAAGAAAAATGGGCCCATTAGCAATTTTAGGTCATTTGAACCATTGTTGACTTTTCAAAATATCCAAAAATTTCCCAACTTCCACAAGGCATAACATGCTCAATTTATAAGCTTTTCTCATGTTCTTGGACATTTTGGAAAGGTCTTTGAGTCCTCTAACCAATGCCTTTGGTCCCATGTCATTTTGATTTACCAATCTCAAGTTATGGCCTTTGACTTAAAGTCCCTTTTTGTTGACTTTTGAAAATGACCTATAATGTTGAAATTGATAACTTTTTGTGAGAGAATTTCTTGGACTTGAAGTATGAAGATGAGTTATAGGAAATGTCTTTCTCTTCAAAATGAGCTTTGGATGGGATTTTTCTGATAATCCATGTGAAAGTTATGCCCTGGTCAATTTACAGTTGACTTTTTCAGCTGTCCAAATAAGGAAACTTTTGCATCTTGATGATTTTTGAGCCAAACTTTGAGAATCATGATCAAGCATTGATCAAATGACGTTTGTGGCTTTAAAATGATATGTTGACCAAAAATTTGAACTTTTGACTGTCAAATGACCATTTTGCCCCTACAGTTGACTGTAGTGCAATTAGGGTTTTTGACTGTGCAATTTTGTGCTGAATGTCTTGAAACTTGATATGAGGATGCTTGACCATATTTATAGGCATGTGGGACTTGATTGGACCTTTGGAAACTTTACTTTCTTGATCAGAACACAAACCCTAATCTTGACTGTATAGGAGACCTTTGCACTGTGCAACCCTTGGGGAATTTTGCAGCTTGTCTTGGCAATTTCTTGAAAAATATGGGAGGGCAAATTTTGGGGTACAACAGTTGCCCCTGTTCAATCTTCTTAGACCCGAGGATGCAGATTGGCTGACGTGCCTTTCGTAATCCGAGGGTGGAAGATGATTGAACACTAGAGTGCCCAGAAATTTGCGCTCATATAATAGCAGTGTGATGATGGAATGGGCTTATAGGTGCCATTGGGAGATTGATGGATAGGATGATGGGCTTATAGATGCCATCTGGATGTTGATCGCGTAAGAGATTCCTTAGCGAGAACCTGCATACCTGCAAAAGAAAAATGAGTACCTGACACGTTGCGAGAACTGGTTTTCAGATGCTTAGTATAGATGGGTCCTGACTGGTTACAGGAGCTGGATCTGGAGATTCATAAGATGATGACTGAACCATAGATGGTTACTACCTCAGCATGACCAGTAAGAGAACCTTGGGTGACTTTAACTTCAACAACGCTCGTTGAGAAAATCATGGTGGGAATTACCATCTTCGCAGTATCGGGAAGAGAACCAATAGGCAATTATAACCTCAAAGGGAATTACATCTCACGCACCGTCGGGGAGAGGACCATAGGGAATTATAACCTGAAAGGGAATTACATCTCACGCACCGTCGGGGAGAGGACCATAGGAAATTATAACCTAAAAGGGAATTACATCTCACGCACCGTCGGGGAGAGGACCATAGGAAATCATAACCTGGAAGGGAATTACATCTCACGCACCGTCGGGGAGAGGACCATAGGAAACTATAATCTCAAAAGGAATTATCACCTCACGCACCGTCGGGGAGGGAACCATAGGAAATTTATAATCTCAAAAGGAATTATCACCTCACGCACCGTCGGGGAGGGAACCATAGAAAATCATAATCTCAAAAGGAATTATCACCTCACGCACCGTCGGGGAGGGAACCATAGGAAATTATAATCTCAAAAGGAATTATCACCTCACGCACCGTCGGGGAGGGAACCATAGAAAATTATAATCTGGATAACTTCTACTGAGTCTTCATCAGAAAAATCTGTTGGGAGTCGATTTAGCTGGACTAGAGAAGGCCTTGGACTGGATAAGAAACAGGGAATCTTAAGGTTGATTAACTGAACCGGTCTAGGTCTTAAAAGATGATTGAGACTTTAGCTGAATCTTTCCTGAAAGGTAAAGGTCAGTCATATGCAATGCATGATATGGATCAAGCAATGATGTTCTCAACATGAATGAGATTGGTAAGATATGATGCGTCTATGCATGCTATAATGATGTATGTGATGTTTTATGAATGTGTTTTTCGTCTAAGAAAGTAAATCCTTGACGGGTTCCGGGAAGTCATATCCTGGGCTGATATTGAAGAATAAGCTTTCGCTTCCGCTGGGGATGATAACTGCAAAAATACCGGTAGGAGAAGATGACTCCGTTGAGGAATAAACTTGGCGAATGGAAGAGTCTGCGGGGAGAAAAATACTCTAGCGAACATGCTGGGGAGAAATACTCTGTGGGGAGAGAGATACTTTGTTGAATTTGTTGATGGTAACTTGCTGGGGATATCCTTGTTGCATTGGAATTGCTAATAGACTTCGCTGGGGGTAAGAGAATTTCGTCGGGGACGCTCTTTCCGTGGCTTTTGGCTGAGGATAACCCAGTTATATCCTGGTAGGGAAATAACTCTTTAAATAAAGCCGGACGACGCGTTCGTGCTCTGCGAGGGATAAGCTTCCAGAATCTACTGGGGATAAGCTTACTGCTTGGGGAGATGGATTCCTAACTTTCTTGGGGAAGCTAATTGGACTCTCCTGGGGAAGTTTTGATATGTTGGGGAAGTGATTCCTTTGAATGTTGATATACCGCCGGGGAACAATCTTTAGACCAAGACTGCCGGGGATGCTTGTTATGGATATACATGCTGCTGGGGAAGTATTGAGATCTACGGGAGGATACTCAATTTCCTTGAGATTTGATAACTCTGCTTGGAGAAGAATGCACTGACTGCTGACTTACTCTCTGGGGAATTAAGATGTACTGGTCGTGTTCTTTAGCTGAACCTACCTTGGTACCTTGGAGGATAGAACAATTAGATTGCTTGGACAACTCTTTATTGCCCCTGTTTCTAGTGTCACCTGTAATTCATCCTTTGTTTCGTATGCAAATATTTATGAGTTAGAAAATTATTGTCAATGCATATATCACAGATTGAACCTTGGACGTTCTTCGCAAAACAAAACAGAAAAAGAAAAACAATTGGCACATTTTAACTGAAAAGTATATTTGTATTGATTTTTGAATGGCCTGTGAATAGGCGTTTTGTGTACAAGAGGCTGACGTCATAGTAAGAGAACGCCGCCGAGCAAAAGAGTTTATACAAATTTTGTACAAAAGAAAATAAACAGCTGTGTGAAATATGAATGATCCATTGGGTTTCAACTCTGCTATTGCCTTTATAACTCCGGGCGTCTCATCACTTGACGACCTTGGTTGAAGGTGAAGCTGACTGATCGATGCCGTCTAAACTTGATATAGATACCGGATTCTGGATGCAAAGTGATCAAATGAGACATAGTATTACGCTTTTATCCCTAACTTTTGCCTGGACCACCCTTTCGGGTTTTCAGTCCACCGGGATACCCATTTTTGCCCAAGCCGCCTTTTCAGGTTTTCGACTTGCCGGGTGTACAGATTTTTTTTTATTTTCATCCCTTCATTTTGCCCGAACCCTTTTGGTTCGACGGGAAGCCCTAATTTTTGCCTAGGCATGTCAGCCTAGCGGGTCTTTTTCATGCGTAGTATCTTTTTACTATGTCTGCATTGGCGGGGTGTGGAAGGTCGTCACCATCCATATTGGTTAATATCATTGCTCCTCCTGAGAACACATGTTTAACCACAAATGGCCCTTCATACGTAGGGGTCCATTTGCCCCTTGGATCACTCTGAGGAAGGATGATTCGCTTGATTACCAGATCCCTAACTTGATATTCCTGTGGTCTGACCTTTTTGTTAAATGCCCTGATCATCCGTTTCTGATACGTCTGACCATGACAGATAGCAGCAAGTCTCTTCTCATCAATGAGGTTGAGCTGATCAAGTCGTGTCTGGATCCAATCATCTTCGTTCAGATTTGCATCCTTCATTATCCGGAGAGAGGGTATTTGCACTTCGATTGGCAAGACTGCCTCCATACCATAAACCAAAGAGAAAGGAGTTGCCCCGGTTGACGTCCTAGCTGAGGTACGGTACCCATGCAGAGCGAACGGTAACATCTCGTGTCAATCCTTATAAGTCACTGTCATCTTCTGCACGATTTTCTTGATGTTCTTATTTGCTGCTTCTACAGCCCCATTCATCTTCGGTCTGTAAGGAGAAGAATTGTGGTGCTGTATCTTGAACTGTTCGCAGAGCTCAGCGATCATCTTGTTATTCAGATTGGTACCGTTGTCTGTAATAATTCTCTCTGGGACACCGTATCGACAGATCAGGTTATGCCGAATGAACCGTGCCACAACAGTCTTGGTTACCGTAGCATAGGATGTTGCCTCAACCTACTTCGTAAAATAGTCAATCGCCACTAGGATGAAGCGATGCCCGTTGGATGCCGTAGGTTTAATCTCACCAATCATGTCTATACCCCACATTGCAAACGGCCAAGGCGCAGTCAGAACATTTAGGGGAACCGGAGGAACATGCACCTTGTCTGCATAAATCTGACACTTATGGCATGTCCTAGAATGTTGGTAGCAGTCAGCTTCCATTGTGGACCAGTAATATCCTGCCCGTAGGATTTTCTTCGCCATAGTGTGCCCACTGGAATGTGTACCAAAGGTCCCTTCATGTAGCTCTTCCATGATCCTTCCTGCTTCAGTCTTATCCACACAACGCAGTAAGGTTGAATCATGGTTTCGCTTATACAAGATGCTGTTGCTAAGGAAGAACTTTGCTGCGAATCTTCTCAAGAATTTCTTATCATTGACAGAGGCACCTTCAGGGTATTCCTGAGCTTCCAGATATCTCTTCACTTCATGGTACCAAGGCTTCTCAGTCACCAATTCAGTCTCGAGATCACAACAGTATGCCGGTTCGTCCAGTTTCCAGATGATGATTCGGGGAGCCTCATTATCCCATTTGACTTTGAACATGGAAGCCATTGTAGCTAACGCGTCCGCCAGCTGATTCTCTTCTCTTGGAAAGTGTTCAAAGGTTATCTCTGTGAAGTGGGGGATCAGGGTCAACACACATTCTCTGTAAGGAATCAGGTTTGGATGTTTCGTATCCCACTCTCCTTTGATCTGATTGATCACTAGAGCGGAATCTCCGAAAACACTCAGAAACTTGATTCTTAGATCGATCGCAGCTTGAAGACCCATGATGCACGCCTCATACTCCGCCATGTTGTTGGTACAGTTGAAACACAGTCGGGCAGTGAGTGGAGTATGAGTACCTTGAGGTGATATGATTATGGTGCCGATACCGTTACCCAAAGCGTTGGAGGCTCCGTCAAAGTGCATAGACCATCGGGATCCTGGTTCAGGTCCTTCATCCGGTCCAGGTACTTCACAGTCAGTCACAATCATGATGCTTTCATCCGGAAACTCGAAGTTCATTGACTGATAATCATCTACGGCCTGATGTGCCAAGTGGTCAGCCAATACACTTCCCTTGATGGCTTTCTGGGTTGTGTACTGAATGTCGTATTCCGTCAAGATCATTTGCCATCTTGCAATTCTCCCAGACAGAGCAGGCTTTTCGAATATGTACTTTATAGGATCCATCTTTGAGATCAACAAGGTAGTGTGAGTCAGCATATACTGTCTCAGCCGGTGAGCAGCCCATACCAAAGCGCAACAAGTTTTCTCAAGTAGTGAGTATCGGGTCTCACAGTCGGTAAACTTTTTGCTAAGGTAATAAATGGCATGCTCTTTTCGGCCAGACTCGTCATGCTGCCCCAGCACACACCCCATTGAATTGTCAAGCACTGTTAGATATAGTATCAGAGGTCTCCCTTCAACCGGTGGCATAAGGATGGGTGGTTCTTGGAGATACTCTTTGATTCTGTCAAAAGCAGCCTGACATTCATCGTTCCAACGTACTACCTGATCTTTCTTCAGCAGCTTGAAGATTGGCTCACAGGTAGCAGTTAGATGCGAGATGAACCGAGCAATGTAATTCAGGCGTCCTAAAAAGCCTCTGACTTCCTTCTCTGTCCTGGGAACTGGCATCTCTTGAATAGCTTTGACCTTAGCAGGGTCCACTTGAATACCTTTATCACTGACCATGAAGCCTAGCAACTTTCCCGATCTTACCCCGAAGGTGCACTTGTTCGGGTTCAATCTCAGCTTGTATAGTTTCAACCGGTCAAACAGTTTCTGCAGATGACCTAGATGTTCTTCCTCAGTCTGGGACCTTGCGATCATATCGTCCACGTATACTTCTATCTCATGATGGATCATATCATGAAATAAAGCAACCATGGCACGTTGGTAGGTTGCCCCAGCATTCTTCAACCCGAATGGCATGACCTTGTAGCAGAAGGTGCCCCACTGAGTAACAAATGTAGTCTTTTCCATGTCTTCAGGTGCCATCTTGATCTGATTGTAACCTGAAAAGCCATCCATGAAAGAGAACACCTTGTGCTGAGCTGTATTATCAACAAGGACATCAATGTGAGGTAAGGGGAAGTCATCCTTGGGGCTGGCCCTGTTCAGATCCCTGTAGTCGACACACATTCTGACCTTTCCATCCTTCTTAGGTACCGACACCACATTAGCAACCCACTGAGGGTAAGAAGTCACTGCAAGGAACCCAGCATCAAACTGTTTCATAACCTCGGCCTTAATCTTTTCAGACATCTCTGGACGCATCCGACGGACCTTTTGCTTAACTGGAGGGCAGTCTTCCTTAGTTGGCAAGTGATGGACCACAATATCGGTATCCAACCCGGGCATGTCTTCGTAGGACCAGGAAAAGATTTCCATATAGTCATGTAGCATCTGAGTCAACCGTTGCTTTACGCTGAGCTCTAGGTTGGCACCAATCTTTACCTCTTTCCTGTCTGCCTCAGTACCCAAGTTTATTGTTTCCACTGGCTCTTCATGAGGCTGAATTGCCCTCTCTTCCTGAAGCAACAATCTTGCAAGCTCACCAGGCACTTCGCAATCCTCTTCACCTTCGTCTTCGGCTAAGTTGATCGGATTTTCGAAGTCATAATTGGCAGTAGCAGAGTCGTTACCAGTAAGATCCAGAGTGGATTGAAACCTGTATGAGTGAGTGTGTGTGTGTAAATACAGCTGTTTTGAAATATATGTAAAAGAAAGAAAAGGTAGAAAAGGAGCATAAAATTTGCAATGCGAGAAAACGTCCAAGATTTTCATTCATGATATATGAAATGACAATTTATATGCCCTCACAAATGAAACCACGGTGCCTCGGGTAAGACACCGGGCCATAGAGTTTATTTATTGTTTATTACAAAATAACAAAACATAGGAATTCATTACTCAGTAACAAGAGAAACAGGGAGATTGTCTTTTGCACTCCAATTGTTAAGTCCACTGTCGGTCGCAGGGTAAATCCAGCTATCAAACTCAGCTTCATCCACTTCGTCTTCGTCCCCGATAGCATTCACTCCATGAGCAGGCAGGGGAGCTGTCACTACATTGGGCTTCTCAGATGCCTCAAACTGTACCTCCTTGGCGTCAATAAGATCCTGCAGCTTGCTCCTTAATGCCCAACAGTCGTCAGTGGAATGCCCCGGGCTATCTGAATGGTAAGCACAACGAGCATTCGGGTTGTACTTAGGAGATGCAGTATTTGGGAACTTCGGCGCCTCTCTGACAGTCACTAAATTGGTTGAGAGCAACTGTGGCAAGATCTGTGACAAGGTCATACTCAAGCGGGTGAACTCTCTCCGGGGTCTTTCAGCCCTTTGAGGATTGTTTGGCCGGGGAGCGGCAGCAGGCTTGGCAATCATTACCGCACTGACAGATTGGCGGCGCTCGGGTCTCTCTGATTTCCTAGAACCATATACGGCACTAGCCTCCTTCTTGAAGGATTTCTTCTCCGAACTGGACGATGCACCCTTCGGAATTTTACCAGACTTTAACCCAGCTTCAATTCTCTCTCCAGTCAGAATCAAATCAGTGAACCCTGCCGACGAATTCCCAATGAGATGGTTGAAAAATGGCCCAGATAGGGTCCCCAAGAACATATCTACCAACTCCCGATCAGTCAATGGTGGCTGCACCCTGCCAGCCAGGTCTCTCCACTTCTGAGCGTACTCCTTAAAACCTTCACTTGAACCTAACGACATACCCTGGAGTTGGGTACGTGTAGGGGCAAGGTCGGCATTATATTGATACTGCTTGTAGAAAGCAGTAGCCAACTCCTCCCAGTTACGAACTTTGGTCCCATCCAGCTGATAGAACCATTCGAGATGAGTCCCTGAAAGACTCTCCTGGAAGAAGTGGATCCACAAATTCTTATCCGCAGAGTACGGTTGAATTTTCCGAACATAGGACCTGAGATGTAGCTTGGGACAAGACGCCCCGTCATACTTAGAGAAGGATGGTGCTTTGAACTTATGGGGAATAATCACACCAGTGGACAAACCCAGATCTCCGAAATCCAGCCCAGGTACCTGTTGAATCTCCATAGCTTTCAACCTATCCTCCAGTTGCTTGTATCTGTCTTCTGTAGGAGGGTACTGCTCTTCATCAAAATCAGTCTCGTTGTCGGAGACTACCGGACTAGGAACCCTTGCTTCTGCCTGAGGAGTACTCTTGCCAACAGAAGAACCAGCCTCTTCCTGCTGCAGAGCATTGCCAAACCTTCGGCCCGAGTTGAACATAACAGTTCTTCTCTTCTTCTTCTTCTCCTTCTTCAGGAGCATAGCCTTCAGCTCTTCTTGGCCTTGAGCCAGACCCTTGATTAATTCCTGAAACTGTGCATTCTGTACCTGAAGAGCTTTGATGGAGGTCTCAGTTGATGACGAGTCGGGATTCATGATGCTGAAATAAACAGCGAAGAACTATAAGCAACCTGAAAAGAGGAAAAACCTGCTATGCACATGATGTATGAAATGCGTATGAATTATGTTTTCAAAGACAATTGGGAATCAACTTTGTAAACAAAAAGGAACACACTTCATTAGATTCAACTTTGGAACTGAAATTATTCAACAGGTTGCCCTTAGGCGTTACATGAAAGGAAATACTGAAAAGGAAATAAAACTGTAAAAGCACATCTGGAGCTCCTTATTGATCCCATGGTCTCCTCTTCTCAGTACGGATGTAGGCATTCAGAGCTCTCTCATTTTCCAACTGTTTTGTCAGCTTCTGGATCTTTGATTCCTGCTCGTTGAACTTTTCCCGGTAAGAATCCCACTCTTCTCGCAGTTGCAACCAAGATCTCTTCAATGTCTCATAATCAGTAGGTATCTGAGGAGGAAGGACAGTTGGAGGAACACCATCTTTGTCAGAACACTCAAGAATGATGGGTCTGACAGCTTCATACGGCATACCTAACTTCTGAGCACGGATGCAAACCCATTTGTAGTAGGCTTCCATAGGTAAAGAGGTCTTTGGCCCTAACTCTTGTGGGTCAGCTTTATGAACTTTGTCCCAAGCCTTGATGAACCTACGGCGCAGCTCGTCACTATCCACCTGAAATTCAAAACTGATGTGAGGCACTAACATCTCATGGGGACCCGCTTTTCTTGCTCTTCCAAACTGACGGAGTGCTAGACATGGATTGTAAGAGATCCCCCCTTGGGTACCAATCAGAGGAACATTAGGGTATTCCCCGCATCGATCAATAATAGCTATCTCATCCAAACCTCTGCAAGTCCAAATGATGTCTTTGTCGGTGAGAGACATTAACCTATGAGCCCAACCTCTTCCTTCTTGGTTCTTCAGTACGAACTTGGGGAGGTGCGAAGTAAACCACCTCACCAACAAAGGGATGCAACACCATAGGGTTCCTCGTCTTCGGGTAGTACGAGCATGAAGTTGTTGCAAGATGTCACCCAAGAGAGTGGGCACAGGATTCTGAGACATAAAGATCCTTATGGCAGTGACATTGATGAAGTTGTCAGGATTAGGAAACAGGACTAACCCATAGATCAGGAGAGCCAAGATGTCTTCATATGCCCTAAAGTCCAGGTCGCTCCAGAAACTGTTAGCTTTACCAATCAAAAACTTGGCCAAGAAACCCTTAACTCCGCTTCTAGTCACCCAGTTGTCTGTTACCTCTTGATGGGTCAAAGGAAGAGCTGCAGCAAAATCCTCAAGCCTGAGGGTCTTTTCCCAACCAGTAAAGGGAGTCTGATCCAAGATAGGGATACCAAGCAAATCAGAGAACTCTTCCAGGGTAGGGACCAGCTGGAAGTCTTGAAAGGTGAAGCACTGGTACAGAGGGTCATAGAACTGGGTCAGAACACTCATCAACTGTTGATCCCGCTTTGCAGTGACTAAACCGAGAAGAGAACCATGCCTCTGGATGAAGGAAGTGGTATTTGGGATTCTGCTAACCAACTCATCAAGCAACTCAGGTGATCGAACAAAGTTGAACCGCATAGTATTCCTTCGCACAGGCATCATAATGTCCTACAAAACAGAGCAAAGGTGAAACCCTCTTGTCTTTGAAATGGTCAGTCCTTATGCAGGATGCATGCAATGCTCATGATGCTATGATGTTATGATAAAGCACACCACATATAGATACAAAGGCAAACATGGTAAGGCACACAAGTCACACAAGGCAAGCCCCTAAAGTTTAGGCCAGCATGAGGTATAGGTACTACCCTCTTTCAGTTTGTTGGTTCATACCTGTCCTAATCAAAAGTAACCGGGTTCTTAGAGGATCCCAATATCATTGACTACCCTCAATCGGTCATAACTCCAGCATCGCAATCTTTTCTTGCGGCCAGAACCATCACGAGAGTTTAGCCTCAATGGGCGTAGCATACTGCAATTCTAAAGGCCAAATTGTGTCAATTAAGGTTCTAAGGTTGTTGGTGCTTAATGACTCCTTAGAAGACCCATATTCTCCTCGTTGCGACACAAGGGATATCGGTACAGACCAAGGTGCCACACCAACGTAGCCACTGCTTCACCTGTGTCGGTCTACGCCGGACAGGTCCCTCACAGCTTACGCTACCTAAACAGGGTATCCCCAGATCCGGGTTAGGATCTATGTAACTCCGATGCAACCCACAATAGTAAAGCAAGCAAATCAATACAATTGAAAACACAGTTATGAACTAGCCCTAAGGTACGCCTCACTTTAAGTTTTATCCCCAGCAGAGTCGCCAGTTCTGTGATCGGTGGATCTGGAACTGACTGTTTAACGCTGGTTCGAGAAATGTCGCGGAAGCAAGAGTCGCCACCGTCTTTTATTTTCTCCAAATGGAAAGGACAAAAGCACAGAAAAATTCCTTAAAGAGATTGCTCTCGGTTCGGGAGGTAGATTTATAGAAAGGGAAGGTGTTAGAACCCTTTCTATCCATGGTTATCCATGGGCTCTTAGATACTTGCTCATTTGTGTTTTCAAAAATGGTTTGTTTGCTTTTCAACTGTGGGTTTTAAAAAGTTTCTTTGAAAATTCCAGTTCGACTCTTGTATCGGTCCTCAAGAGTGTTTGAAAAAATGCTTTCGAAAGCTTTTTGAAAATGTGTTGGTGTGAAAAGTATTTTTGAATTTGTTTTGAAATTAGAGCAAGTATCTAGAGTCGTCTACCTACCCTAAGGAATTCGTCTGTGTAGATGTCCTTTAAAGTAGTGCCATCCCACCATTGAGAGGTAGGTAGCACCACCGTTGGAGGTATTCGGGTCAATTCGAGGTTCGGGACATGGTGATCACCAGAGCAACAGGAAGACACCTTAGAAGCTACCCTCATGCCAGGTTCCCGGATCATGAGGACTTACTAAGACATCCTCTACTCGACGATCACCTTTCGAGGCAAGGCAACAGTGAGGCGTACCCTAGGGGTGGTGTGTGCGATTCGTGTGTCATTTTCATTTGCATTTATCTTGTCATGTTATTGGTGTTCTACGCTTGTTTTTATTTTGTCCATACATTCTTTCATGCTTTGATTTAACAGTTAAAATATTTGCGGGAAAGGTAAATTCTAAGCTATTACAAAAGGCGCGGGTCCACATCGCCAAAAGTTTCTCGAACCCGATTTGACAGAAAATAAATAAAGTAAAAGAAAATAAGGAATTAAAAATGCGAGAAGTTAATTACAAGGCTTCGGGAGAGATACATAAATATTTAAACGAAACAAAATAAATATGCGAATTAATTAAATCGAAACAAGGGCGTTGGACCCTTTTTGCAAAATTAGACTAATGGGGAATTAATTAATTAAAAAAAGGAGATGTTTTTGGTATTTTTTAGTATTTTAGGGTTTAATAGAAAAAATTAATTGAAATTAAATGCTAACCCTAATTCTATTTTATTTTAATTTATTAAGAAAACATTAGAATTTAACCTAAATTAACCCTAATTTTTTACATGCAAATTTAATTATAAAAATAAATATCTAATTATTTAATTATAAAAAAAAAATAAAAGGATGAAAATTAATTAAACCTAATTTCTACATTTTTTAGATTTTTATTATGAAAATATTAAATCAAACCCTAATTTAACTAAATAATTTATATGCAAATTTATTTACAAGAAATACTAAAATAAAAAATATTCATTGTTTTTCTCTTTTTCTGATTTTTATGGGTTTTTTATATTTTGTGAAAATAATAGATTAATTAAACAGATTAAAAGAAAATAAAATAATAATTGAAAATAAAGAAACAAAATAATAAAAAAATGAAAAGGTTTGCAAACCTGGGGGTTCAGACCCCAAATAGGAGGTGTTTCCTTCAGCAATTTGGCCCATCAACCTTTAGGCCTGGTGGACTTTTTAGGACACGTACCCCAGCGTTGACTAGAGACTTCCATATTCCCCAAGTCCTGGCCCTTGGATGGATGAAAGTGGACGCGTGGCTGACTGGATAGAGGGACGTATGATGATCCACAATGCTTATGCTGCATATGAATATTAGAAGAAAAATGCATGGAAAGAATGAAGACCTGGGGCTCGAACCCAGGTCGTGTCCGTCACCAACACTCTCGCTTACCACTGCACCACTTCACGCGTTGTTAATATTAAACAACTAATAAATATTATAATACGAAAACAATGGTTAGTGGAAATCAACGCGCGAAATTCAAACCAGCCTATCACATCTTGCCACGAATTCATCTTCTTCGCGTAGTTTTATTTTCCTGAAATACAAACATTATGAGCAACGGTTTTTTAAGCGTTCTCCTAGGCCATCTATGGAAAAATAGCGAATAGCCTAGGAACGCTCATAAATTGAGCGCGAGCATAGCTTTGTAATCGTCTGAACGTGCTGATTTGAATGGTGGTGGTCAGGGGCTCTAATTTTTCCTTGTTACAAAACCCCTAATTTGAAGCTTGCAAAACCCTAATATTCTCTCATGGCGAAATCGTGTATAATGCATAAAACTTCAATCAAATCACAGGGTTAGTCTCAGAACAAGCCAATTAGTATGAATGTATCAAGAAAACACAATGAAAATGCCTAGAATATGAAACACGATTATGCATTTTTCATGAAAAATTTCAAGTTATGTATACCGATTCCTTGAGTTTTGAGGAATGTTCTTAATTGGGAAACGTTCAGTGAACCTTCAGCAAGCTAATGAAACAAAAATTATGCCTTGAATCAACCTGCAAAGATGTTTTCAGTTATGAGTTTTTTTGCAAAAAAATTCAAGTTTGATAATGGTTTCTGCGCAGCTTTTCTAGTCCAAAGCATTAGGGTTATGTTTAGGCTTATGTAATGAGTGAATTAGGTTAACAATTCTGATCAAAATCTCTTTCATTCATAGATTTTGAGATTTGATTTTCAAGATCTTTTTCAAATATTTTCCATGTGTTTTTGTACAAATTAAGATCAATTCTCTCCAAATCTTTCCCCATTTAATTTCACACGAATTATTGAGTAGATTTTGTGCACAAAAAGATTGAAAAAATTAGGTTAAGCATTTTTCATATATTTAATTTGATTTAAATGAATTATTATAAATAAAAATTCAAATAAATAAATAAAAAATGAAGAAATACTTACCTTTGGGCCAAGTGGTCGTGCACATGCCATGGATGATGAATTATGGAAGAAAAATGGGCCCATTAGCAATTTTAGGTCATTTGAACCATTGTTGACTTTTCAAAATATCCAAAAATTTCCCAACTTCCACAAGGCATAACTTGCTCAATTATTAAGATTTTATCATGTTCTTGGACATTTTGGAAAGGTCTTTGAGTCCTCTAACCAATGCCTTTGGTCCCATGTCATTTTGATTTACCAATCTCAAGTTATGGCCTTTGACTTAAAGTCCCTTTTTGTTGACTTTTGAAAATGACCTATAATGTTGAAATTGATAACTTTTTGTGAGAGCATTTCTTGGACTTGAAGTATGAAGATGAGTTATAGGAAATGTCTTTCTCTTCAAAATGAGGTTTGGATGGGATTTTTCTGATAATCCATGTGAAAGTTATGCCCTGGTCAATTTACAGTTGACTTTTTCAGCTGTCCAAATAAGGAAACTTTTGCATCTTGATGATTTTTGAGCCAAACTTTGAGAATCATGATCAAGCATTGATCAAATGACGTTTGTGGCTTCAAAATGATATGTTGACCAAAAATTTGAACTCTTGACTGTTAAATGACCATTTTGCCCCTACAGTTGACTGTAGTGCAATTAGGGTTTTTGACTGTGCAATTTTGTGCTGAATGTCTTGAAACTTGATATGAGGATGCTTGACCATATTTATAGGCATGTGGGACTTGATTGGACCTTTGGAAACTTTACTTTCTTGATCAGAACACAAACCCTAATCTTGACTGTATAGGAGACCTTTGCACTGTGCAACCCTTGGGGAATTTTGCAGCTTGTCTTGGCAATTTCTTGAAAAATATGGGAGGGCAAATTTTGGGGTACAACACCTTGTGTTGGAACGAGGAGAATATGGGTCTTCTAAGGGGTCATTAAGCACCAACTGACCGTAGAACCTTTAAATTGACCAACTTGGCCATAGAACAGTAGTAGTATGCTACACTCATTGAGACTAAACTCTCGCGATGATTCTGGCTGCAAGAAAAGGTTGCTAAACTGGAATTATGACCGATCGAGGGTAGTCAGTGATATTGAGATCCTCTAGAACCCGGTTACTATTTTTAGGACAGGTTTAAACCAACTGAATTGAAAGAGGGTAGTACCTAAGCTCCTTGCCAGCCTAAAATTTAAGGGGCTCTCTGTGTGACTTGTGTGCCTCTACCATGTTTTCTATTTGTGGATACTTGTGGTGTGCTTACTATCATGACATCATGACATCGTAACATTGCATACATCTTGCATTGGACTAATCTATTTCAAAGACAGGAGGGATTCATCTTTGTTCTGTTTTGTAGGTCATCATGATGCCCATGCGTAAGAATACAATTCGGATCAACTTTGTTCAGGTTCCCACCTTGCTTAAAGAGTTGGTTGCAAAGATGCCTGATACTACTTCCTTCATCAGGAGACATGGTTATCTTCTCAGTTTGTTCACCTCCAAATTGGACGAGCAGATGATGAGTGTCCTAGTCCAGTTCTATGATCCGTTGTACCACTACTTTACTTTCCAGGATTATCAGCTGGTTCCCACCCTAGAAGAGTTCTCTGAGCTGCTCGGTATCTCTGTTCTGGAGCATACCCCGTTTACTGGTTGGGAGAAGATCCTTAGGCCCGAAGAGATTGTTGCAGCTCTTCATATGACAAAAGAGGAGGTAATGGCTAATTGGGAGACTAGAAGTGGAGCAAAGGGCTTTCTGACTAAATTCTTGGTTGGTAAGGCTAACTATTCCAAGGATAGTCTAGATTTCAAGGCCTTCGAGGATATTCTGGATCTTTTGATATATGGCTTGGTATTGTTTCCGAACTCTGACTCGTTTGTGGATGTGAATGCGGTGAAAATCTTCATCCCTTGTAATACTGTACCCACTCTCTTGGGTGACATCCTTCATCAGCTCTATGCTCGTACTGCTCGAAAGCGGGGAACTTTGATGTGTTGTGTTCCATTGTTGGCAAGGTGGTTTATTTCGCACCTTCCCAAGTCAGTGCTGAAGAACAAAGAAGGCATGGGCTGGGCCTATAGGGTTATGGCTCTCTCTCATAATGACATCATCTGGACTCTCAAGAGTATGGACGAGGTGACTATTATTGATCATTGTGGGGAGTACCCTAATGTTCCACTGATAGGAACCTGTGGAGGAATTTCTTACAACTCATGCTTAGGCTTACGTCAGTTTGGAAGAGCCCGAAGAGAAGGACCTCATGAGCTGCTAATGCCTAGTATCATCTTTGACTTTCAAGGGGATAGCGACGAGAAACGTCAGAGATTCATAAGGGCTTGGGATAGAGTTCACCAATCTGATCCACATGAGTTGGGCCCAAAGATTTCACTTCCGATGGAGCCATATCTCAGATGGGTCTGTATCCGTGCCCAAAAGCTGGGAATGCCGTATGAAGCCGTCTGGCCTGTCATTCTTGAAGTTGCTAATGAAGAAGGGGTTCTTCCAACCATCCTCCATCCTTATATGCCCACTGACATTGGGGCACTGAAAAGGTCTTGGATGCAGCTGAGAGAGGAACAAGATTCTTACCGGGAGAAGTTCAACGAGCAAGAGTAGAAGATCCAGAAGTTGACTAGGCAGTTGGAGAACGAGAGGATTATCAATGAATATGTCCGCACTGACAAGAAGAGACCATGGGAGCATTGATTTGTCCTTTGTTGATTTACTTTCCAGTTTTTATTTACTTTTCAGTATTTCCATTCTTGTAACGCCCTAAGGGCATCAGTTGAACAATTTGAATTCCAAAGTTTATCTAATAAAGTGTGTTTCATTTCTTGTTTACAAATTTGAATCTCTCGATTGTCTTTGAAATCATGTCATACGCATTACATCCCATGCACTTATAACAGGTACCTATTACAGGTCTCTTATCTTCTTCGCTGTTTATTTCAGCACTCATCATGTCTGCTGAACCTTCAACTGAGCAAGCCATCAAGGCCCTCCAGGCCCAGAATGCCCAATTCCAAGAGTTGTTCATGAATCTAGCTAAGGGTCAGCAAGATCTGAAGACCCTGATTCTGAAAGAGAAGAAGAAGAAGAAGAGGACCATCCTGTTTAACATAGGGCACAGGTTTGGAAACAGGCTTCAGAATGAAGTTGATTTGACCACCTCATCTGGAGGGAAAGATAGTCAAGAGGAAAGGAAGGCTCCTATCCCTATGGACTCCGACAACGAGACAGACTTCGACGAAGAACAGTATCCTCTTGCTTAGGATAGATACAAACAACTAGAAGACCGGTTGAATGCTATGGAAGTTCAGAAAGTGCCTGGTCTGGACTTTGGTGATCTGGGTCTATCATCTGGGGTAGTGATTCCCCACAAATTCAAAGCACCAGCCTTTGCTAAGTATGACGGAGTTTCTTGTCCAAAGCTGCACCTCTGGTCATATGTAAGGAAGATTCAGCCGTACATCGCTGATAAAAACCTATGGATACACTTCTTCCAAGACAGTCTCTCAGGGACTCAGCTTGAGTTGTTTTATCAGTTAGATGGAGCCAGTATCCACAGTTGGGAAGATTTGGCTACTGCTTTCTACAGGCAGTACCAATACAACTCGACCCCGCTCCCACGCGTACCCAACTCCAGGGTATGTCAGTGGGAATGGGTGAAGGATTCAAAGATTATGCTAAAAAGTGGAGGGACCTCGCTGGAAGAGTACAGCCACCCTTGACTGATCGGGAGCTAGTTGACATGTTTCTGGGGACCCTGTCTGGTCCATTTTTCAGCCACTTAATTGGAAGCTCTTCGTCTGGGTTTACAGAACTTATTTTAACCGATGAGAGGATTGAGGTTGGTATTAAGGCCGGTAAGATACAAAAGGGTGCCTCATCAAGCACCGAGAAGAAGCCATTTAAGAAAGAGTCCAGTGTTGTCTACAGTTCGAGAAGCCAGAGTAGACCTGAACGCTGCCAAGCTGTTAATGCGGTTGTTATTTCAAAACCTGCTGGTACTCCTCAGTACAACAATCAATAAAAGGACGAGATACCTCGAAGGAAATTCACCTGTCTCAGCATGACTCTGTCTTAGATTTTGCCACAATTATTGAAGACCAATCTGGTGATTCTAAAGGAAGCCCCGAAGAATCCAAATACAACATCACCGAGGTATAACCCTAATGCCCGTTGTGCTTATCACTCTGATAGCCCGGGGCATAATACGGATGATTGTTGGACTTTGAAGAATAAGATACAATACTTAATTGATGCTAAGGAGATTGAGTTTGAGGCGCCCGAAAGGCCTAATGTTGTGACTGCTCCTATGCCCAAGCATGGAGTAAATGCTATAGATGAAGACTCGTTTGTGGTTTTTGTGAATGACATTGTTACCCCTTTATTGACTGTGAAGAAGAACCTTTTGCTAACCGGTTTATTTTCGGGTTGTGGTGAAGGTTGCCGTATGTGTTCTGTTCTACCTACTGGTTGCCCACTTTTGAAATCAGGTGTCCAACGCCTGATGGATAGTAAAGAAATTATGTTCGAGAAGACTGTTGTTCCTTTAGTTCATTCTGAAGAAATTGCCATCATTACCATTTTCGACAATTCTTCCAAGGTTCCCTCGAGGAAGCCTGTTAGAATTACATCTATTCCAAGAATCGCACCTGTGATTATCACTGTTCCGGGGCCCATCCCCTATACCTCTGATAAAGCTGTCCCTTGGCACTATGAGGCTGATGTTTATTTTCATGGAGTTAAGCAAGAGTTGGATGTTGATACTGACGTCAGCAATATTACTGGACCTGCTAAAGTCACCCGCAGTGGAAGACTTTTCTCACCAGATATCTCTCCACCAACTACCAGAAATCCCGTTGTTATTAAACCTGCCAGTGTACCTGCTACCATTCCTGTTCAAGTTCCTATTCTTACCCCTGTCACCGAGTCATCTGACACTCTGGGAAAGGGGATCACCACTGATGTGCCTGCCCAGACGGAGGCGCCGAAGACGATTACTGTTGAAGCTTCCAAACAAGAGATGGAAGAGATCCTGAAGATCATCAAAAAGAGTGACTGCAATGTAGTTGAACAGCTGGGGCAAACCCCGTCCAAGATTTCTATGTTGTCACTATTGCTATGCTCAGAGGCCCATGCCAAGGCTCTGATTACATTCTTGAAGACTGCCCACGTACCACAAGAGACATCAGCTGATCAGTTTACAGATTGCATGGCCAATTTGAATGTTGATAATGGGTTGGGTTTCTCGGACGCCGATTTGACTGCTAAGGGGAAGAATCACAATGATCCCCTGCATGTCTCCATTGAATGCAGGGGCACTACTCTTGCTCGTGTATTGGTGGATACTGGTTCCTCGTTGAACGTCTTGCCTAAAAAAGCTCTAGACCGGTTGGACTGTGAAGGGTTGGAGTTGAAACCAAGCAACATTGTCGTCAGGGCCTTTGATGGGTCTAAGAGGATGGTGCACGGTGAAGTTGATATCCCGATCAAGGTTTGTTCTCAGGTTTTCAACTCTACATTCTATGTGATGGACATTCGGCCATCTTATTCTTGTTTGCTGGGTCGCCCATGGATCCACAAAGTTGGGGCCATAACCTCAACGCTCCACCAGAAACTGAAGTACTCGGCCAAAGGGAAGATTCTGATAGTACAAGGGGAGGAAGAGTACATGGTGAGCCACCTCAACTCTTTTTGATATGTAGAGATGGATGGGGAGTTCATTGAGACCCCATTTCAGCATTTTGAAGAGGTTCCCCAGACGCTGGCATCAGTTGAGACTGTGGTTGAAGATTCTCCTATGAAGATGGCTTCCCTCAAGGATGCCCGGGCTGTTATTGAGAAAGGTGGGTGTGCAAATTGGGGCCGACTCCCTGATTTTACACAGAAGACTAACAAGTTTGGTTTGGGTTTCACTGTAGAAGCTCAAAGGGCTGTTCGAAATGCACGGACCGGAAGACCTCCCGTGTTCATCCGCAACTCGGGAGTGAATGCCATTGAAGACGATGTGGAAGAGTATGAGTTCGACAACTGGATCTATCCTACGACCGACGGTGGACCAAGCAACTGGACAACAAAGGACTTCATCCCTATTACTTTTGTTACCCAGTAATGAAACTTTTTGTTTTGAATTTGTAACAGACAATGTCTTAAACTTTATGGGCCGGTGTCTTATCCGGGGCACCATGGCTTCATTTGTGAGGGCTTTATGTGTGTCATCTACATATATCATTAATAAAAGCATTGGACGTTCTTGCATTTCAAATATTGCGCTCCTTGTTTTTCTTTATTATATATTGCAAAACAGCTATTTTACACACACACTCACGTATACAGGTCCACATCCACTCTGGATCCTACTGGCAATGACTCTGTTACTGCCAGTTATGACTTCGAAAATCCGATCAACTTAGCCGAAGACGAAGGTGAAGATGATTGCTAAGTGCCTGGTGAACTTGTAAGACTGTTACTCCAAGAAGATAGGGTTATTTAGCCGCATGAAGAGCCCGTGGAATTAGTGAATCTGGGTACGGAGACAGACAAGAAGGAAGTTAAGATCGGTGAAAATCTGGAGCTTAGTGTGAAACAACGGTTGATTCAGATGTTGCATGACTATGTTGAGATCTTTGCCTGGTCTTACGAAGATATGCCTGATCTTTGCCTCCAGTGAAACATAAGGTCCGCCGAATGCGCCCAAAGATGTCTGAGAAAATCAAGGCTGAAGTTATGAAACAGTTTGACGCCGATTTTCTAGCGGTAACTTCTTACCCTCAGTGGGTGGCCAACGTGGTTCCTGTACCGAAGAAGGATGGTAAGGTTCGAATGTGTGTTGACTACAGGGATTTGAACAGGGCGATCCCCAAGGATGACTTCCCTCTGCCTCATATTGACGTTCTGGTTGACAACACCGCTCAACATAAAGTCTTCTCCTTCATGGATGGCTTCTCCGGTTATAATCAGATTAAAATGGCTCCCGAAGACATAGAGAAGATGACCTTTGTTACTCAGTGGGGTACTTTTTGCTACAAGGTCATGCCCTTTGGATTGAAGAATGTTGGGGCAACGTATCAACGTTCCATGGTTGCTTTGTTTCATGACATGATCCATCATGAGATTGAAGTATACGTCGACGATATGATTGCAAGATCCCAAACTGAGGAGGAACACCTTGACCATCTACAGAAGCTGTTTGACAGGCTGAAGTTGTACAAGCTGAGGTTAAACCCGAACAAGTGCACCTTCGGGGTGAGGTCTGGTAAGCTGCTGGGTTTCGTCGTGAGCGACAAAGGTATTCAAGTGGATCCTACCAAGGTGAAAGCTATACAGGAGATGCCAGCTCCCAAAACAGAGAAAGAAGTCAGAGGTTTTCTGGGACGTCTGGATTACATTGCCCGATTCATCTCGCACCTGACTGCTACTTATGAGCCAATCTTTAAGCTGCTGAAGAAAGATCAAGTAGTACGTTGGAACGATGAATGCCAGACCACTTTCGAAAGGATCAAAGAGTACCTCCAAGAGCCACCTATTCTGATGCCACCAGTTGAAGGGAGACCTTTGATTTTATATTTGACAGTACTCGCCAACTCAATGGGGTGTGTGTTGGGTCAACATGACGAGTCTGGCCGAAAAGAGCATGCTATTTACTACCTTAGCAAAAAGTTTACCGACTGTGAGACCCGATACTCACTGCTCGAGAAAACTTGTTGCGCTTTGGCATAGGCTGCTCGCCGGCTGAGACAGTATATGTTGACTCACACTAGTCTGTTGATATCAAAGATGGATCCAATCAAGTATATCTTTGAAAAACCTGCCTTGTCCGGAAGAATAGCAAGATGGCAGATGATCTTGACTGAGTATGACATCCAATACACAACCCAAAAGGCAATCAAAGGAAGTGTGTTGGCAGACTATTTGGCACATCAGGCAGTGGATGATTACCAGTCTATGAACTTTGAATTTCCAGACGAGAATATCATGTTGGTAACTGATTGTGAGACACCTGGACCGGATGAAGGACCTGAGGAAGGATCCCGATGGTCTATGTACTTTCATGGACCTTCAAACGCTTTAGGTAACGGCATTGGCGCTGTGATCATATCTCCTAAAGGCTCTCATACTCCATTCACCGCCCGACTATGTTTCAACTGCACCAACAACATGGCAGAGTATGAGGCGTGCATCATGGGTCTTCGAGCAGCAATTGACCTAAGGATTAAGTTATTGAGTGTCTTCGGAGATTCCACTCTCGTGATCAGTCAGATCAAAGGCGAGTGGGATATGAAACACCCGAACCTTATTCCTTACAAGGAGTATGTATTGACGTTGCTTCCGCATTTTGAAGAGATAACCTTTGAACACTTCCCTAGAGAGGAGAATCAGTTGGCGGGCGCGTTAGCTACGATCTCTTCTATGTTCAAAGTCAATTGGGACAACGAAGCTCCCTGGATTATCATTGAAAGATTGGACAAACCTGCGCATTGCTGCGATATTGAGACTGAAGAGGTAACAGATAAACCCTGGTATCATGAGGTGAAAAGGTATCTTGAAGCTCAGGAGTACCCCGAGGGTGCATCTGTTAATGACAAGAAGTTTCTGAGAAGGTTCGCCGCGAAGTTCTTCATCAGCAATGGCATTCTTTACAAGCGTAACCATGATTCAACCTTACTGCGTTGTGTGGATAAGAAAGAAGCAGAAAGGATCATGGCGGAGTTACATGAAGGTACTTTCGGAACTCATTCCAATGGACATACTATGGCAAAGAAAATCCTTCGGGCATGATATTATTGGTCCACAATGGAAGTCGACTGTTATCAGCACTCTCGGACATGTCACAAGTGCCAAGTCTATGCTGATAAGGTGCACATACCTCTAGTTCCTCTGAACGTCTTGACGGCACCTTGGCCTTTTGCAATGTGGGGCATTGATATGATCGGCGAGATCAGACCTACAGAATCCAACGGGCATCGTTTCATCCTGGTAGCAATCGATTACTTTACGAAGTGGGTTGAAGCAGCTTCCTTTGCTACTGTAACCAAGAACGTCGTGGCACGGTTCATTCGGCATAATTTGATCTGTCGATACGGCATACCAGAGAGGATCAATACGGACAATGGTACTAATCTCAACAACAAAATGATCACTGAGCTCTGCGAGAAATTCAAGATACAACATCACAACTCTTATCCCTACCGGCCGAAGATGAATGGGGCTGTCGAAGCGGCTAATAAGAACATTAAGAAGATTATGCAGAAGATGACAGTGACCTACAAAGACTGGCACAAGATGTTACAATTTTCCCTTCATGGGTACCGTACCTCAGCGCAAACGTCAACAGGGGCAACACCCTACTCCTTGGTATATGGCATGGAGGCAGTCTTGCCCATCGAAGTTCAGATACCCTCTCTTCGAATCATGAAGGATGCAGGTTTGAGTGAAGATGACTGGATTCAAACCCGACTTGATCAACTGAATCTAATCGACAAAAAGAGACTTACTGCTATTTTTCATGGTCAGACGTACCAAAAACGAATGATCAAGGTATTTAACAAGAAAGTCAGACGACAAGAGTATTAAGTTGGGGATCTGGTAATCAAGCGCATTATCTTACCTCAAGGTGATCCCAGGGGAAAATGGACCCCTACTTACGAAGGGCCATTTGTGGTTAAGAACATTTTCTCAGGAGGAGCTATGATTCTAACCACTGTGGACGGTGACGACCTTCCTCACCCCGTCAATGCAGACATAGTGAAAAGATACTACGCCTAAACAAAGACCGTCTAGGTTGACTGGCCTAGGCAAAAATAAGGGCTTCCCGGCAAACCAAAATGGTTCGGGCAAAAATAAGGGATGAAAATGAAAAAAAATCTGTACACCCGACAAGTTGAAAACCTAAAAAGGCGGCTTGGGCAAAAAACGGTATCCCGGTGGACTGAAAACCCGAAAGGGAGGTCCAGGAAAAAATTAGGGATCAAAGCGTAACGTTATGTCTCATTGGATCACCTTACATCCAGACTTCGGTATCGACTATCAAGCTCGGACGACACTAACCAATATGATCACCTTCAACCAGTAGCAAAGTGATTAGATGCTCGAGGACATAAAGGCAATAGCAGAGTTGGAACCCAGTGGGATTATTCACATAGCTGTTTTGTTTTCTTTTAACAAATTGTGTAAAATTCTATTTGTTCGGCGGCGTTCTCTTACTAGGAAGTCAGCCTCTTGTACAAAAACGCCTATTTACAGGCCAAACTTCAAATCAATACAATTCACTTTCAAAGAAATTTCAAACTGTTTTTCCTTTATCTGTTTTGTTTTGCAAAGAACGTCCAATATTCATTTTTGATATATGCATTTGGCATTAATTGCTGATCATAAATATTTACATGCGAAACAAAAGACGAATTACGGGTAACATCAGAAACAGGAGCAATAAGAATTGCCCGAGCTGTATGGTTGCTCTGTTCACCAGGTACAAAGGTAGATTCAGATGAAGAATATGGCTAAGATACCTTCACTCCCCGCAGAGTAAGATAATAATGGTAGCTCTTCCGCAGCTGAGATTTACAACCATGAACGAATCATCAATACTCTCCCCAAGAAGAGTTGGTCTACCATCGGCACTAAAAGGGTCTTAATATTCCCCAGCGGAGTATAAAGATATTCCCCAGCAAGTATAAGAGTATCCCCGGCAGTCTTAGTATTCCTCAACGGAGTATAAGAATCTTCCCCAGCATAATACAAGATACCCCAGTGGAGTCAATATTTCCCCAACATGGTCTGAAAAAGCTTCCCCAACGGAGTTGAATCATCATCCCGAATAAACTCCGGAAGTCTATCCCCAGCGGAGTACAAAAATAAATCTCCCCATCTGTTGTACCCCAAAATTTGCCCTCCCATTTCCTCAACATTTTCTCATCACAAGACCCTTGGAGCTCAAGATCTAGTTAGGGTTTCCTCTGCTCAAGACTTCTCCTTGCACTGTCGACCCAAATTAGGGTTTGTGTTTGCACAAAGATATTTTGACCTAAAATGCCTAAGATGACTTTCATGCTTCATATTGGACTTCCAAGTTTATCCATACCAAGTTTCAAGTCTTGATTCCAAATTTTGCCCAATCAATTGGACAGTTGACCTAGAAATCAGTTGTATTGGGAAAAAAGTCAATTGTGGCCAATTGACAGTCAAATCTCATGAAAATTGACCCACATCAACATTATGAACTCATATGAACCAATTGGTCAAGTTTGGATCACAATTCCACAAGAAATTTGATCAGATCACCAAAAGGGCAAAATGGTCATTTTTAGGGTTTTGACTGCACAAAGGCAATTTTTGACTGTTTGACCTAGCCAATGGCAAACCAAGCTCACATATGGACTCAAGGACCCCATGGAATGGTCTTGACATGCTCAACAAGTTCAAAAGATCCCAAATACACAAGATTGACAGTTGAATTTCCCAGTCAATTGATCAATTTTGACTGTATGCTGAAAAGTCAAACTTTGACTTTTTGGTCAAAATCAAGTGTCAAGATTCATTTTTCATCAAAACATGCCAAATCATGAAACTTGTTCACCAAGAAATCAAGAATTGCAAATTAGGGTTTGAAATGAAGATTTTTCATAACTTAGAATTTTTCTAAGTTATGAAAAAACCCTAATTTTTTCCTAACTTTGCCCCACTTTCTCACCAAGATTCATTTGGATTCAAGCAAAAGTCAAAACATGAAAGTTGTAGTCTATTTCAAAATCTACAACTTTGATTCACAAATTTTTCCCAAAAGAAGCTTGTATCTCAAGTTACAATTTTTGGAACAAGGGTACCAAACCATTCTTAACTTAGAGAAAATTTGACCTATTTTAGGCAAGGTTTTTACCTAACTTCAAGACCATTTTTCATATACTTCCACTTGGAATTTCAATTTTCATTTCAAAGATGGATTGTAGTACACATTCCAAGCTTTCCAAAATGTCCAAGAACTCATCAAAAAACCTCATGGTTAGGGAGAATCGAATTTGGCAAGTTGGGAAAAACTCACTTTTGATTTGGCCAATTTACATGTTCATACATTTGTGCCATTTTGAATTCAGCATGCTTTCCTTGATTACAGGTCCTATATCTCATCTACACTCCATAATTTAATGTCAATCCTTTGTGCCAAGGTGTTGTTCTATGAGTTTGGACATTGTATGCAAGATTAATCCATTTTTAGATAAAGCATAATATCCATTTTAGAAAAGTTTCACTTTATGTCAATTAACAATCCAAGCAAGTACAGTTCAAATCTCCTTGGCACAATTTTATGGGCTAATTGCACTGATCAAGGCCAAGGTTTGCAGCACATTAGGGGGGCCTCTACCTGTCTAAAAACTCAAGTGGCCATCTCTTGCTTAAGTGTGAAGAAAGCTAGCATAACACAACACAACTTTCATCTCAGTTAACACAAGCTTAAGAAAAGACTTTGTACACATTTTAAACATCCATTCTGAGCTAGAACACGAGCCAACCATCTCCATTGCCTTCCCATTCACAGAATCACCATTGAACTGCCCAAAACAGGGCATCCCTGCAGTTTGAGTTCCATAGCTCAAACCTTCCATGCATTCTTGCTAAAAACACTTCAAACACATCCCACAACATCCCTTGAAGCTATTCCAAACCTCAAACATGACCTGTAACACTCCCAAGCAACATCACCATTTTCATTTTCTTGTTTTGCAGTTGAAGGTCCATAGCACGATTCACTTGGTTTCAAGACAAAGTAAAGCTTGGAATAGCATCCCTGGACATCAAGGAAGTTGTACCAATCATCACCTTGCATTGAAGACACCTCCATCACCAGATACAACTTCAACTGAACAGGTAAGTTCATGAACTCGTATCTCTCTATCCAGACATTGTTAGCTTTAGGTTTGTGAAGAAAACATGTCACATTCATAGCCCTGAACATGCCCATGTAATTAGATTTCATTTATATTATGTATGCTTAGAGAATTTTAAGTCTGAACATTGAATAAAAACTAGGTCAGGAATTGGGGGAGAAGAAATTCTCTCTCATTTCTGAGAGTTAGGATGAGTTCTTTATCTGTCTGGATTCGTGGTTCAATGCTTGACATTTTTCATGTTGTAAGTTTGTGCTAAAAGTCCAGGAATCAGGAGTTGTGGTTGAGGCATCATAGGCGCGCGTTTTTTCAAATGGTTGTCTGAAGGTTGAAGACAACCTTTCTTGGGCTGGGCCTGAGATCTCATTTCTGTTTACACCTCTTTTTCACACACACACCCCCTAGGCCCATTTTGCTTATTTTTATGACTTTTTGACTTTTTCTTTTTTGTTCTGACTTATTTATTTTTTCTTATAATATTAAAAATATAAAAAATATTTTTTATACCATTTTCATATTTATTAGGTATTTATTTGTTTAGATTAATATTTGTACATAAATAAATATATAAACATACTTTTATTTGAAAAATACTAAAATAATGCAAACACATTTTATTTTCCATTTTTATTCTATTTTATCTTCTGAAAATATTTTATACAAAATATACTTTTTTTATAAATATTAAATATTATTATTTTGTATATATAATATATATTTAGTAAATAATACAAATATTTATATATATGTTAGTATATTTAGGTTAAAAAATACAAAATATACACATTCTTACTTTTATTAATATTTAATATTAAAAATACCTTTTTGACAAATATACTTCATTTTTATTTTATTTTTGTATATAATAAATAAATATTGTACATATTAAATAATTAATATCTTTTATTTAATAAATTAGGGTTTTTGCCCTAAATGCATAAAAACTCCAAAAATAATACTTTTTTTATTTTGTTTATTTGACATAAAAAAATACCTTTTTTTCATACACATAAAAAACATTTTTTGCATATTTATTCCATTTTTATTTAATTGTTGTATACTAAATATCTTGTAAATAATTCAATATTGATGTAATAGTCTAGGTTTAAATTTCTTGTCAAAATACCCCCCATTTGAACATTTGTACCCCCTTCCCATATTGTGTTGTAATAACTTAGGAACTTTATTTTTCGCACTTTAATGCTTTCTAATTATACCATGCTAGAATTAGGGTTTGTATGCGAATCAAAAACAACAAAAATAATTTGACCTAATTTCAAGATAATCAAGCATGAAAATGGATAACACTAATCACACTTGCACCCCTAGGGTATTCCACTTGTTGCCTTCAATAAATGGGCCATATTGCATGTTAGGTCTCTTTGGGCAAAACAAAACAATCAAATGATCATAGTCCCTCGATGACGCTTTCGAAAGTTGCCTAAAAAAATGATCAAGTCCCTTAAAGAAAACATTGCCCAAAGATACTTGCCACTATTGCAATTATGGTCTAAACGATGACCCGCGCCCGTCCCTTTCACATCCTAACACAAGATTGTCCACCAAATGCAATGGTGGAACAAAATTGCTAAAAGGGTTAAAACATAGTAGAAATCTTTGAGAAATTTAGGAGTAGATAACCTCTTAGTTACTTGAATCAAACTTGCAAAACAAAACACTTGCCTATTTTTAAACCACACATCACTACACTTTCAAAAACAACTTTCAAAAACATTGAAAACCTTTTCAAAAGACATACATCTTTGTATACATCCCAACATGGATCATTACAAAGGTTGCCACCACATTGGCTTCTTTTCAAAACATTTTTCAAACCCACACACACAAAGCACCATTTCAAACAATTGAAAATTAAGACAAGTTGATCTAAGCAAGTAACTAAGAGCCCATGGATAACCATGGATAGAAAGGGTGCTAATACCTTCCCTTTCTATAATCTACTCCCCGAACCCAAGAAAACATCTCAAAGGTTTTTGCTGTACTTTTTAACCTTTCCTTAGGATAAAATAAAAAGTCGGTGGCGACTCTTGCTCAACCGAAACATTTGCGAAAACAAACGCAAAACCATAGTCAGTTCTCCCATCGTATCACAGAACTGGCGACTCTGCTGGGGATTATTTTAAAAGTGGAGTAACCTTAGGGCTTAGATCACCCTCTTGCATGACCAATTGTTTGATTTGATTGCTTTACATCTTGGCTCTCTTGTTTGGGTTTGCAATCCTACAACCGGATTTTGGGAAACATTCATAGATAGCAATACTTTGTGGAAACTGTGCGGGGTATACCAACACGGTCGAAGCAATAGCTATATTAGTGCGACATATTTGTGAGTACCGGTAACCCTTGAGTTCAATCAAGGAGAGTACGGGGCCGCTGAGTGATGTCACTAAGCACTAATGACCTAGAACCTTACTTGACCATCTTGGCCTTTTATTAGGGGTAGTGAGATGACCGGCTTTGGTGCAGTCCGAAGTTGGTAGATACTCGATACTACACTCATTGAGGGTTGTTTTCTTGGAATATTTTGGTCGCTAGTTAAGTGGCTAAACCAAAACAATGAACAATGAAAACAATCCAATGATATTGAGCTCCTTAGAACCCGGTTACTATTTATAGGACAGGTTTTTAAGCCAACTACACTCAAGAGGGTACCTACCTATGAAACCCCATGCAAGCCTGAAACTAGGGTTTGGTGTGATTTGCCTGTACATATGTTTGTGCATACATCATGAACATCATAAAGCATCATATGCATTCACTAACCACTTCAAGGGTTTAGATCTTCATCTTTGTTCTTGTTTTGTAGGTCATGGAAATTCCTCGCAGAAAAACCATCCAAGTTAACCTTGTGAGAATCTCTCCTCAACTCAAGGAGCTCACCTCAAGAATTCCGGAAAGCTCATCCTTCAGTGAAAGACATGGTAGACTACTCAGCTTAGTCAACACCAACATTGAAGAAGACATGATGAAGGTGCTATTCCAGTTCTTTGACCCTCTTCATCACTGTTTCACTTTCCCTGACTACCAGTTGGTACCCACTTTGGAGGAATTTTCTCAACTCCTGAGAATTCCTATCCTCAATCAACTACCTTTCAACGGTACGGAAAAGGAACCAAAGCCTGAAGATGTTGCTCGAGCATTACATCTACAGCCTTCTGACATCAAGGGGCATTGGGAAACTAGAAGCGGCGTCAAAGGCTTCTTAGCAAAATTCTTGTTTGAGAAGGCACAAGAATGTTGGAATTCATTGGACCTACAAGCATTTGAAGAAATTGTGGCACTCCTTATCTATGGGTTGGTCTTGTTCCCAAACCCTGACCAATTGGTAGATGTCAACGCCGTCAAAATATTCTTGTCCAGGAAACCAATACCAACATTGCTTGGGGACATTCTTCACTCATTTTACACACGAACAGTGAGAAAGAGGGGTGTTCTCATGTGCTGTACTCCTCTCCTTTCAAGGTGGTTTATTTCGCACCTTCCATAATCTGTCTTGAAGAATGACCAAGGTTCAAGGTGGTCCCAACGGTTGATGACTCTTACTCACTCTGATGTACATTGGTGTTCTCGGTCCAGAGAAAATGTCATCATCGTCGATCGTTGTGGAGAGTTCCCTAATGTTCCTTTACTTGGAATCAGAGGGGGTATCACCTACAACCCTTGCCTAGCTTTGAGGCAATTTGGATATGCACGAAGAGATGGCCCTCATGACATGTTGATTCCTGACCTAGTTTTTGACTTCGACAACGATGCGCAAGGACTTCGCCAAAGATTCATCAGAGCTTGGGGGAGGCCCAACAAGGTTGATAGCAAGACTCTGGGACACAAGAACTCCATCCCTCTTGAACCTTACCTCAAGTGGGTACGAGCCCGAGCCCAGAGTCTAATGATGCCTTATCCTCATGTTCTCCCTGTGATTAAAGATCCCGTCAAGGAAGGAGAGGTTCCCTACACCATCCTACATCCTGACATGCCTACATCGTGGGAGGAGATGCAGAAGAGTTGGATCCAACTCAAGGAGGAACGAAACACTTTTGAAGCCAACTTCTACGCCAGCGAGAAGAAGGTTTTAGAGCTCACCCGCCGACTCCATGAGCAAGAGGCCCTCAACACCTACATTGTGCCAAAGAGGATGCGTAACGTATTTTTACCTTGAGAAGTTGTTTTTGTAATATTTGGCCCATGGGGCATTTATGTACTAACAAATCTTTTCTTATTAATATGACGTGCGTTCTTTTTTGTCTGCAACAATTGTGAATTTATAAAACCCTTGAATGCATTGCATAGATAGCATCTCATGCATCATGTGCATAACAGGTACCCTTTTTTCTACAGGTTGCTTAATCCTATTCGCTGTTTATTTTGAACAGTCATCATGAATCCAGATTCATCCAGTGAGCAAGCAATCAAGGCCCTTCAGGCCCAAAGTGCCCAGTTTCAAGAGATGGTCCTAAGCCTGGCCCAAGGTCAGCAAGAGTTGAAGGCTTTGCTCCTAAATAAGAAGAAGAAGAAGAAGAGAACTGCGTTATTCAACACTGGATGCAGGTTTGGGAACACACTCCATAATGAGGCTGATCCAACTACTTCCTCTGCAGAGAAAGACAGTCCCCAAGGGGGAGGAGCTCCTAGTCCTGCAGTCTCTGACAACGAGACGGATTACAATGACGAACAATACCCACCTGCTACTGACAGATACAAGCAATTAGAGGACTGCTTGAGCGCCATGGAGATTCAGAATGTGCCGGGGCTGGATTTCGGAGATTTGGGCTTATCTTCTAGGGTAGTAATCCCACACAAGTTTAAGGCGCCTGCCTTTGCCAAATATGACGGGGCCTCCTGTCCAAAGCTGCATCTAAGGTCGTACGGAAGGAAGATCCAACCTTACACGGCAGACAAAAACCTTTGGATTCACTTCTTCCAAGATAGCCTTTCGGGGTCACAGCTTGAGTGGTTCTACCAACTAGATGGAACTAGTATCCGACATTGGGAAGATTTGGCGACCGCATTTTATAGACAATATCAATACAATTCTGACCTCGCTCCTACGCGTACCCAACTTCAGGGTATGTCTCTAGGAACGGGCGAAGGGTTCAAAGAATATGCACAAAAATGGAGAGATTTGGCTGGCAGGGTGCAGCCTCCATTGACTAATTGTGAGCTGGTTGATATGTTTCTAGGGACCTTGTCTGGTCCATTTTTCAATCATCTGGTTGGCAATTCCTCAGTTGGGTTTACGGATTTGATCCTGACAGGTGAAAGGATAGAAGCTGGCATCAGGTTAGGAAAGATACAAAAAGCTGCCTCCGCAAGTACTGAGAAGAGGCCTTTCAAGAAAGAAGCAAGTGCCGTCTATGGTCCTAGAAGACAAGTCAAGCCAGAAAGCCGCCAAGCCGTCAATGCCTTAGTCATTTCAAAGCCTGTTGCTTCTCCTCAGCAGTACAATCAACAAAGAGGTGAAAGGCCCAAGAGGCAGTATACTCGGCTGAGTATGACCTTGTCACAAATCTTACCGCAACTGTTATCAACTAACTTGGTGACCATCAAAGAGGCTCCGAAGGCCGTGAACATTGCATCTCCTAAATATAACCCAAATGCCCGTTGTGCTTATCATTCTGTTAGCCCCGGGCATACTACTGATGATTGCTGGGCCCTGAGAAATAAGGTGCAAGACCTTATCGATGCGAAGGAAATTCAATTTGAGGCGCCTGAGAGGCCAAATGTTGTAACTGCTCCTATGCCCCAGCATAGAGTAAATGCCGTCGAGGAAGATTTATATGTTGTTTCGGTGAATGATGTTGCTACCCCTCTATTGACTGTTAAGAGGAACTTACTACTAGCCGGTTTATTTCCGGGCTGTAGCAAGGGTTGCCTCCTGTGTGCTGTTGTCCCTACCGGTTGTCCACTGCTGAAATCAGGCATCCAAAGCCTGATGGATAGCAAAGAAATTTTGTTCAAGAAAACTGATGTTCCGTTTGTTTCCGCTGAAGAAGTATCTGTCGTCACAATTTTCAATCCTACCAAGGCTCCCCCGAGGAAGCCGGTCCAAATTATGTCTGTTGCATCCATTACCATTACTGTTCCGGGGCCTCTCCCCTATGAATCTAACAAGGCTGTCCCATGGCACTATGGGGCAGACGTGTATGTGCTTGGAGTGAAGCAGGAGTTCAACACCAGTACCAGTATCAGTAACATCACTGGTCCCGCCAAGATTACTCGCAGTGGCAGGCTCTTCTCGCCTGACATTGCGCCGCCAGTTATCCGAAAACCTCTAATCATCACACCCGCAAGTGTGCATGTTCCAAATCAAGTTCCTGTGTCTACTACTGCCGCCGAGTCCTCCGATGCTCAGGGCAAAGAAGTTGCTACCAATTTGCCTGCCAGGACGGAGGCACCAAAAAAGACTGCTGTTGAAGCCTCCCAACAAGAGATGGAGGAAATCCTTAAAATCATTAAAAAGAGTGACTTCAATGTTGTTGAACAGCTGGGGCATACCCCCTCCAAAATCTCCATGCTATCATTGCTGCTGTGCTCAGAGGCCCATGCAAAAGCCCTGATTTCATTTCTGAAAACGGCCCATGTGCGGCAAGAGACCTCTGCAGATCAATTCACTGACAGTGTGGTTAATTTGACAGCTGACAATGGCTTGGGTTTCTCAGATGCAGACCTTACCGCCAAAGGGAAAAATCACAATGATGCCCTGCACGTCTCTATAGAGTGCAGGGGCACTACTCTCGCACACGTGTTGGTGGACACCGGTTCTTCCCTGAATGTTTTGCCCAAGAAGGCATTGGATCGCTTGGATTGTGAGGGCCTGGAACTGAAGCCTAGTAACATCATTGTTAGAGCCTTCGACGGTTCTAAGAGGATGGTGCACGGTGAGGTAGACATTCCTATTCGTGTGGGTTCCCAAGTCTTCGACTCAACGTTCTATGTAATGGATATTCGTCCATCTTATTCCTGCTTGTTGGGTCGACCCTGGATTCACAAAGCTGGGGCAGTAACATCCACTCTACACCAAAAGCTCAAATACCCTGTCAAAGGGAAGATTGTTACTGTGTAGGGTGAGGAGGAATACATGGTTAGTCACTTGAATTCATTCCGGTATATCGAGATGGACGGGGAGTTTATTGAAACCCCCTTTCAGCATTTTGAGGAGGTACCTCCAACGTTGGCATCGGCTGAAACAGTGGTTGAAGAAGACTTTCCGTTGAAGATGGCTTCCCTGAAGGATGCTCGGGCAGTGATTGAGAAAGGCAATTGTGCAAACTGGGGTCAGCTTCCTGACTTCACTCAAAAGACCGACAAGTTTGGGATGGGCTTCACTGCAGAGGCTCAGAGGGTTGTGCGCAAAGAGAGGATCAGAAAGGCTCCGGTTTTTATCACCAACCCAAGGGTGAATGCTATCGAGGAGGACATGGAGGAAGCAGAGTTTGACAGTTGGATCTATCCAACCACCAACAACGGACCAAGCAACTGGACGGCAAAGGATTTTACATCTATTACCTTTGTCACGCAGTATTTAACTCTTTTGATTTTCAATTTGTAACAAACAATATGTTGAAACTTTTATTGGCTCAATGTCCTACCCGGGGCACTGTAGCTCCATTTGTGAGGGCTTTTTTGTATGACATTTCCATATATCATTAATCAAAACATTTGACATTTGTTGCATTTCAAATCTTGCGCTCTTTTTTCTTTCTGTGTTATATATTGCAAAACAGCTATATTTACACACACTCACTTATACAGGTTTCAATCCACTCTGGATCTCACTGGTAACGGCTCTGCTACCACCAGTTATGACTTCGAGAATCCGATCAACTTGGCCGAAGACGAAGGTGAAGATAATTGCGAAGTGCCTGGTGAACTCGCAAGACTGCTACTCCAGGAAGAGAGGGCCATTCAGCCGCATGAAGAGCCCGTGGAAACAGTGAACCTGGGTACTGAGACAGATAGAAAAGAAGTCAAGATCGGGGCCAATCTAGAGCTCAGCGTGAAGCAACGATTGATCCAGATGCTGCATGATTACATGGAGATCTTTGCTTGGTCCTATGATGACATGCCTGGTTTGGATGCCGACATTGTAGTTCATCACCTGCCTACCAAGGAAGACTGCCCTCCGGTAAAGAAAAAGGTCCGCCGTATGCGCCCAGAGATGTCTGAAAAGATCAAAGCTGAGGTTATGAAGCAATTCGACGCCGGGTTTCTAGCAGTGACTTCTTACCCTCAGTGGGTGGCCAATGTGGTGCCAGTGCCAAAGAAGGACGGTAAGGTCAGAATGTGTGTTGACTACAGGGATTTGAACAGGGCCAGCCCCAAAGATGATTTCCCTCTGCCTCACATCGACGTTCTTGTTGACAATACTGCTCAACACAAGGTGTTCTCCTTCATGGATGGTTTTCCAGGGTATAATCAGATCAAGATGGCTCCGGAAGATATGGAAAAGACTACCTTTGTGACTCAGTGGGGCACCTTCTGCTACAAGGTCATGCCATTCGGGTTGAAAAATGCTGGGGCAACCTACCAATGTGCCATGGTTGCTTTATTTCAGGATATGATCCATCATGAGATTGAGGTATATGTTGATGACATGATTGCAAGGTCTCAAACTGAGGAGGAACACCTTGACCATCTGCGGAAGCTGTTTGATCGACTGAAGTTGTACAAGCTGAGGTTGAATCCCAACAAATGCACCTTTGGGGTGAAGTCCGGAAAATTGCTAGGTTTCATTATAAGCGATAAAGGTATTCAGGTGGACCCTGCCAAGGTAAAAGCCATACAGGAGATGCCGACTCCCAAGACAGAGAAAGAAGTCCGAGGCTTTCTGGGACGACTGAATTACATTGCCCGATTCATCTCACATCTAACTGCTACCTGTGAGCCAATCTTCAAATTAATGAAGAAAGATCAAGTAGTACGTTGGAACGATGAATGTCAGGCTGCTTTCGAAAAGATAAAGGAATATCTCCAAGAGCCACCCATTCTTATGCCACCAGTGGAAGGGAGACCTCTAATATTATACTTGACAGTACTTGACAATTCAATGGGGTGTGTGCTGGGGCAGCATGACGAGTCTGGCCGAAAAGAGCACGCTATTTATTACCTGAGCAAAAAGTTTACCGACTGTGAGTCTCGGTACTCACTGCTCGAGAAAACTTGCTGCGCTCTGGTATGGGCTGCTCGCCGGCTGAGACAGTATATGCTGACTCACACCACTTTGTTGATTTCAAAGATGGATCCCATCAAGTACATATTCGAAAAGCCTGCTCTGTCTGGAAGAATAGCAAGATGGCAAATGATCTTGACAGAATATGATATCCATTATACAACTCGGAAGGCAATCAAAGGAAGTGTGCTGGCAGATCATTTGGCACACCAACCTGTGGACGATTACCAATCATTGAACTTTGAATTTCCGGACGAAGATATCATGGTAGTAACAGATTGTGAAGTGCCTGGACCGGATGAAGGACCTGAGGAAGGATCTCGATGGTCTATGCATTTTGACGGAGCCTCCAACGCTTTGGGTAATGGTATCGGCGCTGTAATCATATCCCCCAAAGGAACTCATACTCCACTCACTGCCCGGCTGTGTTTCAACTGCACCAACAACATGGCAGAATATGAGGCATGTATCATGGGTCTTCAAGCCGCAATCGACTTAAGGATCAAGTTTCTGAGTGTCTTCGGAGATTCCGCTCTCGTGATCAATCAGATCAAAGGCGAGTGGGATACGAAACACCCAAATCTTATTCCTTACAAGGAGTATGTGCTGACTTTGCTTCCCCACTTTGAAGAGATAACTTTTGAATACTTCCCAAGAGAAGAGAATCAGCTAGCGGACGCACTAGCTACGATGTCTTCAATGTTCAAAGTCAAATGGGACAATGAGGCTCCCCGGATCATTATCTGGAAGTTGGACGAACCTGCATACTGTTGCGATCTTGAGGCCAAAAAGGTAACTGAAAAACCCTGGTATTATGAGGTGAAGAGATATTTGGAAGCTCAGGAATACCCTGAAGGTGCATCTGTCAACGACAAGAAGTTCATGAGAAGATTTGCGGCAAAATTCTTCCTCAGCAACAACATTCTCTACAAACAGAATCATGATTCAACTCTACTGCGTTGTGTGGATAAGGCTGAAGCAGAGAAGATCATGATAGAACTGCATGAAGGTACATTCGGAACACATTCCAGTGGACACACCATGGCAAAGAAAATCCTTAGGGCAGGATATTTCTGGTCCACAATGGAAGCCGACTATTACCAACATTCTCGAACTTGTCATAAATGCCAGATCTATGCTGATAAGGTGCACATCCCTCCAGTTCCTCTGAACGTCCTGACGGCACCTTGGCCCTTTGAAATGTGGGGCATCGATATGATCGGCGAGATCCGACCGACGGCATCCAACGGGCATCGCTTCATCTTGGTAGCAATTGATTATTTCACGAAATGGGTTGAGGCAGCTTCCTACGCCACGGTAACCAAGAGTGTCGTTGCACGTTTCATTCGGCATAACCTGATCTGTCGGTACGGCGTCCCAGAAAGGATCATTACGGACAACGGTACCAATCTCAACAACAAGATGATCACTGAGCTCTGCGAGCAATTCAAGATACAGCACCATAACTCTTCTCCTTACCGGCCGAAGATGAATGGGGCTGTAGAAGCAGCTAATAAGAATATCAAGAAAATTGTGCAGAAGATGACAGTGACCTATAAAGATTGGCACGAAATGTTACCGTTTGCTCTTCATGGGTACCGTACCTCAGCAAGGACGTCAACCGGGGCAACTCCTTTTTCCTTGGTTTATGGCATGGAGGCAGTCTTGCCGATTGAAGTCTAGATACCCTCTCTCCGGATAATGAAGGATGCAGACTTGAGTGAAGATGACTGGATCCAGACTCGACTTGATCAATTAAACCTAATTGACGAAAAGAGACTCACCGCTATCTGTCATGGTCAGACGTATCAAAAACGAATGATCAAGGCATTTAACAAGAAATTCAGACCACAAGAGTATCAAGTTGGGGACCTGGTAATCAAGCGCATCCTCCTTCGTCAAAGTGATCCCCGGGGCAAATGGACCCCTACGTACGAAGGGCCATTTATGGTTAAACATGTGTTCTCAGGAGGAGCCATGATTCTAACCACCATGGATGGTGACGACCTTCCTCACCCCGCCAATGCAGACATAGTAAGAAGATACTACGCATGAATAAAGGACCCGCTAGGTTGACATACCTAGGCAAAAATAAGGGCTTCCCGGCGAACCAAAAGGGTTCGGGCAAAAATAAGGGATGAAATGAAAAATCTGTACACCCGGCAAGTCGAAAACCTGAAAAGGCGGCTTGGGCAAAAATGGGTATCCCGGTGGACTGAAAACCCGAAAGGGCGGTCCAGGCAAAAGTTAGGGACAAAGCGTAACACTATGTCTCATTGGATCACCTAGCATCCAGAATTCGGCATCAACTATCTGGCTCAGACTTCGGCATCGATCAATCAGCTTCATCTTCAACTAAGCAACAAAGTGATGAGACGCTTGAAGACATAAAGGCGATAGCAGAGTTGGAATCCAGTGGGAATATTATGCACATAGTTGTTTTGTTTCCTTTTCAAATTGTATAAACTTTGTGTTATTCGGCGGCGTTCTCTTACTAGGACGTCAGCCTCTTGTACAAAAAACGCCTATTTACAGGCAAATTTCAAAATCAATACAGATTCAGTTTTCCAAACGAATTGCCAATTGGTTTTCCTTTTTGTGTTTTGTCTTGCGAAGAACGTCCAATGTTCATTTTTGATATATGCATTTGACATTAAATTGCTAATTCATAAATACTTGCATATGAAACAAAAGACTAATTACAGGTGACATCAGAAACAGGGGCAATGTAAAGTTGTCTGATGCAGTCTGGTTGCTTTGTCCGCCGAAGTACCAAGGTAGGTTCAACTGAAGAATGTGATTAAATTATCTCAACTCCCCGCAGAGTAAGACAAGATAGCAATTTTCCCCAGTGGAGTAAAGGCATTCATCAGCAAGCATCCCCGGAAGTCTTGATCTAAGATTGTTCCCCGGCGGAATACGGACACTCCAATGGATTCATTTTCCAGTACAGTCTGAAGGTTTCCCCAAGAAAGTGGAATTCTTATCCCCAGCAGGTCTTGAAGCTTATCCCCAGTAGATTCTGGAAGCTTATCCCCTGCAGAGTACGGATGTCTCTCCCGAGTTTTATTCAAAGTTATTCCTCACAAGGGCTTATAACTGGGTTATCCTCAGCTAATTGCCACGGAAGATCGCCCTCGTCGAAGTTCTTCCTATCCCCAGCGGAGTTTATCATTGTCATCCCCAGAGGAGTTTATCATTGTCATCCTCTGAGAAGTTTATCATTGTTATCCCCAACGGAGTCCATCATTGAAATCCTCAGTGAAGCTCTCGTCAAACTTCAGCAAAGTATCTCTTCCACAGAGCAATTCCCCGCAGAGAAATCTCTCCAGTAAGTTTGTTCCCCAACGGAGCCATCTTCTCATACCAGTGTATTCTTGCAACCATCATCCCCAGCGGAAACGAAGAACTTTACTCTTCAACGTCAGCCCAGGATTTAATTCCCCGGCCGGTCGTCAAGGATTTATTTTCCTAGACGAAAATACATTCATAAACACTTCATATCTCATACATCTTGCTTACATACATGATAAAGTGCATACAACACTATCTCATGATAAACATCATGACATCATGCATTTCATACATCATGACATTGCATACAACTGATGTTTTGCCTTTTCAGGGAAAAAGACAACCCAAAAGACAACTACCTTCAACTGTCACAGTTTCCATATTCGATTCCTGTATCTAGCCAGGGCACATCTGTGAATGATCAGTTTCCGGATTCGATTCCTGTATCTAGCCAGGGCACGTCTGAAGAGTTTGAAGATTCGATTCCTGTATCCAGTCAGGGTATATCTATCAACTGACAACAATTCCAGATTCGATTCCTGTATCTAGCCAGGGCACATCTGAAGAGTTTGAAGATTCGATTCCTGTATCCAGCCAGGGCATATCTATCAACTGACAACAATTCCAGATTCGATTCCTGTATCTAGCCAGGGCACATCTGAAGAGTTTGAAGATTCGATTCCTGTATCCAGCCAGGGCATATCTATCAACTGACAACAATTCCAGATTCGATACCTGCATCCAGCCAGGGCATATCTGTGAGCATCTGATTGTAGATTCGACACCTGTATCTAGCCAGGGCATATCTACATGAGGAGATTGAAGATCAAACACCTGTAACAAGCCAGGAAAACATCTGTCTTTCTCAGAATACACAAGTTCTCGCTAAGGAATCTCTTATGCGATCAACACTTCCAAATGGCATCTATAAGCCCATTCCCGGCAAAGTTATGTCACACCTTCAGATGGCATCTATAAGCCCATCTCCCTATCCACCATCTCTCCAAATGGCATCTATAAGCCCATTCCCGACATCACATTGCTGATACTCCAACATGTGAGTGCAAATTTCCGGGCACTCTAGTGTCCAATCTCCTTTTACCCTCGAGTCACGAAAGGCAAACGTGCCAATCTAACTCTTCAGGTCCAAGAAGATTGAACATGGGCAACTGTTGTACCCCAAAATTTGCCCTCCCATTTCCTCAACATTTTCTCATCACAAGACCCTTGGAGCTCAAGATCTAGTTAGGGTTTCCTCTGCTCAAGACTTCTCCTTGCACTGTCGACCCAAATTAGGGTTTGTGTTTGCACAAAGATATTTTGACCTAAAATGCCTAAGATGACTTTCATGCTTCATATTGGACTTCCAAGTTTATCCATACCAAGTTTCAAGTCTTGATTCCAAATTTTGCCCAATCAATTGGACAGTTGACCTAGAAATCAGTTGTATTGGGAAAAAAGTCAACTGTGGCCAATTGACAGTCAAATCTCATGAAAATTGACCCACATCAACATTATGAACTCATATGAACCATTTGGTCAAGTTTGGATCACAATTCCACAAGAAATTTGATCAGATCACCAAAAGGGCAAAATGGTCATTTTTAGGGTTTTGACTGCACAAAGGCAATTTTTGACTGTTTGACCTAGCCAATGGCAAACCAAGCTCACATATGGACTCAAGGACCCCATGGAATGGTCTTGACATGCTCAACAAGTTCAAAAGATCCCAAATACACAAGATTGACAGTTGAATTTCCCAGTCAATTGATCAATTTTGACTGTATGCTGAAAAGTCAAACTTTGACTTTTTGGTCAAAATCAAGTGTCAAGATTCATTTTTCATCAAAACATGCCAAATCATGAAACTTGTTCACCAAGAAATCAAGAATTGCAAATTAGGGTTTGAAATGAAGATTTTTCATAACTTAGAATTTTTCTAAGTTATGAAAAAACCCTAATTTTTTCCTAACTTTGCCCCACTTTCTCACCAAGATTCATTTGGATTCAAGCAAAAGTCAAAACATGAAAGTTGTAGTCCATTGCAAAATCTACAACTTTGATTCACAAAGTTTTCCCAAAACAAGCTTGTATCTCAAGTTACAATTTTTGGAACAAGGGTACCAAACCATTCTTAACTTAGAGAAAATTTGACCTATTTTAGGCAAGGTTTTTACCTAACTTCAAGACCATTTTTCATATACTTCCACTTGGAATTTTAATTTTCATTTCAAATATGGATTGTAGTACACATTCCAAGCTTTCCAAAATGTCCAAGAACTCATCAAACAACCTCATGGTTAGGGAGAATCGAATTTGGCAAGTTGGGAAAAACTCACTTTTGATTTGGTCAATTTACATGTTCATACATTTGTGCCATTTTGAATTTAGCATGCTTTCCTTGATTACAGGTCCTATATCTCATCTACACTCCATAATTTAATGCCAATCCTTTGTGCCAAGGTGTTGTTCTATGAGTTTGGACATTGTATGCAAGATTAATCCATTTTTAGATAAAGCATAATATCCATTTTAGAAAAGTTTCACTTTATGTCAATTAACAATCCAAGCAAGTACAGTTCAAATCTCCTTGGCACAAGTTTATGGGCTAATTGCACTGATCAAGGCCAAGGTTTGCAGCACATTAGGGGGGCCTCTACCTGTCTAAAAACTCAAGTGGCCATCTCTTGCTTAAGTGTGAAGAAAGCTAGCATAACACAACACAACTTTCATCTCAGTTAACACAAGCTTAAGAAAAGACTTTGTACACATTCTAAACATCCATTCTGAGCTAGAACACGAGCCAACCATCTCCATTGCCTTCCCATTCACAGAATCACCATTGAACTGCCCAAAACAGGGCATCCCTACAGTTTGAGTTCCATAGCTCAAACCTTCCATGCATTCTTGCTAAAAACACTTCAAACACATCCCACAACATCCCTTGAAGTTATTCCAAACCTCAAACACGACCTGTAACACTCCCAAGCAACATCACCATTTTCATTTTCTTGTTTTGCAGTTGAAGGTCCATAGCACGATTCACTTGGTTTCAAGACAAAGTAAAGCTTGGAATAGCATCCCTGGACATCAAGGAAGTTGTACCAATCATCACCTTGCATTGAAGACACCTCCATCACCAGATACAACTTCAACTGAACAGGTAAGTTCATGAACTTGTATCTCTCTATCCAGGCATTATTAGCTTTAGGTTTGTGAAGAAAACATGTCACATTCATAGCCCTGAACATGCCCATGTAATTAGATTTCATTTATATTATGTATGCTTAGAGAATTTTAAGTCTGAACATTGAATAAAAACTAGGTCAGGAATTGGGGGAGAAGAAATTCTCTCTCATTTCTGAGAGTTAGGATGAGTTCTTTATATGTCTGGATTCGTGGTTCAATGCTTGACATTTTTCATGTTATAAGTTTGTGCTAAAAGTCCAGGAATCAGGAGTTGTGGTTGAGGCATCATAGGCGCGCGTTTTTTCAAATGGTTGTCTGAAGGTTGAAGACAACCTTTCTTGGGCTGGGCCTGAGATCTCATTTCTGTTTACACCTCATTTTCACACACACACCCCCTAGGCCCATTTTGCTTATTTTTATGACTTTTTGACTTTTTCTTTTTTGTTCTGACTTATTTATTTTTTCTTATAATATTAAAAATATAAAAAATATTTTTTACACCATTTTCATATTTATTAGGTATTTATTTGTTTAGATTTATATTTGTACATAAATAAATATATAAACATACTTTTATTTGAAAAATACTAAAATAATGCAAACACATTTTATTTTCCATTTTTATTCTATTTTATCTTCTGAAAATATTTTCTACAAAATATACTTTTTTTATAAATATTAAATATTATTATTTTGTATATATAATATATATTTAGTAAATAATACAAATATTTATATATATATTAGTATATTTAGGTTTAAAAATACAAAATATACACATTTTTACTTTTATTAATATTTAATATTAAAAATACCTTTTTGACAAATATACTTCATTTTTATTTTATTTTTGTATATAATAAATAAATATTGTACATATTAAATAATTAATATCTTTTACTTAATAAATTAGGGTTTTTGCCCTAAATGCATAAAAACTCCAAAAATAATACTTTTTTTATTTTGTTTATTTGACATAAAAAAATACCTTTTGTTCATACACATAAAAAACATTTTTTGCATATTTATTCCATTTTTATTTAATTGTTGTATACTAAATATCTTGTAAATAATTCAATATTGATGTAATAGTCTAGGTTTAAATTCCTTGTCAAAATACCCCCCATTTGAACATTTGTACCTCCCTTCCCATATTGTGTTGTAATAACTTAGGAACTTTATTTTTCGCACTTTAATGCTTTCTAATTATACCATGCTAGAATTAGGGTTTGTATGCGAATCAAAAACAACAAAAATAGTTTGACCTAATTTCAAGATAATCAAGCATGAAAATGGATAACACTAATCACACTTGCACCCCTAGGGTATTCCACTTGTTGCCTTCAATAAATGGGCCATATTGCATGTTAGGTCTCTTTGGGCAAAACAAAACAATCAAATGATCATAGTCCCTCGATGACGCTTTCGAAAGTTGCCTAAAAAAATGATCAAGTCCCTTAAAGAAAACATTGCCCAAAGATACTTGGCACTATTGCAATTATGGTCTTAACGATGACCCGCGCCCGTCCCTTTCACATCCTAACACAAGATTGTCCACCAAATGCAATGGTGGAACAAAATTGTTAAAAGGGTTAAAACATAGTAGAAATCTTTGAGAAATTTAGGAGTAGATAACCTCTTAGTTACTTGAATCAAACTTGCAAAACAAAACACTTGCCTATTTTTAAACCACACATCACTACACTTTCAAAAACAACTTTCAAAAACATTGAAAACCTTTTCAAAAGACATACATCTTTGTATACATCCCAACATGGATCATTACAAAGGTTGCCACCACATTGGCTTCTTTTCAAAACATTTTTCAAACCCACACACACAAAGCACCATTTCAAACAATTGAAAATCAAGGCAAGTTGATCTAAGCAAGTAACTAAGAGCCCATGGATAACCATGGATAGAAAGGGTGCTAATACCTTCCCTTTCTATAATCTACTCCCCGAACCCAAGAAAACATCTCAATGGTTTTTGCTGTGCTTTTTAACCTTTCCTTAAGATAAAATAAAAAGTCGGTGGCGACTCTTGCTCAACCGAAACATTTGCGAAAACAAACGCAAAACCATAGTCAGTTCTCCCACCGTATCACACCATCCAAGTTCAAAGGATCATTCCCAGCAGAACTCAGAGGTTTATCCCCACAAAAGTCTAACAGGGTTATTCCCAGCAAGTTGTAACTGAAAGATCGTCCCCAGCGAAGTTCTTTCCTTTCACAAACAAGAATTCAATCCTCAACAGATTCCATATCACCAGCAACGGTAATCCATCCCCAGCGGAGTTTATCAGTGGAATCCTCAGCAGAGCATCTCTTCCCCACAGAGTAATCTCCTCATCAGTTTATTCCCCAATGGAGTTATCCTCTCTTGCAGGTTTATTCTCACAATTATCTTTGTTCATCATCCCCAATGGAAACAAAGAATTCAACTCTACTCTCCATCAGCTCCGGGATTTATTTTCCCCAACTAAAACATCACATTTCCATACATCATGATACATGCATATACGCATCATATAATACAATCTCATTTATGTTGAGAACATCATTGCTTTATCCATATCATGAATTGTATATGACTGACCTTTACCTTTCAGGAAAGATCCAGTTAAGTTCTCAGTTATGTCAAAGACCTCCTCTGGTCCAGTTAAATCGATTCCTAAAAGATTTTTCTGATACCAATCCAGTCAAAAGAGACAAGACCCCCTTTGGTCCAGTTAAATCAATTCCTAAAGATTTTTCTGATGTCAATCCAGTCAAAGGAGACAAGACCAGTTAAATCGATTCCTAAATATTTTTCTGATGCCAATTCAGTCAAAGGAGACAAAACCAGTTAAATTGATTCCTAAAGATTTTTCTGAGGCTAATCCAGTCAAAGGAGACAAAACGAGTTAAATCGATTCCTAAAGATTTTTCTGAGGCCAATCCAGTCAAAGAAGACAAAACCAGTTAAATCGATTCCTAAAGATTTTTCTGAGGCCAATCCATTCAAAGAAGACAAAACCAGTTAAATCGATTTCTAAAGATTTTTCTGAGGCCAATCCAGTCAAAGAAGACAAAACCAGTTAAATCGATTCCTAAAGATTTTTCTGAGGCCAATCCAGTCAAAGAAGACAAAACCAGTTAAACTGATTCCTAAAGATTTTTCTGAGGCTAATCCAGTCAAAGAAGACAAAACCAGTTAAATCGATTCCTAAAGATTTTTCTGAGGCCAATCCAGTCAAAGAAGACAAAACTAATTAAATCGATTCCTAAAGATTTTTCTGAGGCCAATCCAGTCAAAGAAGACAAAACCTCCTCGAGTCCAGTTAAATTTATTCCTAAAGATTTTTCTGATACCGATCCAGTCAAAGAAAACAAGACCTCCTCTGGTCCAGTTAAATTGATTCCTAAAGATTTTTCTGATGCCATTCCAGTTGAAGTTCAGACCACCTACCAACAAGTATCCAAATGGCATCTGTAAGCCCATTCCCGACATCACAATGCTGATACCACTTCATGCGAGTGCAAATTTCTGGGCACTCTAGTGTTCAATCATCTTCCACCTTCGGATCACGAAAGGCCCGAAAGCCAATCTATATCCTCAGGTTCAAGACAATTGAATAGGGGCAGCTGTTGTACCCCAAAATTTTCCCTCCCATATTTCTCAAGACATTTCAAGAAAAATCTCCAAGTGGCTCAAGATTGCTCAAGAGTTGGACAGTCAAGTCATCTCCTAAGGCAGTCAACCTCAAATTAGGGTTTTGTGTTGCATCAAGGTCCTTGCATCCAAATTACCTCAAGTTCTACCCAATGTCCTAATATTTTATCAAGTTCATCCATGTCAAATTTCAAGCCTTGCAGAGGAAGTTGGGTCAGTCAATTGCTCAAGAGGCCCAAAAATCGACTATGCTAGGTTAAAAGTCAACTGTGACCCAAATACAGTCAAACCTCAAGATTTTTTGTCAACATTCTCATTTTGAAGGATAATCCATCATTTTATCAAGGTTTGATCATGACTCATCAAGGATTGCTCAAAATTCATCAAGACTCAAAAGTTGCTAAATTAGGGTTTTGCAGGAAAAGTCAACTCAACTTTGACCAAGCATAACTTTCTCATACTTTATGAGAAATGACCCATCCAAAGCTCATTTTGAATAGGATTAAATTTCCTACAATCCATCATCACACCCCAAGATCAAGAAATGTACTCACAAAAAGTTATAAATTTGGACATTATAGGTCATTTTTGAAAGTCAACAAAAACACCTTTTTTGCCAAAGCTTATAACTTGAGCATGGAATATCAAAATGAGATGCGACCACAAGGGTTGGTTAGAGGACATCTCAATGTTTATAAAAATTCTAAGAACACCTCCAAAAGTTCAAAATTTAAGAAGTTATGCATTGTTGAAGTTGGGCATTTTTCCAAAATTGTCAAAAGTCAACTATCCTCAAAACTTCAAATTTTGTCAAATGGGCCCACTTTTTCCACTTGATTTGATCTTGTCACACTACACACGTGCTCTATCTTTAGTCTTGGGTCCATTTGTTAATTTTTCTATTTTATTTGATTTTTATTGAATTAATTCATTTTAAATCAATTTAAATCCAAATAAAATCTAAACATTGATAACTTGGCATCTTTTTGATTGATACATGCTTTAATTATAGTCATGGATAGGATCAAACTCATATCAAGACATATCATGCACCAAATATTGGATTTGGAATCAAATTGGAAGATTTTTAATGGAGGATCATATCATATTTCCAAACATCAATGCATAAAGATTCAAGTCCAAATTTTTAACCTAATGCATTGCCTTATACATATACAAGCTAAAGAGGCATGAATCAAGACCTGGAGGCTGCACAATCAGAAAAATCAAACTTGAAAAAAAACTTGAAAAAAGCTTGAAACTGAAATCACCCTTGGAGGCCGATTCAAAGCAAAACCTCAACGCTATCCTCTTGCTGGACATCCACTGAGTCTATAGCAATCAAAAGCAAGGTCATTCACCTCCTAAAACACGTTGTAAGTCTCCTGAAAAATACCCCTGTACTCGAAATCGTATCCTCTCATTCTTGCATTTTTTGACAAATTATTGGCATGGTCATAATCCTTGTGTAATTTCTAAGATTTCTGTATCATTTGATTGTATTTTCATGAGCCATAGCCCTGTAACCAAACCTAGGGTTTGGAAGTTTGTTTTTTGGGCGTTTTCTCTACAGGTGAAATCAAGGCCATTAATGTACATGGACGTGCTCAGGGGAAAGAGACGAACAGGACCATGGTCTTAGATTGAATTTTTATGGCCTGGATTTGGTTTTAGGTTCGACCTAGGGATTTAGATGCGAATATAAATCCGCAGGTAATCTCTGTATAATTCCAAGGACAGGGACGAAGATGTGTCCCCATCCCATTCATTGGTTCAAATATTTCGCGCTTTTTATGTTTTAATTCTGGCATATGACTTGTTTCCAATATAATGATTAGTTGGTATTCCACTAACAAATGAAACATAGTGGTGCAGTGGCCAGGCGAGCGTGTGAAATCCAATGGGACCTGGGTTCGAATCCCAGGTCCACCATATTGCATATTATTCTTTTTCTTCAGGAAATCCAATGCGTTTCAGGAATTGTGGTTCATCATGCAGCCTCACCTAATCATCTGCCAGATGGCCTCAGGCCAGATCTGGTGGCCCAGAATGAAAGACCACCATGTGCTCTAGTCAACAGGCGCACGTGAGATCATGGAAAGTCAATCAGGCTTGCAGCAAATGGGCCTGGAAAATGCTAATCTCACCTCCAATCTGGGCCCAAACCCCTTGGTTATTTCTTTCTTTTATTTATTTTATTTATTTGTTTATTAATTATTTTGATTGTTTAATTAACCAATTAAGTTTTTTTCCTCATAAAATCGAAAACACAAAAATATATTTTATTTATTAAAATTAAATTCATCATCTTATTTTTGTAAATAAATTAATTCAATTAATTTAGTTTAATTAGTTTTAACTTGTAATATTTTTGCAATAATTAAAATTAATGTAGAATATTAGGTTTTACTAACTTTGACCAAATTTATTTTATTTCTTTAAATATCCAAAAATCCAAAAATATCTTCTTTTTTTTTAAATTAATTAATTTATTTGTTTAATTAACTTAGATCTAATTCCTTTTAATTCAAAAATAAACAAAAAAAAAATCATTTTCTTTCAAAAGGGTCAAAACCCTAAAATTCATTCGATTTAATTTTTCGCGCGCGATCCATTTCACCATTGATGTAATTGTTCCCAGAATGTAATAGCTTTAATTAGGACCTTTAATTATTTTATCGCTTTCTTTTATTTTCCGCATTTTAAATTAAAGGGTTGTTTTTGGCGATGTAAATACCCGACGCCTTGTAATAGTTTAGATTTAATTTCCGCAAATTTAATTTTCGTAATCTATAAACTGTTAGATGTTTCGTAATAGGGAATGCATGACAAGCTCAAATGTATGAACTTAAAATCAACATAGCTCACCCATGACATGTACAAAGATAAAATTAACCGAAATAACACACTCGCACATGTGCACTCTTAGGGTACACCTCACTTGGTTGCCTTCATAACGTGGTCATTGAGTATAGGAAGTTTTAGAGGTCGCCCTCTTGTCCAAAGATCATAGTTTCCAAGAAACGGTTGCCTCGGAAAAATGATCTAAGACATTAGGGTTACCGCTAAGGCGTCCTAACATTGCTTTAGTGACCACACGTCCCTTAATCGAATTGACCCTTAAAACTCCAACGACAATGCTACCTACTCATCAATAGTGGGATCGCATTGTCTAAAGGACATTAGCACAGATTGATTCCTTTTCGAGTAGGTAGATGGTCCTTAAGTACTTGCTCCTTTCAAAACAAAACAAAACTTTTCGCACTTACATCTTTCAAACAAAAACTTCTTTCAAACCCACAAACACAAAGAAAAGCAAATTTTGAAAACACTTTGAGCAAGCACCTAAGAGCCCGTGGATAACCACGGATAGAAAGGGTGCTAACGCCTTCCCTTTCTATAATCTACCCCCCGGACCCGAGAAATATCTCAAAAAAGGAATTTTTCTGTGCTTTTTTCCTTTCCTTGTTGGATAAAATAAAAGACGGTGGCGACTCTTGCTTACCGTGACATTTTGCGAAAACAAACGCAAAATGCGAACCAGCATTCCAAAAACAGTCAGTTCTCTTCCCACCGTATCACATTATGTAATTGATTTTAGAGCTTCTCGCTGTAACACTGCATCTACTTTGGATGGATCTACAGCAATACCATCACCTGAAATAACGTGACCACAAAAACTAACTTTTGTTAACCAGAACTCACATTTCGACAACTTCGCATATAACTTCTCCCCTTTCATCACTTGCAATACAATTCGCAAATGCTTAGCATGTTCCTCCTCTGATTTAGAATAAATCAAGATATATCAATGAACACCACTACAAACCGATCCAAATAAGTGAAAAAGATACAGTTCATATACTCCATAAACACTCCTGACGTATTAGTGACACCGAACGACATCACCAAATACTTATAATTTCCATACCGAGTTCTGAAAGTTGTCTTCTAAATGTCATAATCTTTTACCTGAATCTAATTATAACCCGATCTAAAGTCAATCTTACTAAACACAGGTGCACCCACCAAATGACCCATAAAGTCATATATTCTCAGAAGTGGATACTTGTTTTTATTGTCACTTTATTCAGTTGTCGATAATCAATACACAACCTCATACTACCGTCCTTCTTTTTCCCCAGCAACACCGGAGCTCCCCAAGGCAATACACTTGGTCTCACAAATTTATTTTCAAGCTAGTCTTCTAATTGATTCTTCAACTCTACTAAATCTGATGCCGACATCATGTATAGTGCCATGGAAACGAGTCTAGTACTAGGAACAAGATCAATAAAAAATTCCACTTCTCTTTCTGGAAGCACATCCGAAATGTCATCTAGAAAAACTAAGGGAAATTCACACACCACCTGCAACTAATCAATCACAACATGATTCTCAATAGATAAGGACACCATTAATGAAAACACCTGAGCTTCATCCTACATCAACTCATTCAACTGTCTAGGAGATAAGAATCCAGCTTCCCTCTCCTCATCAGGAGTAGAAAACCGCAAAGATTTGTTGTAATAGATAATATGAATGTTATTATATTTCAACCAGCTCATGCCTAGAATCACATCCAGACTACTCAACAGTAAACAAACTAGATCCACAGTAAAATATATGTCAAAGATTGACAAAGGACACCTTGAACATACAAGAGAAGTAGTCACTGATCCCTTACATGGAGTATCAATAACCATCTCCCTATTCATAAAAGATAATAAAAGACCCAACTTTTTCACACAGTCACATCAACAAGACAATGTGTAGCATCAGTATCAATAATAGTAATTAAAGAAGTACTATTAATGAAACATATGCCTCTGATCAAACAACCTTCACTGGATGTCTGAGTCCCAGCCAAAGTAAACACCTTCCCACTGGTTTGAGCTTGCTTCGCTTTCTAACATTGAGTACTGATATGTCCCTTTTCATTGCAGTTGAAACATATCACCACCTTGTGTCTGCAATCAGTTATAACATTCTCAACCTTACCCCAATGGAAACACTTTTTCACCTTACACTTGCAATCACAGATTCTATGTCCAGACTCACCACACTTGAAACATTTAAGGTTAGTAGGAGCACCTCCCCCACTTGGCCTCTTACCATCAGCAACTCCCTGCTTGCCTTTCTCAGCTGGAGCATTGTAAGTATTCTCACGGTATTGATGTTGCTTACCTCTTTTCTTGCTCATGATCTTGTAATGAGCCTTGTTATCCTCTTTGTAATTTCTGCAGCTATTCACTAACTCTGGAAATTTACGAGTCTGGTGATATCCAATGGTATGCTTGATCTCGGGACGCAACCTATTCTCAAACTTAATACGCTTTGAAAATTCCGCAGTCACCTCCTGGTAGTTAGGGTAGAACTTTTCCAGCTCCACATGCTTAGCAGCATTTTCAGTCACCACCAAGTCTCCCTATTTCAATTCTAGAAAATTCAATTTCTTTCTTCCCGCGGACATCTTCGGGAAAATACTTTCTGAGAAACTCCCTGATGAACACAACCCAAGTAATAACCTCACCTACACCTTCCAGTCTCTGACGGGTGCTAACCCACCAGTCATCAGCCTCCTCTGCCAGCATATGAGTACCAAACCGTACATTTTGTGGCTCTATACAATCCATAACCCAAAAGATTCTTTCAATCTCTTTGAGCCAAGTCTGCGCTCCATCAAGATCATACCTACCCTTGAATGTAGGATGATGGTTCCTCTGGAAAGTTTCTAAGACACGAGATCTATCATTCTTTCCAGCATTTGGCTGATGTTGTACAACCTGAGCCATAACCTACAAAGCAACAACAAGTGCAACATCGTTTCTTCCATCCATTTCTATGTTTCACACCATAACAACAAACAATGGTTAGAAGAAACACATCGACAATATTCAACCGTCACACTATACTATTGACTTAACAACCTGTACAGATGGACCGACCTGCTCTGCTACCACTAATGTAACACGCTAAATCCCCCGGCAAATATTTAATTTAAATCAGAGTAAAATTTTCTTTTTAAAATAAATTCCACAAATATTTAGGATGTCACACTTACTCAATAATACATAACCTTCTCATAATCATATAGGATACATGACACCTTTCAGATAAACCAACAAACATCATAGTCTTAAAAATCAACTTCATTAAGCAGCGGTAAAATAAACACATGCTTGTTATTCAAAACAACTTCATCCAACATAATTTATTATTTATTAAAACAATCAGGAGTTCATAATACTCTAAAACAATCACCAAAACAACCAAATTTTATAAAGCATTTATCCCCCAACCCGGTGTTACATATCAGAGCACAAGGCTGACTCGAATATAAAAGGGGGGAGAAACCTCTTTCGAAATCCGAAGCCTCAAACTACTCCTGACTATCTGCACGATATCGTATAAAGCATAATTCCAACAGAAGGGTGAGATATCACAATAATATAAAGGGAAATATAATAATGAATATATAGCAAATATACATGCATAAGTATTCATTCCACATCTCACACCTTCACAACATCAATTAACGATTATGTCACACATAGACAATCACACGAAACATCTATCATTATAACAAAAATGCAATGCACTGAGACCGACTCATTGACTCGAATGCATGTGGTACCATTTGTGAACATTTAGTTCACACTAATCCCAGTCCCCACCATAGGACCAGAGTCTTCACTAAAGTTGTTAATAATTTAGTTCACACTACTCCTGATCCCCACCATAGGACCAGAGTCATCAACAATAGGGTATGAGCCCTCACTATAAATGCATACAACATCAACATGCCACAACAAATATACATTAATATTCATATCCATCAATACAACACGCCATTACAGGCCACTAACAACTCATACATGCATTCTGGAATGGTCTAGGTACATTACAATGTTGCATGACCTTATCTATCCAAATATGGTCAAAGAAATCTAGAGTTATTCTTCTGTGAAATTCGATGATTCTTCTGTCTCCTCAATTGTCTTTGGAAATTCTATCACCATCACTCATACATCTATTGTTGCTGCAATTGGTGTTACTCAAACTGGAACTACTATTGAACATCATAGGTTTAAATATTCCTTGGTTGAAAAGCTCAGTACCATTCACGATATATCCAACATATATAAACCAACCAATCCTAACAATCTTCTCTCCATTGCTAAAGTATGGTTTCAACTTGTGCTGACTAACTTTTGTCCAAGAGGTATCAACTTGAATTCTCTGACATATGATGATAGACTTATTATCTACTTCCTTGTGAATCATATAAGGGTTCATCTACCTCAAATCATCTTCAACCATCTAATGGACTCGATTATTGTTTCCAGAAATAAACACCAGTCCTTCATTCCATTTAGAAGAGTTCTCTTCGTGCTCTTCTTGAAGGCTAAGATGATTAGATATGTTCGTTAAATGGACCTGAAAATGCACTTGAATAGGAAAGATGTGAAGTCATTATAGTTTAGCCAATACTGGTTATGTCAGCTGTTTGTGTCGTGTCCTTAGTTATTTATATTTTCTTCTATGCATCGTGTCTGTATTTCTTTTTTTTATAATGCATACAACAGGATAATGCATACAATAGTCTATATGGTAATTTTTAAGAAGTTTTATAAAATTCTTCTATCACTATATCCTGCCTTAAATCCTAACAAAAGCAAAATGGTTATAACATTTGGATCTGATATATTACTTAATAAAATGCATTTACCACTAACCATCTACTGCATGATTGATTTAGGAACTTTGAGAAAAGTTCACTAGTTTTCTTTTAGACAAGTTATCTAAGGACATGCTGTTGTGTATCTGATGAAAATCAAGTGTTCTAATCATACCTTGATAAGACATCAACAAACGATTTTAATATGTCTCTTTAATCAATTTATTTTGGTTCTTAATCAAGAAAAATATTGAGATATCTTTAATTGATCAGGGACATTAATAAGCACGAGCTATCTATTTTCATGTTTCTTTTGTCTTCTTGTATTTACTCTTTTTCTCATAAAGTGTCTTGGGAGTTACAGTTGTCCTCACGTTTCCCTTAGTCATTTATTATTGAGTCTCCTAAGTCTTATTACCTTACTTAAGGAAAATGAATTCTCTTGTAAGTTACGTCTTCTCCCTTCCTATTTATACACTTGTATTGTTCCATCTTCTTTTCATACTTCACACAATAATCTACCAACATTCTTTCTTAAAACTTCTTCAACATGACTCCAAGAACTTTTCATGGTAATGATGATCTTTTAGAAGTCATAAATGAAAAGTGTCCCACCATACCAGTAGGTTCTGGACATGACTTCCATCTTGGTATTCACTTTCAGAATTGGAATGGATATATAACTATGCTAAGGGGACCCATCTATCCAAACCTGGTAAAGGCTTTCTGGATAAATTCCACCGTTAGTCTAGATGGACTCTCTATCTCATCAGATATTTATGGTTTTACTGTTCCCTTTACTTCTTCCAACATAGTTGAGGCCATTGGGTGTCCTCAAAAGGGTATCACTACGAGTCATGCTTCTATTAGATGCACTCTTAATGATAAGATGGCTTCCATCTTTAACAACTATTTTGTTTTTGAACCCACAAACCTTGAAAAACTTTTGCATGTTACTAAAGGATGGTTTGGGTTCATTCTGACAAACCTTCGTCCTCGTGGTATTAGCAAAGGCTTATGTATAATGATGATAAGCTTATGATTCGTTGCCTTCTTAAGCGTACTTATATAGATCTGCCTCAAGTCATTTTTAACTATCTTAAGGAGTCTATCAACATTTCTAGAGACATGGACAAATTCATCATTCCCTATGGAATAGTTCTATCAGAAGTTCTCTTAAAGGCAAAGATTGTAGAAATTTTCCATTGGATTCGTGTTGGTCCTGACGTTTCCTTGAAAGAAGAAGTTTGTGAAACCTTTGATAATCAGTGGTTTAATTGAATGTTGTCTTGTTGTGTCTTTCTGATGTCTTTTTTTCTAATGTTGTCTTTTTATTATTGTCTATTATTTTTCTTGGTTGTTCTGTTGTTGATCAATCTGTACCAGTTATTTTATGAATCTGAGCTTCTTGTTTCGTCTCTTTTATGAACATTAGTAAAGCGTGCTTGATACATCTCAAAAATCAATTAAGCAATTCTTATATATTTTTTTATTATGACAAAAAGGGGGAGAAATAGTAATGATTTTGACTAATATCCATTCTATAAACCATATGATTTACATGACATTCTAACATGATATAAACTGCAAAATTATTTAGAATGTACATGATTGTTACAAAAACATTTCGAATGAAACATTGCATTCACTCTGATAAATCAAGTTCTGATATAGAACGACCATTGTTTCAATTGTTCTGAGAAAAGCATGGATAATCTGATAAGATTAAAAGGTTAAATCAATGATGTTGATCAGTTCCATAAAAGATGACAATGCTCCTAAAGCTCTGAATTATCATAAGTTTATGATTCATGGGGATATTGTTTATCCTAGGGAGAATTTCCAACTTGGGGGGAGTTTTCTAGACTCTTATATTATTTTGTTTATGATTTAACCCTATAAAATTGTTCCATCAAAATACATGGTTTTGTCATCATCAAAAAGGGGGAGATTATTAGAACAAGATTTGGATCTGTGTTTAAATCTTTATGTTTTGATGATAACAATGCATATATTTTATGAAGAACAATTTTAGTTCTAATGGTTTCATTGAGTGTGCAGATATTAGAATTCTAGAGAGTCTTAATCAAGATATCATCAGAATTACTTTATCACTTAGAAGAAGAACCATTGAGTTTGTTTTTAATGAAACATCAGTAGTTCTGTTGAATGTTGAATGTTTGACAAGAAAAGAATCTCGATGAGTTTCTAAGAAGAGCTCAAACTTCAAAAGATCAGAATCAAAGAGCCAATAAGTTAAGATTCAAAGATTAGCTCAGCATCAGAATCATGAATTAAGATGCTCAGAAACAAAGATATCAGAAATCATAGCTTAGAATTTAAGATCTCAAGATATCAGAAACAAAGATATTAGATATCAAAAAGGAAAGAATTCAAGATCAAAAACCAAGATGTAGCTGACATAAGCTGTTGCTTTCAGCTCAATTCAAAGATATGAATTCAAGAGAAAAGAAAGAAAGAATTCAACGTCAAAATCAGATGTATTGATATAAGCTTTTTCTTCAAAAATCATACATCAGATATGTAGCTCAGAAAAGCTGTCATCAAAAATGAAATCTCAGATCAAAACGAATTAACCATAAAATAAGATGTATTGATATAAGCTTCTGCTTCATAAATCAGACATGTAGCTCAGAAAAGCTAATTATCATTAATCAAGATCAGACCAAGACGTATAGTTCAAAAAAGCTTTCACTCACAAAGAAGTTGTTCCTCATATTAGTTGTTGCTTGTATATATGAAGACAATGTTCAAATACCTGAAAGACTCTAACTCTACAACAAAGAAGTATCTTATGGATCACTATCATTCTTCAATCAGAATCAACCCAGCAAGAAGACAAGAATCAAGCTCAAAATTCAAAGACTTTAGAATTAGAAAGGCTATTGTCACAATATCTGATTTCAAGATCCAAACATCAGAAAAGCTTTTGATATTAACTTCAGAAAAGCTTTCACCTACAACAACAAGACTTGTTTCTCAGATAAGTCGTTGCTTATATATCTGAAGACAAGAATCCACTAATGAAAGATTCTAAAATGATACATCTTCTTACTTAATCTTCATCTCTCATATCAGATAAGATATGCGCCTTCAAGACTAGTTCTAAGATCAGAAGTCAAGCTTCGTGTTTCAAAAAAGATGTTGTTATTATTTTTGAAGACAAGTCATGGTTCTGAAAACTCTAATTGTCCTATGCTACAACAATAAATTAGTTTCTGAACTACTCATCAATTATTCATCAGAAGAATGAAGACAAAGTAATTGATCTCTTCCAAGCTTAATACTTCAGAATCAGACGTACATCATCAGAAGGTAAAGATCAAGAAACTTAGTCAAGAAGAATACAATACATGCAGTACGTCACAAATTCCACTATGATGATATTGGTTGTACTATTCACATAAGTTGTCTCCCACAATCTTATGCTAACAACTATAAGCAGCAGACTAAGGAAAGTGACATTTCGTACTATTCCAAAGCTCTCTTGAATCTATCCTTTGGGAATCAACCGTTGGAAAGAGAAATGACTTTTCTACCCTTATAACAACTCTTTTTGAGGGCTATATAATAAGATCAATGGACTAATTCCAGATTGATGAAGTCGTTGTTATTGACGATGATGAAGTCCACAAACACAAAGAATGAGATAAATAGAAGATATGAAAAGAAAGAAGAAGAAGAAGAAGAAGAAGAAGAAGAAGAAGAAGCAGATGAAGAAGAAGAAGAAGACTATAAGATTTTGCACTCAAACTTAAATTATATTCATCTGTGTATAATTATGTAAAAGCAAGGAGTTATTCCTCATATCTTGCTAAACACTTTTGTGTTTTACTATGTACTTAAACCACGAGTAATCTGCTTGATAAGAAGCACTCTTGTAATCTCCATAAACAATTCTTTCTAGAATTGGTGTTGTCTCAAGTGATCGAGTGAAGATATGTATACTTGAGAAGACTTTGACAGCTGGTCATTGTAGATGAAATCCTTTCTAAGAGACTGGGTAGGTCATAATTCTTGAGGGGTCAGTGATCGTTATATCTCTTAGGGGACCGGATAGGTCATAATTCTTAAGGGATCACTAACTATATGATCATTATTGTTGTTAGTTACCGGTGGGTCACCTGTGCATCTATAATATGTTGATATTAGTGGATTAAGTCCTTGTCTAAGGCAAAACCATTCGAGGAGGGTGGACAAGATGTAGGCTTGTTGAAGGTGAACTTAGATAAACTGAATGTGTCTATTTATATTTCTAGCATTATATATTCTTTCATAGTTTTATCAAATAGTTTTTTAAAAAGGGGGAAAGTTTTGAAAAATCAATTCAACCCCCCCCCCCCCCCCATTTCTTGTGTTTTTCTCTTCCTTCAGGAAGAACTTGAAGGTTTGAGAGTGAGCGAAGAACATTCAAACCAGAAAATTTGCATTGATGCTAGGAGAGTCAGGTAAGGGGAGAACTATTTCTCTAATGGGTTTATGCATGAGGGATAAAATGAGGTGTCCTTAATCTCTTTGTTATGGTTAGATATGAATATAAAAATTAATGATCAATTGATGTTGGTTTTTGTTTTTCATGAGGAAATTTGTATGAATTACTAGGTGAATGATGTTGTGATGGTCTATGTCAAAATATACTCCATTATTCAGTTTTGAAGGTTTTGGAATCAAAATAAAGTGGTAAATAATTTATGGTTATACATGTTAATTTATAGGTATAGGTTAATGTATGTTAATATGTGGATTCTCTATCGTATTATTATTTAATTGGGTGCATAGAATGGAGAATCAGAATTCTCCATTAAACTTCATTGTAGAAAACGAATTATGTAGGTTGTAGGTCGACGACAAGCGTCATCCATCTGACGCCATCGTCGCCATGAGGATAAGGTTCATGACGGGCATCATGGCCCTGATGGTGATATTATCAAGGTTTCCAAGTTTATCTTCCAAGTCGGCCATCATAGTTGTGACAGTTTTAGGTTGCTGACGGGAGCCACATCGGTGCCGGGCATCCCGTCATGCTACCAATGAGGGTGTAATTCGCCCATTTGCTAGAATTAAATGGCACTTTTAATTTTTCTGAGATTTTTGACTGTTGGCCTACTATTTGGCCACTATTCGATGTTGATTTGATGTAACTTGATGATTAACCATGATTTTAATTGACTTCATGAGTTTATTGATAAATGATTAATTGGGTTGTGTGATGCAAACGACGAATGTTATGGTGATATTTGTTGTGATTAAACATTTTTGTTTGCTGATGTGTTTACATATCATGATTATGTTGTTGGTATTAATGGTGTAGTGCATGGTCAGAAGAGGTTTCATATGCGCATGTGTTTAATTGCATGTTTTTGAGTCATGCGTTCATGGTTTATAGACTTTAGTTCAGTTTTGTTGTGCTCCGGTCCTATGTTGTGGATCAGGCGTGATTAGTTGGTTCCAGTGGGAATCGGTGAAGCGTTACCTATGGAGATGGTAGCGATTTTGGCGTGCTCTGGTTCCAAGAGGGAATATGAATTTATGATGAGGATCAGGGACCGAGATGAACATGTGTGGTCCATAAATGGTACCGTATTCATATGAGTCGAGTTGTTGTCATGAGTCGCATTGTATAAATGAGTGATATGTCTGATTGTGATTGTGTACGATGTTGAATTGGGTGTGAGAATGTGATTATGTGGTTGATGTATAAAATTTGTATATGTTTGTACTCTACCTTGAAACTTATATTGTTTACTTTATTGAAGTGAATTATCACCCATTTTGCTTTAATTTTATCCAACAGAGACATCTTGCAGACACTCAGTAGTAGAGTTTGTTGTTGTGAGTGGGAAATATCTCTTGGAGTTATTTTCATTAGTGTATCGTATTTTTATGGTTCAAATGATTTTGTAACATTAGGCAGGTATACGATGTTCTTTTCTTATTATGTTTCTGTTAAGTGAGAGTTGGATGTTATACTCTCGACATTTGGAATTACGTTAATCGTGGAGGATTTTACCATAGCTACTTTATTTTCAAAAGAATTATTTTTATGATACTTAATAATTTTAAAGCATGCTTATTTGATTAATTCCATTGTGATGATACCCTGAGTGAAGGTGAGCATGCGATGACAGGTGTATTTGAATATCTTAATTTAAATGATAAGTGTTATGAAACATGTGTTGTTTGGTGATGAGTGGCATCCTGAACGTGTATGTTATATACATATTTGATGTATATTATGCTTTAGCGTGTGAGGAATTTAGGGTGTTACATAGTGGTTTCAGAGTAGGTCGGTCTGTCTGACCAAGTTTTTATATTGTTGTTTGTTCCCTGGTCGTTGACTGATGTGTGGACATTGTTGATGATTTGTTGCTTCTAATTTTGTTTTCCTATATCTAGAGATATGGATGGAGGAAGAAATGATTATGCAATTTCTGAGGTGTTACAATCGTTGGCACAAGCAATGGCTCAGAATAACCAGAATGATGGAGTTGTTTATGAATTTTGGGGATTAGGAAAGTTCCAAAGAAAATCTCCTGACATTCAAGGGTAGATATGGTCCATATGGTGCACAAGCACGACTTAGAGAGATTTAGAATATTTTTTGAGTGATGGCTTGTACTGAGGCTCAGAAGGTGTAGTTCAGTAATCATGTGATGTTAGAAGAGGCCAAATACTGGTGGGATAATACATATGAGAGGATGGAAGTTGTGGGGACTGAGATTACTTGGGCTATGTTCAGAGTTGCATTTTTAGAGAGTTACTTCCTAGAGGAAGTACGTGACAAGAAGGAGATTGAATTACTTGGGCTAAATCAAGGGAATATGACAGTTGCTAAATATGCTGCTAAGTTCGAAGTGTTAGAACAAGATTTGGATATGTGTTTAAATCTCTATGTTTTGATGATAACAACACATATATTTTAAATGTAATCAATTTTGTTTTTAATAAGTTTCATGAGTGTACAGATAAGAAATTCTAATTGATTTAGGATTGTTGTCTGGAGAATCAGAAATACCCCAAGCACGTCAGAAAGACTATTCACACCAACTTTTGAAGAAACATTAGTAGTTTGGAAGAACGTTGAATGTTAACTAGAAAGAGGATCATGTGTGTACTTCTCAACAAGCTACTGCTTCAACAGTCACAAGTCACAATAAGAAAGAATTTCCAACAAGCTGTTACTTTGATATCATAAATTATATTGTACAAGAAACACATTTTGAATGCAAATATCAAAAGTTAAGATTTGATCATCAGAAAAGCTACTGCTTATAATTCTGAAGACAAAGTCAAGATTCTGAATACATCAAATAAAATCTCCTACTCCATATCAGAAGTCAAAGATTTGTTCATCAGAAAAGTTGTTGCTTATATTTCTGAAGACAAAATCAAGTTTCTGAAGACTCGACTAGTTCATGGAATACACACATTTCTATTTAACATTAGAATTATTCCATTAGAATAAAAGATAAAAGAAAGAAATATCTTTTGGACTCATTTCTAATCAACATGATATAGTCCATTAGAAGACAAGATCAAAGTATGATATCTTCTCAATTCAATTTACTCAGCATAAGTAATATTCATCAAAAGACAAATATCATCAGAAACACCTTTTCACTCACCAGAAGAACTACCGTGACCATTTCTAAAGAAACGTCATCATTTCTAAGGAGTTCTTAATGTTCACCCGAAAAGGAATAAAATATGTCTCAAAAAAGCTCCACTCTCAGATCAGAAATCACATACACTTTCAGAGAGAGATTTTGATCAGAAACCAAAATGTCAGAATTAGATGTACTAATATAAGCTTCTACTTCAGAAATCAGACATTAGGCATCCATCTTAGAAAAGCTGATTATCAAAAATCTAGATCAGATCAAGACATATAGATCAGAAAAGCTTTCACTCACAAAGAAGTTGTTCTTCAGATTAGTTGTTGCTTGCATATCTGAAGACAATAATCAAATATCTGAAAGACTATGACTCTACTACAAAGAAGCATCTTCTGGATCATTGTCATTCCTCATATCATAATCAATCCAGAAAAGAGAAAAGGGACAAATATCAAAAAGAGATGTCTTCCAAGCTTACTACTTCAAGCCATAAGTAAGACATCAGAATATAAGGTCAAAGAAACTTAGCCACGAAGAATATAGTACATACAATACGCTTAAAATTCCACTACATGCTTAGGTATTGTACTATTTTGTCTCCCATGATGAAATTCTAACGTTACCGTAGCAGGAAAGTGAAAATGAGGTTTTATACTACCAACGGTCTATTTCTCAAAATCTATATAAAGAGACCTCAATAGCATTTGTAGAACGATGAATTACTTAACATTATAAAGCTTGATTCAAGTTGTTGAAATACTGAAAAATATCAAGAGAAAAGAAGAATACCTATTTAAATATTCATCCACAAATATTATTCTAGAGAAATATCAAGAACACAAGAGTTGTTGCTCATTATTGTGTTAAGATATTACAGACTAAACACAAAGAGTTGTTGATGATTATTTTTGTTTATCTTAGAGTTTGCAATACAAAGAGTTGTTACTCATTATTTGTATTAGAGACTTTGCTCTTCATTGTTGTGTTAATTTTCTTTTTAGAAGTAAACATTGTAAACACAATTGATTATAATTATGTCTAGAATTAATTATTGCCTCAAGTGACTAGGTTGTTAGTCTTTTTAGGCTCTTAGACGGTTATTGTGATTCATCGTCAGGTATCCCGTGCATCTGTAATCTGTTGAGATTAGTGGATTAAGTCCTCGTTGAAGGAAAAATCACCTTGGCGGTGGACAAAAGTAGCCTTGTTGAGCGTGAACTTGTATAAACCAAAAGAGTCATTTTATTCTTTCCTTAAATTTATTCTTTATAGTTAGTTTACGAAATAATTTTTAGACAAGAAGCTTGTTAGAAAACCAAATTCAAACCCCTGTTTCTTGTGTTTTTCTCACCTTTCAATTGGTATTAGGAGATCTGACTCTTCATTGATTTTAAAATCAAACACTTAACCGTGTAGAGAGATCCGGTGTGATAAAAACTTTCTATAGTTGTGCCTGCAAACAACAACAAAAGAGATAATTATTTTTCTAAGCCTCCTTTTTTGATGGAGAAAATTTTAAATATTGGAAAGACAGACTAGAGAGTTTCTTTCTAGGTTATGATGCAAATCTTTGGGATCTGATTACAGATGGTTACAGGGAACCTATATCTTAAGAAGGTATTCCTATTCCCAGAAGTGAAATGAGTGATTCTCAGAAACAACAAAGCAAGAATCATCATAACGCCAGAACCATTCTTCTCAATGCTATCTCATATAATGAATATGTGAAAATCACCAACAGAGAAACAACTAAGGAGATTTTTTATTCCCTAAGAATGACTTATGAAGAAAATGCTCAAGTAAAGGAAGCTAAAGCGTTAGATTTAATTCATAAATATGAAGCATTTAAGATGGAAGAAGATGAAACTATTGGTACTATGTTCTCAAGGTTTCAAACCTTAGTAACAGGACTTAAATTTATGGGCAAATGGTATACAACAGCTAACCATGCTAAGAAGATTGTCATAAGTCTTCCAAAGAAGTGGAGACCTATGGTAACATCTTTGAAAGTTTATAAGGGCCTGAACAAAATTATCCTTGAAGAGTTGATCAGATCTCTAAGAAGTCACGAAATAGAGTTAAAGGAATATGAACCTCAGAAAAAGGTTAAGTTTATTGCTCTAAGGTCTAAATCAGAAATGGTCAAGTCAGGAAGACTCAAAGCTCTCAAATTTAAAGAGGAAGAAGATTTGGATAATGAAGACTCTGATGACGATGATGAATTGCCATTACTTTCCAGAAGACTGAAACAACTCTGCAAAAGACAAAACAATTCTAGAAGATTCAAAAGAGATCGCCCAGATTCTTTCTCAAAGGAAAATAGAGATTCGCGTGCTACAAATGTAATGAATCAGGACATTACAAATATGAGTGTCCAAAGTTAAAGAAAGAAGGCTCTAGAAATAAAGGCTCCAGGAACAACAACTTCAAATCCAAAAAGAAAGGTCTCATGGCAACATGGGATGATTTGGAAGCATCAGGATCAGATTCTGATGAAGAGCATGCCAATGTAGCATTCACAACTATCATTTTAGAAGAAACTTCATCATACACAAAGTCAGAATCTGAAGAGGAATTTTCTGAAATCCCTCGTGTTGATTTAGAAGTAGTTCTATCTGACATTTTGAGCAAGTACCAAGAATTTAAACAGAAATTTAAGAACTTGATAAAAGTCCATGAATATGCTGTTGAAGAATATGGTAGGTTTTAAAAGAAGTTTCTGAACAAAAATAAAAGAATTATGTTTTAGAAATAGAACACTTTTCTGGATAAGAATGTTTGAAACTTGAAGAAACTCTTTCTAAGCTCCACCATCTCCCAAAACTATCTTGTACAAATATGACAAGGAGTTTCAAAAGTTCTTAAACAAAAGCCTGGATAGAAGCAAAATGGCTTCCATGATCTATGGCATTAGTCAGAATGGAAGAAGAGAAGTGAGTAATGATTCTGATAATGATCATAAAGATAAAAAATCTATTTCTCCATTTTCCTATCATTATACACCAACACATACACAAAAGTTTATTGTTGTACGAACACCAAAATTCATCTAGAATCCTAGTAAAACTAACTCAAAAGGACCCAAAAGATTGTGGGTACCAAAATTTAAAATAGTAAATGTTACAGATTTGTTAAATAAATGTGTGAAGACACCAGTCATGGTACCTGGGTTCTGGATGTTGACAACTCATAATGGGAAGAAAGCTTATGTACAAAAGTATGGAACTTGAAGAAATTAAACTTGTGGGTCTCAGGGGTATTAGAAGGAATTAATGCAAATATCCAACAACTGAGTCTAGAAATATGAAGCACGAGGTTATGCAGAGATTAAGTTAGATAAAAAGATGAACATTACTACAGAAACTGATGTATTTGTATGAGCAGTTCTTAGTCAAGTTAATCTATCTGACATACTGACTATAAAGTTTAAAGATTTTCCATAACAAGACTATTTGAAGAAATTCTTCTAATATTTAGTGTCTCTAGTAGAACTAGTCTCTTGGGAAGAAGATCTCTCAATAATGAATAGATAGAAGAAAAAGAAGGTCATCAAAAGTAATGGAGATCGAATAAACAACACATCTATCCACAAGCATTCATTATCCTTCAAAAACTAAAAAAGGGTAATTCTGTCAAAAATTCCTTATCGACATAAAAGGTTCTCGCCTCTTTCTCTTAACTAAAGCCTTCTTATTTGATAAATTTGTTTTATTCTATTTTTGATACTTCTACTAGTTAGAAGCTATCTATATCAGAAATACTTTAAAGACAAATATTTAAGTATTCTTGTTTTTTGAATATCAATAATTGTTTTCACATCAAAAGGTATGACTATGGCTCGTTCAAATATACCCTACACGTCATAGTGATTGAGTGTCTTATTGAGTAGTGGAACATTTGAGAATAGGTTCTTAGAGTCATCATTTCTATCTCTTAGTACTTCTTATGAATTTTAAATTTTTTATTAAAATACCCACTTTCTTAACCCTCGCACACTTTACCACTCATTACTCACAGTTTTTAAATCTCTCGTCTGAAAACCCTGAAATCCTTTTTCACCCATATCTACTCATCCATGGATGCACAACATTTAGAACTATACAAATTCTCTCAATAATTCGAACGACAAGAAGCATCTCAACAGAGTAACTCAAGCAACTCTCCTTCAAATTCGTTAACACCTCATCAATCATCGTCTGTGTATCAAGAGTGTCAAAAGATCTTAATTCTCAATCAACTTGCACATGTTCATATGGAAACTATGGCTGATCAATTAGAAGTCATTCCTAAACTTCTTGTAGTTTGAGAACTTAAAAGAAAATGTCATGGATCTAACGGAAGACTCAGCTTCCAAGAATGGGGTAACTACTTCAATCGTCTTTATGGCCCTGTATACACAAAATTGGTGAAAGAATTCTTGAGATTCATAATTTCCGATTAAAAACACATCATCTCTCACGTTCGTGGTGCAAAAATCATTATCAATGTTAAATCAATAGCTACCCTACTTGGGATGGCTAAAGCAAGAGGAAAATTGGTTTATGGAGAATATTACAAATAAAAAAATCCTTACACAATGTGATAGAAAAAGCTATCTTTACATAAGGCAAGCAATGGACTACAAAAGAAAAATCCTCAAAGAAACTGGAACTCAACAAGGGTCTTCGTGTGTGGTTTAAAATCATCTTAGGATGCATACATCAAAGACAGTCAACCAGTTCATCTGACTCAATTAATGCTGATAAGAAGTATATCCTTTACTATCTGATGAAGAAAGATAAGATATATCTTCCTTCTCTACTCTTTAATTACCTGAGGGATACTATTATTGAAACAAGAAATAATGGATCTAGAAAGCCTAAAAAGAGGCACATACCACTTGGAAGATTGATATCAGACTTTCTAACTGAAAGTGGGTCATAGATTATTTGATTGAAGCAAAAAATATGGAGGATATTAATGCAGAAATTGGAAATCCATTTAATGTGATCAAACCAAGAATAATTGTTGATCTACAAGGAATAAAGTTACAGAGAACACTAGTTTATGATTATCCCTACTTCACTAAGCAGGATCCACCAGAAGTTCTAGCAACATATGTCGAAATGCTTCAGGAGGAAGGATTTGATACTTCTGCTATTTCCTATGATTATTTTCCAAACAAACCTCATACATTCTGCAAAATAAAGATTCATTCTTTTGAGAAGAAGGAAAAAGCTCCAGATAAAAAGCCTAAAGTTCTAAAGGAAGTTAAAATATCCTCAAAAGATATTGCATTAGCCTCTCAATCCAATTCATCCAGTAAGTCTCTTGTTTCTATTGTATCAATTCCAATAATGAGTACTTTAACACCACCACTCCCCTCAATTGCTACAACCATTCCACCTTCCATTATTACTGTTTTAGTTCCCACTAAAAAAATCCAACATATCTAAAGCACACCAAGCATCCACACCTTTTATAACAACTTCATAATCATAAATCGTTGTTCTAATAACTACCATTGTGTTGTACCCCAAAATTTTCCCTCCCATATTCCTCAAGATTTGTCAAGAATGATCCTCAAATGGCTCAAGATTTCTCAAGGGGTTGCACAGTCCAAATGCCTCTTAAGCCAGTCCAAATTAGGGTTTTGTTTCTCTCAAGGAATTTGAGGTTTCTAATGGTTCAATCAAGTCTCATAGGCCTATATACATTGTCAAGCATCTACATGTCAAGTTTCGAGACTCACAACGCCAATTTGCACAGTCAAAAGCCCCATTTGCTTCACAATCAACTGCAGGGGCAAAACGGTCATTTTATAGTCAAAAGTCAGAATTTTTGGTCAACATCTTATTTTGAGTCCACAATCATCATTTGATAAAATCTTGATCATGATTCTACAAGGATGGCTCAAAAATCATCAAGGTGCAAAAAGTTATTATTTTTAGACAGTAGAAAAGTCAACTGTATCTTGACCAGGGCATAACTTTTTTATGGTTCATCAGAAAAATCCCATCCAATGCTCATTTTGAAGGGGATAACATTTACTACAACTCATCTTCACATTCCAAGTCCAAGAAATGCTCTCACAAAAAGTTATCAATTTCTACATTATAGGTCAATTTCAAAAGTCAACAAAAGTGCACTTTAAGTCAAAGACCATAACTTGAGATTGGTAAATCCAAATGACATGGGACTAAAGGCATTGGTTAGAGGACTTTAAGACCTTTCCAAAATGTCCAAGAACATGTTCATATGATCAAAATTGAGCAAGATATGCATTGGAGAAGTTGGGAAATTTTTGTGAATTTGCAAAAGTCAACTTTGCTCAAAACACCTTGTTTTTGCTAATGGGCCTCAAATTTCTTCTTGAAACTTTATCCAAGGCCTATGCACGACCCATCAAGCCTATTTGAATTTATTTTCTTATTTTTATTAATTAATTGGATTTTTAATTGATTTTAATTCATTTAATTAATTTAAATTGTAGGAAATTCAAAGATTTGATTTTTTCAATCTTTTTGTGAAGCAAACAGGCTCAAGATATGCTGGCAATTCATGTGCAAATCAAAGGGACAAAAATCTCCAAGTTTGGCAAGTTTCTTCAATCAAAAAGATTCAAAAAGATGTGATTGCAAATCAAATATTCAAACCATCATGCAATGGATTTTTTGTGCAAGATTTAACCTAATTCTCTTCTACTATATATACACAAGCTAAACCTAATGCCATGGACGTGAATTTGCTGCAAGAAAGCCCTAACCACATTGAAAAAATTCAAGGAAAAAGTCAAAAATTGATTTCCATATTCTAGCACAATTCAAAGCTTTTTATTAATTCTAATCTATTGCAGGGGTTCCCAGAGACATATTGCAATCCAAACCAAGTGCTAAAGCTCAAGAAATACCCAAGAACAGTTTCACGGTTTGAACATTTTTTTTAGAATCGCATCTCATTATTCATGTGCATTTGACATATTTTGTTGATTGTTTTGTGTTAATAGGAACTGTACGAAGCTTTTGGCATAGATTAATTGGATTAAAACACCCAGAATCCAAAGACACCATGAACATTTTCTAGGGTTTCCAAGCTTTGGATTTGGGGCTTTACAGCCCAGGAAAAATTAGCACCTCTAATGCCTATGGTTGAAATCGTCGAGACAAGACGAACATAAAGCCGTACTTGCGAAATATTTATATTCATCCTCGGGATAATCGCTATTTTTCCTTGTTACAGTTTGTGGGGGTTAAAAACCCCCGCTATCTAACTCTGTTTTTGCAGGCAAATGAGGAAGACGAAGGACGTGGTGATGTGCTATTAGACAATTCAAATGGCGCGCGTTTTCGTTTGTTTTACAGTACATGCACTAATGTTTTATATATTATAATTGCTTGTTGTTATATTATCAATTGCAGCGTAATGGCCTAGTGGATAGTGCGTCGTCCAAGAATCATTGGGACCTGGGTTCGAGTCCCAGGTCCACCAAAATTCCTATATTATTTTGTTCAACAAGATCACATGCAGGGAAACAAAAGCGTTCTACCATGTATCTCCAGGCATCCAAGCGCCAAGTGGCCTTAAGCATCAATCATATGGTCATGATTGGAAGACCATGGTATTCCCAGTCAAAGCATGTGTGGACAATTTCCAGAAAGTCAAACGGACTGGCAAACGAATGGGCCACAAAATTACTTCCAAAACCTCCAAAAAGGCCCAGCACCCCCCTGGTTTCTTTATTCTTTTCTTTTTTAATTTCCATTTAATCTTTTCATTAATTATTATTATTAGTATTTAATTAACAAATTAATTATTTTCACAATAAATTCAGAAACCTAAAATATTATTTATTTTTATTATTTATTATTTTTGTAAATAAATTCTAAATATAATTAATTTAGTTAATTAGGTTAACTTTGACTTTTTTCACAATAAATAAAATCAGTCTAGAATTAGGGTTTTTCTTTTGACAATTTTAATCCTTTTTATTTTATTTTCATTAAAGATCTAAAAAACTAAAAAATACTTTTTTGTAATTATTTAATTAATTAGTAAATTAGGTTTAATATTAATTAATTGCAAAAAGGACCAAAATTCCATTCTTTTCTCAAAAAGGGTCAAAACCCTAAGACTTTTCCCGATTCAATTTTTCTCGCGCATGTTTATTCTTGATTCCTCTTTTGATCATATTTATGTAACTGTTCCGAGGAAGTAATAGATAATTAGGACTTTTATCGCTTTCTTTTATTTTCTCGCATTTATCTTCTCAAAGGGTTATGTTTTTGGCGATGTAAATGCCCGACGCCTTGTAATAGCGTAGATTTACTTTCCGCAATTTACTTTCCGCACAATTATTAACTGTTAACTATGCATGACAAGACTTGCCTGAAAATTAAAATCAACTTGTAGCTCACCATGATACATGTGCAAAGATAATCTTAAACTGAATCCTGACACACGCGCACATGCCACTCTTAGGGTACGCCTCACTTGGTTGCCTCGACGTGGTCATTAAGTATAGGGTGTTTTAGAGGTCGCCCTCCTGTCTAAAGTTCCAAGTTGCCTCGAAACGGTTGCCTCAGATAAAAAAGGATCTAGGACATTAGGGTTACCGCTAAGGCGTCCTACTATTGCTTTGGTGACCACACATGTCCCTATAATCGAATTGACCCGAATAACTCCAACGACGGTGCTACCTACTTCTCAATAGTGGGATAGTACTGTCTAAAGGACATTTACACAGCTTAATTCCTTAGAGTAGGTAGATTTCTCCTGGGTACTTGCTCTTTCAAAACAAAAAAACAACTTTTCGCACCTACACTTTCAAAAAGTTTTCAAATAAACACTTCATACACTCTTGAGGACTGATACAAGAGTTACCTAGAATTTTTCAAAACAAACTTTTTCAAAACCCACAAACACAAGAAAAGCAAACATTTTTGAAAACATAGTGAGCAAGTACCTAAGAGCCCGTGGATAACCACAGATAGAAAGGGTGCTAACACCTTCCCTTTCTATAATTTACCTCCCGAACCGAGAAACATCTCGAAAAGGAATTTTGATGTGCTTTTGTTCTTTCCTTGTTGGAGAAAATAAAAGACGGCGACGACTCTTGCTTACCGCGACATTTCGCGAACCATCATTTCAAAACAGTCAGTTATATTTCCACCGATCACAGAACTGGCGACTCTGCTGGGGATGTATAAGTGAGGTGTACCTTAGGATAAGAACACTTATGTTTTCAATTGTATGCCTTGTTTGCTTTAATATTGTGGGCTTGCATCAGAGTTTTATAGATCCTAACCCGGATCTGGGGATACCCTTTAGAAGTAGCAACAAACTGTGAGGGAACTGTGTGGGGTATACCGACATGGTTGAAGTAGTTGCTACGTTGATGTGGCACTTTGGTGAGTACCCGCAACCCTTGAGTCAAGTCAAGGAGAGTACGGGGCCGCCGCGTGGTGTCGCGAAGCATCAACTGACCTTAGAACCTTACTTGACCATCCTGGCCTCTTTAGGGGTAGTGAGATGACCGACTTTGGTGCAATCCGAAGTTGGTAGATACTCGATACTACACTCATTGAGGGTTGTTTTCTTGGAATATTTTGGTCGCCAGTTAAGTGGCTAAATCAAAACAATGAACATAGAAAACAATCCAATGATATTGAGCTCCTTAGAACCCGGTTACTATTCATAGGACAGGTGTTGAGTCAACCAACTTCAAGAGGGTAGTACCTAAACTTCATGCCAGCCTGAAATCTAAGGGCTCTTTTGTGTGACTTGTGTGCCTTCAAATCTGAACTACTTGCACATTCTTGTTATCTGACAACATGAGTTCCTTGCAGGTTTTGTCTACAGTCCTTAATCTTGACTTATTACAGGGCTTACTTACACCTCACACCTTTGCATCCACGTACATAACATCATACCATAGCATTCCCTTAACCATTTCAAGGATCTCAAAGGTTTGTGATGCAGGTCATGATGAACCAAATGTCTAGCAAGGGGCAAAGGGGATTTATTTTCCTCTAGCCAAGGTTGTTTGGAGATCAAAACACGATAACTTGAGTCAGGGGCTATGACCCACTCGATATGGTGAGCTTTGACTCTTGAAGAAGGACTCTCAACAACATGAAGTTCCTTCAATCAAGCTGCAAAATTCAAATTCTAACAATTTTTCTTGTTTACCCCGTGAGATCCTTGAAAACATTGCATACATATATCATACATATCATTGCATAATAGGTCATCCGATACAGGTCTCTCACGTTCTCGCTGTTTATTTCAGCAATGGCTTTCCAACAAGACAACCAGGATCTTCATACTCAAGAGACTTAGTTCAGGGAAATCTTCCTAAGCTTATCCAAGGGGCAGGAAGAGTTGAGAACACTCCTCATGGGGAATTTGATCAAGAAGAGTCCTGAAGACAGCAAGGACGAACGACTGAAACGTCTGCAAGTTGAGGTAGATACAATGAGAACCCAGATGCTGGGGAAGATGGCTCTTATCCAAGGCTTAGCTCGGGAGCAAGAAGAGTTGAGAACCGTGATCAACCAACTTCATCAAGACAGATGCGATAGTATGAAGCAAACGGTCAAGGCTGGGGATCAAACCAGTAATCAGTCCCCAAGAAGACAAGAGTTTGGTATGGTGAAGAACGGACCTCTCCAAGTTGCTACTACCTCAAGGGTCTGACAACAACCTCACCAAGAAGAACAGGTTGATCAGAGCAAGCCAAACAAGCCCAGGAGGCAATTTACCAAGATCAACATGTCACCAACTCAAGTGCTACAACACATGTTGAAGACATGGCTGATTACATTAAAGGCTCCTCCCCAGAACCCAAATACTTCCGCTCATACCTATCATCCCTATGATAGGTGTGCATACCACTCTGACGGTCCGGGACATGACACCGACAACTGTTGGACTCTGAAGAACAAGATCCAAGACTTGATTGACGGAAGGGTGCTGGAGTTCATGCCGGATGGTGAGATGAAAATCTTCCGCTGAGAATTCTCCATCTGAGATGACTAGTTCAACTAAGAAACTTTTGTTCATTTGAATTTTCAAGTTGTATTCTTCTTTGCTTGTTCAAACAATCATTATCATGTCAAACTTTTTTATTTCATTAATGCATCGCATATGTCTGTTTTGAATCAATCCATTCGTATTCACTATATTCAAATTGCTTTCATTTTTTTGTGATGTTCAACTCTCGATTAAAAATTCTAAGCCTTTTGAGGGAGGATGACGAAAATGATACCATGATCTTTACAGTATGCTTTTGAACAGACCCCGCTGATGAGGTACAGGCATTGTTTCAAATCCTAAACAGTGGAGTTATAAGGAAGATAATCCCTAGTCAACCCCTTTGAGCCAAAGAAGTTGGAGTTTTTCTTTTCACAAAAATTAAAACCCTTAATTATAACCTGGGGCAGGGTAGTTCTCTCAGTTGATCCAGGTGCACAATAAATGACATCAAAGGAGTCCTTCCAAAAACAAGAGACAGTGATGGTTCCGAATAATCGTAAGGACAGTCAGTCATTATATCTCAGAAATAAAAGCCCATTAAGTCAAAACCTATGAAGGAGACTTACAAAACTGGGGCATCCCGCTAACTGTAAATACAAAAAGAAACAGTTCAGGCAAAAAAAAGGGATAATAAAATAAAAAAGAAATAGGTCCTGCAAACCCTCAACCAAAAAAGAAATAACTGCCTGGCCAAAATAAAACTTTCAGTATCCGAACCATCACTGATATATCATAGCAAAGACTCAAACAATAACTAATGCACGATTAGCTGAGTTTAGGATCGAAGAACATCACGAAGAACGGGTGGGTACAAATAAATTTTGAGCCTTTATCCTTTGTTTCTTAAACTGTGAACCAGGCCACGTTACAACCCTTAAAAGTCCTAGCTGAAGCATGGGTTAGTTCGAAAAGCATACTGTTACAAAAGGTATCCTGACTCCTGTAGGGCTTGTTGTAAAATCCTGAGTTGACATTACGTTTTAAAAAAATTCACTTGTTTTATTGAAAACTGTACTTTCAAAAACTTCAAGACAGACATAAGCTTTGCATTTTTAAATAACATTGTTTGCATATGACTATTTGTTCAAACAACAGAGAAATTCGCACGACAAACATCTAGTGAACAAAACCTTTTCAATAAAAAGGGTCACCTCAAGTGGAAGAAACACTTCCAACCAAGGGGAATACATAACCATTGGCTATCATCTGGGGCAGTCAAGTCAAGATGCAAGGAATCTCTCAAGATGCCAAATAGCCAGGGGCAGATCTCCGTCTGAATCACTTGGGGCATTGGACATGAATTCCAGCAACGAATCTTGCCTGATCAAACATCTTCTGGTAATATGACAACACAACACTATTGACAGTGACAACTCCCTACATTCTGAGAGTGTGGACATAGTCGAAAAGATACTACGCACGATCAAAGACCCGCTAGGTCGACTGGCCTAGGCAAGATAAGGGCTTCCCGGCGAACCAAAAGGGTTCGAGCAAAAATAAGGGATGAAATTGAAAATCTATACACCCGGCAAGTCGAAAACCTGAAAAGGCGGCTTGGGCAAAAAAGGGTATCCTGATGGATTGAAAACCCGAAAGGGCGGTCCAGGAAAAAATTAGGGATCAAAGCGTACGACTATGTCCCGTCATCTCGTTACTTGCCTACCAGAAGAAGCAGTTGTCAAGCACCTCCACAGGTGTCTTCTCCCGCAGAAGCTAGGGCAATAAGAATTGTCCGAATGGTACAAGCTGCTCTGTCCACCAGGTACAAGGTAGATTCAGCTGAAGAATAGGACCAAGATACCTTCACTCGCCAAGAGTAAGACAAGATTCAGCAATACTCTCCCCAGGCAGAGTTGGCCTCCCATCAGCCCCAAAGAGGCATAGTATCCCTAGCAAATCAGTAGCACTCTCTCCGAGCAGAGTTAGGCTACTGTCAGCCTTAAGGAAGTTGGGTATCCCCAGAAGATCTTAATATTCTCCAACAGAGTATACAGATATTCCTCAGCAAGCATCCCCGGCAGTCTTAATATTCCTCAACAGAAATATAAGATTGTTCCCCGGCAGAATACAGACATCCCAGTGGAGCCATTTCCCCAGTACAGTCCAAAAGTTTCCCCAGGAAAGTTGAATCATCTCCCTAGTAGATTCTGGAAGCTTGTCCCCTGCAGAGTACAAATGCATCTCTCCCGGCCATATTCAAAAGGTTATTCCCCACCAGAGTCTAACTGGGTTATCCTTAGCAAATTACAGCGGAAAGATCATCCTCAGCTAAGTTCTTCCTATCCCCAGCGGAGTTCATCAAAATCCCCCAACAGAGCTTATCAACAGAATCCCCAGCGGGGTTATCGTTAAATTCTCAGCGAAGCATCTCTCCCCACAGAGTAATTCCCCGCAGAGTAATCTCTTCAACAAGTTTATTCCCCAACGGAGTCATCTTCTCCTACCGGTTTATTCTTGCAAATCATCGTTCATCATCCCCAGCGGAGACGGAGAACTCTACTCTTCAACATCAACCCAGGATTTAACAAACTCCCGGCATTTGTCAAGGATTTATTTTCCAGGCGAAAATACATTCATAAACATATCACATCTCATACCTCCTATTTACATACATGATAAAATGCATACGACACAATCTCATTTATTCTTGAGAACATCATGACACCATGCATCTCATAACATCATGACATTGCATACAACTAATGTTTTGCCTTTTCAGGAAAAGGTCAATCAAAAGATATTACCATCAACCTTTCGAAGTTCCAGATTTGATACCTGTATCTAGCCAGGGCATATCTGTGAGCGATTGATTGTAGATCTATACCTGTATCTAGCCAGGAAAGTATCTGCATGAAGAGTTTGAAGATCAACACCTGTAACATGCCAGGAAATTATCTTTCATTCTCAGGTCAGAGATCTACACCTGTATCCAGCCAGGAAAGCTATCTCGACCAACCTTTTTGAGTTCCAGATCGACACCTGTATCTAGCCAAGAAATATCTGTGAACGACTGATTGCAGATCTATGCCTGAAATCAGACAGGACAATTATCTACTTGATCATCATGAGGCAACCCTACACCGGTTCCTTCTCTCTCCAAGATGCAGTTTTACATGGAATCGTCATCAGGAAACCCTACACCGGTTCCTTCTCAGTGCAGATGCAGTTTTACACTGACTCATCATGAAGAACCCTACACCGGTTCTTCCCCCCTCCAAGATAAGTTTTACACTGACTCATCGTCAAAGTAACCTTACCCCGGTTCATCCAGAAGTCTTACACGGACTTATTCCAAAGTAACCTTACCCCGGTTCCTCCAGAAGTTTTACACGAACTTATCTCAAAGTAACCTCACCCCGGTTCATCCAGAAGTTTTACACGAACTTATCCCGAAGTAACCCTACACCGGTTCCTTCTCAACTCCAGATGAAGTTTTACACTGACTCCTCATCAGGCAACCCTACACCGGTTCCCTCTCTTCAAGATGCAGTTTTACACGGACTCGTCACAAAGAAACCCTACACAGGTTCTCTTTCTCCAAAGATGAAGTTTTACACGGACTCGTCATCAAGAAACCCTACACCGGTTCTCTCTTTCCAAAGATGAAGTTTTACACGAACTCGTCATCAAGAAACCCTACACAGGTTTCCTTCATTCCAAGATGCAGTTTCACACGGACTCATCATCAGTCAACCCTACACAGGTTTTATTTCTTCCAGGATGCAGTCTTACACGGACTCATCATGAGGCGACCCTACACCGGTTCCCTTTCTCTTTCCAAATGCAGTTTTACACGGGCTCATCATCAAAGTAACCCCACACAGGTTCCTTCTCCATTTCAGATGCAGTTTTACACAGACTCGTCATCAAGAAACCCTACACAGGTTTCCTTCCTTCAAAGATGCAGTTTCGCACATGCTCATCATCAGTCAACCCTACACAGGTTTCTTTCTTTCCAAAATGCAGTTTTACACGAGCTCATCATCAGGAAACCCTACACAGGTTCCCTCGTTAAACTTACAAGATCACAATTCTACCAACAGTCTCCAGATGGCATCTTTAAGCCCATATCCACAACTCTCTGTTACATCTCCTGATGGCATCTATAAGCCCATCCTCCTATCCATCATATCTACAAATGGCATCTGTAAGCCCATTCCCGACCTCACATTGCTGATACTACACTATGCGAGTGCACATTTCTGGGCACTTTAGTGTTCAATCATCTTCCACCTTCGGATCACGAAAGGCACGCAAGCCAATCTACATCCTCAGGTCTAAGAAGATTGAACAGGGGCAACTGTTGTACCCCAAAATTTGCCCTCCCATATTCCTCAAGATTTGTCAAGAATGATCCTCAAATGGCTCAAGATTTCTCAAGGGGTTGCACAGTCCAAATGCCTCCTAAGCTAGTCCAAATTAGGGTTTTATTTCTCTCAAGGAATTTGAGGTTTCCAATGGTTAAATCAAGTCTCATAGGCCTATATACATTGTCAAGCATCTACATGTCAAGTTTCAAGACTCACAGTGCCAATTTGCACAGTCAAAAGCCCCATTTGCTTCACAATCAACTACAGGGGCAAAATGGTCATTTTACAGTTAAAAGTCAGAATTTTTGGTCAACATCTTATTTTGAGTCCACAATCATCATTTGATCAAATCTTGATCATGATTCTACAAGGATGGCTCAAAAATCATCAAGGTGCAAAAAGTTACTATTTTTGGACAATAGAAAAGTCAACTGTATCTTGACCAGGGCATAACTTTTTCATGGTTCATCATAAAAATCCCATCCAATGCTCATTTTGAAGGGGATAACATTTCCTACAACTCATCCTCACATTCCAAGTCCAAGAAATGCTCTCACAAAAAGTTATCAATTTCTACATTATAGGTAAATTTCAAAAGTCAACAAAAGTGCACTTTAAGTCAAAGACCATAACTTTAGATTGGTAAATCCAAATGACATGGGACCAAAGGCATTGGTTAGAGGACTTCAAGACCTTTCCAAAATGTCCAAGAACATGTTCATATGATCAAAATTGAGAAAGATATGCATTGGAGAAGTTGGGAAATTTTTGTGAATTTGCAAAAGTCAACTTTGCTCAAAATACCTTGTTTTTGCTAATGGGCCTCAAATTTCTTCTTGAAACTTTATCCAAGGCCTATGCACGACCCATAAAACCTATTTGAATTTATTTTCTTATTTTTATTAATTAATTGGATTTTTAATTGATTTTAATTCATTTAATTAATTTAATTAATTTAAATTGTAGGAAATTCAAAGATTTGATTTTTTCAATCTTTTTGTGAAGCAAACAAGCTCAAGATATGCTGGCAATTCGTGTGCAAATCAAAGGGACAAAAATATCCAAGTTTGGCAAGTTTCTTCAATCAAAAAGATTCAAAAAGATGTGATTGCAAATCAAATATTCAAACCATCATGCAATGGATTTTTTGTGCAAGATTTAACCTAATTCTCTTCTACTATATATACACAAGCTAAACCTAATGCCATGGACGTGAATTTTCTGCAAGAAAGCCCTAACCACATTGAAAAAATTCAAGGAAAAAGTCAAAACTGATTTCCATATTCTAGCACAATTCAAAGCTTTTTATTAATTCTAATCTATTGCAGGGGTTCCCAGAGACATATTGCAATCTAAATCAAGTGTTAAAGCTCAAGAAATACCCAAGAACAGTTTCACGGTTTGAACATTTTTTTTCAGAATCGCATCTCATTATTCATGTGCATTTGACATATTTTGTTGATTGTTTTGTGTTAATAGGAACTGTACAAAGCTTTTGGCATAGATTAATTGGATTAAAACACCCAGAATCCAAAGACACCATGAACGTTTTCTAGGGTTTCCAAGCTTTGGATTTGGGGCTTTACAGCCCAGGAAAAATTAGCACCTCTAATGCCTATGGTTGAAATCGTTGAGACGAGACGAACATAAAGCCGTACTCGCGAAATATTTATATTCATCCTAGGGCTAATCGCTATTTTTCCTTGTTACAGTTTGTGGGGGTTAAAAACCCCCGCTATCTAACTCTATTTTTGCAGGCAAATGAGGAAGACGAAGGACGTGGTGATGTGCTATTGGACAATTCAAATGGCGTGCGTTTTCGTTTGTTTTACAGTACATGCACTAATGTTTTATATATTATAATTGCTTGTTGTTATATTATCAATTGCAGCGTAATGGCCTAGTGGATAGTGCGTTGTCCAAGAATCATTGGGACCTGGGTTCGAGTCCCAGGTCCACCAAAATTCCTATATTATTTTGTTCAACATAATCACATGCAGGGAAACAAAAGTGTTCTACCATGTATCTCCAGGCATCCAAGCGCCAAGTGGCCTTAAGCATCAATCCAATGGTCATGATTGGAAGACCATGGTATTCCCAGTCAAAGCATGCGTGGACAATTTCCAGAAAGTCAAATGGACTGGCAAACGAATGGGCCACAAAATTACTTCCAAAACCTCCAAAAAGGCCCAGCACCCCCTGGTTTCATTATTCTTTTCTTTTTTAATTTCCATTTAATCTTTTCATTAATTAATATTATTAGTATTTAATTAACAAATTAATTATTTTCACAATAAATTCAGAAACCTAAAATATTATTTATTTTTATTATTTATTATTTTTGTAAATAAATTCTAAATATAATTAATTTAGTTAATTAGGTTAACTTTGACTTTTTTCACAATAAATAAAATCAATCTAGAATTAGGGTTTTTCTTTTGACAATTTTAATCCTTTTTATTTTATTTTCATTAAAGACCTAAAAAACTAAAAAATACTTTTTTGTAATTATTTAATTAATTAGTAAATTAGGTTTAATATTAATTAATTGCAAAAAGGACCAAAATTCCATTCTTTTCTCAAAAAGGGTCAAAACCCTAAGACTTTTCCCGATTCAATTTTTCTCGCGCATGTTTATTCTTGATTCCTCTTTTGATCATATTTATGTAACTGTTCCGAGGATGTAATAGATAATTAGGACTTTTATCGCTTTCTTTTATTTTCTCGCATTTATCTTCTCAAAGGGTTATGTTTTTGGCGATGTAAATGCCCGACGCCTTGTAATAGCGTAGATTTACTTTCCGCAATTTACTTTCCGCACAATTATTAACTGTTAACTATGCATGACAAGACTTGCCTGAAAATTAAAATCAACTCGTAGCTCACCATGATACATGTGCGAAGATAATCTTAAACTGAATCCTGAGTTGCCTCCTGTCTAAAGATCCAAGTTGCCTCGGATAAAAAAGGATCTAGGACATTAGGGTTACCGCTAAGGCGTCCTACTATTGCTTTGGTGACCACACATGTCCCTATAATCGAATTGACCCGAATAACTCCAACGACGGTGCTACCTACTTCTCAATAGTGGGATAGTACTGTCTAAAGGACATTTACACAGCTTAATTCCTTAGAGTAGGTAGATTTCTCCTGGGTACTTGCTCTTTCAAAACAAAAAAACAACTTTTCGCACCTACACTTTCAAAAAGTTTTCAAACAAACACTTCATACACTCTTGAGGACTGATACAAGAGTTACCTAGAAGTTTTCAAAACAAACTTTTTCAAAACCCACAAACACAAGAAAAGCAAACATTTTTGAAAACATAGTGAGCAAGTACCTAAGAGCCCGTGGATAACCACGGATAGAAAGGGTGCTAACACCTTCCCTTTCTATAATCTACCTCCCGAACCGAGAAACATCTCGAAAAGGAATTTTGCTTTGCTTTTGTCCTTTCCTTGTTGGAGAAAATAAAAGACGATGGCGACTCTTGCTTACCGCGACATTTCGCGAACCAGCATTTCAAAACAGTCAGTTCTATTTCCACCGATCACACATTGTTTCCACTGTGTCATTGTTTGAAATTGAATTTTCTTCAACAATAAATCTAACCAACCTAGCTGAAATCACTTCAACCCCTACTACAACCACCTTACCTGTCTCTTTTTCTCAAATCGTTTCTGAAGCTATCTGTTGTACCCCAAAATTTTCCCTCACATTTTCTTCAAAACATACTCCTAGAGGTCCTCAAAAGCTCAAGGTTGACAAAGAATTGGCCAGACAAATTCTCCTCCTAGGCATTGGATTTCCAACTAGGGTTTCACTTTTCACAAAGAAAAATTGGTTTAAAAGGCTTAAAATGATTTCCATGGCCCTTAACATGTCCTCAAGGAGGTCCATGAAAAGTTTCATGCCTTGCATCACAAGTTTGCCGAGTCAATTGCTCAGATGACTAAAAATCAACTATATTAGGTCAAAAGTCAACTGTGGTCAATATGCAGTCAAACTTCAAGATTTTTGGTCAACATCAAAATTTTGAAGATATATTCCTCATTTTATTAAGGTTTGATCATAATTCCTCAAGGAATGCTCTCAAATCATCAAGAATCAAAAATTGCTAAATTAGGGTTTCTTAGGGAAAGTCAACTCAACTTTGACCAGACATAACTTTCACATGCTTCATCCATTTTTTCCCAACCAAAGCTCATTTTGAAGAAAATTCAATTATCTACAACTTTTATTTTGTCCTCAAGTCCAAAAAATGCATCATTGGGAAGATATGAGCCAATACATTACAGGTCCTTTTTGAAAGTCAACAAGAAGACATTTTTTGTCAAGGCAAGTTACATCAAGATAAATTCTCCAAATGCAAAAATGGTCAACATAGAGATTATAGAGGACGTCTTGATATTTCTAAAAAGTCTAAGATCATTTTCAAAAGATGAAAATTGAACAAGTTATGACCAGTGCAAATTGGGCAAATTGGTGAAAATGCAAGTCAACTTTGAGCAAAAATGCATTTTTAAGTTCATGGACCTATTTTTTTGGGGTTCAAGGATATTTATGACTTGCTCAAGGACCCCTGAACTTATTCATACAATATTGTTATTTTTATTCATTTAATACAAATTAAATCAAAATAAAATGAAAGATAGGGTGCAAGGCGTGTAAGCTTTTATTTCCATCAAGTTGGGGGCCCAAATAGATCATAGAAATCTGTCAATTTCGTGACAACCAAGCAAAGGCCATATTTGGACAAAAATATTCAAAATTGGAAAGTTCTTCAAGTGAATCTTCGAAACAAATCATACACTCAATGCATTGGATTTTGGCTATTTTTGTTGACCTAATTGATGCCTCATATAAACACAAGGGATTGAGACCATAAGGACACGAAAAAACATCCTAAAAGAAGCTTCCCAAAATTCAAAGAAAATTATCAATGTTGTGAAAATTCAAGAACGAATTTCGAGCCTTCCTCAGTCCAAACAAAGGATCAAGTATTACTCTTGAGGCTCCCAGGAGGCCATATCAACGCTTAGCCACACTTGAAGCAGCCTGAAACCGGCCAACCAAATCACCTCTTTTTGGGTTTCAAAACGGTCAAGCGTCGAGCTGGGTGATGCAGGTCATTTCAGGTCATGCCAATACCATGGTTGGATTCGCAACATGCGAATTAGGGAGGGGGTATTCTGAATTTGGGGCCCAGCGGTGATTAGTATGCATGCAAAGTTACTCCCTCCTAAGGGGCCTGGATTCGATCCCAGGATTCTGCGTTTTTCATTTTCTAACAAATTTATTTCTGATCTAGTGCATGTGAAGGTCAGGAAGCACATGATACGCCTCACATATGGGCTTTCCAATTATGAGATTATAAATCCAACGCTCCAAGTGGCTAGAGACCATGGTGTACCCTAGGGTGCATTCCCCACCAGATTCAACACAAGAGTCTGGGCTGGCTTTGGTTGGGCCTAACGGTTTTCTAGCATACACCTCCTATCTGCTTTGTCCATCAGGCCCATCTTTTTTTTAAAAATTTTTTAGCTTTATTTATTTATTTGTTTTATATTATTTTCAAAAACCGTTTATACTTTATGATAAACTCAGGAAAAAAATCACAAAAAAATAGAATTAGGTTCTTTCCAATTAAATTTAATTTTTGTAAATTAATAAATTCATTTATTTTGACTTATTTTGATTAATTTAAAATCAATTAGAACTATGTTTAAATCATTTCAAATCTATTTTTTTTAATAATAAAAATACAAAATGTTAGAATTAGTTTTCTCTCTTGATTAGATTTAATTGCAATTATTTATCACTTTTTTATTTAATGAAGATTAGTTTTTTAGTTTAATTTAAATTTTCTTTAAAAAAAATAAAAACAACAAAATATCCTAAGATTTTAGGAGTTTTAGGGTTTTCACCTCACTTTCCACCATTCACGCGCTTATTTAAATTTCCCATTTTTATTCATAATTATGTAACTGCTACAGTCTGTAATAGTTGTAATTAGGTTTTTCTTTACTGCATTTTTCCCTGTTTTTGTTTGTAATCCCCCCTCCTCGAAGCCATGTAATAGCGTAGCTTTAAATTCTGCATTTTATTTTACACTGATATTAACTGTTAGATGTATGCAAAATAGGCATGTATGGTAAGGTTAAATGCAAATGCTAGCAAATTTAACATCCAAAGATAAATAACTGAAACACAATACACTCGCACATGCGCACCTCTAGGGTACCTCCACTTGTTTCCTTCAGAATAAACTGTCACAATTCTCGAGCATAAGATATTTTAGTGGCAACCCTTTTGTTTAAAGATGATAAGTCCCTCAAGACCCTTTCTACGTTGCCTCGGTATATGATCTTAAAATTTTAGAGTAGTTACTAAGGTATCTTACTAAGTTGCTTTCGTGACTGTGCGATGACCCTCGCCCATCCCTCAAACATCCAACGATAGGGCTACCTACTCACTAATAGTAGGATAGCACTGTCTAAAGGAAAAGAGGAAAAGAACAAACCTTTCGAGTAGGTAGATAGCTCTTAGTTGCTTGCTTAAACAAAACATTTTTTTACATACACAAACTTTTTCTAAACATTTTTTAAAGACATGAGAACACTTTGTATACATTTTCGCCGAAACGATAAAAATTAAAAAGTTCGCCGCACTAAGGCGTATTTTCAAAATATCTTCAAAAGACACTTACACACAAAAAAGAATTTTCAAAGTGAGCTTGCAACTAAGATTCCGTAGATAACTATGGATGGAAAGGGTGGTAACACCTTCCCTTTCCATAACCTACGCCCCTTACTCATAAAATAATCTCGAAAGGTCTTTCCTGTTCTTTTCACCATTTCCTTTGTTGGATAAAAGAAAATTCGATGGCGACTCTTGTTAACCGCAACATTGCGATAAAATGCAAAACCAGTAAAAGTCAGTTCTCCCACCGTATTACAGAAATGACGACTCTGTTGGGGAAACATTAAAAAGTGGGGTTACCTTAGAGCTAGAACATTTTTTAAAAATTCTTTACTTGTTTGATTTGTGTGCTTTATCTTTCGGGTTTATGTTTGGGTTATTATTAAAGATCCTATACCCGATTCTGGGGCACTTTTTAAGTAAGTAGCAAATCATGGAGGTGTACGGCGTAGACCGATATGGATGATATCATAGTTATGTTAGCATGATACTCTGGCTTGTACTAATGTTCCTTGAGTCAGTCAACGATAGCATTAGGCTTCCGTATAGTTTCATTAAGCGCTAACTGACCTTTGGAACCTTAAATTGTCTCATCTTATCCATCAGAAAGTAGTGAGATAGCCAACTTTGGTGCAGACTACAGTTGGTTGATACTCGATACTACACTCATTGAGATTGTACTTTTGGGATATTTCAGCCGCAATTCAGATGCTTGAGCTGGAACAATGCCTGAGAGAAAGGTCAATGATATGAGATCCCTAGAACCCGAATACTATTGCTAGGACAGTTTGAGCCAACTGAAACTTCAAAAGGGTAGTTACCTATATACCTCATGCAAGCCTTTAAACCTAAGGTCTAGTGTGTGACTTATTTGTGTTTGCTATCTTTGTTTTGAACATAAACATAACATCATGAACATCATAACATATCATTTGCACTAACCATTTCAAGGACCCAGGGATTTATCTCTTCTCTGTTTTGTAGGTTATGGATTTCGCTCGCAGAAATACCATTCGAATTAACTTTGTAGGAATTCCTTCCAAACTTAGGGAATTGGTCTTGAAGGTTCCTAAAAGTTCACAATTCAACAAAAGACGTGGTCACTTACTCAGTTTAGTTGCTACCAGTTTTGACGAGGGTATGATGAGCATCATATTCCAATTATTTGATCCAGAACCAACTATTAATACTGGTTTGTGTTTTTTGTTTGCAAATGTCGCGGTAAGCAAGAGTCGCCACCGACTTTTATTTCATCCAACTAATGAAAGGAAAAAGAACAGAAAAAAACCTTTTTTCGAGAATGTTTCTGAGTATGGGGGGTATATTATAGAAAGGGAAGGTGTTAGCACCCTTTCTATCTGTGGTTTTCCATGGGCTCTTATGTACTTTGCTCACTTTTTAAAATTGCTTGTGTGTGCTTGTTTTGAAAAAGTTTTACTTCATGATAACCCTTGTATCAGTCCTCAAGAGTGTGACGAAGTTGTTTTGAAAATTGTTTTGAAAAGTGTTTATGTGAAAAAATTTGTTTGAGCAAGTATCTAGGAGATAATCTACCTACTCGAAAAAAGTATGTTCGTTTTCCTTTAGACAGCGCTATCTTATTATTAAGGAATAGAGAGCACTGTCGTTGGAGTTTTAAGGGACGTTTGAAGGGACAAATACGATCACAAAAGCAATGTTAGGAAATTTTAGTAATCATCCTAAAGCCTTAAAGATCTTTTTCCGAGGAAACATCCGATTGGGTGATTTTAGATCTTTTAGGACTAAAGGACAACCACTAACATTCCCTATAGTTCATGACCGTTTATCGAAGTCAACCAGAGTGGAGTAAACCCTAGCAGTGAGCATGTGCAAGTGTATTTTTCAGTTAATTATCTTTGCACAATTAGGGTTTTCTACTGTTTTAATTTCAACTTGTCTTTCCATACAATCTTATACATACATCTAAGCAGTTTATAGTTTGCGGAAATAAAAGTGCGAGAAGTTAGAGTCCTAATTATTACAAGGCTTTGGGCAGATACACAATTATTTTTGACTGAAAATAAAATGTGGAATTAAAGCCCTACTTAAATCTATTACAAACTTGGATCAGTTACAGTAATAATAAAAAGGGAAATTAAAAGTGCGTGGTGAATTAAATGCGAGAAATAATTGGACAACCTAAAAAATCTAATTTGAGAAAATATTTATGTTATTTTTTAGGAGAAAACTAGGTTATGTACAAAATTAAACCCTAATTCTAATTATTTTAAATTATAATAAAAAGAGAATTAAATTGCCTAAATTTAATTAAACTAATTAATTAATAAAATATTTTTATGAAAAAAATGATTTTTGATGTTTTTATGATTTTTTGATTAAATAAAAAAAACATGATTTTTGGAGTTATTTGAAAAAAGAAATAGTTAATAAGTAATAAATAAAATTGAAAATAAAAAAGAATAGAATTTGGGCCTGTATGATGAGCAAATGGGGGGGGGGGGGGGGGGTATGTTTCTAAATTTATCCAGGCCCATTATGGCTGAGCCCACTCCTGCGCATGATTCTGTGATGCTGCGCTTGGAGAGTGCACCATGGTCCTCCCTTGGTTTGAACGATGGATCTACGTTGGCAATGATCCAGTGGCTGGATCAGTGGGGCGCATGATGGACATCTGGCCTTTTAATGCATGGGATCTGCAATCACATGTTAAGAAAATAAAGAAAATATGTTGGGACCTGGGATTTTACCCAGGTCCTCCCACTCATTCCACGCTTGCCTTAGCCATCTGTGCTACACTGCTTAGTTGTAATAATAATAAAATCTGATCATAATATATAAAATAAAGTGGATAGGATGAAAAAATAAAAATAAAACGCGCGATTATTCAAACGGACCAATGGAGTGGTGACAAGTCATCGTCTTCTTCCCTGTCCGTCGTCTTAGGTATCAGATTTATACCTACGGACATAGCTCCATAGCCATAAACCTGCAATCTTCAAAAATCCACACAACGCATGATAAATTAATTCTAAATACAACAATCAACTCGTCTTGATCTCACGAGTATCATGGCATCATTTTATTGGCCTAATTTTACCTGTACAAAGAAGCCCCAAAACGGCTTCTTAAACCCTAACCATGGTAATCATCAGTATATGCATCAAAACGTCAATTAAACCATTCAAACATGTTGCAAATATGTTAACAATCACAAATATATCATTAGAACATGCTTAGGATGCAAGAATTGTCATAATCAATTTTTAAAAAAAAAAGAGGCAAACCGTGTGAAGACTATAGGACAATTCTGGGCTTGGGAATGCTTGCAATGGATCGTGCTAGCTTCAGGAGATGTCCAGGAAGCGATTGGAAGCTCTGGAATGTCTTGAATCACCCTCTATGTGAGAAAACAATCCACCACTTTTTGTCCAATTTTTGAGTTTTCTTTCTCTGTTCTCACGGTTGCAAACCTTGTCCTTTTGCATTGTTTTTGTTCATTATATATAGTGTGATGAATTAGGGTAACAAAAAACGACCTAAATCTTTTAGAGTTATCGAGATTGAATGTGATTTGCTTGTCATATGATATCTTTCCAAAACCATCCAGATCATGCTATTTTTGCCTCAATTTGCCTTGATTCAATTTGATCTGATTAGGCCATCTTAATTAGATTTGATTCTCACCAAAATCAGATCAACAAATCAATCTTTTATATTTTTTGTCATTTATTTGATTTAATGTGATTTTTAATAAATAAAAATCAAAATAAAATAAATAAATAAATAGAGAAAATAATATATGGCTGCTGATTTGGGTCGTGGACCATGTCCTTAACAAGATATAATCCTGAAATGATATGCCCATTTGACAAAAAATGCACTTTTGAGCACATTTGACTTTTGGCAATTTTCCAAAAATGGTCAAATTTGACAATGCATATCTCTTGCAATTTTAACCCTAGAGAGGTGTTCTTTTACTTTTTAGAAAGCTTAGGATGTCCCCTAAACAACCTTTTTGGTTTCATCTCAATTGGGTCTTCCATGTCCATGTAAGAAGCTTTGACCCAAAAGGTGTTTTTGTTGACTTTTCAAAAAGACCTATAATGTAGAAATTCATACCTTTTTTGAACTTGAGGGCTGAAGATAAGTTGTAGGAAATTGGATTATCTTCAAAATGAGCCTTGGATGAGAAATTTCTGATAAAGTATGAGAAAGTTATGCTTGGTCAAAGTTTGGTTGACTTTTCTTGAGAAACCCTAATTTTGCAACTTTTGAGTTTTGATGAATTAGAAGCATTCCTTGAGGAATCATGATCAACCCTTGATCAAATGATGTATATCACTTCAAAATTTTAATGTTCACCAAAAATCTTGAAGTTTGACTGTATGTGGGTTACAATTGACTTTTGACCTAATACAGTCGATTCTCAAGCATCTAAGCAGTTTGACGGAGCAAACTTCTTGTGCAAGGCATAAAACTTGGCATGGATGATCTTAAGGACATATTAGGACTGTGGAGAGAATATGAGGCCTTTGGAGCTCACTCATCTTGATGAAAATGGAAACCCTAGTTGGGGGTTCCTTGTCTTAGGAGAGGGTTTGTCTGGTCAACTCTTGGGCATCCTTGAGCAAGTTGAGGATCTCCATGAACATATGTTGAGTAAAATGGGAGGGCAAATTTTGGGGTACAACAGATGCCCCTGTTTAATCTTGTTACACCTGAGGATGTAGATTGGCTTGTCTTTCTTTCGTGATCTGACGGTGGAAGATGATTTGACACCAGAGTGCCCAGAAATTTCCACTCGCATGAAGTGGATGGTGATCGGTCGATAATATCAGGAATGGGCTTACAGATGCCATTTGGAAGATGACGGAGAGTTGTCAGAGACGGGCCTAAAGATTCCATCTAGAGAAGATATTGGTTGCATAAGAGATTCTTTTGCGAGAATTCATGTACCTGCCGCTGAGGAGGAATTCATCGATGAAAGTTGATTTGTGTTTTGGGAGATAGAGTATAGGAGCTTCCGTTGTCCATTACTCTATTGGGGAATTAATTCTTGATCGAGGAGGTGGAAGTGAACGACATATCTGGTCAGGGTCCAGGCTGCATAGTGACTTACTTGGGAAAGGTGAACTTGACCGAAACTGGTCGGGTCCAGGTCTTACAGTGCTGTAAACTGTTATCTGGACATAAGAGAGAATGAACCTGGATAGTAGGGTTGCTTCAAGGTGAAAGCCCGAATAGTAGGGCTATGAGAAGGAACCTAGATAGTAGGGTTACTTTGGGATGAGAGCCTGGATAGTAGGGCTATGAGAAGGAAACTGGATAGTAGGGTTACTTCGGGATGAAATCCTGGATAGTAAGGCTATGAGAAGGAACCTGGATAGTAGGGTTACTTCGGGATGAGAGCCTGGATAGTAGGGCTGTGAGAAGGAACCTAGATAGTAGGGTTACTACGGGATGAGAGCCTGGATAGTAGGGTTGTGAGAAGGAACCTGGATAGTAGAGTTACGAGAAGGAGACTGGATAGTAGGGTTACTTCGGGATGAAAGCCTAGATAGTAGGGCTATGAGAAGGAACCTGGATAGTAGGGTTACTTCGGGATGAAAGCCTGGATAGTAGGGCTATGAGAAGAAACCTGGATAGTAGGGTTACTTCGGGATGAGAGCCTGGATAGTAGGGTTGTGAGAAGGAACCTGGATAGTAGGGTTACTTCGAGATGAGAGCCTGGATAGTAGGGTTGTGAGAAGGAACGTGGATAGTAGGGTTACTTCGGAATGAAAGCCTGGATAGTAGGGCTATGAGAAGGAACCTGGATAGTAGGGTTACTTCGGGATGAGAGCCTTGATAGTAGGGTTGTGACAAGGAACCTGGATAGCAGGGTTACTTCCGGATGAGAGCCTGGATAGTAGGGTTGTGAGAAGGAACTTGGATAGTAGGGTTACTTCGGAGCGATAGTGTAGATTAATTGACTCGTTTGGTTTCGGGAACTGAGTTTCCATTAGGCGTCTGCAGATGTGACCTGTATAACTGCTGGGATTATTGAAGATAATCGTCTTTCCTGAAAAGATAACAGGGTTAATTATATGTGATGCATGAGATGCATGGTGGGATGATGTTCTCAAAATAAATGAGATTATGTTATATGTGATATGTATGTGCATGTCATGATGTATGTACATGAAATGCTATTGGGGTATGTTTGAATCTGGGAAAATAAATCCTCGATTGCTGCTGGAGAATACAGCATTGCTGACTGTTGTAGAGAATTATGGTTATTCTACTTCCGTCGAGGAATGGTGAACGAGAATGACTATGCCGGAGATTTACACTTTATTATTCATGAATATTCTGTCAGGAAGAGATTCTTTTTGAGAATAATTCTGCAGGGAACAACTTGGTAAGCGAATTTCCGTAGTTGAAGTGATGAACTTTGTCGGTGATTGAGCTTTTGTGTCCATAGAAATAAACTCTCCTTGGGAGATAAAATTTACTAACCCTCTCGCGATTATGAAATTCGGCTGGGGAATACAGCTGTCATGTTTCTGAATGACCCTGGCTGGGGAGATTACTTCCTGTTTCAGGGAAGCCGATATTAATACTTTTGGATATTTTTACCCTGTGGGGAGTGTATGTACTGATGATTGTGCTCCAAAGCTGTCTCTATCCCGGTACCTGCTGGGCAGAGTAATTGTCGGGTTTGACACTTCTTGTTTTTTCCCCCGTTTCTGGAATTACGAGTAATTGTCTTTATGTTTCTTATGTAAATATTTATGAGCAACAATCATATCCAAATGCATATGTCAAGAATAAATCATTGGACGTTCTTGCAAAACAAAACAAAAAAAGAAAAAAAACTCAAAGTTTCTTGTGAAAATGATTTTGTATTAATTTTTGAAGTTGGCCTGTAATAGGCATTTTCGTACAAGGAGGCTGACGCTCTAGTAAGAGAACGCCGCCGTAAAAATAGAAGTTATACAATTTTGTGTAAAAGAAAACAACTATGTGAAACAATCCCGTTGAGTTCCAACTCTACTATTTCCCTCATGTCTTCGAGCGTCTCATCACTTTGCTACTTGGCCGAAGATTGATTAGATTGATTGGTGTCGTCCGAGCTTGATAGTCGATACTGAAGTCTAGTCGCAAGATGATCCAATGGGACATAGTGATACGCTTTACATCCCTGACTTTTGCCTGGACTGCCCATTTGGGTTTTCAGTCCACTGGGATACCCTTTTTTGCCCAAGCCACCCTTTCAGGTTCTCGACTTGCCGGGTGTACAAATGTTTTTCATTTTCATCCCTTATTTTTTCCCGAACCCTTTTGGTTCGCCGGGAAGCCCTTATTTTTTCCTAGGCCAGTCAACCTACCGGGTCTTTTAATTAGGCGTAGTATCTTTTCACTATGTCTGCATTGACAGGGTGAGGAAGGTCGTCACTGTCCATGGTGGTTAGAATCATAGCTCCACCTGAGAAAATGTTTTTAACCACAAATGGCCCTTATATGTGGGGGTCCATTTTCCCCTGGTATCACCTTGCGGTAGTATGATGCGCTTGATCACTAGATCTTCGACTTGATATTCTTGACGTCTGACTTTCTTGTTAAAAGCCTTGATCATTCGCTTTTGATATGTCTGACCATGATAGATAGCAGTAAGTCTCTTCTCATTGATTAGATTTAGCTGATCAAGTCGAGTTTGGATCCAGTCGTCTTTGTTCAAACCCGCATCCTTCATAATCCTGAGAGAAGGTATCTGGACTTCGATGGGTAGGACTGCCTCCATGCCATATACCAGAGAGTAGGGTGTTTCCCCTGTCGACATCCGTGCTGAGGTACGATATCCATGAAGAGCAAATGGTAACATCTCATGCCAGTCTTTGTACGTCACCGTCATCTTCTGTACAATTTTCTTGATGTTTTTGTTAGCCGCTTCAACAGTGCCATTGATCTTTGGCCGGTAGGGAGAAGAGTTATGGTGTTGTATCTTGAATTGTTTACATAGCTCGGTGATCATTGTGTTGTTGAGATTCACACCATTGTCAGTAATAATTATCTCTAGCACACCATACCGATAGATTAGATTATGTCGGATAAACCGCGCCACCACGTTCTTGGTTACAGTAGCAAAAGAGGCCGCCTCAACCAACTTCATGAAGTAATCAATGGCCACTAGAATGAAGCGATGTCCATTAGAAGCAGTGGGTCTGATTTCTCCGATCATGTCGATTCCCCACATTGCAAAGGGCCACGGAGCTATCAAGACGTTTAAGGGAACCGGAGGCACATGCATCTTATCAGCATAGATTTAACACTTATGACAAGTTCGGGAGTGCTGATAACAATCGGCTTCCATAGTGGACCAGTAATATCCTGTCTGTAGGATCTTCTTAGGCATAGTATGTCCACTGGAATGGGTTCTGAAGGTACCCTCATGTAGATCTGTCATGATCCTCTCTGCTTCGCTCTTGTCTACACACCATAGTAATGTAGAGTCATGATTGCGCTTGTAGAGGATTCCATTACTGAGGAAGAATTTCGCAGCGAACCTTCTCAGAAACTTCTTATCATTGACAGATGCCCCTTCGGGATATTCTTGAGCCTCAAGATACCTTTTGACTTCGTGAAACCATGGTTTCTCTGCCACCTCTTCCGTATCAATTTCACTGTAGTGTGCTGGTTCATCCGACCTTTCAATGGTGATTTGGGGAACTTCGTTGTACCACCTGACTTTGAACATATAAGACATGGTAGCTAGAGCGTCCGCTAACTGGTTCTCCTCTCGCGGGAAATGTTCAAAAGTTACCTCCTCAAAGTGTGGGAGCAATGTCAACATGTACTCTTTGTATGGGATGAGATTCCGATACTTCGTATCCCATTTACTTTTGATCTGACTTATTACCAAGGTTGAATCCCCGAAAACGTCCAAGAACTTTATCTTGAGGTCAATAGCGGCCTTGAGACCCATGATACAAGCTTCAGACTCCACCATGTTGTTAGTGCAGTTGAAACATAGTCAGGCAGTGAAAGGAGTATGACAGCCCTCAGGAGATATGATTATAGTGCCGATTCCATTACCAAGTGCGTTCGAAGCCCCTTAAAAAACCATAGTCCATCGGGATCCCTCTTCGGGTCATTCATTTGGTCCAGGTTCTTCGTAGTCAGTCACCAGCATAATATTCTCATTCGGGAATTCAAAATTCATGGACTGATAGTCATCCATGGCCTGATGAGCCAAATGATCAGCCAATACACTCCCCTTGATTGCTTTCTGGGTTGTATATTGTATATCATACACAGTTAAGATCATCTGCCATCTTGTTATTCTTCCGGAGAGAGCAGGTTTCTCGAAGATGTATTTGATTGGATCCATCTTAGATATCAACATAGTAGTGTGAGTCAGCATATACTGTCTTAGTCGGCGAGCAGCCCATGCTAAAGCGCAGCAAGTTTCCTCGAGCAGTGAGTATCTTGTCTCACTGTCGGTAAACTTTTTGCTAAGGTAGTATATTGTGTGCTCTTTTTGACAAAACTCGTCATGCTGCCCCAGCACACACCCCATTGAATTGTCTAGAACTGTTAAGTACAATATCAAAGGTCTTCCTTCAACTGGAGGCATCAGAATCGGCGGTTCTTGTAGGTATTCCTTGATTCTTTCGAAAGCCATCTGGCATTCGTCATTCCACTTTACCGCTTGATCTTTCTTCAGAAGCTTGAAGATGGGCTGACAAGTAGCAGTTAGATGTGAAATGAACCTGGCGATATAATTCAAGCGTCCCAAAAAACCTCTAACTTCCTTATATGTATGGGGAGCCGGCATATCTTGTATGGCCTTTACCTTCGCAGGATCTACTTGGATGCCTTTGTCGCTGACAATGAAACCCAGGAGTTTACCAGACCTTACCCCGAAGGTGCACTTGTTCGGATTCAACCTCAGCTTGTATATCTTCAACTTGTTGAACAACTTTTGTAGATGATCAAGGTGCTCTTCCTCAGTTTGAGACTTGGCTATCATGTTATCAACATAAACTTTGGTCTCGTGATGAATCATATCATGGAACAAAGCGACCATGGTGCGCTGATAAGTTGCCCCAGCATTCTTTAACCCGAAAGGCATCACCTTGTAACAGAAGGTGCCCCACTGTATGACGAAGGTTGTCTTCTCCATGTCTTCAGGAGCCATCTTGATCTGGTTGTAGCCAGAGAAACCATCCATGAAGGAGAAGATTTTATGCTGCGCGGTGTTATCAACCAGAACTTCAATGTGAGGAAGTGGGAAGTCATCCTTGGGGGTTTCCCTGTTCAGATCTCTGTAATCCACACACATCCGTACCTTACCGTATTTCTTAGGTACCGGAATGACGTTAGAAACCCACTGTGGATAGGAGGTGACATCTAAGAACCCTGCGTAGAACTGCTTCATGACCTCTCCCTTGATCTTCTCTGACATTTCAGGGTGCATACGGCAGACCTTCTATTTAACCGGAGGACAATCTTCTTTGGTCGGCAGACGATTAACCACAATACCAGTGTCTAAACCAGGCATGTCTTCATAAGACCAAGCGAAGATCTCAACGTAGTCGTGCAACATTTGTATCAACTGATGTTTGATCTTAACTTCTAGATTTTCACTAATCTTGACCTCTCTTCTGTCTATCTCCATGCCTAGTTTTATCGTCTCAACTGGCTCTTCATGATGTTGTATAGCCCTTTCTTCCTGCTGTAATAGTCTAGCAAGTTCTCCATGCACCTCACAATCATCCTCACCTTCGTCTTCGGCTTGGTTGATCAGATTTTCAAAGTCATAACGGACAGTAGTAGAGCTGTTATCAATGGGATCCAGAGTGGATATGGATCTACAATATGATACGTGAGTGTGTGTAAGAGCATAGCTGTTTTGATAAAGTGAAAACAGAAAAGAAAAACAGAGAGCGCAAAATTTGTATGTAAGGAACATCCAATGTTTTATTGATGATATATGAAATGACAATTAATAGCCCTCACAAACAAAGCCAATGTGCCTCGGGCAAGACACAAGGCTGTAGAGTTTAAATTGTTTATTACAAATCTCAAAACAAGTAAGACAATTACTGCAGAATAAAAGAAACGGTTATAAAGTCCCTAGCCATCCAGTTACTCGGTCCACCGTTGGTAGTTGGATAGATCAAGATGTGAATGTCTGAGTCTTCCTCGCTGTCTTCAATGGCATTAATTCCCCGATTGTTGATACGTAGGGGAGGTCCTCCAGCCCGAGCACGTCGAATAACCCTTTGAGCTCCTGAAGTAAAGCCCAAACCAAACTTGTCAGTTTTGTGAGTAAAATTAGGGAGTTGTCCCCAATTGGTATACCCACCTTCTTCAACTACTACTCTGGCGTCTTTAAGGGAAGCCATCTTCAGAGGAGGTTTGTTGGTAGTAGTTTCAACCGATTCCAAGATCTGGGGAACCTCTTCAAAGTTCTGGCAAGGAGTCTCTATGAATTCCCCGTCCATCTCTATGTACCTGAAGGAATTGAGGTGGCTCACCATATACTCCTCCTCACCATGCACAGTGACAATCTTCCCTTTTACTGGATACTTCAGCATTTGGTGCAGTGTAGAAGTAATAGCCCCAACTTCATGGATCCAAGGATGACCCAACAAACAAGAGTATGATGGTCGGATGTCCATTACATAGAAAGTGGACTCAAAAGTCTGGGCACCTACTTTGACGGGGATGTCCACTTCCCCATGCACCATTCTTTTCGACCTATCAAAATCCCTTACCATAATGTTACTAGGCTTTAAGGTCAAGCCCTCACAGCCCAACTGATCCAACGCCTTCTTAGGTAGAACATTCAGCGAAGACCCAATATCTACTAGAACATGAGCCATAGTGGTGCCCCTACATTCACTCGAGACATGTAGAGCATCATTATGCTTCCTCCCCTTCGGTGTCAAGTCTGCATCTGAAAAACCCAGCCCATTGTCAGCAATCAGGCTGGCCACACAATCTTTGAATTGATCAGTTGAGGTCTCCTGCGGCACATGCGCGGTCTTGAGGAATGAAATCAAAGCCTTCGCATGGGCCTCGGAGAACAACAGCGGATACAACATGGATATCTTTGAGGAAGTCTGCCCCAGCTGCTCGACCACATTGTAGTTGCTCTTTTTGATTATTTTCAGTATTTCCTCTATCTCTTGCTTAGAGGCTTCCACGAAAATTTTTCTAGGTACCTCCGTCCGGGCAGGCTCACCTATAACTTCTTTTCTTCGGGTCCCAGATGACTCGACGGCGGGAGTGATAATTGGAGTAAGCACAGGAGCAATAGTTGATGTACTAGCAGGAGTAGCAGTCGGAATAACAATAGGCTTATTGACAGTCTTTGGGGAAATCTCGGGAGAGAAAACCCTTCTACTTCTAGTAACCTTGCTAGTCCTGACAATGTTATTGACATCAGGAACAGCCTCTTCATTCTTCAGATCTTTTTTGATGCCATGATAGTACACATCGGCACCATAATGCCAGGGGACAGCTTTGTCTGAGGCATACGGGACAGGACCAGGAAAGGTGATTATTAGTGGAGCGACTCTTGGAACATATGTAATCCTAATAGGTCTTCTCGAGGAGACCTTGGAAGGATTGGTGGAAATGGTTATAATAGCAATTTCTTCAAATGGAACAACGGGAATCAAAGTTTTCTCGAACAAAATTTCTTTGTTGTCCATCAGGCGCTGAACACCTGACTTCAGCAAATGGCAACCAGAGGGCAAAGATGAACTCGTGTGGCAACCTTCACCATAACCCGGAAATAAACCGGCTGACAACAAATTCATCTTAACCGTCATAAGATGAGTAGAAACTTCATCCACTAAGGTCACAAACAGATCGGTATCAACAACATTAACTCCACGATTGTGCTTAGGCATGGGAGCAGTTATGACATTAGGCTTTTCCGGAGCATCGAACTCAATATCCTTAGCCTCGATCAGATCCTGTACTTTATTTCTCAGAGCCAAATAGTCATTGGTATCGTGGCCAGGACTCTCAGAATGATAGGCACACCAAGCATTTAGATTATACCAAGGAGACGTGGTATTCGGATTCTTGGGAGCCTCTTTCAAGGTTGCCAAGTTGGATCTCAGCAGATGGGGTAGAACTTCAGCCAACGTCATGTTGATCCAGGTAAACTGCCGTTGTGGTCTTTCCACCCTTTGTTTATTGTTGTGTTGTGGAGCAACTGCAGGCCTAGGTATCATTACAGCACTTACTGTCTGACGGTGTTCAGCCCTGTTTTGGCCTCTCGGGCTATAGATGGCACTGGCTTCCTTCTTATTAGTAAAAGGCTTCTTTAGCAAACTCGAAGAGGCATCCTTCTGTATCTTACCGCTCCGAAACCCAGCTTCTACTCTCTCTCCGGTTAGGATCAGCTTGATGAAACCAGCTGACGAGTTGTCGATCAAATGATTAAAGAATGGACCAGATAGCGTCCCCAGAAACATATCGACCAACCCCCTATCAGAAAATGGGGGTTGGACTCTTCCAGCCAAGTCTCTCCACTTCTGTGCATAGTCCTTAAAGCCTTCACTTTCACCCATAGACATACTCTGGAGTTGAGTACGAGTAGGAGCAAGGTCGGTGTTGTATTGATACTGCTTATAAAAAGCAGCAGCCAGATCTTCCCAATTTCGGACATTGGCTCTCTCTAGTTGGTAGAACCATTGAAGCTGAGTCCCTGACAGACTGTCTTGAAAGAAGTTAACCCACAAATTTCTATCAGCGGTGTGGGGCTGGATCTTTCTGACGTAGGAACAGAGATGGAGTTTTGGGCAAGACACCCCATCGTACTTAGCAAAAATTGGAGCCTTGAACTTCTGCAGGATGACCACTCCCGACACCAATCTCAATTCTTTGAAATCCAACCCAGGTATCCTCTGGAACTCCATAGCACTCAGATGATCTTCCAATTACTTGTATCTATCCTCAGTAGTAGGATACTGCTCATCATTATAATCTGTATCATTGTCAGAAACTCCAGGACTAGGGTCCTTTTCCCTTGTCTCTTCTTCTTGATTCTCCCCTTCTTTGGATGAAGAGGTCAGATCGACTTGTTGCTTTAACAGCCCCCTGAACCTTCTTCCCATATTCAGAATACCAGTGACCTTCTTCTTTTTCTTTTTCTCCTTCAATATGAGGGCCTTCAGATCCTCCTGCCCTTTCGCCAGAATTATGAACATCTGATGGAATTGAGCATTTTCACGTACCCTTTTAATATTTTCATATAACGTTCAGCAGGGTACATCCATCTCATATAAGCTAGTCCACACAATTGTGTCTCTTTCACAAGATGAACAACTAGATGTACCATTATGTCAAAAAAAGAAGGAGCAAAATACATCTCAAGCTCACACAAGGTAATAACTATTTCTTTTTGCAGTGTTGGTAAGACCTCAGGATCGATCACCTTACTACAAATTGAACTAAAGAAAAAACACAATTTAGTTATGTCGCTTCTTACTTTTTCTGGAAAAATAGAACGTATACCTATTGGTAGAAAATGATCCATTATAACATGACAATCATGTGTCTTTAAACTATTCAACTTGAGGTCTTTCATAGACACAAGTCTTCTAATATCTGAAGAGTATCCTTCTGGAACTTTAACTTCACTTAGAAACTTGCACAATATTTTTTTCTCCTTTCTAGATAGATTAAAAGCAACATGTGGTAGATATGTTCGCCTTCCTTTCTACACGGGTCCTAATTCAATTCTTATTCCAATCATTAACATGTACTCCCTTACTTTAAGGCCATCCTTAGACTTTCCTTTTATATTGAGTAACGTACCAATAACACTTTCAAATACATTTTTTCAATATGCATAACATCGAGAAAATGTCTCACATACAAAGACTTCCAATATGGAAATTCAAAAAGAATCGACCTCTTCTTCCACCCACCTTTGATAACCTTGTGTTCAAAAGGCTTGCCAAACTGAGTACACGCATCTTTCACCTTTTGAAAAATTTGGTCACCTGACAATGTAGGTGGAGCTTTACATTGTTCGATGTCTCCATTGAATGCTTTTCTCCACCCACGGTAGTGGTGTTTAGAATGTAAGAATCTACGATGACCGAGAAACACATTCTTCTGTCAAAGTTCCAATCAGGTCGTATCAGTTCCACCTTCACAAACAGGACATGCATGTTGACCTTTAATGCTATACCCAGATAGATTCTCGTATGCTGGAAAATCATTAATTGTGCCAAAAAAATCGCCCTCAAATTGAAACTTGCTTTCCTATATCCATCATAAACCTCCACACCGTTCTCCCACAAAATCTTTAAATCTTCGACCAAAGGTGTCAAGTATAAGTTAATACCATTCTCTGGTTGTTTAGGCCCAGAAACTAACATAGATAACATCATGTACTTAGGCTTTGTACATAACCATGGAGGTAGGTTATAAATCATAAGAATTGCAGGCCATGTGGTATGTGAGATACTTTGAAGACCATGTGGGTTCATTCCATCAGTAGATAATGCCAAGCGAAGTTTTCTTGCTTCTTCTCCGAAATCACGATAATCATCATCTATTTTTGACCACTGTGGTGAATCTGCCGGATGTCGATACTTTCCATAATAATTCTTTCATTTGCATGCCAAGTCAAGTGTCGTGCATCGGTTTCACTATGAAACATGCGCCTAAATCTCGGAATTATAGGAAAATACCATAAGACTTTTATTGGAGAGAATTTTTTATTATATCGAGATAAACCGCATTTAGGGCACTCATTTAATGATGCATATTCACTTCGAAACAAAACACAATCGTTTAGACAAGCATGTATCTTATCATAGCTCATGCCAATAGAGAACAACATTTTTTTGCCTCATAGGTTTGATTAGGAAGAACATTATCCTCCGAAAGCATATCTCTCATAAGGACTAATAACTCTGAAACTTTTATCCAACCATCCATTTCCCTCCTTTAAGTTGTACAACTTTAATACTGCAGACAGTCTTGTGAATTTAGTGCAACCTTTATACAACGGTTTGTCTGCATCGCTTACCAACCTCTCAAAAATTTTGGGACAATCCTTATGATCTTTTTCAAGTGCTTCTGCAATCTCTTCGACTCGATCACAATCGTATGTATCTGTGTCATTATAGTATGGAGCATAGGTCATCGTATTACTTTTCTCCCCCGGTTCAACATTCTCGTTAATTTTCTCACCATGATATATCCAACACTTATAACTTCGATCAATCCCACGCGTCAGTAAATGCGATTTCAATCCATCTGCGTCAACCCGACCCACATAACAACAACCTAAGCAAGGACATTTCATTCGACTAGAGTCTTTGACATGTTCAACAACAAACTTAACAAATTCCAATACCCCATTCTCGTACTCTTTTGACAATCGATCGACAGTCATCCATTTTTTATCCATGGAATTACTACTAATTAAGGTAAACAAGAACACTATAATTATTCGCGCAACTATTTCAAAAGAACATAAAGAAAAACACTTTCGCGACACAAAAAGAATATTAATACAAACTTTTAGAAATATTTCGTAAGATTTAATTGGATTAGTTCTAGATCGATATAGACTAAAAATAATCATTTCTATATAAAATTAATTATGCTTTTTAATTGATATAGATAGAGTGTTTTATAATTTAGGAAGCATATAGTAATTAAATAAACGAGTCGATAATGTTGAATTCGAACCAAAATGTATAGATCGATTAATTGTATAGTAACATATTTTCTCTCATTCAATACATGCAATATTCATTGTGACATTTACACAAACACCTTACATGCAAAACTCATTGTGACATTTTCACAAACACCTTACATGCCACACAAAACACAACATAAACATTATCATCACTAAATCAACACTATCAACTAAACCAAATGCAACATTATATATCAACATTATCAAATATATCAAAAATCATACCTAGAGGAGAAGAGAACCTTGGTTGTGAATGGAAGAAAGGATGAAATGGTCTTGAATGGAAGAAGGGTGAGAACCTTGAATGATGTGGAACAAATAGGAGATATTATTGTTTAGATGGAAATGAAAAAAAAGATAACTTCAGCCGTTGAATGGTCTTGGGCGAGAGCGAAGAGGGTGCATGTGAGAAGAGCTTATGGAAATGTTAATGTTACTGTGTGTTTGGGCGTGTTTTATGTTTTTTAATAACAGGACTTTAGGCAGCGCTTTTATGAAGCGCTGTCTAATGTGGGCCTTTAGCATCCTTTTCTCTTTCTTTAGCGGCACTTTCTAATATGGGCCTTTAGCAGCGTTTCATACGTAGGCCTTTAGCAGCGCTTTTAAGAAGTGTTGTCTGAGGTGGGCCTTTTAGCAACGCTTAACGCTTCATACGTAGGCCTTTAGCAGCGCTTTTAAGAAGTGTTGTCTAAGGTGGGCCTTTTAGCAGCGCTTTAAAGAAGAGCTTTCTAATATAGGCCTTTAGCAGCGGTTCATACGTGGGCCTTTAGCAGCTCTTCTAAGAAGCACTGTCTAATGTGGGCCTTTGGAGATGCTCTTTCTAAAGTGGGCCTTTTAGCAGCGCTTTGGAAAAGCGTTGTATAAAGTGGGTCTTTTAGCAGCGCTTTTGCATAATTTTATTAATACTTTCCGTGTTTTATTTTTTATTTAACTTATAGTAGAGCTTTTGGAATAAAGCATTGTCTAAGGTGTGCTTCCTAAAACCCTTTTTAGCGTAGTGACACCATTGTTTCACATTTCCTGATTACTAACTAGTGCCTACCATTGAAGAATTTTCTCAACTCTTGGGGGTGATAATTCTTGATCAAATACCCTTCATTGATATTGAGAAAGACCCGAGACCTGAGGAGATTGCTCGAGCTTTACATTTGCAACGATCCGGCGTTATGGAAAATTGGGAGACAAGAAGTGGTGTTAAGGGTTTTCTAGCCAAGTTTCTGTTTGAGAATGTCCAATTGTTTTGGGAAGCTCTGGATTTGCAAGCTTTTGAAGAGGTTTTGGATCTTCTAATCTATGGGATGGTGTTGTTTCCTAACCCATACCAACTCATAGATGTGAATACGGTCAAAGTTTTTCTATCTCGTAACCCGGTGCCTACCTTACTAGGAGACGTTTTACACTCTCTTCACACTCGCACCATGAAGAGAAGAGGGATTCTTATGTGTTTCACTCCTTTGTTGGCTAGGTGGTTTATTTCGCAGCTTCCTCGATCTGATTTGAAGAATGAGCAAGGCATGAGATGGTCTAGTAGGTTGATGTCACTCTCACATTCGGATATTCATTGGTGTTCTTGATCTTTGGAGGATGTTACCATTATTGATCATTGTGGGGAATTCCCTAATGTCCCTCTCCTTGGAATTAAGGGAGGTATTACTTATAATCCTTGCTTGGCTCTACGATAGTTTGGGTATGCTCGGAGGGATGGTCCTCATGACGCGCTTGTCCAAGGTATTGTGTTCGACTATGAGAACGATGTCCAAGGTTACCGTCAAAGATTTGTACGAGCTTGGGGCATGGTGAGCAAAGTTGATAGAAAAACTTTGGGGCATAAGAACTCCATTCCTTTGGAGCCTTATCTCAAGTGGGTGCGAGCTCGTGCTCAAAACCTCATGATGCCATATGAGGCCATCATACCTATCATCATGGAGCCTATTTTCGAAGGAGATGTTCCCTACACCATTCTTTATCCTAACATGCCTACTACTCTCGAGGAGTTGCAAAGATCGTGGATTCAACTAAAAGGAGAGCGAGACACCTTTGAAACCCAATTCTACGCAAGCGAGAAGAAGGTTTTGGAACTCACGAGACAGCTTCATGAAGAGCGAAGTTTGAACACCTACATTACACCCAAGAGGATGCACCTGTGGGAAGCTTGAGTCATTTTTGTTTTAGGAGTTTATTTTGTATTACTTTTGTTTCTTCCATTGTAAGCCCGAGATGCCTTTTTGTAACTGTTTGAACTTATTAATACAATTAATATTTGTTCCTTCTTTTTTTAAACAAATTTAAATATTAAAGTCCTTGAAAACAATTGCATTCGCATCACATGCATCATAACATAAGAAGGTTTTCTAACACAGGTTTCCTCATCTTTATACTATTTATTTCAGTAAGATGGATCTCGAGCACACTGTGAAAGAATTGCAGACACTAAACTCTCAATTTCAAGAAATCTTGCTCACCTTAGCCAAAGGGCAGCAAGAACTGATGTCACTTCTGGTTGCAAAGAAGAAGACCAAGAAGAAGGCTTTGATCAACATGGGGAGAAGGTTCAAGGGCCCCATCCATCAAGTGCAAGTGGTAGAAGAGTCATCTGAGGAGGATGAGAACCAAGACGAAGATGCAAGGAGTACTCGTTCCGGGGGTGGCAACAATCCAAACTCTGAGGATGAGGACTATTTTGACGAGCAGTATCCACCTGTTGAGGACAAGTATAAGCAATTGGAGGACAGATTGAAGGCTATGGAAATTCAAGATGTGCCTGGCCTAAATTTTGGTGATTTGGGTTTGGTTCCTAGGGTAGAAATTCCCCACAAATTCAAGATTCCAATCTTTGCTAAGTACAGCAGTGTTTCGTGCCCAAAGGTGCATTTGAGATCCTACGTCTGTAAAATACAACCGCATACCACTGATAAGAAGTTATGGGTGCATTTCTTTCAAGAGAGTCTGTTTGGGACTCAGCTACAGTGGTTTTACTAGTTAGAGGGTTCTAACATTCATACTTGGGAAGATTTGGCCACTTCTTTTTACCGTCAATATCAATATAATGTTGATCTGGCGCAAACTAGGGTTCAATTGCAAGGAATGACTATGGGTTCCAACGAAGGTTTCAAAGAATATGCACAGAAGTGGAGAGACCTAGAAGGTAGGGTGCAGCCACCATTGACTAATAGGGAGCTGGTGAATATGTTCATGGGAACATTGACTGGACCATTTTAAACTTGTTAATTGGGAGCTCGTCAGTTGGTTTCACTGAGTTAATCTTGACTAGTGAAAGGGTCGAGAGAGGTATTAAAAGTGGAAAAATTCCCATGGACTTTGCCTCTACATCAAAAATTGTGAATAAGCCCTTTACTAGAAAAAAGGAAACTAATGTTGTATACGGGTCAAGGGGCCATGTCAAGAAAGACCATCGTCAATCTGTAAATACAGTTCTGATCTCTAGTCCACCCTTTACTCAAAGACCATAACAACAACAAGCCAACCACCAAAGACCTGATATTCCAAGAAGACAATTTACAAGGATCAACACGTCACTATCCCAATCCCTGCAACACTTGTTGAATGCTAATTTGGTGACATTGTGTGATCCCCCTTCAAATCCCAATGTTTCATCTCCAAATTACAACTCGAATGGAAAATGCGCTTATCATTCCAATAGCCCCAGACATGACACTGATCAACGTTGGGCTTTGAAAAGAAAAATTCAAGACCTCATCAATAATAAGACCATTGAGTTTGATCCACCTACAACTCTGAATGTAATCACTGCGCCTATGCCATATCATGGCAAAGGTGTCAATGCAATTGAAGATACTGCTTTTGTTTCCTCGGTTGAAGATTTGACTACTCCACTGACCATTGTTAAAGAAAATTTGCTGAAAACTAGGTCTTCCCTGGTTGTATTGAAGAATGTCATTGCTGTGTCAAACAAGTTAATGGATGTGAATTTCTGAAAAAGGGTGTCCAACACCTAATATATAGCCATGAGATTTTATTTGAAAGAACTTTGTCCGTAAAAGGTTTGACTGAAATTATACCTCAAAAAGATGAAGAAATATCCATCATCACCATATCTAACAAACCTATTAGGATCACATCAAAAGGTCCTATTAGGATTTCCAATGAACCAAAGATCGCTCCACTGATAATTACCACACCGGGTCCATTTCCTTATTCTTTCGATAAAGTGGTACCCTAGAATTATGGGGCTGAAGTATACTACCATGCCATTAAACAAGACTCTTGGATTGATGAAGACAAGACTAATGACATTACCAAAATTGATGGCCCTAGCAAGGTGACAAGGACGGGGAGAATCTTCTCTCCTGACATTTCACTTCCAACCACCACAACTACACATGTTCGCATTACTATTGATAAACCTAATACTGATACTAGGGGAAAAGAGAAGATGATTGAGCCTGCCAGAATGGAGGCGCCTGCCAAGGAAGTTACTACTGAGGAACCCTCCACCAAAGAGATGGAGGAGATTTTGAAGATCATAAGGAAGAGTGATTATAAGATAGTAGAGCAGTTGGGGAAAACCCCCTCAAAGATTTATATGCTATCTTTATTGCTATGTTCTGATGTGCATGCTCAAGCATTGATAAAATTTTTGAAGAATGAACATGTTCCTCAAGAGACTACAGTTGATCAGTTTGAAAATTGTGTGGTGAGTTTGATTGCCGATAATGGATTGGGGTTCTCTGATGCTAATCTGACTCCAGTCGAAAGAAACTACAACAAGGCTTTGCATGTCTCTATTGAATGAAAAGGAACCACTATATCCCATATATTGGTAGATACTGGGTCCTCTCTGAATGTCCTACCCAAAGGTGCCCTAGATCGGTTGGATTGTGAAGGTTTGGTGTTAAAGCCAAGTGACATAGTGGTAAGGGCTTTCGATGGATTAAAGAGGATGGTACATGGAGAGGTTGACCTCCCCATCAAGGTTGGTTCTCAAACTTTCAAATCGTCTTTCTACGTGATGGACATTCGTCCTTCCTACTATTGCCTACTTGGACGCCCCTAGATACATGGGGCAGGAGCGGTGACATCCACTTTGCATCAAAAATTGAAATATCCAGACAAAAAAAATATTGTTACCGTTTGTGGTGAAGAAGAATTCATGGTTAGCCACCTGAATTCATTCAAGTATGTCAAGATGGATGGTGAGTTCATAGAAACGCCATGCCAAGCCTTCGAAGTGGTCCCTCCCATGGTATCCGCTGCCAAGATTTCTTCTGACATTCCAATAGATGACAAAGATGTTCCAAGGATGGCTTCCCTCAAAGATGCTCATGCTGTGATTGAAGACGAAAGTTATACCACTTGGGGATAACTCCCTGACATTCCTTTTAAAGCAGACAAGTTCGGTTTGGGTTTCACTACCAAACTCAGAAGGAGGTTAGACGTGCTCGAATAGTAAAACCACCTCTTCGCATTAGTAATCATGAAGTGGATGCTCTTGAAGACTCCGAAGATGGTTGTGACCTTGATGATTGGATTTACCCGACTGCCGGTGAAGAACTCAACAACTGGCGTGCCACATATTTCATTTCCATCTCCTTCAACAAGGAGTAATTACCATTTACTGTTTTTCTTATCAATTCAAGAAATTTGTCTATAACTTTATTGAAATAATGACTTTAAGCCATGTTCCTTAACTGGGGCACTATGGTCCATTTGTTAAGGGTTTGTTCATTTTCATATGTCATATGATCATTTAATGAAAAATATTGGACTCTTTTGCATTCAAATTTTGTGCTCATTGTCTTTCTTTTATTTTATTGCATTTTAAAAATAGCCATGTAATCTTATATGCACACACACATTTGCAGATCCTTATCCACTCCAGATCTCATTGATAACAACTCTTCTATTGACATTTATGACTTTGAACATCCAATCTACCAAGCTGAAGAAGAAGGTGAAGAAGATTGTGAAATACTTGGGGAACTAGCCAGACTTCTGATGCAAGAGGAAAAGGCCATTCAATCACACGAGGAACTAGTTGAAGTGATCAACCTAGGTACTGAGACAGACAAGAGGGAAGCCAAGATTGGTGCCAACTTGGAAGATGGTGTCAAAAGAAGATTGGTACGGATGTTGCACGACTACGCTGAGGTGTTTGCTTGGTCATATGAAGATATGCCTGGACTTGATACTGACATTGTAGGTCATCGTCTACCAACAAAGGAAGATTGTCCTCCAGTCAAGCAAAAGGTTCATCGTATGCGGCCAGACATGTTTGAGAAAATAAAAGTTGAGGTAATGAAGCAATTCAATGTAGGTTTTATGGAAGTAAAATCCTATCCCCAATGGGTGGAAAATGTGGTCCCCATACCAAAGAAGGATGGAAAGGTCCGTATGTGCGTAGACTATAGAGATTTGAATAGGGAAAGCCCCAAAGATGATTTCACACTACCGCATATTGACGTCTTGGTCGACAACACAACTTAACATAAAGTTTTCTCCTTCATGGATGGATTCTCCAGTTATAATCAAATAAAAATGGCTCTCGAGGACATGGAGAAGACCACCTTTGTCACATAGTGGGGCACTTATTGTTACAAGGTCATGCCTTTTGGTTTGAAGAATGTAGGGGCAACCTATCAACGAGATATGGTAGCCTTATTCTATGACATGGCCCATCATGAGATAGAAGTCTACATTGATGATATGATTTCAAGGTCACAAACTGAGGAACAAAACCTTGATCATCTTCATAATTTGTTTGAGAGGTTGAAGAAATACAAGCTAAGGCTGAATCCCAACAAATGCACCTTCGGGGTAAGATCTGGAAAACTCTTAGGGTTTGTCGTTAATGGAAAAGGTATTGAGGTCGACCCTGCAAAAGTCAAAGACATACAAGAAATGTCAGCTCCATGTACTAAAAAGGAGGTTAGGGGTTTCTTAGGTCGACTTAACTATATTTCCCAGTTCATATCTCACATAACTACTACTTGTGAGCCAATCTTCAAACTATTGAAGAAAGATTAAGTAGTCAGATGGAACAATGACTACCAAGCAGCCTTTGACAAGATCAAGGAATATCTACAAGAACCTCCAATCCTGATGCCTCTAGTTGAAGGAATACCTCTGATTATGTACTTGAATGTATGAGAGAATTCAATGGGGTGTGTGTTGGGCCAACATGATGAGTCTGGCCGAAAGGAGCGTGCAATATACTACCTGGGAAAAAAGTTTACCGACTACGAAACAAGATATTCACTGCTCGAGAAAACTTGTTGCGCTCTGGCATGGGCTGCTCGCCGGCTAAGACAGAATATGTTGACTCACACCACTTTGTTGATTTCTAAGATGGACCATATCAAGTACATCTTCGAGAAGCCAGCTCTCTCCGGACGGATAGCTAGATGGCAAAAGATTTTGACTGAATACGACATCCAGTACACTACATAAAAGGCCATCAAAGGAAGTGTACTAGCAGATCATTTGGCCCATCAAGTTGTTGATGACTACCAATCCATGAACTTTGATTTCCTGGACGAGAATATCATCCTGATAACTGGTTGTGAAAAGCCTGGACCATATGACGGACCTGAACAAGGATCCCGATTGACTATGGTTTTTGATGGGGCTTCTAAAGCTTTGGGTAACGGAATTGGTGTTATGATCATTTCTCTCGAAGGTTTCCATACACCTTTCACTGCTAGACTATGCTTTGACTCTACGAACAACATGGTTGAATATGAGGCATGCATCTTAGGTCTGAAGGCTACTATGGAGCTAAGGATCAATTTCTTGGATGTATACGGATACTCTGCCCTAGTAATCAGTCAAGTTAAAGGAGAATGGGATACCAAGCATCCTAACCTAATCCCTTACAAAGAGCTTGTGTTAACCTTAACCTTATACTTCGAGGAAGTTACCTTCGGACATTTCCCAAGAGAAGAAAATTAATTGGCGGATGCCTTACAACAATGTCATCTATGTTCAAGGTCAATTGTAACAACGAGGATCCAAGAATTACAATTGAAAGATTTGAAGAACCGGCACATTATTGTGAGATTGACACTGATGAAGAGAAGCCTTGGTACCATGAATTAAAAAGGTATCTCGAAGCACAAAAGTATCCTGAAGGAGCTTCCATCAACGACAAGAAATTCATGCGAAGGTTCTCATCCAAATTATTCCTAAGCAATGGGATCATGTACAAGCGCAATCATGATTCTACTCTTCTATGTTGCATGGACAAGAAAGAAGCATAGAAGATCATGAAAGACGTGCATGAGGGCATGTTCGGAACCCACTCTAGTGGGAACACTATAGCCAAGAAAATTCGAAGGACTGGTTACTATTGGTCGACTATGGAAACTGATTATTACCATCACTCGAGGACTTACCATAAGTGTCAAATCTATGCCGACAAAGTTCACGTGCCTCCAATATCTTTGAATGTCATGACTGCTCCGTGACCATTTGCAATGTGGGGAATTGACATGATTGGAGAGATCAATCCCACTACCTCTAATGGACATCATTTCATCCTTGTTTCCATTGATTACTTAACCAAATGGGTTGAAGTTGCTTCGTTTGCCTCAATCACTAAGAACATTGTAGCCCGGTTTATCAAGCATAACCTCATCTGCCGATACGGTATCCCTGAGAGGATCATCACCGACAACAGAACCAATCTCAACAATGCTATGATTACTGAACTCTATACACAGTTCAAGATCAAACATCACAATTCTTCCCCATACATACCTAAGATGAATGACGTAGTGGAATCTGCCAATAAAAACATAAAGAAGATTGTGCAAAAGATGATGGTGACCTACAAAGATTGGCATGAGATGCTACCATTTTCTCTCCATGGCAACCGTACCTAGGCATGAACATCAACTGGGGCAACCTCATTCTCTCTAGTCTATGGCATGGAAGTTGTCCTGCCTGTGGAAGTTCAAATTCCTTCTTTAAGAATTATGAAAGAAGAAGATTTAGGCGAAGATGAATGGATTTAGACTAGGTTGGATCAGTTGAACTTGATTGACGAGAAGAGACCGGCTGCTGTTTGTCATGGTCAAATGTATCAAAAGTGTATGATAAAAGCATTCAACAAGAAGATCAAGCCTCGAGTATATAAGACTGGTGACTTCATAATAAAGCGCATCATTCTACCACAAGGAGATCCCAGGGGAAATGGACTCCCACTTACGAAGGGTCGTTTATTGTCAAGAAAGTATTCTCTGGCGGTGCCATGATGCTAACTACTATGGACGACGAAGATTTCCCGCATCCTGTGAATGCAGACATAGTCAAAAAATACCATGCATAAAGAATGACCTGCTAGGTTGACATACCTAGGAAAAATAAGGGTGTCCCGACAAACCAAAAGGGTTCGGGAAAAAGTTATGGATATATATACAAGAGATTGTATATCCGACAAGTTGAAAACCCAAAAGGGCGGCTTGGGCAAAAAAGGGTATCCTGGTGGGCTGAAAACCCGAAAGGGCGGTCCAAGCAAAAGTTATGGATTAAAGCGTATGACTATGTCCCGTGAATTCACTACAACCAACTTTGATACCAAGGTATAAGTTCAATGGTATAAGATCAATCCAATCGACTTCTTTCAACGGTAAGTGATGATGTTCGAAGACATAGGGGCAATGGAGGAGTTGGAATCCAATGAGATTACTTCCACATGGCTATTATTTTATTTTCATTCTGTATTCATTTCATTCTTTCGACGATTTCCTCTTACTAGGATTTATGTCTCCTTGTACAAAAATGTCTGTTTATAGGAAAAACATCAATACAAATATACTTCGAAGTGCAAAATTTTTGTTTTCTTTTCTGTTTTGAGTGCAAAAACATCCAATGACTAAAATTGAATGAACATATACATATGAACATGATTAACTGTTAACAAATGTATGTTTAAAAACAGTAATAAAAATTTTCTTAAATATTCTAGATATCCCCACAGAGTTACTTCAACAAAAGTATCCCCAGGGATTGGAATTCATACAGTATTCATCAGGAGTTCCAATCTCCTGATAATCCTCTCCCCAGCTAAGTTGGCCTTAACTGAAAAAAGAAACTTTGCGGAGCTCTTCCCCAAAAGAAGTCATATCCAAAAAGGACACCAAAATATCCTTCTCAATAGGGTTTATTTCCCCTAACAAGCTACGAATTCCCCAACTCGAGTTCCTTTCTCAGACCATTACAAATCAACAAACAAAACCCCTTTGTCCCCAACAGAGTTGATACTGACTTCAGTAAGTTGTTGTAAAGCCTGGAATCCGACCAGATAACAGTCAACTTCATCAACCCATGAAAGTTATTGCGAAACCTAAAATCCGACCAGATAACAGTTAACTTCAGTAAGTTATTACGAAGCCTGGAATCCGACCAGATAACAATTAACTTCATCAACCCCAAAAAGTTGTTGCGAAGCTTGGAATCTGACCAGATAATAGTTAAATTCAGTAAGTTGTTGCGAAACCTGGAATCTGACCAGATAACAATTAACTTCATCCGTCTTAGAAATTTGTTGTGAATCCTAGAATCCGACAAGATAACAGTTAACCTTAGAAAGTTGCTGCGAAGCCTGGAATCCGACCAGATAACAATTAACTTCAGTAAGTTGCTGCGAAGCCTGGAAACTGACCAGATAATAGTTAACTTCATCCTCCCCAGTAAGTTGCTGCGAAACCTGGAAACCGACTAAATAACAATTAGCTTCATCCTCCCAGAAAGTTGCTGTAAATCCTGGATTTCGACCAGATACCAGTCAACTATCCTCTTCAATACAAAAGTTTAACCATTTATTTTATCCCCAGCCAATTTATGATTCCCCAGTAGAGTAATGGACAACCCATGTCCCTGAACTCTACTTCTCAAGCAGAAATTAACATTCCCCACAGAGTTCCCTCAAACAGCAAGCAGGAATTCCCAACGGAAGCATTCTCAACAAAGTTGAAGATACACATACTATTTATCTCCAACGATAGTCTGGGATTCAGCTTCCCAATACTCCACATCATTCTATAAAGGATTTATTTTTCTAGACAAGGATACACTTCAATAAACATTTCACATTCATACATCATACCACATACATGACAAATACATATAGCATAGTCTCATTTATTTTGAGAACATCATCACGCCATGCATACATCCGCATGCAACTAATCCTCTTCCTTGCAGGAAAAGTCAATCAATAAGACCACTTTTGGTTAGATTTATTTCTTCCAGATTAAAGACAGGCGAACAAAGACCTCTTTTGGTTAGATTTATTTCTTCCAGATTAAAGACAGGCGAACAAAGACCTCTTCTGGTTAGATTTATTTCTTCCAGATTAAAGACAGGCAGACAAAGACCTCTTCTGGTTGGATTTACTTCTTCCAGTTAATGATAGGCAAACAGACAAACCTCTCCTGGTTAGAATTGTTTCTTCTAGTCAATGACATGTATTCAATAGACCTCTTCTGGTTAGATTCATCTCTACCAGTTAATGACATGAAATCAACAGACCTCTTCTAGTTAATATTATTTCCCCAGTGATGTCGCCTAACAACAGACCTCTTCTAGTTAAATTTATCTCTTCAAGTTAAAAACAGGCAAAAGACATCTATTGTTTCAGTATAAATTGACCAAAGATTTATTCTGATACTTCTTCCAATTTCTACCAATAATCACTCTGGATGGCATCTGTAAGCCCATCTATGAAAAATTCTTTATCACTTCTCCAAATGGAATCTTTAAGCCAATTCCCGACACAATCAACTAACAAATCATCAAATGTAAATTTTTTGGCACTCTAGTGTTCAATCATCTTCCACCTTCAAGTCACGAATGGCGGACCCGCCAATCTAACTCTTTAGGTTTAAGAAGATTGAACAGGGGCTTCTATTGTACCCCAAAATTTTCGATCCCTTTTCTCAAGATATTTCTCACAAAGATCTTCAATGATTTAAGCTTGCACAAGTATCGACTAGGTCAAGCCATCTCCTCAACACTGATGCTTCAAATTAAGGTTTGAGTTTGCACAAAGACAGTTGGACTTATAATATTTCAAATGACTTTGATGGATTGTTATGGACCCTTAAGATTTCTCCTGTCGAGTTTCAAGTCTTGGATCACAAAATTGCTCGGTCAATTGATTAGATGGCCTAAAATCAGCTGTATTAGAAAAAAGTCAATTGTGGTCAACCTACAGTCAAACTTTAAGATTTTGGACTAATATCAACATTTTGAAGTCATATGTATCATTTGATCAAGATTGGATCACAATTCTCCAAGAAAATTGTTCAAATCATCAAAAGGGCAAAATGGTCAAAATTAGGGTTTTAACTGAGAATGACTAATCTTTGACTTTTGACCTAGTACATGACTTATTGGTTCGAAACATGATCTCAAGGATTCAAGTACATCATTTTGAACTAATCTCATATTTCAATTCACCTCCCGAGATCAGTGGATTGATAGATGAAATTTGGTCAACTAATGAAAAAAGTCAACTATACACTGAAAAGTCAAACTTTGACTTTTTGATACCATTTTAGTTTCAAAGATCACATTTCATCAAGAAATTCAAACATATGAAATTTGATCATCAAGAAATCAAGAAGGTCAAAAGTCATTTTGAAAAGTCAAACTTTGCAAGATTTAGAGATTTTTCTAAATGTTTTTTATACATGTTAATTTCATTACTTCATGACATCTTTTCACCATAATTCAAGATAATTCAAGTTGTTACAAGTTTTCAAGTAAACAACAAGGCTGCATTTTTAAGTTAAAAATTTCAAGTTACAAATCCTAAGCTTTGTCTTGTTTGAACTTTTCCCTTTGTTTCAATTTTCAAACTTTACCACTATATTGTCCACAAATATACCTTGTCTTTGTTGCAAGCTGCATAAATATGTCTACAAAACCAGACCTGTACCATGTTTCATATCATGTTGTCCAAAACATGCATAGTAATGCCAAGAAAACTGTCAAAACCTGCTCCAAAACCTGCAATGCTGCCCTGAAAAATCAGCATCATATCAGTCCCATATTTGCACAAACTTAGCACATTAGAGCTGCATCTAAAAAGCAATGAAATAATGTACCCAAATAGTTCAAAAACTTATCTATTTCCCTCCCAAATTTCAGTAAATTTCATCTATAAATAAGTTGTTTCACAATACACAAAGAAGAGGTTTTGTTTTTTTGAAAAAAAAGAGGGGGAGAAAGAGAAAAAAGAGGATTTGGAAAATATAACAGAATTCTTTGTAAACTCTTCTCATCTTCAACTCTATTTTCATTCACAAAACAAAAACTTGGAACAGAAAACCCTCAACTCATTGTACAACCTTGCAAGTTCGCCTAAACAAACTATCCAAATACTTCACATACATGATATAGGAGTTGTTCAAACACAAGAACAACTTCTGTAACATCACTATTTTCCAAACTAGAAAATATCTACCTCTAACTTGACTTCTCCAAGACAATACATCAACTCAAACTCAAAACACAAATTTCAATTTCAAGGTAAGTTTTCTTGACTTTGAGATCTTCATACAAGCATCATTAGTGGTTCATTTGTGAAGATAAAATGTAGATGTCATAGCCCTGAAGCTAACTATATGCTTACTTCTCATTTTCACTAACCATGTGTTGAGAACTAACTTATATGTGTGACAGAATAATGTTAGAAGTAAAAAACAGCAGTATGAGTCGATGCATATCTCTATGAGTCGACACATATTAGGTACAAAACAGGTTATGGGTCGATACAAAACACGACTGAGTCGATGCAAAACAGAAATGAGTCGATGCAAACCATTATGTGTCGATTCATACTGAGTTGGTTTTGACTTCCAGGGACAAGAAATGATATGTATTGATGCATAAGTGCATGCTTCAATGCATAAAAGTTTCCGCATCAATGCATAAGCGCATGCATCAATGCATAAAAGTTTTTTTAAAAAAAAACAATTTTCCTTGTTTTTATCTATTTTTATATTCTTGTACATTATTTATTCATTCAATATGGTTGTAATAGTAAAATTAGGTTTTATTTTCTTTTACCTCCCCATTTTTAAATTTGTACCCCCATCCCCAAATGATGTAATAACGTAGGATTTTACAATTTATTGCTTTCAATATAAAATGCTAGTAATTAGGGTTTGTATGGAAAGACATAAAATCAATAAATAGAAAGCCCTAATTCAAAGACAAAAAAGAATGAAAAACAAACACTTTTCACACGCGCACCTCTAGGGTAATCTCACTTGTTGCCTACGAAAAAATAGTCATGTCCCTCGAATGTGGGACGATTTAGCAAAGACCCTCGATAAAAAAGATAATAATCCCTCGATGACCCTTCAATGTTGCCTTCGGTAAAACGATCTTAGTCCCTTAAGAAAATTGCTAAAGCGTCTCATAGGTTGCCTTCTATTACTATATGACGATCCACGCCCGTCCCTTCACATCCAATGATGGGGCTTCTGATCAATCAATGATAAGATAGAAATATCTAAAGGAGGAGGAAAAGAACTAAGACTTTTTGAGTAGGTAGAAGGTTCATAGTTGCTTGCTCACAATCATTTTCAAAACAACATCTTTCAAACACACCAACACTTTCAAAAACTGAAATATTTTCAAATGTCAACACTTTGTATACATTCTTATATAGACGATAATCATTACAAAGTTCATCTGAACAAAGGCACTTCCAAAAATACTTTCAAAACAATCACAAACACATTTCAAACAAAGCATTTCAAAGTGAGCTAGCAACTAAGAGCCCGCGGATAACTACAGATGAAAAGGGTGCTAACACCTTCCCTTTTCATAATCTACCCCCCGAACTCAAGAAAAATTCACAAAAAGGTATTTCTTGTTCTTTTCACCCTTTTCTTTATTGGATAAAAGAAAAGTCGGTTGTGACTCTTACTATCCGCAATAATTGCGATCAAACGCAAAACACCAAGTCAATTCTCCCACCATATTACATATATGATCATAAGTTTAGTAGCATCTAGTAGTGTTCTTCTTCATCTTATTACTGAGAAAGTTCCGAGCAACAACTCCTTACTTCTTCTGAGATCTACCAATATGTATATGATTGGAAGTTGAATAACATATTGTAGAATCTTCTTCTTCTTTGAGCAAGCTACGAACAACAACTCCTTGCATCTTCTATTTCAATCAAGATGTATATGATGATAGTTTTTTAGCATCTTGATGAAATCTTCTTTATTTCTTTTCTCTCTTCTTTAGTGGTCTTCAGAATATGTAACATTGCAGTTTAACTTCTTCACATCCACTGCTTTCCTTTCACATCATGAAGCTTGATGGCCAACGACAACTTTCTTTGAATCTTAAATCTTATTTTATAGCCTTTGACAGAGAGAGGTGTTGTGAGGATGGAAAGGATTTTTATTGCACCAACGGTTAGTTCCCAACGGATATAATAAGGTGTAAGAGTTTAGAAAGTATAAAATAATATTTATATATTATATCACTATTTAATGATAGTTTTCCACTTTTTCTCTAAATAATGTTTTTCTATTAAGCTTTGTAAATAGAGATTTGTTATGTAAAGAATGATAGTTGTAAATCGACCAGTTTGTTCCCAACTGTCACAATGAGAGTGGTTGACAATACAATATAAAGGATTATCCTTATGCCACCCTAGAGGGTAGAGGTTATAGACACTTTATTTACCTTTTGTACAACATCATACGTTAACCATTTTAACTTTCTTCTTATCCTTAGAGGCTTCAGATATTTGAATGTTTAACGCTGAAGCTTGTTGTAGAAGATTCACTCTTTAAGTCTTAGAACCTAAGTCTTGGAGTCTTTAGAACTTGTCACACAGAACCTTTTCTTCAGAGTCTTCAGCACTTGGTTGTAAGAACTTTCTTTTCTTCAGATCATCAGAACCTCGTCTTTAAATCTTCAAAACTTTAGAAGGCCTCTAAAGCTTAACCACAAAGTCACGATCAGAACCTCTTGTACTAACATTTCTTAGACACTATGAAGAAGATAGATTCAGAACCTTGACTTCAACTATAACACGTAACCACATGTCTTCTTCCAGTAGTGTATGTTCAGAACTTGATGACGTCTCATGCCTTATACCAAAGTCAGAACATTATAGAGCAACTATACACTAGAACAAATCCATTAATGTATATAATTGTTCTCTAAGATAACATGTAAAGTTATCATCAAAATCTCAAGGCCATATGTAGAAACACTTCTTGTTCTTACATATACTCCAGCCCTAGGTCTGGTATTGGTGTCGTGGGTTTGCTTGAATTGTCAGTTGACTACCTATGGTAAGAATTTTGGGATGGATCTAGTGTGTCTATTACTAAATAAAATCGATGTTATCTTGGGAATAAAGTGGTTTGCGTTTAACTATACTCATATGAACTATTTCGACAAGTGAGTATCATATCTAGAGTTTGATGAAATTGAAGATTTGTTTGTGTCGGCTAAGCAAGCGGGTGAATCCTTGAAGGATGAAGCTAAGTGTTTATGATAATAGCTTCTATGAAGGCTGAAAATAAGGTGGTGATCGATGAGCTACTAGTGGTGTGTGAATTTCTAGAAGTGTTTCCAAATGATATTAGAGATTTTCAGCCAGAGCACGAAGTTGATTTTGCTATACACTTAGTACTTGGTACTAGTCCTGTATCGATAGCTCTTTATATAATGTCTTCTTCAGAGTTGAGTGAGCTAAAGAGACAGTTAGAGGAACTACTTGAGAAGAATTTCGTTTGACCGAGTGTTTCACCGTGGGGAGCATCGGTGTTTCTAATAAAGAATAAAGACAGTAGCATGAGGTTATATGTTCACTATCGATAGCTGAACAAAGTTACAATCATTATAGTGGTGGTATTATTGTTGAGACGTTGAAGGTTTACAATGTATTGTAGTGGGAGACTATGAAGTCTATTACTAAGATCAAAAGTTTTCTGGGTTTGGTTGGTTATTACAGGAGGTTTATCGAAGGCTCTTCAAAGTTAGCTTTTCCTTTGACTCAATTGAATTAAAAGGGTTAAGCCTAAGTTTGGAATGGGAAGTGCAAAGATAGTTTTCAAAAAATTAAGATAAAGTTTATGTCTTCTCCGGTATTGATTTTTTCGAATCCGAGTGAGTCCTTTGTGGTGTATTGTGATGCTTCAAAGATGGGTCTAGTAGGTGTGCTGATGCAGAATGTTCAGGTCGTGGCTTATGCTTCTAAACAGTTTAAAGTTCACGAAAGGAATTATCCTAGGCATGATCTGGAGTTGGTATCTATGGTTTTTGTTCTTAAGATTTGGAAACATTATATATTTGGTTCTAAATTTGAAGTATTTAATAATCACAAATGTTTTAAGTACTTGTTCCATCAGAAGGATTTGAATATGAGACATATGAGGTGGATCAAATTCTTGAAGGATTGTGTTTTTGTCTTGAGTTACCATTCGCATAAAGAAAATGTGATAGTTGACGCTTTGAGCATAAAGTATTTGCATATGTCGACGTTGATGGTTTCAGAACTAGAGTTGATTGAAAAATTTAGAGATCTTAGTTTGGTATGTGAAAGGACTTATAACAGTGTGAAGTTGGGTATGCTGAAGCTGACCAGTGGTATTCTCAAAGATATTAATGAAAGTCAGAAGATCGATTTGGGAATGGGTGACTGACTTGTGCTAATCAATCAACGTAAAGGTGACGATAATGGTGTGATAAGATTCAAAGATGAAGTTTGTGTTCTGGATTCATCCCGGTGCTACTGATATGTGCCAAGACTTGAAGAAGATGTTTTGATGGCCATGAATGAAGAAGGAAATAACTGAGTTTGTTTATGCTTGTTTGACTTGTCAGAAGTAAAAGATTGAACATCAAAAGTCATTTGGTCAGATGTAACCGTTGAGCATTTCTGAGTGGAAATGGGAAAACACTTCCATGGATTTTGTGACGAGTTTTTCGAAAATGACGAAGGGATATGATTCTATGTGGGTTATCATTGATAGACTAACTAAATCGACTCATTTCATTTCGACTAAGATCAGTTATTCTTTGCAAAGTTGGTTGAGTTGTATATTAATAAATGTGTTAGTTTGCACGGTATTCCTTTGAGTATTGTGTTAGATAGAGATCCAAGATTAACTTTGAGGTTTTGACAGAGTTTCCAGGAAGCGTTGGGTACAAAGTTGTGGTTGAGTTGTTCTTATCATTCACAAATGGACGGTAAATCAAAATGGACTATCCAATCTTTTAAAGACCTATTGAGAGCTTGTGTGCTAAAGTAAGGAGGTGTTTGGGATAGCTATTTGTCGTTGATTGAGTTCACCTACAACAACAGTTTCCATTGAGGTATTAGAGTGGCACCATTTGAGGCATTGTATGGTAGGAGATGTGGAACGCCTTTATGTTGGTATGAATCAGGTGAGAGTGTTGTGCTTGGACCTGAGATTGTTCAGCAGACCTCTAAGAAGATCGAGATGATTCAAGAGAAGATGGAAGCTTCACATAGTCGTTATAAGAGATATCATGATAAGAGGATGAAAGCACTTGAACTCTAGGAGTGAGATCATATGTTTTATGAATTACTCGGATAATTGGTTTTGGTCGAGCTTTGTCTCGAAAGCTCACACCATGTTTTTTTTATCCATACCAGATCTTGCAAAGGATAGGAGAAGTGACATATCAGATTGCTTTACCACCGTCGTTTGTTAATCTTCATGACGTGTTTCATGTGTCTTAGTTGAGGAAATACATTTTGAATCTGTCGCATGTGATCTAAGTGGATAATGTCCAAGTGGGAGAGAACCTGCTTGTTGAGGTATCACCCGTGCGGATAGAGGATCAGGAAGTGAAGCAGTTGTGTGGTAAGGATATTGATTTGGTGAAGGTATTTTGGGGAGGACCAGCGGATGGAAGCGTAACTTGTGAACTAGAGAGTCAGATGAAAGAGTTGTATCTGACTCTGTTTGCTTAAGGTAATTTTCGAGGATAAAAATTTTATAAGTGGGTGAGAGTTGTAACACTTAATTTTCAATTAACTATTTTAATTGATTAATTTGTGACTTTGGCATGATTTATTTATTTATTATGTTGTTGTGATTAAATGAATAGGAAATTTAGGTGTGTGTCCTTGAGGTGGGAGTGTAGAAAAAGATTTAGAGGTTGGTAGAATTATTTATAATTATTTTAATAACTAAAATAGTAGTAGTTTATTTAATTTATTTAATAAAATTAAGGAAATAGAGAATTTTGGCCAGAATTAAAAAATAATAGAATTAGACGGAGGAAGGAATAAGAATATTTGTAAGAGGAGGGGAGAATTATAATTTTAATTAGAATACCATGATTAAATAAATTAAGAGGTAACTTAGGTTTAGAGAATATTTGACAGTACGTGAAATTGGTTTAGAAAGGCAAAATAAGAAGGAAGGACTTGAAGGTTAGAGAGTGAGGGAAGAACATTCAAACTAGAAAATTTGCATTTTTGCTCGAAAAACCAAGTAAGAGGGAGAACTACTTCTCTAATGGATATATGCACGAGGGATAGAATATGGTGCCATTAACCTCCAACAGGTTTTGTTTTATTATGTATGTTTTGTTGTGGTTAGACGTGTGTCTGAAAATTAATCACCAATTGATGTTGTATTCTGTTTTTCATGAGGAAATTTGTATGAATTACTAGGTGAATGGTGTTGTGATGTTCTTGTGAGACCAAAGTTTGTTCTACATTTGGTTTTATGTTTTGATGATAACTTTACGTGTTATCTTTAAGAACAATTGTGTACTCTAACAGGTTTTTGTCTAGTGTATGGCTTTTTTCATATAGGTTTTGACTCTGGTAAGAAGGCTTGAGACGTCATCAGGTTCTAAACTCAACACTCTGGAAGAATATCTTTGGTGTGTTTCAAGTTAAGTCAAGATTAAGGAATGTGTCTGATGCAACGGTTCTAAGGAATGTTAGTAAAAGATCTGCAAATCCTGAGTTATTCAAGGAAGCTTTGGAGGCATTCTAAAGTTTTACTTCTGATGTTCCAAGTTCTGAAGATGTTGAAGACAAAGATTCTGGTGAATGAAGTTCTGAAGATCGGAAGACATTCTTCTGAAGACCAAGTCTTGAAGAACTAACTAAGGTAAGAGTTCTCTGAACAAACCCTCAAAATTTTTAATGACTTAGGTTCTAGAATAGACTAGTGTTGATCCTTCTCCAACATGCTTCATCAACAAATATATCAGAAGCTTCTGAAGACATAGAATACGAAGATCAAGACTAAAGGGATTGTGTGTGATGGTGAGTATAAAAGTACAAAAGTACATTGTGACCTCTACTCGCTAGAGTGGCGCAATGACATGCCTTTTTGTACTGTTTATCGCACTATATGCAAAAATGTAGTGGTAAAAATTTGAGACTAAATCATTAATTGATTTAACTCATATCAGTGAAAGTAGTCACCGAACTTTATTGTTTCCAAAGGGAAAATGGAAAAAGAGCGAATAAAATCCAAAATAAAATAAAAGATTAGAGATCAAGGTACAGGGGTCGATTATGCATAGGGAAGGTATTAGCACCCTAAGCATCTATGGTATTCCGTAGGATCCACTTTGTTTGTTTTAATCAGAGAGTGTGTTATCTAAAGGCTTACTTGCTAAAGGAAATGAATGAAAGAGTACTTACAAACAAACAAAAAAAATTATTATTGCGCCCGCCACGGTTGCGAACCTTTGTACCTACGTACCCCCTTCATACAATAAGGGATTAAGGCACTCGTAGTTCTTCTCAAAAAGAACAAAATTGTCTGTTGATTGATTTTAAAAGAAGAGACAAGTCGTCATTTTTAAGTAGAAGACTCGTCTAATTACCCAGAAGGTATAAGAAAGAAAGGCTACGCACCAACATGAGGGAGAGTTTGAGAACACCTCTAGTACTCAAGTGGAAATATCGACAACCATGTGGATAGAGGAATAACATCTCGATTATAAATGAATCATGTCAAATCTGGAAAAATGGTTTTAAAGGAAAAAAGTGCTCGAGCGTACAAAAAGGTTTGAATGATATTTGGACGTTTTTTAGTCTTTGAAAAAAGAATTTGTGATATGAACCACACAAAAGTCTATGAATGGAATGAATGACAAGCTTCGGGAATGAACCCACTCATCCTTCTCCACTTCTTAAGGATTATGGAAGTGTGATTCTCATCATTATTTACCAAGTGTTTTGAGAAGTTTGAACAAGAAAAGAAGTTTGAAAAGTCACTCGACATATTCAAGGTTTATTATGAAAGCGATTAAACTTTAAAAAGAATTTTTTTTTGAAAAAGAAAGATGTTTTTGAAAATGAAGAATGGGGTAGGAGATGAAGATGAAGAGAGTATCCTATGTACAGGAAAGTAAAAGATAAGTAAGGAATGTGTCACCAAATAGAAGCCGACACTTGACATAATAAAGTCACAAGAATTCTCATAATTTGGATTAAAGTCACAAAGAAATAAATAAGCCAAGAGTATATCAAATATCATGTGAAAATAAATCACAAGCAGACAATATCAGAGAAACTCAAGGTGTCAGATAAGCGCAATGTGTCATATAAAGCATCAGATGATCATCAAGATATCTGATAAAGCTCAAAGTATCGAATAAGAACTCAAAGTATCACATAAGAATTCCTGCATCAGATGAAAAACCACACAGACAGACAAAACCAAGATAATATAGATATAAATCAAAAGTCTTATAAGAAATCCAAATCAAACACGGGACCGGAATGAAATGGATCGAAAGTCGCAAAATAAACCGATCGAAACTATATGCGTCCATACATAATCAAGAGCTAAATTGGAATTAACTCTAAAATTATAATGCAATGATAAGAAAAGCAACACAAACAAACTGAATTTATTTCCAAAATCACCAAAAGGAAACCAAAGTATATTTGCTTCATAAACGATATTCAACTTAAAAAAACTTGAGGTCGAAACTATACCAATACCGAACGTGAATTTGGCACTAAGACTCATATCATATCAACACCATTATTTTATGAAACCAACCGATTTAATTTCAAATCAAATTATTTAAATTAAAACAAAAATGAGCGAAATGAGTCACCACCTCATAGCCTTACATTTGCCAAGCTACTATCAACATACTTCCTCAGCCGGTATACGATTGTGAGAAGGAAATGGAGTGAACGATGGAAATTGGAAGGAATTTTTTGTGAGTTTTGTTTTCTCGCTGATAAGCTCCCTCCTCCATTTGTCATCTCAACCTCAATTTATACCCACAAACATAGGTTTAGCTTAATTAATTAAATGCCTAAAAAGTCTTTATCGACAAAATTGACATGAAAATTTGAAAGTATAAAAATCAATTTAAAATATTTTTCTTTTAATTTTTCTGTATAAAAAAGAATATCTAAAATTATCGAAAATGATCAAAATGGATATTAAATTAAACGAAAAAATGAAATGAACACATGAAAATAAATTACATGTCACAAAGATTAATAGAAAATAACTCAAATGATTAAAAATCGAAATAAAATGAGAAAATAAAAATACTCAGATGTAAAACGCTAACGATTAAGAACGGGACTTTAAACTATAACGAAAAAATAAATTGAGCACAGTGTTGTGATCTACCTAAAACATAGATTCATAAAACAGTCAGTTAAAGGTGAAAACTTGAAATATTTTCTCGCTAATTTTCCGCACAGTGTCGAATCACTTTTAACGATCTGTTTGTAAAACCGAAATAACAATATTATCGACATATAAATAAGTTAATGCATGGAAGAAGCGAGTAAAGAGATAAAAATGTATGAAATGAAATATCAGGTATTTTTCAATTATAAACGATGCAAACATCGATTTAAACTGACTTTTTATCAACTTTAATATGACTAACGATGCAAAATATGGTGAATGAAGATGTTTATTGATGATTGTGACTAAATAATAACATATGATTTGATAATGCGACTAAAAAATTTTAGGGGCGAAATTTAGGGTGCAACACTATTGTCTACCAGTCTCACCCAGACCGTTGAAAACAATACAATTGTATTTGTATTTCATATTCTTCCCTCCAATGGATCTCTTCTTTTTTAGCTATAAAAGAAGTACTTGGAAAATTTTGAAATTAACGAATCAGTTCGACAAATCTAGATTAAACCGCTGCATAAAAACTTTGTGGAGAAATCTTTTGTATACTTTTGTAAATAAGTAAGGAGTTGTAACTCGTATCATGTTATTAACACTTTTGTTTTGTTGTACTTAAACATTGTGTAATTTTATTATATAGAAGTATCTTTGTGTACATATATTTGTAATCAATTGAGGTTGATAGGTTCCTTTAGAGACTCTATATAGTCTAGATTCTCAAGAAGACTCTAGTTGCGGTCATAGTGGTTGGCAATAAGAATCAGCAGACTTATTGGGGGTTCTAATAGGGTTGATCAGACTTATTGTGAGTGTCTATAATTTGGTTGATTATAGTGGATTAAGTCCTTGTGTATAAGGTAAATTGCCTTGCGGGGTGGACTGAAGTAACTTAGTTAACAGTGAATCAAGAAAAAAATCATTGTGTTCATCTATTTTTATTCACTCGTTATCTTTATGTTTTGAGTTGTAAAAATATTATATATTGTGCAACCTAATTCAAACCCTCCTTTCTTGTGTTTCTTGCACATTCAATTGGCATCAAAGCTCCGATTCTGGTATTGATATCTATGAAACACTTAATTGTGTCAGATAAAGATCCAGACGAGTTTTAGAAACAGTATGGTTGATTCGGTTCCACCACCACCTGCTCTATTTTCTGATAAAGATAACTACAATACTAAATCTCTCAATTTTTATGGTAAAAAGTTTGAGTATTGGAAAAATAGACTAGAAAGTTTCTTTCTAGGTCATGATGTTGATCTCTGGGATGTTATTCGATGGCTACGAACATCCTACAGATAAAAATGGGAAGCATTTTGAGAGAAAAGCTATAAATAATCAACAAAAAAATTGTAAGAATCATCATAAAGTAAGAATTATCTTGTTGAATGTTATCTCTTACACTGAGTATGAGAAGATCACAAATAGAGACTCAACTAAGTCTATATTTGAGTCTCTCAAAATGACTCATGAAGGAAATGATCAAGTCAAGGAAACCAAGGCTTTGTCATTGATTCAGAAGTATGAAGCCTTCAAGATGGAGGAGGATGAAACAGTTGAGATCATGTTCTCAAGATTTCAAACCTTAGTTGCATGACTGAGAGTTCTGAACAAAGGTTATTCAACAGCAGATCACGTGAAAAAGATTATCAAAAGCTTTCCATCCAAATAGAGGCCTATGGTAACTGCACCCAAGCTTGCAAAAGATCTGAACAACATTTCTCTAGAAGAACTGGTGAGTTATCTAAGAGGTCGTGAGATTTAGCTAGCTCAAGATGAACCTCAAAAGAGAGGGAAATCTATTGCGCTCAAAACTATCAGAAGATCCAAAAAGTCCAAAGCTCTTCAAGCTGAAGAGATTGAGGATTCAGAAGAATATTCTGATGAAGACGAAGATGAGTTGTCTCCACTGTCCAAAAGGGTTAATCATCTCTGGAAGAAGAATCAAGGCAACAGGTTCAACAATACTAGAAGGCCAGGAGGTCACTTTAAGTTTACTTCTGATCAGATGAAGTCTGGTGGCAAAGAAGTCACTTGCTATGAGTGCAACGAGCTAAGACACTACATGAATGATTATCCTAAACAGTAGAAGGACAAGTCCAAGAAGAAAGTTCTCAAGAGCTATACGAAAGGACTGATGGCAACCTGGGACATTTTTGACGACTACTCAGAAGAAGAACATGATAACATGACACTAATGGCTCATATCAGAACCTCTAAAGTAGAGTGTTCTCTAGAAGATGAAGCAAGCTCAGAATCAGACACAAAAGAAATGTCCTTAGTAGCACAACTGAAACATTAATCATGATATCTAGACACTGGTTGTTCGCACCACATGATAGGAAGAAGGCATATGTTACCTAGAGATGTTGTGGGCTTTGGAGGCGACCGGGAGGGAAAGATTATCGGCTCTGGAAAAATCGGTAATGGTTCTCTTCTCTCTATAACTAATGTTTTACTTATTGATGGATTAATGCATAATTTGTTATCTATAAGTCAATTAAGTGATAATGATTATGATATTATCTTTAACCAAAATTCTTGTAAAGTCATTAGTCAGAAGGATGGTTCTATTTTATTCAATGGTAGAAGGAAAAACAACATCGATAATAAGACTTTCTGATCTTATAGAATAAAACATAAAATGTCTTATGTCCGTTAATGAAGAACAATGGAGTTGGCATAGACAATTGGGCCATGTTAGCATGAGAAGAATATCTCAGCTAAACAAACTCAATTTAGTCAGAGGCCTTCCCAATCTGAATTTCTCTTCAGAAGCTCTTTGTGAAGCGTGTTAGAAGGGAAAGTTTTCAAAAACTTCTTATAAAGCAAAGAATGTTGTTTCCACCTCCACACCATTGGAACTTTTCACATTTATTTGTTTGGTCTAGTAAAGACTACATCAATCAATTGAAAAAGTATGGTTTAGTCATTGCCGACGACTATAGCAGATGGACTTGGGTAAAATTTCTTAGACATAAGGATGAGTCACACTCTGTATTCACAACATTATATAATCAAGTACAAAATGAAATGAGTCTCAGGATTGTTAAGGTTAGAAGTGATCATAGAGGATAATTTGAGAACAAACACTTTGAAAAACTATTTGATGAGAATGACATTTCCCATGATTTATCTTGTCCTATAATCCACAACAAAATGGAGTCGTAGAAAGGAAGAATATGACTTTGCAAGAAATGGCTAGAACCATGATAAATGAAACCAACATGGCAAAACACTTCTGGGCAGAGGCTGTAAACACAACATGTTACATTCAAAATAGAGTTTCTATTAGACCTATTATGGGTAAAACTCCTTATGAATTGTCGAAGAATAATAAGCCTGGTATCTCTTATTTTCATCATTTTGGATGCTCTTGTTTTATATTAAAATCTAAAGAGAATCTCAAAAAGTTTGATTCTAAAGCTCAAAGTTGTATCATGTTAGGATATTTTGAATGCTCAAAAGGTTATAGAGTATATAACAACGAGACACTTATTATTGAAGAATCAATCCATGTTAGATTCAATGATAAGCTTTTGACCTTGAAATGTCAAAGCTAGTTGAAGAACTGGTAGATTTAGAGATTACCTACTCAGGCGCTGAAGGTAATGAAGCTGATTTAGAAGTTCAAGAGGCCCAAGAGTCAGAAGTCGCTCAACCAGAAGAATTCAAAGCATAATCATCCTTAAGGAAGCCCAGACAGAGATTATCACATCCTGAAGAATTAATTCTAGGAGATAAAACAGAACCTATCAGAACCAGATCATTTTTCAAACCTACTGAAGATACACTTCTTGGTTTGGTGTCCCTAATAGAGCCTACATCCATTGATGAAGCACTTATAGATAATGATTAGATTCTAGCCATGCAGGAAGAACTCAGTCAATTCTCAGTAAATGATGTATGGGATCTAGTACCTAGACCCAAAGAAACTCACGTCATTGGGACTGAGTGGGTCTTTAGAAACAAGCTCAATAAGAAAGGAGATATGGTAAGAAATAAAGCTCGACTAGTTGCACAAGGATATAATCAGCAATAAGGAATGGACTATATAAAAACCTTTGTACCAGTTTCCAGGTTAGAGTCTATCTGTCTCTTAATTTCTTTTATTGTTAATCACAACATCATCTGGTATCAGATGGATGTTAAAATTGCATTTATGAATGGCTACATAACTGAGGAAGTGTAAGTTCACTAACCTCCTAGTTTTGAAGATATTTAAAATCCAAATTTTGTGTTTAAACTTAAAAAAAATCATTTTACGGTATGAAACAAGCTCCTAGAGCTTGGTATGAAAGATTAAGCAGATTTCTTTTAGAAAAAGGTTTCACCATAGGAGAGGTTTATACCACCTTATTTTGTAAGTCACTCAAAAATGATATTCTAGTAGTTTATATATATATATATATATATATATATATATATATATATATATATATATATATATATATATATATATATATATATATATATATATATATATATATATATATATATATATATATATATATATATATATATATATATATATATATATATATATATATATATATATATATATATATATATATATATATATATATATATATATATATATATATATATATATATATATATATATATATATATATATATATATATATATATATATATATATATATATATATATATATATATATATATATATATATATATATATATATATATATATATATATATATATATATATATATATATATATTGATGATATCATATTTGGTTCTTTTAATACCATTGTATGCAAAGAATTTGCTAATACTATACAGGTTGTGTTTGAAATGAGCTTAATGGGAGAGCTCATGTTCTTTCTTGGGATCCAAATAAATCAAGGGTCAGAAGAGACATTCATTAGTCAAATCAATTATTCCAAATAACTTATAAAGAAGTTCAACCTGTCTGAATGTAAGATCGCCAAAACTCTAATGTATCCTACATGTATTCTGGAAAAAGACGAAGTAAGCGGTAAAGTAGATCAGAAACTATATAGAGGTATGATAGGCTCTCTACTATATTTAAATTCTTCTAGACCTAATATCCTATTCAGTTTTTTTATGTTCTCTCTTCCAATTAGATCCTAGAGAATCTCACTTGACTAATGTTAAGAAAATCGTTAGGTATCTAAAAGGTATTACTAATCTTGGTTTGTCTAATAAAAAATCAACTGAGTATAGATTAGTAGGTCATTATGATGTTGACTACTCTTACACCCCAATATTTGCGCTCCCATTTTATTCCAGGCATGCTCATTAAGGTCCTCAATTGCTCAAGGTTGACCAAGAATTGACCAGACAAATTCTTCTCCTAAGCAATGGATTTCCAACTGGGGTTTCATTTCTCACAAAGATATTTGGTTTTCAAAAGCTTCAAATGATTTCCATGGAACCCTATACGCCTCAACATAATGGCATAGCTGGAAGAAAGAAAATAAGTGCAAGGAATAGGACGAGGTGTATGTTGAAAGCTAAGAATATGTCTAAGAGATTTTAGGCTGAAGCAGCTTCAACAGCAGTATGCATTCTAATTAGATGCCCAATGAAGCAGTGTTAGATGGGAATTTCGATTACACAAATTTTGAATAATTGAAACTATGATCGAAGAAAGAATTGTTCGAAATAAAGTGTGAGGAGGCTTTTATGAAGTCTTCAATTGATAAAGAGCTAGTAAAGAGCTTCACTACGTTGAACCGTTATCGAAAGGGTTCGTTTTTAAACTATTGAAATATTAGCTATTCGAAGCATTACAAGGAAAGATATTTCGAATGTCATGTTGATTGAATTGGAGCTTCGAAAAGAAGAGAATTTTGAATTCTAAAGCTTTGATCTTATCCAAAGAAGCACGTGGAAGTATAATGGTTCGAAGGACATGCAATCTTCAAACGTGGCGTGATTTCATAGAAGGACCGTTAGGGTCGAATCAGTCAAATATAAGTCATCTTAGAGTTTTTGGACCAATGTGTTTCAGGCATGTACCTGAACAAGTGAGGAAGAAGTTGGATGGTCGAAGTGAAGTCATGGTGCTCATAGGTTATCTTTTGATTGGTGCATACAAGTTGTATTCACTAAATAAAGATAAACTAGTGATCAGTAGAGATGTGCTTGAAGACGAAAGCAAAAGGTGAGATTGGAGTCGAAGTTCAGTTCGACAAGAATCAGACACAGTCACAACTGTGTTCGAAGGAGATGAACAAAATGAAGCTTCGACAAGTCAAAATGAACAATTTTATACTTTAATTGGTCGAATCGAAGAACCACTTGTGCAACTGTGTTCGAAGGATATGAACATAACAAAGCTTCGACAAGTCAAAATGAACAAGTTGATACTTCGTCTGGTCGAATCGAAGAATCACTTTTGCAACTTTGTTCAAAGAAGATGAGTAGAACGAAGCTTCAACAAGTCAAAATGAACAAGGTGATACTTTGACTGGTCGAATCGAAGAACCACCTGTGCAGAAGGAAAGAAGATCCACAAGAACAAGAACTGAGTTCGACTAGGCTGATTGGATATGAGAGGTTTCCAGATCAAGCAATCGATGTAGATGGTGACTTAATAGAAGAAGCCATGATGGTGAAGACTTGAGCAATTCGAATTTGTGTGAAGCCATGAAAGAAGAACTTAGATCCATCGAAAAGAAAAAAACTTGGGAGCTTGTCGAAAGAACCAATAAGAAACCAATTGATGTGAAATGGAGCTACAAGTCGAAACGAAAACCTAAGGGGATGAACCTGTTGGGCTTGGACTGATTAGCTTGAGGCCCAAATTTAAGCAAGACACCAACCATAATATGTCTAGGTTCATTATGTTTCAATAATGGCAAGAAAATTATCAAAATGGAAACTTTTCAAATATTTTGATTTTGCTTTCAAAGCCATGGTAAATGGTTGATTCATGCCATATTTGTTCACCACTACACCCCTATATAAATACAAGACCAAATCAGAAGCATGGAACACACACACACATTGCCTAAAAAAGTCATACAGAATTAACAAAATTTCCATAAGTTGTCTTTGCAAGCATCCTCAATCCAAACCAAGCCCACTACTCACTCCCTGAAAGTCCCAGGAGTGTTTCCCGGGCTTTAAGCAATTCCAACACGCGCGAAAGCTCCCTCACCCGATCTCACTGTTTGGTAAAAATTCCTTGATCTCAAACTCATAGAATACACGATTTAAATTCATATTGATCATATTTACATATTGCGGCTGATGTTTATGTTTGATCGAACGTGTTACATGTGAGCAAAGATGCAGGGATGAGATCGTGCCATTATTAGGGCACGATCTGATATTTCCTTCGAATTTCTGGAATTAGTATGTTTTAAGCTAAACTGAGACTGGATTTGAGATCAAGGGAGTCAAATAAAAGGGAAGAGACCTGGGTTCGATACCTAGGTCGTGCGTTTTGTTTTTTCTAACAATTGTCTTGCAGATCCAATGCTTGCAGATTCCACGTGTACACCATACACCACATGATCATAACCAATGGATCCCCGTATGATCCAGATCTGAAGGCTTCAGACGTGTGCCTCACCATGCATCCTCAATAGATTCTCTCACTAGATCCAATTGCAGATCTGGGTTCATCTTACTTGGGCCCAATGAATGTCAATTTGCACCCCGTATTTCTGTTTGCTATCCTGCCCCATTTACTTTTTTTTGTTTTATTTTATTATTTATTTTCCTTTAGTTGTTTTTTTATTTAATCATTAAGATAATTAAAAAATCACAAAAAATTAGGTTTCATTTTTTTTCTTTTCAATTAAAATTAATTTAGTTAATTAATTAATTACTTTAACCTTTTTATTTAATTTAAGATTATATACACTTAGACTAAATCATGTTCTTTTCATAATAAAAATACCAAAAAATATAAAATTTTATTTTCTTTTAGTTTAATTTTAGATCATTTTTTTATTAATATTACTTAAACATTTTCCCAAATTAAAATAAAACACAAAAAAAAAATTCTTTCACTTAGGATTTAGACGTTATTTTCAATTCGCGCGTGTTCGGTATCATTTACATATTAATATATCTGCTTATGGGATGTAATGGATTTTATAACTAGGACTTTACTTTACTACTTTATTTCTCCCAAGTTTTTGGACATGTAATTAATCTCTCTCTCCGAAGCCTTATAATAGTTTAGGATTTACATTCCCGCACTTTTAATTACTGTAAATTATTGACTGCTTAGATGTATGCTAATTAGGATTGTATGAAAAGAATAAAACAAAATGCTAGAAAACCTAAATGCAAAGATAAATAACCGAATAGAACAAAATTGCACATGCACACCTCTAGGGTACCCCACTTTGGTTTCCTTCAGAAAACCAATCACATCTCTCGAAATGTGAGAGATTTTAGTGGCTACCCTCCAGTTTAAAGATCATAAGTCCCTCGATGACCCTCTCGATGTTGCCCGGATAAAAATGATCTTAAAACCCTAGGGTAGTTACTAAAGTTTCTTTCCCAGTTTCCTTTGTGACTGTATAAACGTCCCTTCGAATATCCCTCAAATATCCAACGACTAGGGCTACCTACTCACTAATAGTAGGATAGCACTGTCTAAAGGAAAAGAGAAAAAGAATAACCCTTTCGACTAAAAGTAGATAGTTCCTACATTTTATTTACACTTACATAAAACCTCTTTCAAAATCATTTTCAAACACTTTGTATACGTTCTCTACTATTCCGAGAAACATTACAAAGTTCGCCGCACTAAGGCGCTTTCAAAAATACTTTTCAAAAACACACAAAGCAATTAAATTTTTGTATATCATAATCAATTAAATTTTTTTAGCATTAATTAAATATTTTGTATATAGCAATCAAATTAGAAATTTTTTATAAAAATTATTAATTAAATTTACTATACAATAACTTTTTTTATTAATTTCAGCTATTATCTTTATTTCTATTATATAATTTTAATATCATTTATTTCAATTATAATCAAATAAAAAATATTCGCTACTCTTCTTATTTCTAATGTAATATTTTTCTTTTTTTTTTGTAATCATTTGTTACTACTTATTTATTTAAGAGATAGAATTAGATCTCTTTTTTTAAAAAAAATTGGGTATTTTAGGTTTTTTATTTCTCAAACCCTCAATTACTAATATTCAAAACCTTGCTTCTAGTTTAGTTTTTATTTCTTTGAAATTACCTAAGTTAATTTTTAGTTAGATAATAAAAAATCTAAAAATAACAAGAATACCTCCTTGTAAATAATTTTAATTATGTGGAACTAATTGTCTTAATTAATAAAATCATAATCCTTGTCCATAAAATCAAATCTTTTTCAAGCCAAATTAAATTCCAATACTTTTTCTAATAATAGGATATACATCCTCGAATAATTAAATAGTTGGCTCGACGATTTATCAATTAATTGTTCAAATCAAAATATTTTAAGTACATCAATCTAGCAAATCAATTTCTTCGCCCCGTGCGATTAAATTCTAATAAGGACCAACTCCTTATAAAAATCAATTTCTTCGCCCTGCGTGATTTAATTCCAATAAAGATCAACTCTTCTTCAATCAACCAAATCAAACTTAAAACAACTAACCAACGAAAAACCTTTTTCTACTAACATAATCAAATTCAAGATTTTTTCAATAAAGGATGATCAGAATTGCTTTCAAGTCAAATTCAAACTGCGTCTATCATCACTTAATTGTCAAACCCAGACAAAGTACGAAAATCATTCGAAAGCAATTCTACGGCATCTTATAAAAAAACACTAACCAAACATACGAACTATGAAATTGGACTCTGATTCTTCAAAGAAAGATACATAGGCATGCGTTTAAAACCAAGGCGAGTCCCTTAATTAAAAAACTAAATCATTTTCTTAAACATGTGTAAACATTAACTTTTAAAATAGAAATTTTGTGATTTACCCTAGAACTTAAAATAGGATACCCTTGAGAACAAAGGAGATGAATGGTACCTAACACCTTCCCTTTGTCTAACCAACTTGCAAACTTAGAATCTCTAAACGATTAGGGTTATCCTTTATTTTCTCGTCTTTATGACAAAAATTAATGGTGGCGACTCGTATTTTTTCCGGTTACGACAGCTGGCGACTCTGTTGGAGACACAACCCTAGGGTTAGAGTTCACCTTTTCTTGTAGGTCTAGGGTTTTTAGGTTTTCTATTTATAGCATGTTATTTGTTTCCATATTTGTTTATTTATTGTTATTCCATTTATTATCATATCTATTTATATTGTTGGTGGGATTTAATTTCAAATAAAATATCAAACTTTAGAAGAAGGATTGTCAATTGGCCAATGGGGTTTAACATCCCTATGAGTTTTTGCAACGACTTCGCCTAGAGTGGGTCAAGTTCCAAGGAATATATCTTACAGGTCTAGACTCTCTTGTAAATAGGACTTTTGGATTTGACCAATGACTCTTTATGTAACCCAAAAATAAAATCTCATGGTGAGACCTTGTATGACCTATAAGACGAAAGCCTTGGTCTACACAGAGGCTCCACTTAAGGGAAGCCATTGTGCCTTTTCCCTTATGTGTTATCCATGATACCCTTAGAAGCCACCCTTGTGGGGGGTTGGGTAGAAAAACATAGAAACTCCCGTAAGAGTCCTCATATATGATGTTTTTATTTACATCCTATCCTTCATAATGAACCTTCCCGCGAAGGATATCTTTTCATTATCCCTAAATTCGTAAGGGTTACCTTTTCTCTACTACAATCCCTAGCATGTAGGGTTTTCTTTTGTTTATCATAATCTCTAGCTAGTAGGTATTTTCTTTTTCTTAATCCCTAGCCTGTAGGGTTTTCTTTTGTAGGTCACAATCCCTAACCCGTAGGGATTCCCTTTTAACTATTACCCATTATGGTTTTGTCCTTAGGTTTATATTTATCATTATTCTGCATTGCAGTGCATCTCCGTGAAATTTTTTAGCATACCCTTAAAATGAAAAATCTTGTTGCATACCCATGCATTTTCATAAATATCATACATACCTTTACATAAAGTTCATATCTATTTCCACTTTCACCCTTGTATAACATTTACCCAGCTAGCTGATTTCCCGAGACTCGCAAAATAACTCAAAGAAAGTCTCAAGAAAGAACTCAAGAAATATTGAGGAGATAAGGCAGCCCTTCAAATCATAGGCCTACACAATGTCTCAGATGCCACAACATTGGGTGATTTCCTCACATTAAAAGAAATAGTATAAACAACAATTGCCCAATCAGTAGAGTTGGTATACTCATCAGAAGAAAGGATAAAGGTCAGCCCTACTCAGACTAGTGGAACATCATCAAGGAGATATCCTAAATTCAGTGGATCAACGAAGGATCTCATCCCTAGATCATTAAGCTTTTATAATTTCCAATTGTAATTTCTTAGTTGTTAAGTTTCGTTTGTTGTAAACTTGTACATTTTGATCAGTAATTCAAATAAAATAGATATGCATGTTTTTGAATTCAATCCATTCGTTTCACTCTTTCATTTTCATCACTTACCATAAATAATCAATGACTTTCCATTTTCACTTTTCACCTTTCCATTTTCATCTTTTCAACTTTAACAAAATTTAAGGTAGAATGATGTAAATTAAATAAATGAATTATGTTGACGTATGCTTTCTATAGTAAGACTTGGCTGATGATGTAAGTTGTTGTTTCATTTCCCAAACACTAGAGATATAAGGAGATAATTTGTAGTTAACCCCCTCGAGCCAGAAGTTGGAGTTCTTTCTATTTTCTATAAATCCTTAATCTTAACCAGGGGTTGGGTAGTCTTTCAATTAATTCAATGATGCATTCTAAATCTCAAGAGAATCAAGTTCATCTAAGTAAGAGGTTCACGCACATCATCTTCCTTGCACGCAACTTACAAGATCGAGGAAGAAATAAAGATAAAGTTCAAAACATCTTCTTCCTCACATACATCATCAAAGATCTAGGTGACAAAAGTCAACATGACAGTCACACTGTTCTGAATCAAAAGCGAATTTCACAAGAACTATTCAAAAAAAGAGGACCGCTAAGTTTAAAAAAAAGGAATTCAAAAAATAAAATTGAAAAATTGACTTAGACAAAAGTTAGGGCATCCCGATGGACCGATAAATTCAAAAGAACCGGTTCATGCAAAAATAAGGGATTAAAAGCAAAATAAATTGGAGAATAAGCTTATGACTGCAATAAACATCAAATGCTTCTCAGTAGTGCTTGAACTTTATCAATGCTTATCATCATCATCGAGACTGTGAAAATTCTCTTGGAGGCTAAAAGCATTTGTTGAGTTGATTGAATTTAGGAATGGAGAATATCAAGGAGAATGGGGTGGGTTAAATTTAAAATTTTGAGCCTTATATCCTTTGTTTCTTAAACTGTGAACCAAGCCACGTTACAATCTTCAAAAGTCCTAATTGAAGCTAGGTTCACTATGAAAGCATACTCAGCAGAATTTGTGTTAAACTGGCTCATAATGTTTTTTAAATTATTGCTAACCATATTTATTTTTCACATCTTCATCTCTAATCATCCATTTCTATTCCATTAAAAAAATTTATTTCAAAAATTGCATGTGCACCGCGTTAGAATTACTCTTAAAAAGGTGCAATGTTGCTTACAAATCAATACTTAGCTTCGAGGAAATTTCAACAACGATTTGGTCAAAGGCAATCCTTTTCAATAAGCTCCTAACTAAGGGCAAAGAATATAAGAGGACCCCTATTTCAGAGGGAAAAATCCTAATAGTTATGGGCATACGTCTCAAAGATCCAAAATTTGGGGCAGTCCTTATCAAATTCATATCACATCATGGTGAGATCCAAGTTCATTCTAGGGATACTTCCTCTAGTCCCTAAATATTAGGGGCACATATTTCAAGACCAAAGTTTAGGCATACCACTACAAAGCCTGATCCAAGGAAACCGCTTCAAAAAAATAGGTTCATCAGGGGCAGATCATTCTAAGATCAAGTTTGGGGAATACCGGCTTCAAAATTCAAAATAGTGGGATCATCCATCTCAAGTGCATACTATGGTCAAACTACTTACAAGCTCATATCAAGGAAAATCTCTACAAATACTATTAAATTGAGGCACGATAAGCTACGAAGGGGAAAGCTCACCTCATACTTTCACTATCCCTAGTGAAACTCTCTCATACGTCATTAATCTTCGATTTCGAAACGAGTATTAGGAAGTCATGCTACCATAACACCCTACCATCGTATAACAAGAAACCTTGTTACACAAGTAACCTCTCTATGTATTAACCATCCATTATCCATCATAGGGGCATCAGTCAAAAGCCTTGGAGTCATTATAAATCATTGCCATACATTCATTAAGTCGCTTCGCTCTAACATCAAACCATGCATCTCATCTCATTCATCTATCTTATCTATATAAGTATTAATCATAATGAAGCCTTGCAATCCAAGCATGAACAATCAAAAAGCCCAATGCCAATTGGCACATATCAAAAGTCCAAAAGGCCCAATCATTCATTTGCATTTCAAAATCCAGCATTCATTGGTACGTATTAAGGTTACTCCTTACATGCACCAATCAGTCATTACATTTAATGCCTTAATCAAAATACACATAATAAGTATAAATCACAATGAATAGCATAAATTGACACTTCTCAGTAACCTTACTGATGCCAGTAACCTTATTGATGTTCATTTTTCCAATCACCTGATTGATGTTTTTCAGTAACCTTACTGATACTAGTAACCTTACTGATTGTTCATTTTCCAAACACCTAATTGATATTTTATCGTAACCTTATTGATGCCAGTAACCTTACTGATTGTTCATTTTCCAATCACTTGATTGATGTTTTTCGCTAACCTTATTGATTCTAGTAAACTTACTGATTATTCATTTTCCAATCACTTAATTATCGTCTTCCGGTGACCCTACTGATCCATATCATCAATCCAAAACGTAAGCAGAATTATGTAATTTTCAACCATTCAATATGTGTGAAGCCTTACGTAACTTCATCTATCAATTTATTTGTAAGTAACCTTACGAAGCATGAGCAGCCTCATGCACCGCATGCATTTCATAAAGACGTGTAACCTCACGCATTCACATCAGCATTAAATTGTAGGCAACCCTACGAGCATGAGCAACCTCATGCATGTCCATCATCATTTCACTCACAAACATTTGGTGCATATACATACGAAACACATGTCAATAACTTTGGGTATCATAAGCATATCAATAATATTTCCATTGGGCAGCATGCATATGCATATCAATTATACATTGAATTTCAAGCTTCATAGGCTAAGACTACTATGGAATATCTTAAGGCCTATCAGTAGTTAAGTTACCTGTGTGAATCGAACATTCGAATCTTAGCATATTACAAAATACCTCAGTTGAGAACAGACACAACATTTAGAGGTATTGTGAACCAAGAATTGCACTAGACGGCATATCTATGAATCATATCTATGACCTAGATTTTTAATTTTTCAAACATCTAAACCACATCATTTATCCCCTAGAATGTGATAAATATGCAAGTCTGTATTACAACTTGCTATGTTAGTCTCGAAGCTTTAGCTAGTTTGTTATCAGACCTAACTCTATTAGATTAGTCCCCTGGCGTAAATAGAGTTAATACCTGTATTATCTATCCCCTAGGTTGTGGTAGATATACAAAATCTATGATATAACTTGTTGCATTAGTCTCGAAGCAGTAATAAGTTATCTATTTTCAAAACTCGAATTATCAACTCCCTAGGTTGTGGTAGATGTTCAAAATCTACAATGTAGCCTACTATGTTAGTCCTGAGGTGTTAGTAAGTTATTTAAACTCATATTATCTACCCCCTAGGTTGTGGTGGATGTGCGTAAATCTGCGATATAATTCATTGTGTTAGTCTTGAAGCGACAATGAGTTATCAAACTTGTGTTATTTATCCTCTAGGTTGTGGTAAATATGCAATAATTGTGACAGAACTTGTTGCATTAGTCTCAAAGCAGCAATAAGTTATTTATTTTCAAAACTCTGCATTATTTATCCTCTAGGTTGTGATAAAAATGCAATATATGCGATATAACTTGTTGCATTAGTCCCGAAGCATCAATAAGTTATCTATTTTCAAACTCGCGTTATTTACCCCTTAGGTTGTGGTAAATATACGGAATATGCAATTACTTTTTTTAGGTACTAACGAGTTATTTGCGTCGTCATCTCCTGATTATTTGTGTTTACTGTTTCGTAGGCATTGATGAGTTATCTGCATCATCCTGACCCCTTTTCACTTTTTATCTTTTTTTTACTTGTCCTCAAACTACTTTTCAATTGTTTCAAAACTTTTGGTCAAATTTGTGGGGTCTTTCATTATTTAATAACCCTTCGATCCGAATGCGCGAGAACTTCGTATTCTCGCACCTTCAATTGAAGAGTAATTAAATAGGGGTAACTGTTATACTCTAAATTTGCCCGCTTTATTTCTACAGTCAAAATTATTTTTAAAACTTGAGTTTTATAAGATTTTTGGTTCAATTATACTAACATTTTAATATTTGTTTATTTAAAAATATAATAGTTTACTTTAAATTATTTTTATTTCTTAAATAATAAATATTTAATTGACCTTCATATATTTTCTAATGTCATTATTTCAAATAAATGAATTAGTACAATTGGTAAGAAGGTAAGACTTGTAAGTGGGAGGTCCCGTATTCAAATCCCACCTTCCACACTTTCCTATTACTTTTTACTTTAGTTTCCTTTCATTTTATCATTATTCCAAAAAAAAAAATCATTAAAAAATATATTTTTTAATTATTTATTTAGCATTTTATGTTTCTATTTTATACAGAGTCACAAATAGAACCAGATTCTTAGACTTACTGACCAAGATAAATTCAGAAATTTTGGACTTTTTTATTTTGGATAATTTCCTTTTTTGGTGTTTTAACCTAACTTTTCAGTCTATAAGTAGTCCTCTATTTTGACAGAATAGTTCACCTACAATTTCACAAATTTCACAATTCACTTTCACAATTTTGCAACCTCTTTCTTTGCACACTTTATTTCAAAACCCTTTTTTTTCAATTTTTTTTATTTTTTGCCAATGATTTTCATATGAGGTCTCCCGTTTATTTTTAATTTTAACTTGTTTGTTTGTTTTTTTAAAACCATATGATGATTTCTGATGGTTGTTTTTATTTTAAAATCGTTTTGTTTATATCAACAATTCACACACTTTGATTCTCAATTTTATTTTTTCACTCACTTTTCTTTTCAAAACGGCTTTTCAAAACTATTGGTGATTTCTTTGTTTTGGCCAATGATTAAATATGAGGTCACCCCTCTTTCTATTTTCAGTTTTTTTTTTTTTCGATTTTAATTTGTTTATTTTTTAAAAAAACTAGATGATGACTCCGATGATTCATTTTTTTGTTAAATTTTTGAATGAACCATTTGTTTTTACTCTAAAATATTTTTACATAAAAATATTTTATTTGTTTATTTTTACCATATGATGATTTGTCTGATGGTTTTTCTTCTTTTAATTATAGTTTTACACTAAACTTTATTTTTTTCGTTGAATTAAATGGCAAATTTTATACACTAATTCTCACGCACACACAAAACAAACCCCTCTTAATATTCTCGGTTTTTATTTTTAACTATATGATGACTATCTAATGGTATTATTTTTCATCTAACAATTTATATTGTTATCGTTATAAATTATTTTTCTTAGCATCTAACAATTTATTTGATTGTTATTGTTACTATTTTTTTATCATCTAACAATTTATATTTTTATTGTTACTAATTATTTTTGTCCATCTAACAATTTATATTGTTGTTGTTACTATTATCGTCAACCTTATATTCAAGAATCTACATAATTTTCCATGTGAAACACAACAATCAAATAGTGAAACCCTAATGCCTCTATCATCAGCCTGATCAAAAAATACTGAGGAGAACACTGCATTCCAGGTTAGTAAACCTTACTTTTTGGAATGTATAATTTCTTTTTTGTGTATGAATTATTTGCTTATCTTTAATGTATGTCTGATTGGTTTGTGTATAATTAGAGATTCTTTATGTAACTTATTATAAATTTGTGTATAATAATCACTTATAGATTTTGTATGTAAATTATTATATATTTTTTGTATATCACAATCAATTAGAAATTTTTATCATTAATTAAATATTTTGTATATAGCAATCAAATTAGAAATTTCTTTATATAAATTATTAATTAAATTTGTTGTACATTAAATTTTTTTATTAATTTCAATTATTAAATTTATTTCTATTATATAATTTTAATATCATTTAATTCAATTATAATTAAATAAAAAGTATTTGCTTCTCTCTTTATTTCTACTGTAATATCTTTCTTTTATTTTTGTAATCATTTGTTACTACTTATTTATTTAAGAGATAAAATTAGATCTCTTTTTATAAATCTTTTGGATATTTTAACCCTAAATTACTAATATTCAAACCCTTGCTTCTAATTTAGTTTTTATTTTTTTGAAATTACTTAAATTAATTTTTAGTTAGATAATAAAAAATCTAAAAATAACAAGAATACCTCCTTGTAAATAATTTTAATTATGTAGGATTAATTGTCTTAATTAATAAAATCATAATCCTTGTACATAAAATCAAATCTTTTTAAGCCAAATTAAATTCTAACGTTTTTGCAAATAATAGAATATACATCCTCAAATAATTAAATGGTTGGCTGAACACCTTACCAATTAATTGTTCAAATCAAAATATTTAAAATTCACCAATCTATCAAATCAATTTGTTCATCCCGCGCAATTAAATTCTAATAAGGATCAACTTATAAAAATCAATTTTTTCGCCCCACACGATTTAATTCCAATGAAGATCAACTCTTCTTCAATAAATCAAATCAAACTTAAAACAGCTAACCAACGAAAAACCTTTTTCTACTAACATAATCAAATTCAAGATGTTTTCAATAAAGGATGATCAAAATTGCTTTCAAGTCAAATTCAAACTGCATCTACCATCACTCAATTTTCAAACTCAGACAAAGTGTGAAAATCATTCGAAAGCAATTCTACACCATCTTATAAAAATCACTAACCAAACATACAAACTACGAAATTGGACTCTGATTCTTCGCAATAAGAAACGTAGGCACGCGGCTAAAACCAAGGCAAGTCCCTTAGTTAAAAAATTAAATCATTTTCTTAAACATGTGGAAACATTAACTTTTAAAATAGAAATTTCCTGATTTACCCTATAACTTAAAATAAGACGCCTCTTGAGAACAAGGGAGATGAAGGGTGCCTAACACCTTTCCTTCGTCTAACCAACTCACGAACTTAGAGTCTCTAAACGATTAGAGTAACTCGTTATTTTCCCGTTCTTAGGACAAAAATATTACTGAGACAAAAAATCGGAAAAAAATGTTGAAAAAATATTATTGAGACAAAAAAATCTGGAAAAAAACATATATTAAAATTTAAAATTTCTATAGACAAAAAATATATAACTTTTATATAAAAATGATTTGTATCTCCCTCCATCATTTTTTGACATTATGGTTCATTAAATTCATTGATCCTAAAAATTTAGATGAGTTGGAACACATGTGCGTCGCTCATTTAAAAAAAAAGATTCAGATGATGTGCATGCAATTTGTTATGATCATCAAGAATTGATATAGGAAAACTATTGAGTAAATATTTTATATGACTTGGTAATATATATTTATTTATTTTACATTTGTATACCTTTTATTAGTTTTTTACTTTTTCCTCAACATGTAGAGATGTCGAAGGATACCATATGTTGCATGGTTTTAGAAGTAAAAGGCTAAAAATTAAAATCTGCTTAAATAAGTGTTATTATTTGTGGCATTCATATATGTTTATAAATTATTTATGTTAGTTATAGTTATTGATACATGTTGTTGATATTAAAGTTTGAAGATCGTTATTATTATTGTGGTTGAGATTGAAGTTTAAAAATTGTTGTTGTTGTTAATGTTGTTGAGATAAGTGGTTTAAAGATTTAATGTCGTTTTATTGTTGTTCATTATCCTAAATTGTTTTCAAATGTAGCTCAAATTATAGGTGTTTAATGACCAGTTACAAAATTCACAGAAAAAAAAATTTGGACGTTCAAGAATTTGCATTCTGAAATGGACAAAATAGGTTCTATTTAAAATAATACATATTAAAATGAAAATATAGAAGAAAAAAATAAGTAACAAGGGTTTTCCCCTCGATTATATTCATAAACTGAGGTAGTAAGATGAAATCTATTATCTCGATTTTTAATATAATTGAGGGAAAAGTGGAACATGTCATCCAGTTCTGAAAATAAACAAATGCATTTGCTAGAAATCGAATTCATGACCAATAAGTTTTTTCCCTCAATACAAGATCAACCTAGGGAAAAAATGGTGCACTTTTCATGACGCATTTTATTATCTCGCATAAGAAACCAAGGTTAAACCTCATTTCTAACCTAGATAAAATGTATTTTTCGTAATAGTATATAACGAAATTCAAACACCATAAAAGTGATCATAAAGTATGAGAGAACTATTAATAAATATAGAAGAATTAGATATCAATAATACTTGAGGGATTCGCCCTCGGAGTCTCCCACGAAGGACTCACTTTTGCAAGTCTTGCATGATAGATTTGTCTTTATAAGCCATGCTTGAGAGACTCGTCCCTAGTAGTTCTTTAGTGACTCATTATTAAGGACACCACTAAAATTGTTGTCCGCTTTGGGTTAAGGGACTGTGGACTAAGGATCATTTTGTTAGTTGGTTAATTCTTGTTATGTAGTTATTTGGGATTTTAGCATGTAATTGGGCCTGGGCATTTTTGCCTATATAAAGGGCATTGTGTTTGTGCATTAAATGATAAATCAGTTAGATAGTTAGTTACACATAACTAACTCATCATTTTCTATCTCTCTTCTTCTTATTCTTGTTTTCACAAAATCATCTTTCTTGAATCCTTTGTTCCAACAAATTGGTATCAGAGCTTGTTTGCAATTCAGAGAGAATCTAATAGAAAACGAATCAACAATATCAACACAGTTTCCAGCAAATCTACCAGTTTTCAAAGGTGAAAACTATCAAGGATGGGTGGCACAAATGAAGGTTATTTTCAGATTTCAAGATATTGTAGAAATCTTGAATGATGGAATTTCAAAACTGGAAGTAGATGCAACAGAAGTCCAGAAAGTTACGCACAAAGATCAGAGGAAAAAAGATGGCAAGGCGTTGTTCTTGATTCACCAGTGTGTGGATTGTGATGTATTTGAGAAGATAATTGAAGAAGAAATAACAAAAGGAGATTGAAAAAAGTTGAAATCCTTGTATGGTGGAGATGAGAAACTGAAGAAGGTGAAGTTGCAGACTTTGAGGAAGCAGTATGAGATGCTTCAGATGAAAGAGGATGAATCTATTTCTGCATATTTCTCAAGAGTTGTGACGCTAACAAACCAGATGAAGGCGTGTGGTGAAGTGCTAACGGATCTGTAAAAGATAGAAAAGGTTTTGAGATCTTTAATTATAGACTTTGATTACTTTGTTGTAACAATTGAAGAGGTCAAGAATTTATCTGAGATGAAGTTGGAAGAACTTCAAGCTTCATTGGAGGCCCACGAAATGAGGTTGCAGCAGAGAAGCTCAGAAAGAGAGAAGACATTTGAACAAGCATTGCAATCAAGATTCAATAAGAAAGCTGGAAAAGAGAAGTCGAAGCAGCGAAAGAATCTTGTTGGTGATGAGAAGTCAAGCAAGAATACTGATTCGAAAGGTGTGGGCAACAGGTATTTTAGGAAGAAAGTTGACACGAAAGATGTGAAATGTTACAATCGTCAAGGTTTTGGCCACTATGCTAGAGACTGTCAAAGAAAGAAAGCTACAAAGTCGAAAGATAGTGATGAAGCTCAATGTGCACAAGCTGGAAGTAGTGACTCTGATGATGTGTTGTTACTGGTGAACACTCAATCGAATACTGAGAAAAACAACACGTGTTATCTAGATTCAGGATGTAGCAACCACATGATTGGAAATAAAAATTGGTTTACCAAGTTAGATGAGTCAGTCGAAAAGGTGATAAAGTTTGCAGATGGCAGGCGTATCAAGTCAGGTGGTAAAGGAGATATTTCGATTATCGGGAAGGATGGTCGAAAGGCTACTATCACTGGAGTTCTATATGTACCTTCGATAACAAGTAACTTGATAAGTGTAGGTCAATTACTTGCAAAAGGCTTCAATATGAAGTTGGACAATAATCAAATGAAGGTATATAGGGCTTATGGGAGGCTAATAATGAAGGCACCATTGGTGAAGAACAAAACATTCAGGGTTGAACTCAACACATCAGATCACAAATGTCTTGCTTCGACTACAGAAGAAGACAAGAACTAGCTATGGCATCACATGCATGGACATCTAAACTTTAAGAGTTTATGTATGCTCAATAAGAAAAGAATGATGTTTGGGTTGCCGTATGTGAAGGAACCAAAGCAGATATGTGAGGAATGTTGCAAAGCTAAGCAGGAAAAGAAGGCGTTCAAACGTGATTTGCCTATAAGATCAAGGCAAAAACTGGAGCTGGTTCATTCAGATGTGTGTGGATCCTTTAAAGTAAAGTCCAATGGAGGTAACAGGTATTTCCTTACTTTCATTGATGAATTCACCAGACATATGTGAATTTACCGTATTGATAGGAAGAGTGAGGTATTCACACAATTCAAGAAGTTCAAGTTGCATGCTGAGAAACAAAGTGGCTGCAAATTGAAGAAGTTAAGAACTGGTGGTGGTGGTGAATATACTTATGCTGAATTTGCTAGATTTTGCAATGAGGAAGGTATAGAGCATGAGGTTATTGCATCCTATACGCCTCAACATAATTCCATAGCTGAGAGAAAGAATAGATGTGTACTGAATATGACAAAATGTATGTTGAAAGCTAAGAATATGCCAAAGAGATTTTAGGCTGAAGCAGCTTCGACAACAATATACATTCTAAATAGATGCCCAACAAAGAAGATGGTCGAAAAGACACCTCATGAGGCTGGACAGGGTCAAAGCCAGATGTAAGTCATCTTAGAATTTTGGAATAAATGTGTTTCAGGCTTGTACCTGAACAATTGAGAAAGAAGCTGGATGGTCGAAGTGAAGTCATGGTGCTCATAGGTTACCATTCAACTGGTGCATACAAGTTGTATTCATCAATTAAAGATAAACTAGTGATTAATAGAGATGTTCTTATAGACAAAAGCAAAGGATGGGATTGGAGTCAAAGTTCAGTTCGACATGAATCAAACACACTCATAACTATGTTTGAAGAAGATGAACAAAACGAAGCTTCGACAAGTCAAAATGAAGAACCACCTATGCAAAATGAAAGAAGATCCACAAGAACAAGAACTGAGTCGACAAGGCCGATTGGATATGAGAGGTTTCCAGATCAAGCAATCGATGCAAATGGTGACTTAATCGAAAAAGCCATGAAGATGGCTAAAGAAGAACTAATTGATTTGGGTGAAGCCTTGAGCAATTCTAATTGGTGTGAAGCCATGAAAGAAGAACTTAGAGACATTGAGAAGAACAATACTTGGGAGCTTGTCGAAATAACCAACAATAAACTAATTGATGTGAAATGGATCTACAAAGTGAAACGAAGATCAAATGGAGAGATTGAAAAGTATAAGGCAAGACTGGTGGCCATAAGTTTTCTACAAAAATCTGGTATTGACTTCAATGAAGTATATGCACTTGTTGCTAGGATCGAAACAATCAGGATTGTTATTTCGATAGCTGCATGTAGAGGATGGAAAATTCACCAACTTGATTGAAGTCAGCATTTTTGAATGGTCCATTGGAAGAAGAAGTCTATGTTACTCAACCACTAGGTTTCGACGTCAAAGAACAGGAGTCAAAAGTTTACAGATTAAAGAAGGCTCTTTATGACTTAAAGCAAGCTCCTAGAGCTTGGGATAAAAGGATAGATAACTTCCTAATCGAAGCATGTTTCACAAAGTGTGTCTCTGAACATGAAGTGTATGTAAATGATGTCGAAAGTATTAATCAAATCATTTTATGCCTCTATGTTGATGACTTACTCATTACAGGAGCAAACGAAGCTGAGATAATGAAGGTAAAGTCAAGGTTAATGCAGGAATTCGAAATGTCTGATTTAGGAAATCTCTCATATTTTATGGGAATGGAATTCAAAGACATCGAAGAAGGATTTTTCTTGCATCAAACGAAGTATGTTCAAGATATACTGAAGAGGTTCAATATGAGCAACTGTAAGGCAGCTGTTACTCCATTAGAGACTGGAGCAAAGCTGAAGAAGGAATCAAATGATGAGTTTGTAAGTTCGACCCTTTACAAACAAATCATTGAATCCTTGAGGTATCTTTGCAATACTAGACCAAATATTTGCCAAAGTGTAGGATTGTTGAGCAGATTTATGGAGAAGCCTCAAAAATGTCATCTCATTGTAGTAAAGAGAGTGTTGAGATACATAAAGAAAACTATTGATCAGTGTGTTGTTACCAAAGAAGTCGAAGAACAACACAAATGTTGAAGTTCATGGATACACTGACTTAGACTTCAGTGGAGATCAAGACGAAAGGAAGAGTACTGCAAGCTACATTTTCATGATCGAAGGAGCTACATTTTCATGATCGAAGGAGCTCCAATCTCCTGGAGTTCGAGGAAGCAAAGCATTGCGGCTTTGTCATCATGTGAAATAGAATATGTGGCTGCATCATATGTTGCATGCCAAGCAGCATGGATCAAAATGCTACTTGAAGAGCTCAGAATAACGAAATCGAAGATGAAGCTGTTTGTTGATAACGGGTCAGCTATAAACCTTTCGAATCACCCAATGTGTCATGGTCGAATTAAGCACATTGAAAGAAGGTATCATTTTCTGAGGGATCAAGTCAACAAAGAGAAGCTTGAAATAAAACATTGCAAGACAGAAGTGCAACTAGCTGACATATTCACCAAACCTCTGAAGAAAGTAAGGTTCGAAGAGTTAAAGAAATGCATTGGAATGAGAAGTCTTGATAACATGAATTAGGGGATGTGTTAGTTGGTTAATTCTTGTTATGTAGTTATTTGGACTTTTAGCATGTAATTGGGTCTGGACATTTTTGCCTATATAAAGTTAGATAGTTAGTTACACATAACTAACTCATCATTTTCTATCTCTCTTCTTCTTCTTCTTGTTTTCACAAAATCATCTTTCTTGAATCCTTTGTTCCAACACATTTCATTAGCTCTAAAAAAAAAAAAATCTTAGAGGAGGTCACTCGAATTAGGTACGATAATATTGGGAGAGTGTCCGAAGTATTGATAGTCGATCCATAAAAATTTTGGTTAAAAATTCATGACTTGCCTCATTTAACAAACGACATGTGAGGTGTCCCAAGAAATAACAGTCTGAAAGTAGCAGTCAAGAAATTCAGTCTTCCACTACTCCCAAGTTACTCGTTAGGGTGTGGAAAAAACTGTTTTTGGGTCCCAAGGGTCTTTATAACCTAACCTTAAAGTTGAGAAAATAGATCATTCACTAACTTCAAAAACCTTAAAATTTATTTACGGACAAAAAAAAATATATAACTTTTATATAAAAGTTACATTGAATCGCACGTCACCTTTTGACAAAACAAGAAGTGCGACCAAACTAGTCAAACTCAAGATTGAAAAGAACTTAGCAATGGATGCAAAAAGTAAGAACTTAGAATCATCACTTACAGTTCCAAGTGTTCAAGAATTATCACTTAAAAATCCACATGAAGTGCCACAAAGATACGTAAGAGATGATGGTGATGATGATTTTTGCACTTCTCCTACTTCTGATCCATTTCTTTCAATACCCTTGATTGATAAAGCAATGTTGGTCAACGCAGATACACAACGAGATGAACTTCATAAGCTTCACCTTGCTTGTAAAGACTGGGGTGTTTTTCAGGTACTGCAAATTAACAACTTATCAATTTTATGTTAGCTTGCAATTGGTGTTGATGTGTCAATGTCGATGTCGTGTTTTCAGTATCCGTGCTTTATATATTTTATTTTGTTCCGTTTTTTACATGATCTTCTGATTTTTGTGCAGATGGTAAATCATGGAGTGTCATCTGTTAATAATATGGGGAATGAAGTAAAGAGATTTTTTGAACTTCCTTTACAAGAGAAAAAAAGATGGGCACAGAAACCAGCCAGTCTTGAAGGGTATGGTCAAGCATTTGTTACATCTCAAGAACAAAAGCTTGATTGGAATGACATGATCTTCCTCAAATCTTTACCTATTCAAAACAGAAATTTGGATTTGTGGCCTCAAAATCCTCCTCAGTTCAGGTATATACATAATATCATTGAATGTCTGAATTGAACAACATGTTTAGTATCTGTGTGTAGTACTTCAACTTCAGATTAAAAGCGTGTTCGGTGTTCCACTCGTGCGGGTGTCAGACACTGACACATGCATTTGCTTTCAGTCACATCTTATGTAGCAATGACACTTCATATTGAAGGTGTGTCCGGTGTCCTCCAATAAATGCGAGGCTTGATATGTGTCGGCCTTCGATACTCACACCAGTGGTTACTAGTGTCGGCATATCGGTGTCATATTCGGTATCCTTTAATGTATCATTGCGTCATATATTAGTTATATTGTCTCAAGCTTTTAGCAGTGTCTTCGTGTTAGTGTCTTCATATCGAAGGCGTGTCTCGTGTCCAACAACCGTGAGGCTTGATATGTGTCAGCCTTCGACACTGAGGTTACTAGTGTCAGCGTGCCAATGTCATATTCGGTATCCTTGACAGCGCCATAGACCAATTATATTGTCTCAAACTATTATCGGTATCTACGTGTTAGAGTCTTCGTATCGAAGACGTCTTTGCTAATAGCATATTTGTTTAAAGCAAGAGATTCCATTGCAAAACTTTCATGATGATATTTTAGTTATATTTGTAAGGGTCTTCTTTTGCAATATATTATCAGGGAAACATTAGAAAAATATTCTGAAGATATGAGGGAGGAAGCAATATCAATAATGAGTTTCATTACATTGGCTTTAGGGCTTGAGGATACAAAGATATCAGAAAGTTTTCATGAAGGACTATATGATATAAGGATGAATTGTTATCCACCTTGTCCAGAGCCTGAAAGAGTTCTTGGAATTGTTCCTCATGCCGATAATTCTGCAATCACTCTCTTGGTTGATTTTGGAGATTTTCCAGGACTGCAGTTTCTCAAAGATGTAAAATGGGTCAGTGTTGAACCAATAGAAGGTGCCATTGTTGCTAACATTGGCCATATAATTGAGGTTTGTATATTTTTGGACTCATAAGGCTTCAAATTATTCCTCAAATAGTGATTCATTGCAAGTTCGATGATGCATGTTCTTCGATTATGCAGGTTATGACAAACGGGATATACAAAGCACCAGAGCATCGGGCCGTCGTGAATAAGGAGAAGGAAAGATTGTCAATAGTGACATTCTGCTATCCAAGTCCTTCTATAGATATTGGACCTGTTGAAAAGTTAACCGATGAAGATAACGGACAAGTATACAAGAACATGACACATGCAGAATACTTCAACAGGTTTTTCAATAGGAAGCTTGATCAATCCTTTATTGATAGTTTGAGACTATGATGACAAAATGATGTTGTTTAATTGTACAACTCTTCCTTTATTTTGAATAAAAGTTCCTGCAAAGTCATAGGTGAAGTAACTTCTTCCAGGTGTCAAGTTCACATGCATTAATTTTCAATGTAGATAGGTTGGTTAACCAACAATATAGTTCTTATTAAGTTGTGTTTTATGGGATACTGTATAGGTAAGAAGTTGAACTAACAATTACTTAATACGTACACAATCTCATCTATAAAAGCCGCACATATAACACATGCAGAATACACTACAAACAATATCAAAATCATTAGCGTTGCAAAGATTTCTAACTGCTATAATATATCTTCCTAGAGTTCTTCTCATCAGTTAGATCAAATTAATCATGGCTTTCATTAGTTTGTCAACAATCATTTTTCCATTTATGGTTCTAGCTATTTTGTCAGCAAAAAGTAGTATAATGATTGTCGAGGCACGCAAACTTCTAGAGTCAGGTATGCCTCAGCTCCCAAAATTTGATTTGCCACCTCTACCAAATCTTGAGCTGCCTAAAGTTCCTGAATTGCCTAAGCCAGAAATTCCTAAAGTAACTGAGTTACCAAAACCCGAGCTGCCTAAGGTTCCTGAATTACCTAAGGCAGAAATTCCTAAAATACCTGAGTTACCAAAGTCCGAGTTGCCTAAGGTTCCTGAATTACCTAAGTCAGAAATTCCTAAACTATCTGAGTTACCAAAGTCCGAGCTGCCTAAGGTTCCTGAATTACCTAAGCCAGAAATTCCTAAACTACCTGAGTTACCAAAGTCCGAGCTGCCTAAGGTTTCTGAATTACCTAAGTCAGAAATTCCTAAACTACCTGAGTTACCAAAGTCCGAGCTGCCTAAGGTTCCTGAATTACCTAAGCCAGAAATTCCTAAAGTACCTGAGTTACCAAAGTCCGAGCTGCCTAAGGTTCCTGAATTACCTAAGCCAGAAGTTCCTAAAGTACCTGAGTTACCAAAGTCCGAGCTGCCTAAGGATCCTGAATTACCTAAGCCAGAAGTTCCTAAAATATCTGAGTTGCCAAAGTCCGAGCTGCCTAAGGTTCCAGAATTGCCTAAGCCAGAAATTCCTAAAATACCCGAGTTGCCAAAGTCCGAGTTGCCTAAAGTTCCTGAATTACCTAAGCCAGAAATTCCTAAAGCCTCTGAGTTGCCAAAGCCCGAGTTGCCTAAAGTTTCTGAATTACCTAAGCCGGAAATTCCTAAAGTCCCTGAGTTATCAAAGTTCGAGTTGCCTAAAGTTTCTGAATTATCTAAACCTGATATTCCTAAAGTACCCGAATTACCAAAATTCGAGATGCCTAAGATTCCTGAATTACCTAAATTTAATGTACCTGAATTGCCAAAAATCGAACTACCTAAAGTTCAAGAACTGCCTAAAATTCCTGATTTTCCTAAACCTGAACTACCCAAAGTCAATATCCCATAACTACCCAAACCTGAGCTACCTAAAATCCCTGAAATGCCTAAAGTTGTTCCAACCACTACTCCATAAGTTTGAACTAATTATTTCATTTGGACTGTCTCAAGTCAAATATAGTTTTCTACTCTATAGTGCTTAGCTCATGTTGTATGGGTGTGATATAATTTATACAATTTTTATTCGGTCTTATATGTGTAAACTACAGTCATAGTGGAGGTGATTGTTATGGTTCAGTTTGAATCTTATTAGATTACATATTACTTTTAGTTTGAGTTTGTTTAAATCGATTGTACTCGATTGTAGTAGTGGTTATTGATGATCATGTTCTTCATATATATGTGTCGTTGAATTTAACAAGATTGTACTCTTTGTGAAGAAATTTCCTTAACTGAAAATCAGCATAAACACAATGACTAATATATGTCAAGAAAACATGTACCATTTTCATAGCATGATCCACAAGAGAAAAAGAAAACACTGAACCACGTGAAAATAAACATAGGGTGTGTTTGAGTTGACAGTGAACAGAATTGATTCTATTAGAATTGAGCGTGTGTTTGTTTACGCTTTTTTCCACTACCACCGTGCGTTTCCATGCATTTCCACCGTGGTTTTGAGAAGCTAAAAAGCGTAGCTTCTAGTAGACATGCTTTTTTTTTTTGTTTTTTCACCTTAATTTCAAACACGCGCTGAGTTTGGTATAATTAATTTTAACAGAATTGTAAGTTTAGTAGAATTGATTTACGTTAGGATATATTTATATAAAAGTGGAGTTGAATAATAAGTTGCAGTGTAAAAATAAAAATCATTCAAAATCAATTTTAGTGGTAGAAATTACAAATTTTAACTTCAAGTAGTATTAATTTTAGAGGCGGAATCAATTCTACTTTTGATAAAACAAACACTTAAAAATCATTCAAAATTAATTCTACATCTCTAAAATCGATTCTAATTCTTCCAAAAACCAATTCAAAGATGCTAATAATATATGTCAAGTTTCCAAACATTTTTACCTCTCCATATGAGATTTAAAAAGAAAATGTCAAGGTGCAAAACAGTATGATTATGATATATTATAAGAACGCTTTAATCAAGTACCTTGCATGCACTTGAAAATGTAAGGATGAGATGGGAAACTAATGCCAAGGTGAGGTGAAGCATTTACTCAAGCACCTTGAAGATGTGGATGTAGCAATTTGAGGAACTCAAGATTCTTTGTTTATGTTCATTCAGTAATTTAGGTGTCTGTTTTTAGTGTCTGTGTTTCATAGATTCTGACACAGCCAATTAGAAGGCGTGTGGTTAGTGAATAATGCATGGTGACTAGAAAATGAATGAATCAAGGCATAAATGTCAACTTAGTAGATTATCTATGCATTTTCTGTAATATTAAAGTGTACATATTTACCTGAATACTTTTACTATATTGTATATGATTGACACACCAGATAAATTCACATAGCTACATTGTTTTACATCTTAGAGAGGTGTATTAAGAATTATCTTGTATTTACATACTTGAACAATTTCTCATTGGTTTTAAGTTCAAATCAAACTCTAAGAATGTAGTTGTGTCTATTTCACCTAAAGGAATTTACTCTATTTATAGTACAATAATTGGATCAAACTTTATAACAATTTCATCTATAAAAGCTACACATATAACACATGTAGAATACATTACAAACCATATTAGCAGTGCAAAGAGCTTCAACTACTATACTATATCTCCCTGAAGTTCTTTTCACATGTTAGATCAAATTAATCGTGGCTTTCATCAATTTGTCAACAATCATTTTTCCTTTTATTATTCTAGCTATTCTGTCATTAAAAAGTAGTATAACCATTGTCGAGGCACGCAAACTTGTAGAGTCAGGCATGCCTCAGCTCCCAAATTTTGATTTGTCACCTCTACCAAAGTCTGAGTTTTCTAAGATTCCTAAATTACTTAAGTCAGAAATTTCTAAAATACCTGAATTACCAAAGGCTGAGCTGCTTAAGGTTCCTGAATTACCTAAGTTAAAAATTTCTAAAATACCTGAGTTATCAAAGGCCGAGCTGCCTAAGGCTCCTGAATTACCTAAGCTAGAAATTCCTAAAGTACCCGAGTTACCAAAGCCCGAGCTGCTTAAAGTTTCTGAATTACCTAAGTCAGAAATTTCTAAAGTATCTGAGTTATCAAAGTCTGAGCTGTCTAAGGTTCCTGAATTACCTAAGCCAGAGATTCTGAAAATTCTTGAATTACCTAAGCTAATAATTCCTAAAATGTCTGAATTATCAAAATCCGAGTTGCCTAAAGTACCTGAACTATCTAAGCAAGAAATTCCTAAATTACCTGAAATTCCAAAATCAGAGTTGCCTAAAGCACCTGAATTGAATGTTCCTAAACTGGCAAAATCTGAACTACCTAAAATTCTCAAACTACCAAAGCCCGAACTACCGAAGGTTGATATTCCAAAACTACCTGAACCTGAACTACCTAAGATATCTGAATTGCCAAAGCCAAAACTACCTAAATTTAGTGTACCTGAATTGCCGAAAATCGAGCTACCTAACGTTCCGGAATTGCCTAAAATTCCTGAATTTCCTAAACCTGAACTACCCAAGGTCAATATCCCAGAACTATCCAAACCTGAGCTACCTAAATTCCCTGAAATGCCTAAAGTTGTTCCAACCACTGCTCCATAAGTTTAAACTAACTATTTCATTCGCATTGTCTCAAATCATCTATGGGTGTCATATGATTTATACAATTTTTATTCAGTCTTATATGTGTAGAGTACAGTCATAGGGGAGTGAATGTTATTGTTCAGTTGGAAACTACTTGGATTTCATATTACTTTTAGCATGTGCTTGTTTATATCGATTGAACTACTGCTTGTTGATGGTGATATCCTTCATGTATGTGTTGCTGGATTAATAAGATTGTACTTTTAGTGAATAAACTTCCAAGATTTTCAAATTCTAATGTTGGTTAAGCTGACATTTTAATTTGTTTTATTCATTGAATTTAAAAGACAATCTCGAATTTCAGCTTCATAGTTTATGAGAAACTTCACCCTTTACCCATAAAAGAAAGAATTTGGTAGTTAATTTGAATCAAATCACATAATATGAATACCAATATCAACAATGGACAATCTGAAATGTAAGTCATAAATTTGAAAGGTGAGTCGTGCTTTGAATAAACATATATGGGAAAGTAGGAGGTTTCAGGTTTGATCATAAAAACAAACATAAACTTTCGACATATACAAAATGTAAACGAATATGATAACCCAAAATAAACTTTTGTCCAAGAAAACATGTACCATTTCATAGCATAATTCACAAGAGAAAAAGAAAACACCGAACCACATGAAAATAAACATAATATATGTCAAGTCTCCACGCATTTTTACCTCTCCACATGAGATTTAAAAAGAAAATGACAAGGTGCAAACATAGTATGATTATGATATAATATAAGAAAGAACGCTTTAGCTTTTCGCATAGTTAAAAACCAGCCCATCCAGCAGGTTGAGAATTCGACTTGCTCTCAAATCCCTTTGCCTCACCGAAACTATGAGCTTTACTTCCTTCGCCAGGTCTTGGCATCTGGGGGCTACCACTACCCGCACGAGCAGCACTAAATGTATCTGTACCAAAACCCCAAGAATCAAAATCAGAAGCTGGTTGAGTGACCTGCTTGATTTGCTGACCTTCTCTTGACCTAATGGATTTAGAAGCATTGTCTGCTGAAAGGGACTTCATCGATGGTTCAGTTTTCTCCGGGAAGGCTAACCATGACTTTAGTTCAGAACTAGGAGTTTTCCATTCACTTTTATCCTGCTGAAGATCCAACACCGTTGTTAACATACATAATTAAAACGTTGTGTCACAAACACAACATAAGCAAACTAGTAATGCAAATTAGTTAGGGGGAAAGAGGCTATAAAATGCTTATTACCAAAGATGCAGATGCTGCAACTCCAGGAGAGGTTCTGAAATTCTCTCTATTTGGAGATGGAGTTCTTGCTGCAAGTGCTTGCTTGAGGTCCTGTAATTCTTGCCTCTGTGAACGGCAGATAGCAGTAAGCTTTTCATACTTGGCAGTTATTTCAGATTTGTCTAAGTTAGCTTCCTTCAGCTGCTCTCTGAGTTTCTCCACCTCAGACTCTAATACTTCTTCCCTTGTGGATTTGTTACCATGCCCGGAGTTCAGCTTAGTGGTATCAAATTCTGCAACAAAAGTGTTAAAAGACTGGTCTTGGAAATTATTATTCTTCTCCAGATTTGACATATGCCTCTGACTTGCATGATCTTTATCTGGGAAAAAATTAATTTCGAAGTCCTTGGAAGATGCAATTTCAGGCTTGTGTAACTTTCCATGTACACTGCTTTTTACAGTCTGACTTTGTGTGTTAGCCACTTTGTTTGTACCAACATTTTTGGGTAACTGATCATTGTCTGGACGAACTCTGTCATGTTTCAGTGACACATGGTGGCTAGATCGATCTTCATCATATATAGCTTTGCCTTTTTCCTCAGGGACAAGTGAATCCTTTGCATGCATAGTGGACCAGAAAGCACCAAGCTGCCCCCCACATTCACCTCCCCTGGAAGGAGGAGATGTCTGAGGGGTAGTTTTAGGTTCTCCAACTGATGGAGGAGAAGGTGGATTTCTGCGAGGCACTGGACTTGATTTCTTTGTAGACATTGAAGCACCTGAAAAAATTTAGATACAAATCAATATTTCTGTATGATATCAGGTTAAAATAAAATATACAAATCTAATCTTCTACCAAGAGTTTTTTGCCCATAATTCACATAAGGGTAAAATTTAATGATATAAGCCTTCAGAAAATAAGAAAATAGACTTCTCAATCCTCATCTTATTCAAGTCATGCCTCACCTTCGTGATTGTTGGAAGAGGGCGATTCAGGTGGCCTGTCAGGTAATGACTTTTGTAAATCAACAGGCAGCTTTTCATTAACACGAAACCAAACCTGCCACATTGGAAGTATACCCAATATCAGTGATTAATTGCTCTAATTCTACTGCCTAAGAATGCTATGGACGGATGATCTATGACCAACCTAAATTGATGGAGATGAATGGCCAATCAAGCAAAGCGCTTGCCTGCGTGATATCTGGTCTGTCGTCTGGTCTAGCTTGAAGCATGTCTCTGATCAAGTCTGTGAGGGACGAGCTGAATTTAGGTAAATCAGGAATGCGGTAGTTTCCATTTAAGACTTGGAGCTTTGATTCCCCATCAAACGCACTTTTGAAGTAGCATATGCGAAAAAGGAGACACCCCAGTGCCTAACATATTCAAGAAGTAATATGATTTGTAAGTAAGCAGAGAAAGATTCCACAGAAGTAGTTAAACTAAAGATATGAGTTTCAGGCATATATGACTTACCCATATGTCTACTTTCTCATTAATAACTTCTTTGAGGAACAGGTCCCACATCTAAATGCACACAACCAAAATTTCTAATCATCTGCAATTGTATCACACATAACTACCAAAATATTTTTTATGGGCACAGATCACAGCATACCTCAGGAGCTCTGTAGGCGGGAGTTGTGTACTTTCTGATATTATCTTCCTCAATTCCCATTTCTTCTGGCTTCTCAAAACGTTTGTGATTTGTGGAAATGCTTCCAAAATCACACAACTTCCATAAACCATCTGAACCTAACAGAAGATTCTCTGCTTTCAAGTCTCTAAGGAACAAAAGGAAGAAAATTAATTTATTAAAGCTTCTAAAAGCCTTGTATAATCTCACATTAGATTGTCAAACTCTCAGAACAATGTCACTCAAAAAGAAAGAGAGCAGTCATAGATTTTGACACGTGTAATTTATTATCTAGTGTTGTTACCGGTGAGCAATAGGCAGAGACTGACAGTGCATGGCGAAAACTGCATTACACACATCCCTGAAGATTAAAAGAATCTGTCTCTCATCAAAATAACCAGCTCCTCGGCTCTCCAGCACAGTAACCAGAGATTTCTCACAAAACTCCATTACAAGGAATGCCTCTTTGGTTCTACCCATATCATAGATGGCATGAGCATGAAGTTTGACGACATTGGGATGTCCAATCAGCAACTTCATCACAGATATCTCCTTCTTCACCAATCCAAGTGATTCTTCATCGTTGCATATTATATGCTTCAAAGCATACTGTTTAGACATATGTACAGAATCGCGAGCCAAGTAGACACATGAGAAACCTCCTTCAGCAATGACCTTGTGGACATTTATTTTAAGATTTCCAACATCTATAGAACGGCCTTCAATACCACTTTGCTCTTTGTGGCTGAATGGCTTAAATTTCCACATCTTTTAGAAAAAAATAAACTAGCTTTCTGCATATGTAAATTAAAATATAAGACATAACCTCTTTATAATATTAGCAGAATTTCTGACAAGAGAATAACATTGCTTTCGAGCACATAACATCAAATAATTTTAACAACAAGCATACAACAATGTCTATTTACATGGAAATGGATTCCCTGCAGTAAGCAGTCAATCACAATTACAATTTGAATCCACTGAATTCGATTAGCTAGTTGACTGCAGTGACAAGAGACAATCCTGGACCATTTACATGCTGCTAAGTCTACTATTTGATCCCATTCTCCATTGATCTAACTTATCAACTCTTAATACACAAAGAAGGAAGCACCACTAAATTTCCAAACACTGCACGACCTAAATAACAAAGATGAACTCAAGCAAGAAACCATTTCACAACAGAAACAACACCCATTTTCCAAGTTCCTCCTTATTGTACATAAAACAATAGAGTTTATTTTGATACCCTACAACAAAACAACAACAACTAAGCCTTATCCTACTAAGTGGAGTCAACTACATGGATCAAGTATAATATTCTATCGAGGACCATGCTTTATCCAAATTGTTAATCTGGAGATCTTTCTTAATAACTTCTCTTATAGTTTTTCTAAGTCTTCCTCTACTTCTAACTATTTGACTCCTCTCCACCTGATCTACCTTCCTTACCACAAAATCTACATATCTTCTCTCTACATGCCCTATTCCTGTAAAAATTTTAGCATTTCCAAATCAAAACCAATCATACGAGTTCCTTTAGAAATAATTATAATTGACCTGGAACTTTTTTAATGATCTTACAATTTAGATTGATTAACAAAGTAAAAATTATTTACAGTAACAATGAATCCTAAACAATATAGATTTACAAAAATCATCAAGTTTCCCTAGATTATCAACATGAACATAACAAAGCCTTAATATATGAAACATCAACACCAGAAACACAACACCGACACAAACGTCGATGCCGGTAATAATTTTGAAAAAAATGAATAAATTAAACGTAATCACTAGTGTCGGTACACGACATTAATACAGGCACATTTTTTCAGAGGCTTTGGTGCAACAAATAGCATTATAACAACAGATATACCAAATCAATAACCATCAAAGTAGATCCAATACTAAAAAAGACGCAAAATCATCATTAGTTTCCAATCACCGCTCACATATTCAAACCCAAACGATCCAATAACAACAAAAACTGTAATCAACAACACAAAAAAAACTTACCTAGAAAAAATCGTTCAATCCGAAATTCAGCTCAAATCGAATCGAACACGTCCTCAATTACTCGATCTGTAACAATAGAAAAGCGAAAAACTCAAATCCACAAACAAAAACGAAAAATCAATAGAAAAAATCAATCCAAATAATTTCAAAAATTAAACAAAAAATTAAGAAATTAACTATGCAATATCAAGATTCTACCTATAAACACTGGATTGAAAGATCGTGAAGTTGGTTTAAGAGTTCGAATCGAAACTAACAGTGCGCCATTGATGAGCAGATCTAGCTTCTGGTTCTACTGTTTCAGATCGAGCTTCTGGTTCTATAATAGGGAACGCGTGAAAGGGTATATATGAAGCGAGTGTAATAGCGAAAGAGAAGAAGATTGAGATTGGAGATGATCTGGACCGTTAAATTTAGTAGTGTGTAAGATATGAAGATGGACGGTTTGGATGGAGTGTTATTGTGAGCGTGACTGTATAGAATGATGTTCTTAGAGTGAAATGGGACCCATAACTAAAGACGGCAAAGGATAAAGCAACGGGATTTAGATTGTGTGCGGTTACAACCATATGAGTAAATGCGATCGGACGTACCTTAGCCGTCCGATTAGATCGGATGTTTTATTTTTTTTAAATTTCGAGTTTTGAAGCTCCAAGTTCATTTAATTATTTAATTATTTCTAAATCTTGATCAGCAGTAATAACACGATTTTTAAGACCAATGTCTTTTCTAATTTTTGAGAAGTTCTAAGACACTTCTAATTATTTTTGGGAGTTAAAAAATAGTGTATTAATTGTGTAAAATAGTTTTATATTATCATTTAATAAAAAATAAGTATTTTATTATGTTATTAAAAAATTTTAAAATAAAAAATTATTTAATAAGATATATGGTTGTGATTGATTGACAATGTAAAACTATATTACTCACAATGCATCAATCATTTTCTCTTACTTTTAATATATAAAAAAATATTATAAACTATCTTATTTTGGTCCAATTAAAATGTTATATTTTTTAACTTTTTTTTTATAAGAGAGAGGGTTTTCGCCCGAATAAAAGGAAAATCAAAACAGAAATTAATTTAGGGGTGGTAAAACCCTTATCATCTATCTGCTTCTAAAATATGTGTGAACTCTTTCAGGACAATCTTTTTAGCTACTAAAAGTGTTATTGTTTGATAAACTCATACTAGCCATTGCATCCGCTAGATAATTAGTCTCTCGGTAAACATAAATAACCAAAACTTCTCACTCCAAATCCAACAGCCCTCGTATTGTCGTAATAAGAGAACTACCATGCATATTCCTTGCATTATCCTTCCTAACATCCTCTATGACTTGCAAACAATTTAATCTGATTTCTACTTTGTTGAATTTAAAATGTCTGGCGATCTTAAGACCTTCTAAAATTCCCCAAAGTTCCGCAATATATGGATCTCATATTCTTATAAATTTAGAGAATCTTGTTAGCCATTCCTCATCACTTTTCCTTATAACTCCACCACACCCAATAACGCCATTATGATTAACTCTATCAGTATTAAGACAAACCGACTCTTCACCTGGTTTTTCCATCCAATATTTTCACTGACAAGATGATCCTTCATGCTAATATCCCGCATTTTATCCGCTGATCTATATATCTTCAACATTTGATTAATGGCCAAATCCTGATTATACGGGGAGTATAGCCAACTTCAAACTTCTCTTTATTCCTCCAACTCCACGCACAATGACATACTGTCACCCATAAGCTACTCCACTCCTCCTTGGAACGATTCTTCTTCAAGGGACCAATATTCAACTTAATCAAATCCTGCAGGGTGGGTCGTAAAAAACACATGTCTCCGATTTACGGGCACTCTATGGATCCACAATTGCTTAATTAGAGTGCAATCACGTAAAACATGAAGAATAGTTACCGGACAGTCCATACAATAGTCACACCACTTTTCGCCTAATCTCATATTGAACTTTTTATCCTTTATCATTAATCTACCATGCTTGACAAGCCAAAGAAAAGCGCGAACTCGTTCGAGAACTTTCAAATTCCAAATCGCTTGCCAAACATTGTCTTTCACTATACCGGCTACACTCATCGAACTATAGAGATCTGAAATAGACCCCGCATCACAGTTTCGGTTATGGAGCATAAAACTGTCATCGCCAAAACTTGGATGCGGCAGCATAATGGCTGCTATTTTTGCCAGCACGGTTGCAGGCAGCCAAGGAGTCATCGTGTTCCATTCCCATATGTCATCCTCTCGAACCATATTGCATAGCGTTGCGTCATTCCACTCCTCTGGGATCGTAGCATCATAATCAGCTATGTTATTTTCCTCTGCCAGCCAACTGTTATGACATAACTGAATGGTCTGTCCATTTCCAATTTTTCACCGGCCTGTCCTTTTTAAAATAGGCCAACATTTCACAATGTTTCTCCATAGGTGAGAATCTAATATTTTTTATATAGCAATACCTTGAACATCTCCCCTATTATACTTCCCTCGCATAACTTCCCTCATCAAGTTCAGCTTGCAACTTATTCTCCAATTTCTCCATCCCTCTCAACCTATGGCCATTATCAAATATGTTTTGAATTCCTCCAATTCCAGCCATAAAATCCATTTTCTTCAATCTGACTTTATCAAAAGTTGTCAATTTTTATCTCAAAATGCCCTCCTGAACCGTATAGAGATTTATCCACACAGTACTATTGTTATTTCACACATCTTTTATCATTTTATCAAAGTTGTTATCCAAAAATCAAGCGCTTTTAAATCAGAAGTGCTTCGGGACTCTAGCATGTGACTCTTTTTTTTTTTTACTTTAGTTAACAGCGACATTAAGAAATGAAGAAGTGTATAGTTAAATTTGTGTTCTATATATTAATTTTTTGTAATTTTTAATATCTAAACTTTATAATTATAGTTTTTTATTAATTATAATTTAAATAGGATATCTTAAAGTATATAGGTCTCTTTTTTCTTACAGTTAAAGTATATAGGTCTTATTCATAAGAAAAATCTGTACAGTTCTAAGTAAATGTGCTAAGCTATGGATTTATTTTAATAAATATGAAGGTGTATTAAAAACAATATTATAAAATATATTGATATTACTATTGAGAATCCATGTCGGTTGAGTGGGGGTGGAGTGGAGTAAACGTGAAGGCTACTTTCATATTGGAAAGATTGGGTTAGTACTTAGTTACATATGATTAGAGGATTTTGGCATGGTGACGGGAACAACAATTATTATGGTGGGGTGTCATTTGCAACATGTATTATATTTTTAAGGATTAAATATCTTTGTAGTTCTTTTTAAATATATGTAGTTTTATTTTTGATTTAAAAAAAAATTGTTAAAGAATCATTGTTTTAAAATTTGCCGTTCACACTTTTGGTTTCTCCTTATAAACGTTTGTAAATAGATGTTGACGTAACACTCCACGTGAAAATTTTTTGTTGATTGGATGCACATGTGGCAGTGACAGCGTGTCATAGATGATGACGTGATATGTCATGTGGCTAAAGTCAACATCTTACTTGAACCCATAAAAATTCGCAGTTAATCTGTAGCAATCTCACAACTAATTTGTAGCTAAACATAAAAACCAGAAAATTTATGCATGTTGTCTCCGTATGCTTTCTTCAAAATAGACAATGCTTGTAGTACTTTTAATGTCCATGATGAACCACATGCAAATATGCACTAGAGTTGTTTTCAGTGCAAAGTAATTGGTGTGAATCTTTGTGATCAATAATGTCATTAACTTCGATGAAGAGGCATGGAAAGTGCAAACACATTGCCCTTTTTTTGCAGTTTTCAATTTCTCTTGTTTGAACCGTACGTCTTCCCTAGACGGGCCCTGCAAGTTAAAAATTATTTACCACTAGGCTATCCCATAATATATGTTATATATAGTTAAACTAATCTTTTATCAACGAACTATGACGAAGACAAAAGCACCGCATAGTAAAATTGAAACTTATGAAAGAGTTTCCCTCCTTGGTTCGTGCAATGTCCACTACGCCAAAAAAAGATTTACGAAAGCGCTTTTTTGGGCCTTTAAAAGCGCTTAAAAGTGCTTTCGTAGGTGGCGCTGCTATAGGTTTTAGCAGCGCTTTTTGTTTAATGAAAAGCGCTTTCGTAAGTCTACCTAATACAACGTTTTTTTATGAAGAAGTGTTTTCATAGGTCTACCTAAGGCAGCGCTTTTTTCTGGAAAAGCGCTCTCATAAGTTTTCTTTTAGCAGCGCTTTTTTCTGGAAAAGCGTTGTCTTAGGTAGGCTTTTAGCAACGCTTTTTTCTAGAAAAGCGCTTTCATAGGTGGTCTTTTAGCAGCGCTTTTTCCTGGAAAAGCGATGTCATATGTTTACCTTAGACAGCGCTTTTTGTGAAAAAGCGCTTTCATAGGTTACCTAAGGCAGCGTTTTTCTTGAAAAAGCGCTTTCATAGGTTTTTTTTAGAGGTATAATTTATATAATTCATATACCTGCATTGTTTGCAGCATATTATTTATATAAACCAGTTGCCATAACCTATAATTCATAAACCGCGGTAATGCATTGTATATCATTGTAATTCAAAATATATATACACCTAGTAGGAACCCTTTTCTTGGGTGGTACGCCAACGATTTTCTGGCTCACTTGTTGTGACCCTTGAAAAGGTACCTAAAAATCATATAGACTCAGTTAAATTATAAAATTATACAATTTTTTATTCGGATCATATAATTAACACTTTAAACGTACCTCTTTTTGTGATACATCAGACTTGTCGTGCCGCAAAATTCCTTTACCCTTAGATGCAGGTTTTGTAGGAGTCTATAATTACCGTGGAAATAACTGAGGTCAGAACTGACAATTGAAGACTTAAAGATTCATAATGGTTTTCAACATACCTGATCATCTATTAAAATGAGGTCCGATGGCCATACAACAAAAGATCTTATTGCATCTCGCAACAATGTGCTCTCAGCAACAATGTCAGGTACCGGCAGCAACGCATCCATATCTAAAGCAATATCAACCGATACTTTCATGTGTCCATCCGAAAGTGGTCTATGGTAAAGTAAATCTCCCAAAGTGTTATGGACTTTTCCCTTGCCAACTAGTCGATAAGTCGACGACGATAGGTATAGCTGGCAAGATGAAATGCCCTAAACCAATAATAACCGTTAGAAGTGACTAAAAATATTCTATAATAATAACGGATATATATTGAAAATTACCTCGGGAAATTTATGCTGACAGTTGATACTAGCTTTGTCACTAGTTTCTTTCAACTGTGAACTGCTCTTTTCCGCCATATATCTCTCTTTAGCCTTCTGCAATTCACGGACTTGAGCTTGTAAATCCTGCAATGTTTGCATCACTTCTGCATTGCTAGGATTTCTTCTCCTTGGATGCTTATACAAAGAGGTTGGAGTCACACCATGACCTTTACCCCTCACCCGATCCGGATACTCAGCAATATTTAGTGCTCGACTAAGTACGCTCCTGGTATCCTGATCCTCACCTGGGGATACCGATTGCGACAAGGTCTCCTGTAATTCATTTACATATCGAAAATTATTAGTGGAGATAAAAAATTATTTAAATATTAATAAACATTTGATTTAATTAAAGACACAATCTTATACTTACACATTCATCATACACATGTTGAAGATCGGGATTAACAACTTGATCCTTGCCCACACGAGCTTCCTTCCACAATAAATGTGCTGGTAGTGATGTTGCGTTACTTTTCGTCTCTTCTGACTACGCATTGACACAAGTCTTAAGATCATCAATTATAACACATTGAGAGAATTAATAAGATCGTAGAGTTTATATTTACTTACAATTTTTTCCTCTAAGCGAACATATCCCAAACGCCCTTTTTTGTATGGATATGCAGGTTTTGACGCTCTCTCGCGATTGATGGCACTAACTTTCTTGAAATTCTCGTCTCTTCTTTGGCCTACAAAACCAACCCATTCTTCAGGTGTAATGAAGTTCTCATATTTCTTTGGACGTTCCGGATCCTCTTCAAGAAAATTTCCTTCATCATCTTTAAGATACTTGTTTGTTAAAAATGTTCTCCACCCTCTGTGTCTTTTTCCAGCCAAACCCATTATATAATTTTTACGGGTATCTTCAATGTTAAAAGACCTCTACAAAAAAACATATGCATAAAGTGTGTTAGTAAAAGCAATTTAAACACATATTATCGTCAAGATAAAGCAAATAACAAAAACCATATATGTACCTTTATCTCAGTCCAAACTTTCTCTTTACCCTCATCCAACTCTCCTCTTTTCCATCTAGGAGTGGTGATCGGAATGTGTATACGAACAAGCGTACCAATATAGCTTGTCAACTTTGCAGCATTAGACCCAATTAGTTGGTCATTATCATTCCAATCTACATTATATGTTACTCCTCTATCTCTATCACGGATGATTCCCCTCATAATAGTTATACCTCGTGTAATATCTTTTTCTGAAGTCTTTTCTAGAGCATTTTTAGGAGCATTTGCATCTTGTGAGTTTTCTTGATTACTAGCCATTTGACCTGTAATAATGAAAAAAAATAAAAATGAAATGACAAATATAAAAATGAAATGACAAATAAAAATGAAATGACAAATAAAAATGAAATGACAAATTAAATTTTATTGAATGATATAGGCTATAATTATATATACTATTACCTTTTTCACTAAGGTCTCTTTCTTTTCTTGGTAGGAATATGTTCTACTATTCTCTTAACAACGCGGACAGTTGAATTGATCCAAATACCCTCATTATGATCATTTCTAATTCATTATCATTTTGATCAGTTATGGTTAAAGATTCAATGTCAACACCAATATCACTTTGATCTCCAACGCTTTCATCAATTACTTTGTTAGATAATAGCACTATAGACCATTTCGTACTTGTCGGATCATTGACATAAAACACTTGTTTAGCTTGAGAGGCTAGAATGAAAGGCTCATCTTTGTACCCCACCCTATTAAGATCCACTTGCAAAAAACCTGACTTATCCATTCGTATGCCATTATTATTTTCAACCCACTTGCAACCAAATATAGGAATCTGAAACTTCTCGTAATCAAACACCCAAATGCGCTTGATAACCCCAAAATATGACATATTTGCAAATTTTGGGTTTAAGTCCTTCACACTTGATATATGCATTGCTTTAGCGATCAAGGTGACACCACTATTTTGCATAGTACTTTTGTCATCCTGTTCTTTGGTATAAAATGTGTATCCATTAATTGCATATGCGCTATAAGAAAACACAACTAAACTTAGACCGTATGCTAAACATCTCAATATTTTTGTTACTGAAGCAGGATCTGAACGATATTTTGAATAAATATGTTCCTTAAACCATGGTATGAAACTTCGATTGTGCTCTCGTACAATCCAATTCCCATTTCTATTCAGATTTAAACCTCGAAGAACACCCTTGTGCATTTCAACATACGACTCAACTTCAAGCTCATTGTGCAGAACATACAAATGCACTTGATCCCGTTCGACCATTGATACTGTCACAACTTTATTTCCAATTAGCTTCTTACCTTCTTTTTTTTTCAACAACATGAGATTTGGGGAGTCCAATTGATTGAACATTTGACAGATATTCAGTACAAAACTCAACCGCTTCTTCAACAATATATCGTTCAGCAATACAACCCTCGGGTCGACTTCGGTTTTTCACATACCCTTTTAATATTTTCATATAACGTTCAGTAGGGTACATCCATCTCATATAAGCTGGTCCACACAGTTGTGTCTCTTTGATAAGATGAACGACAAGATGAACCATTATGTCAAAAAACGAGGGAGGGAAATACATTTAAAGATCACACAAAGTAACAACTATTTCTTTTTGCAATGTTGGTAAGATCTCAGGATCGATCACCTTGCTGCAAATTGACTTGAAGAAAAAACACAGTTTAGTTATTGCGCTTCTTACTTTTTCTGGAAGAATAGAACATATACCTATCGGTAGAAAATGTTCCATTATAACATGGCAATCATGCATCTTTAAACTCTTTAACTTGAGGTCTTTCATAGACACAAGTCTTCTAATATCTGACGAGTAGCCTTCTGGAACTTTAACCTCACTTAGGAACTTACACAATATTTTTTTCTCCTTTCTGGATAGAGTGTAAACAGCAGGTGGTAGATATGTTCGTCTTCCTTTTTTCACGGGTCCCAATTCAGTTCTTATTCCCATCTCTACCATGTCCTCCCTTGCTTTAAGGTCATCCTTAGACTTCCCTTTTATATTGAGTAACATACCAATAACACTGTCAAATACATTTTTTTCAATATGCATAACATCAAGAAAATGTCTTACTTACAAATATTTCCAATATGGCAATTCAAAAAAAATCGACCTCTTCTTCCACCCACCTGTGACAACTTTATGTGCAAAAGGCTTGCCAAACTGAATACTCACATCTTTCACCTTTTCAAATATTTGATCACCTGTCAATCCAGGCGGAGCTCTACGTTGTTTGGTATCTCCGTTGAACGCTTTTCTCCATCCACAATATTGATGTTTAGAATTTAAGAATCTACGATGACCGAGAAAGACATTCTTCTGACAAAGTTTCAATCGCATCATATAGGTTCCATCTTCACAGATAGGACACACTTTTTCACCTTTAATGCTATACCCGGATAGATTTCCGTAGGCTAGAAAATCGTTAATTGTTCCAAACAACATCGCCCTCAAGTTGAAACTTTCTTTCCTATACCCATCATAAACCTCCACACCGTTCTCCCACAAAATCTTCAAATCTTCGATTAAAGGTTCCAAATATACGTCTATGTCATTTCCTGGTTGTTTAGGCCCAGAAATTAACATAGATAACATCATGTACTTATGCTTCATACATAGCCACGGAGGTAGGTTATAAATCATAAGAATCACAGGCCATGTGCTATGCAAGATACTTTGAATACCGTGTGGGTTCATTCCATCAGTAGACAATGCCAAGCGAAGGTTTCTCGCTTCTTTTCCAAATTCAAGATAATCATTATCAATTTTCATCCACTGTAGTGAATCTGCCGGATGTCGAAACTTCCCATCAACAATTCTTTCATCTGCATGCCAAGTTAAGTGTCTTGAATCGGTTTCACTATGATACATCCATCTAAATCTCGGAATTATAGGAAAATACCATAAGACTTTTGCCTGAGACAACTTTTTCTTATATCGAGGGGCACCGCATTTAGGACACTCATTTAACGATGCATACTCGTTTCGAAACAAAACACAATATTTTGGACAGGCATGTATCTTGTCATAGCTCATGCCAATAGAGTGCAACATCTTTTTGGCCTCATACGTTCGATTGGGGAGAACATTATCCTCTGGTAGCATATCTTTCATAAGGGCTAATAACTCTGTGAAACTTTTATCTGACCATCCATTGCCCGCCTTTAAGTTGTACAACTTTAATATCACAGACAATTTTGTGAATTTTGTACAACCATTATACAACGGTTTCTCTTCATCGCTTACCAACCTCTCGAACATTTTGGGACAATCATTAAGATCTTCTTCAAGCGCTTCTGCAATCTCTTCAACTCGATCATAATCGTATGTATCTGTGCCATTGTCGTTTGAAGCATAGGTCCTATTATCCCCCGATTCATCATTCCCGTCACTTTTCTCATCATGCATATTCCAACATGTATAACTTCTATCAATTCCATACCGTATTAAATGCGATGCCAACTGAACCACGTCAACACGATTCCCATAACAACAACATAAATAAGGACATGTCATTCGACTGGGGTCTTCGGCGCGTGCAACAGCAAACTTAACGAATTCTGATACCCTGTTCTCGTACTCTTTCGACAATCGATTGGAATACATCCATGTCTTATCCATGGTTTACGGTTTCTGAGTCAATCTGAGCTAAATGATAAATTAGAAAACAAAATCAATACTCAAAACTTGCACTTTCTCTTGCACAACCATATAACAAAACCAATACTAAATTTTTTTCACTAAATTCATTTTATTCTATCAACTACTTTAGTACACAAGTATAATACATTCCTACCAAGGAAAGAGACGAGTAAAACACATAAACAAGAAACCATCATTGCTCAAAATCAATCATAAAAAGCACACGAAAAAAAAACAATATATTAATAGAGTTAACAATATGGCTACCTTTATTAAATATTTTGTTACGCTCTCTATTATTTCTCTCTTAGCTTGTTTTACCAATGCACAACTTGTTAATGTAAGTCTATATAATTAATTAAGCATTTTTTTCTGGTTCACAATAATATCATAGTATTATTTCAATGCCTCTAAAGAAGTCATGTTCTCTGTACATGAAAGAACCAATAAAACACAACAAACCAAACACCCATGACCATAACAATCACAATTAAGTAACAATGACCATCAACACATATCATCAAAACCAGCATTTTAAAAAACAATCCGCAACCGCGAAAATGGCCACGATGAAACGGTTTTGACAGATGCCGATACCGTTATCACCATTTTTTTATATTGAAGAACAAATTATGGTTAATTCACACCAGAACGACCGCAATGAGTATCGCGACACTGAAATCCAGAAAGCCTTTACACGACCGTTTTTAAGACCGTTTTTAAAACCGATGCAAAGAGAAAAAATGTCATAGAAATGATTATATGTTTTATGAGTTATTATATTAAATTGCACAACCCCTAAATTCAAAACAAGTCATAAACATTGCACGGCCACTAAACTCAAATTATTTCATTAAATAATAACTTGAACAAATTACTGTGATGAACAAAAATTAAATTAAACACATAAGTTGAAAAATTGAAGTCAAGAAATGAAAAATTGAAGTCACACAATAAAGCAATGGGAGAGGGGAGGACGAACGAGTGGACAGAGAGATGAGAGAAGGTTGTAAGAATCACGTGTTAAACCGTGCGCAGCAGGAAGTGACTGTGGCAGACTGAGACCTCCGTCGTCTCCGTGTGCGGTGGTATGATGGAAGAGAAACCATGCTTGCTCAAAATCATTAACCAAACAAAAGCACACGAAAACCAGAAAAACACATACGAGATGAGGAAAAAAATAAAACCTGATACGAATTGCAGTTGGCCGGAGAAGTGGAGCGCCGTTGACCGCCGTAGAAGCTCTGGTTTAGGGTTTTTTCGTGAAGAAAATCTGACTGAGAATAGAAAAGTGATAGGAATTGTGTTTTGATATTTATTATAAAACTACCTACGAAAGCGCTTTTAAAAGTGCTTTCTAAAGGTCATCTATAACAGCGCTTTTACATCAAAAGCGCTTTCGTAGCATATCCTATAACAGCGCTTTTAAAAGCGCTTTCTAAAGGCCAGCTTTAGCAGCGCTTTGGAAAAACGCTTTCTAAGGCTGACCTTTAGCAGCGCTTTTGAAAAGCGCTTTCTTAAGGTACCCTCTGAAAGGCCACTTTAGCAGCGCTTCCCAAAAAGCGCTTTCTAAGGGTGACCTTTAGAAGCGCTTTTGGAAAGCGCTTTCTTAAGGCACCCTTTGAAAGCGCTTTTTTAAGCGAATTTTTTTTAAAACCTATAGCAGCGCTTTTTTCCAAAAACGCTTTCTTTTATGTGCTGCTAAAACTTATTTTTGACGTAGTGGCCTCTCTCTCTGCCTTCGCGTTTTTATAACCACCAAATGATAAATCCTAAATCACCATTCTCACCACAACCATACTCATAAACCTTAAATCAATAATCAACCAAAAATATATTGATGTAGAGAGGTTTTGTTTAGGTTTGTTCACTATCTCATCATCACCGCAACTTCTGTTTTCTCTCCAATCTCTGCTTCAATATCTCTCCTTTTTCGCCGTTGATACCATCATCCCCATACTCAATATTTTCTCTCTAGGCTATCTCTCTTCTCTTTGTGTTATTGATGAACTTTCATAATTTAGATTTATGTTTCTTTGGCGGTAACAACATTTTGCTACACATGAAATTTAATTTTTTTTAAACCAGAGTTGCGCTTGTTTGTATATGATTCTTACATCAAAATAGGGACAAATTGTTAGTGTACGTGGAAACTTTTATTTTAATAGAAGCTAACACTTGTGTGTATGATTTTTCAATTTGAAGTGTTAAAAATAAGGTTAATTCATTTGATATCAGCAAGTTATCTTGAAACTGTTAAATGGAAGTCTTTAATATTTCCCGTACTCGTGTCTATGTCGGCATTGGACACCGACACCGATATTTATTATTACATTTAATTTATTTATGTTTTAAAGTTATTATCAATGTTGTCGTTTCTGTCGAGGTTGTGTTCAGAGTCTATGTGATTAATATTCTAAACTCTTCATATTTTTACTAAAATCTAGATTGTCAATTCATGCTCTGAACGGAATTGATTTGAATCTTTAACTCAAATATTATTTTAAATAAATAAATATATTTTATAAATATATTTATATATAATATATAATAATAATAATAATAATAATAATAATAATATTAATGGTAATAATGAATATTATGTATTTATACTATAATGTTTTCCGTGAAATTTTATAAATCAAAGAAGTTACAACATGAAAATCAATATCATTAAATATTTGATTTTTTCTTTCATTAATTAAAAAAACTTATTTATTAATTACTATTGAATGAAAAATAAAAAATTTATCTAAATTACATAAAGTATATTATTTCACATTTAAAAAAAATCTAACTTATCAATTTTAATATAATAAATTTCTTTAATTCAGCAAACAAAAAATTAAAGAAATCATAAGTATGGTAATAAATAGTAGCTAGACAATAATAGAGAAAAAAAAAAGATGAGATTTTGTAGTTAATAATATTTTCAAATAATATAATACTTAGTCAATATTTTCAAAAATATACTTTATATATTTTATTTAATGAAGTAAAAAATATTTAAAGAGCGCAAGTATTTATTTTAAAATTAGTATCAAATGTTTTTTAAATAATCTTTTTAATTCTATACAATAAAATATTTTAGAGTAAAAGATATTTTAATCTAAAAATATAATTATGTTCAATACAGTCAACTTAAAAAGTGAAAAAAAAAATCAAATAAAGTATAATATAATTTAATATAAACATATTAAATAGGATAAATTTGTTATAGTAACACTAAACATTATAAAAAAATATCATTCTTCCTATACCACTTATTTTTCACTTGACAAGCCTCTAAATCTGTGATAATATTTAATTGGTACATAATATTGAATAAAAAATAGATAAATATTAATATAATTATCTTCAAAACAATCAATTTAAAAAGTAAATTAAAATTTTAAAATGAATATAATATAAATAATTTCAATATTATGAATTTATTATTATAATACAATTTTTATTCATTAAATTAGTTTATACCATGTCAATATTAATTATATTTAAATTAATAATAAATTCAATCACATCTTATTAACAAAATATATAATATATTTTTATTATAAATACAATCTTAATTAACAAAAAGAAGAAGAAAATTACAATAGTGGGCGAGCGACTCGTATTTCGCTATATTAAAAAATGAAAGAAAAAATAAAATAAATGACAAAAATAAAATAAAAAAGAAATAAAAACTGAAAAGATCAATTATAAATAAAAAACTAAATCGTGGAGGTCAAATGATTCTTGAAAATTTTTTTTGAAGAAAATGCCACAATATGTTCCATTAAATAAAATTTTGTAATATATGTAAGTTTTTCAGCACATTCATTTTATTCATGGTTTAGATTTATCTATTTTTCCTTGTCCACATGAAAAATAACCACATATTAATAATAAAAGAAAATAAGTAAGAAAGATATTTAAAAATAAACTAACAAAAAATATATCAATAGAAAAATAATTAATTATATAATTATTACATATAAAAGTATATGCTTACATGAACAACCATTTCATAGACTTCTCAAACAAAAATGATGCAACATAAATTTATCCTTTTCACCTAATTCACATGAAAAAAAACATATTCATATCAAGAAATAAAATAAAATTAGAAAGAAAGTTAAAATATTCACTACGTCAAAAGTGATTTTTAACAGCGCACATTAGACAGCGCTTTTATACAAAAGCGCTGCTATAAGTGAATTTTTAAAAACAACACGGAAACTGTATAAAATAATTAGTAAAAGCGCTGCTAAAAATATGACCTTAGACAGTGCTTTTAAAAAGCGCTGCTAAAGTATTGCTTTAGAAAGCGCTTTAAGAAAGCGCTGTTTAAAGTTATAAAAAATTAAAGAAAATATCAGAAAAGCGCTGCTAAAGGATCCTATTAGCCAGCGCTTTTCAAAAGCGCTGCTATAGGTCCATATTAGCCATCGCTTTTAGAAAGCGTTGTCTAAACCCATATAAATGAAAATTAAAAAAATAGAATCAGTGTATTCACAGATTCACGAACAGAAGCGTAACCCTTTCCCTCTTTGGACCGAAACCGTAAATACTTCGCCGTCGTACCAGCCCCCCTCCGTCCTCCACCGTCTCTCTCGGTTTTCCTCCACTCACACCGGCCGGTTCTCAAGGTAGGTTCTTTCTTGAAAATGTCTTTATCTCCATTGATGTCCAAACTGGGTTATCCTCCTATTGATAATGTACTATGCTAACATCTAAGACATTATCCTCATATTGATGTCTAAACTGAGTTATATGTATGCATTTTGATTTATGGGTTCTTGGTAGGGCTTGATATATAACAGCAACACTTTTAGCATTTAGCATTATTGCATTTTCCTTTGGTTCTATGTTTTGGAATAAAAAAGATGATATATATGATGGGTTTTTTTGTTATTTTAATTGGTTTCTGAATTGTTTATCATGTTTATATTTTCCATGAACTAGTATTTTGTTACTAGTATTTTGAACCTATATATATACAACTTGTTTTTGATGATCCCTTTGTATTGGTGTAGTTAGTCGAAGATCATCACCGA